>OZ024805.1:31588040-32213040 GCA_964017045.1 Omphiscola glabra
GTTGTGGATGTGATTGTGGTTGTGGTGGTGGTTTTGTTTGTGGTTGTGGTGTTTGTTGTGGTGCTGGTGGTTGTGGTGCTGTTTGTGGTGCTGTTTGTGGTGCTGTTTGTGGTGCTGTTTGTGGTGCTGTTTGTGGTGCTGCTTGTGGTGCTGTTTGTGGTGCTGGTTGTGGTGCTGGTTGTGGTGCTGGTTGTGGTATGGTTGTGGTGCAATTTGTGGTGCTGGTTGTGGTGGTACTGGTTGTGGTGCTGGTTGTGGTGCTGGTTGTGGTGCTGTTTGTGGTGCTGTTTGTGGTGCTGGTTGTGGTGCTGGTTGTGGTATGGTTGTGGTATGGTTGTGGTGCAATTTGTTATGCTGGTTGTGGTGGTACTGGTTGTGGTGGTACTGGTTGTGGTGCTGGTTGGGGTGCTGGTTGTGGTGCTGGTTGTGGTGCTGTTTGTGGTGCTGTTTGTGGTGCTGGTTGTGGTGCTGGTTGTGGTATGGTTGTGGTATGCTTGTGGTGCTGGTTGTGGTGCTGGTGGTTGTGGTGGTGTTTTGTTGTGGAAGATGTGGTGGTGGTTGTGGTGCTGGTTGTGGTGCTGGTGGTTGTGGTGCTGGTTGTGGTGCTGGTTGTGGTGCTGGTGGTTGTGGTGCTGGTTGTGGTGCTGGTTGTGGTGCTGGTTGTGGTTGTTGTGGTGGTGCTGGTGATTGTGGTGCTGGTTGTGGTTGTGGTGGTGGTTGGGGTTCTGGTTGTGCTGGTGTTTGTGGTGGTGGTTGTGGTGGTGTTGGTGGTGGTTGTGGTTGTTGTTGTGGTGGTGGTTGTGGTGGTGGTGGTTGTGGTGCTGGTTGTGGAGCTGGTTGTGGTGCTGGTTGTGGTGCTGTTTATGATGCTGGTGTTTGTGGTGGTGGTTGTGGTGGTGGTTGTTGTTGTGGTGCAGGTTGTGGTGGTGGTTGTGGTGCTGGTTGTGGTGCTGGTTGTGGTGCTGGTTGTGGTGCTGGTTTTTGTGGTGGTGTTTTTGGTGCTGGTGTTTGTTGTGGTGGTTGTTGTTGTGGTTGTGGTGTTTGTTGTTGTGGTTGTGGTGGTGGTTGTGGTTGTGATGGTTGTGGTGGTGGTTGTGGTGCTGTTTGTGGTGCTGGGTTTGTGGTGGTGGTTGTGGTGGTGGTAGTGGTGGTTGTGGTGCTGTTTGTGGTGTTTGTGGTGGTGGTGGTTGTGGTTTCAGTGATGTTTGTGGTGCTGGTTGTGGTGCTGGTGCTGGTGGTTGTGGTGGTGGTTGTTGTGCTGGTGGTTTTGGTGCTGGTTGTGGTGGTGGTTGTGGTGCTGGTTGTGGTGCTGGTTGTGGTGCTGGTTGTGGTGCTTGTTGTGGTGGTAATGTTGTGGTGTTGGTTGTGGTGTGGGTTGTGCTGGTGGTTGTGGTGCTGGTTGTGGTGCTTGTTGTGGTGGTAATGTTGTGGTGTTGGTTGTGGTGTGGGTTGTGGTGGTGGTTGTTGTTGTGGTGGTGGTTGTGGTTGTGGTGTTGGATGTGGTGTTGGATGTGGTGCTTGTTGTGGTGCTGGTTGTGGTGCTGGTGTTTGTGGTTGTGGTTGTGGTTGTGGTTGTGATGGTTGTGGTCGTGGTCGTGGTTGTGGTGCTGTTGTGGTGCTGGGTTTGTGGTGGTGGTTGTGGTGGTTGTGGTGATGTTTGTGGTGTTTGTGGTGGTGGTGGTTGTGGTTGTGGTGCTGTTTGTGGTGCTGGTTGTTGTTGTGGTGGTTGTGGTGGTGGTTGTGGTGCTGGTGCTGGTGGTTGTGGTGGTGTTTTTGTGCTGGTGGTTTTGGTGCTGGTTGTGCTGGTGTTTGTGGTGGTGGTTGTGGTGGTGTTGGTGGTGGTTGTTGTTGTGGTGGTGGTTGTGGTGGTGGTGGTTGTGGTGCTGGTTGTGGAGCTGGTTGTGGTGCTGGTTGTGGTGCTGTTTATGGTGCTGGTGTTTGTGGTATTGGTTGTGGTGGTGGTTGTTGTTGTGGTGGTTGTTGTTGTGCTGGTTGTGGTATGGTTGTGGTATTCTTGTGGTGCTGGTTGTGGTGCTGGTGGTTGTGGTGGTGTTTTGTTGTGGAAGATGTGGTGGTGGTTGTGGTGCTGGTTGGGGTGATGGTTGTGGTGCTGGTTGTGGTGCTGGTTGTGGTGCTGGTTGTGGTGCTGGTTGTGGTGCTGGTTTTTGTGGTGGTGTTTTTGGTGCTGGTGTTTGTTGTGGTGCTGGTGGTTGTGGTGATGGCTGTGGTGCTGGTTGTGGTGCTGGTTCTGGTGCTGGTTGTGGTGGTGGTGGTGGTTGTGGTGGTGGTGGTTGTGGTGCTGGTGGTGGTGCTTGTTGTTTTGCTGGTTGTGGTGCTGATTGTGGTGCTGATTGTGGTGCTTGTTGTGGTGGTGGTTGTTGTAGTGGTGGTTGTGATGTTGGTGGTGGTGGTGTTTGTGATGGTGTTGGTTGTGTAGCTGATTGTGGTGCTGGTGGTGGTGGTTGTGGTGCTGTTTGTGGTGCTGGTGGTTGTGCTGGTGGTTGTGGTGCTGGTTGTGGTGCTGGTGGTTGTGTTGCTGGTTGTGGTTGTGGTGGTGTTTGTGGTGCTGGTGGTTGTGGTGGTGGTTGTGGTGCTGGTTGTGTGTTGGTTGTGGTGGTGGTGCTGGTTATGGTGCTGGTTATGGTGCTGGTTATGGTGCTGGTTATGGTGCTGGTTATGGTGCTGGTTATGGTGCTGGTTATGGTGCTGGTTGTGTTTCTGGTGGTTGTGGTGGTGCTGATGGTTGTGTTACTGGTTGTGGTGCTTGCTGTTGTGCTGGTTGTGGTGCTGGTTGTGTTTGTTGTGGTGGTGGTGCTGGTGGTGGCTGTGGTGGTGGTTGTGGTGGTGTTGGTTGTGGTGCTGGTTGTGGTTCTTGTTGGGTGGTGGTGGTTGTGGTGTTGGTTGTGGTGTTGGTTGTGGTGGTTGTGGTGGTGGTTGTGGTGGTGGTTGTGGTGGTTGTTGTGGTGGTGATGATTGTGGTGTTGGTTGTGATGCTGGTTGTGGTGGTGGTGGTTATGGTTGTGGTGGTTATTGTGGAGGTGGTTGTGGTTGTGGTGGTGCTGGTTGTATTGCTGGTTGTGGTGCTGATTGTGGTGCTTGTTGTGGTGGTGCTGGTTTTGGTGCTGGTTTTGGTGCTTGTTGTGGTGGTGGTGGTTGTGGTTTTGGTTGTGGTGCACGTTGTGGTGGTGGTTGTGGTGCACGTTGTGGTGGTGGTTGTGATTGTGGTTATGGAGGTGGTTGTGGTGGTGGTGGTGGTTGTGGGGCTGTTTGTGGTGCTGGTGGTTGTGGTGCTGGTTGTGGTGCTGGTGGTTGTGGTGCTGGTTGTGGTTGTGGTGGTGTTTGTGGTGCTGGTGGTTGTGGTGCTGGTTGTGGTTGTGGTGGTGTTTGTGGTGCTGGTGGTTGTGGTGCTGGTTGTGGTGCTGGTTGTGCTGCTGGTTATGTGTTGGTTGTGGTGGTGGTGCTGGTTATGGTGCTGGTTATGGTGCTGGTTATGGTGCTGGTTCTGGTGCTGGTTATGTTTCTGGTTATGTTTCTGGTGGTTCTGGTGGTGCTGATGGTTGTGTTACTAGTTGTGGTGATTGCTGTTGTGCTGGTTGTGGTGCTGGTTGTGTTTGTTGTGGTGGTGGTGCTGGTGGTGGCTGTGGTGGTGGTTGTGATGGTTGTTGTTGTGGTGGTGTTTTGTTGTGGAAGTTGTGGTGGTGGTTGTGGTGCTGGTTGGGGTGCTGGTTGTGGTGCTGGTTGTGGTGCTGTTTGTGGTGCTGGTGTTTGTGGTTGTGGATGTGGTTGTGGTGGTTGTAGTTGTGGTGCTGGTTGTAGTGCTGGTTGTGGTGCTGGTTGTGGTGCTGGTTGTGGTGCATGTTTTTGTGGTGGTGTTTTTGGTGCTGGTGTTTGTTGTGGTGGTGGTTGTTGCGGTTGTGGTGGTGGTTGTTGTGGTGCTGGTTGTGGTGCTGGTGGGTGTGGTGCTGGTTGTGGTGCTGGTTGTGGTGCTGGTTGTGGTGCTGGTTGTGGTGCTGGTTGTGGTGCTGGTTGTGGTGCTGGTTGTGGTGCTGGTTGTGGTGCTGGTTGTGGTGCTGGTTGTGGTGCTGGTTGTGGGGCTGGTTGTGGTGCTGGTTGTGGTGCTGGTTGTGGTGCTGGTTGTGGTGCTGGTTGTGGTGCTGGTTGTGGTGCTGGTTGTTGTGCTGGTGGTGGTGCTGGTGTTTTGTTGTGGAAGTTGTGGTGGTGGTTGTGGTGGTGGTTGGGGTGCTGGTTGTGGTGCTGGTTGTGGTGCTGGTTGTGGTGCTGGTGTTTGTGGTGGTGTTTGTGGTGCTGGTGTTTGTTGTGGTGGTTGTGGTGGTGGTTGTGGTGCTGGTTGTGGTATGGTTGGGGTGCTGGTTGCGATGCTGGTTGTGGTGCTGTTTATGGTGCTGGTGTTTGTGGTATTGGTTGTGGTGGTGGTTGATGTTGTGGTGCTGGTTGTGGTGCTGGTGGTTGTGGTGCTGGTTGTGGTGCTGGTTGTGGTGCTGATTGTGGTGCTGGTCGTGGTGCTGGTTGTGGTTGTTGTGGTGGTGGTTTTGGTTGTGGTGTTGGTTGTGGTTGTGGTGGTGGTTGTGGTGGTGGTGGTTGTGATGGTGGTGGTTGTGGTGGTGTTTTGTTGTGGAAGTTGTGGTGGTGGTTGTGGTGCTGGTTGTGCTGGTGTTTGTGGTGGTGGTTGTGGTGGTGTTGGTGGTGGTTGTGGTTGTGGTGCTGGTTGGGGTGCTGGTTGTGGTGCTGTTTGTGGTGCTGTTTGTGGTGCTGGTGTTTGTGGTGGTGGTTGTGGTTGTGGTGGTGGTGGTGGTTGTGGTTGTGGTGGTGGTTGTGATGGTGGTGATGGTTGTGGTTGTGGTGGTAGTTGTGGTGGTGGTTGTGGTGGTGGTTGTGCTTTTGATGGTTGTGGTTGTGGTGGTAGTTGTGGTGGTGGTTGTGCTTTTGATGGTTGTGGTGGTGGTTGTGTTGCTGTTTGTGGTGCTGGGTTTGTGGTGGTGGTTGTGGTGCTAGTTGTGGTATGGTTGTGGTATGGTTGTGGTGCTGGTTGTGGAGCTGGTTGTGGTGCTGGTGGTTGTGGTGGTGTTTTGTTGTGGAAGTTGTGGTAGTGGTTGTGGTGGTGGTTGGGGTGCTGGTTGTGGTGCTGTTTGTGGTGCTGGTGTTTGTGGTTGTGGTTGTGGTTGTGGTTGTGGTGGTGGTTGTGATGGTGTGGTAGTTGTGGTGGTGGTTGTGGTGGTGGTTGTGGTTGTGATGGTTGTGGTGGTGGTTGTGGTGCTGTTTGTGGTGCTGGGTTTGTGGTGGTGGTTGTGGTGGTGGTAGTGGTGGTTGTGGTGCTGTTTGTGGTGATTGTGGTGGTGGTGGTTGTGGTGCTGTTTGTGGTGCTGGTTGTTGTTGTGGTGGTTGTGGTGGTGGTTGTGGTACTGGTGCTGGTGGTTGTGGTGGTGGTTGTGGTTGTGGTGGTTGTGGTTGTGGTGGTGTTTGTGGTGCTGGTGTTTGTGGTTGTGGTTGTGGTTGTGGTGGTGGTGATTGTTGTGGTGCTAGTGGTTGTGGTGCTGGTTGTGGTGCTGTTTGTTGTACTGTTTGTGGTGCTGGTTGTGGTGCTTGTTGTGGTATGGTTGTGGTATGCTTGTGGTGCTGGTTGTGGTGCATTTTGTGGTGCTGGTTGTGGTGGTGCATTTTGTGGTGCTGTTTGTGGTGTTCTTTGTGTTGCTGGTTGTGGTGCTGGTTGTGGTATGGTTGTGGTATGCTTGTGGTGCTGGTTGTGATGCTGGTGGTTGTGGTGGTGTTTTGTTGTGGAAGATGTGGTGGTGGTTGTGGTGCTGGTTGGGGTGCTGGTTGTGGTGCTGGTGGTTGTGGTGCTGGTTGTGGTGCTGGTTGTGGTGCTGGTTGTGGTGCTGGTTGTGGTGCTGGTTGTGATTGTTGTAGTGGTGCTCGTGATTGTGGTGCTGGTTGTGGTTGTGGTGGTGGTTGGGGTGCTGGTTGTGGTGCTGTTTATGGTGCTGGTGTTTGTGGTGGTGGTTGTGGTGGTGTTGGTGGTGGTTGTGGTTGTTGTTGTGCTGGTGGTTGTGGTGGTGGTTGTGGTTGTGATGGTTGTGGTGGTGGTTGTGGTGGTGGTTGTGGTGCTGTTTGTGGTGATGGGTTTGTGGTGGTGGTTGTGGTGGTGGTAGTGGTGTTTGTGGTGCTGTTTGTGGTGTTTGTGGTGGTGGTGGTTGTGGTTGTGATGCTGTTTGTGGTGCTGGTTGTTGTTGTAGTGGTTGTGGTGGTGGTTGTGGTGGTGGTTGTGGTGCTGGTGCTGGTGGTTGTGGTGGTGGTTGTTGTGCTGGTGGTTTTGGTGCTGGTTGTGGTGCTGGTTGTGGTATGGTTGTGGTGCTGGTTGTGGTTGTTGTGGTGGTGGTGTTGGATGTGGTGCTTGTTGTGGTGCTTGTTGTGGTGCTGGTGTTTTTGTTGTTGTGTTGTTGGTTATGGTGCTGGTTGTTGTGGTGGTTGTGGTGCTGGTTGTGGTGCTGGTTGTGGTGCTCGCTGTGGTGCTGTTTATGGTGCTGGTGTTTGTGGTATTGGTTGTGGTGGTTGTTGTTGTGGTGCTGGTTGTGGTGCTGGTGGTTGTGGTGCTGGTTGTGGTGCTGATTGTGATGGTGGTGGTTGTGGTGGTGGTTGTTGTGGTTATTGTGGTGGTTGTGGTGGTGAGGGTTGTTGTGGTGGTGATGGTGCTGGTGGTTGTGGTGCTGGTTGTGGTGCTTGTTGTGGTGGTGGTGGTTGTGGTGTTGGTTGTGGTGTGGGTTGTGGTGGTTGTGGTGATTGTTGTGGTGCTGGTGGTTGTGGTGCTGGTTGTGGTGCTGGCTGTGGTGCTGGTTGTGGTGGTGGTGGTTGTGGTGGTGGTGGTGGTTGTGGATGTGATTGTGGTTGTGGATGTGATTGTGGTTGTGGTGGTGGTTTTGTTTGTGGTTGTGGTGATTGTTGTGGTGCTGGTTGAGGTGCTGGTTGTGGTTGTGGAGGTTATTGTGGTTGTGGTGGTTGTTTTGGTGGTGGTTGTTGTGCTGGTTGTGGTGCTGGTTGTGGTGCTGGTTGTGGTGCTGTTTGTTGTGCTGTTTGTGGTGCTGGTTTTGGTGCTGGTTGTGGTGCTGGGTTTGTGGTGGTGGTTGTGGTGGTGGTAGTGGTGGTTGTGGTGCTGGTGGTTGTGGTGCTGGTTGTGGTATGGTTGGGGTGCTTGTTGTGGTGCTGGTTGTGGTGCTGGTGGTTGTGGTGTTGTTTTTGGTGCTGGTGTTTGTTGTGTTGGTTGTGGTGGTGGTTGTGGTGCTGGTGGTTGTGGTGGTGTTTTGTTGTTGAAGTTGTGGTGGTGGTTGTGGTGGTGGTCGGGGTGCTGGTTGTGGTGCTGTTTGTTTTGCTGGTGTTTGTGGTGGCTGTGGTGGTGGTTGTGATGGTGGTGGTGGTTGTGGTGGTGGTTGTGGTTGTGATGGTTGTGGTGCTGGTTGTGGTGCTGGTTGTGGTGCTGGTTGTGGTATGGTTGTGGTATGGTTGTGGTATGGTTGTGGTGCTGGTTGTGGTGCTGGTTGTGGTGCTGGTTTGTCTTGTGATGCTGGTGGTTGTGGTAGTGTTTTGTTGTGGAAGTTGTGGTGGTGGTTGTGGTGCTGGTTGGGGTGCTGGTTGTGGTGCTGTTTGTGGTGCTGGTGTTTGTGGTGGTGGTTGTGTTTGTGGTGGTGGTTGTGGTGGTGGTTGTGATGGTGGTGGTGGTTGTGGTTGTGGTGGTAGTTGTGGTGGTGGTTGTGGTGGTGGTTGTGGTTGTGATGATTGTGGTGGTGGTTGGGGTTGTGGTGCTGTTTGTGGTGCTGGGTTTGTGGTGGTGGTTGTAGTGCTGGTTGTGGTGCTGGTTGTGGTGCTGGTTGTGGTGCTGGTTGTGGTGCTGGTGGTTGTGGTGGTGTTTTGTTGTGGAAGTTGTGGTGGTGGTTGTGGTGGTGGTTGGGGTGCTGGTTGTGGTGCTGTTTGTGGTGCTGGTGTTTGTGGTTGTGATTTTGGTTGTGGTGGTGGTTGTGATGGTGGTGGTAGTTGTGGTTATGGTTGTGGTGGTGGTTGTGGTTGTGATGGTTGTGGTTGTGGTGCTGGTTGTGGTGCTGTTTGTGGTGCAGTTTGTGGTGCTGTTTGTGGTGATGTTTGTTGTGCTGTTTGTGGTGCTGGTTTTGTTTGTGGTTGTGGTGATTGTTGTGGTGCTGGTGGTTGTGGTGCTGGTTGTGGTGCTGGCTGTGGTGCTGGTTGTGGTGGTGGTTGTGGTGGTGGTGGTTGTGGTTGTGGTAGTGGTGTTTGTTGTATTGCTTGTTGATTTGCTGGTTGTGGTGCTGGTTGTGGTGCTGGTGGTTGTGGTGCTGGTTGAGGTGATGGTTGTGGTTGTGGAGGTGATTGTTGTTGTGGTGGTTGTTTTGGTGGTGGTTGTGGTGCTGGTTGTGGTGCTGTTTGTGGTGCTGTTTGTAGTGCTGTTTGTTGTGCTGTTTGTGGTGCTGGTTTTGGTGCTGGTTGTGGTGCTGGGTTTGTGGTGGTGGTTGTGGTGGTGGTAGTGGTGCTGTTTGTGGTGATGGTGGTTGTGGTGGTGGTTGTGGTGCTGGTTGTGGTATGGTTGTGGTATGGTTGTGGGGCTGGTTGTGGTGCTGTTTGTGGTGCTGGTGTTTGTGGTGGTGGTTGTGGTTGTGATGGTTGTGGTGGTGGTTGTGGTGCTGTTTGTGGTGCTGGGTTTTTGGTGGTGGTTGTGCTGGTGGTGGTTGTGGTGTTGGTGGTGGTGATGGTTGTGGTGGTGGTTGTGGTGTTGGTTGTGGATTTGGTTGTGGTGCTTGTTGTGGTGCTGGTTGTGGTGTTGGTGGTGTTTGTGGTGTTGGTTTTAGTTGTGGTTGTGGTGCTGGTGCTGGTGATTGTGGTGCTGGTTGTGGTGCTGGTGGTTGTTGTGGTGATTGTGGTTGTGGTTGTTGTGATGGTGGTGGTTGTGGTGCTGGTAGTGGTGCTGGTTGTGGTGCTGGTTGTGGTGCTGGTGTTTGTTGTGGTGGTTGTGGTGGTGGTTGTGGTGCTGGTTGTTGTTGTGGTGGTGATTGTTTTGGTGGTGGTTTTCTTTATGGTTGTGGTGGTGGTTGTGGTTGTGGTGGTGCTGGTTGTGGTGGTTGTAAGTTATGTTTTATTATTAATAGGATCGCATTCTTAAACTACTTCCAATTTATGCTTCTAGATTATCCAAAATTACAATAATTATAAATATGGTTGTGGTGGTGGTGCTGGTTGTGGTGCTGGTTGGGGTGCTGGTGGTTGTTGTGATGGTTGTGTTGGTTGTTGAGGTTGTTGTGGTTGTGGTGGTGTTTGTGGTGTTGGATGTTGTGCTGGTTGTAGTGATGATTGTTGTGGTGATGGTGGTGGTTGTTGTGGTGGTGTTGGTTGTGGTGTTTGTGGTAGTTGTGGTGCTGGTTGTGGTGCTGGTTGCGATGGTGGTTGTGGTTGGGGTGCTGGTTGTGATGGTGGTTGTGGTTGTGGTGGTTGTTGTGGTGGTTGTGGTGCTGTTTGTAGTGGTAGTTGTGGTGGTGGTTGTGGTAGTTGTGGTGCTGGTTATGGTGGTGGTTGTGGTGCTGGTGGTTGTGTTGCTGGTTGTGGTTCTAGTTGTGGTGCTTGTTATTGTTATGGTTGTGGTGCTGCTTGTGGTTGTTGTTGTGGTTCTTTGTGGTGTTGGCTGTGGTGCTGGTGGTTGTGGTGGTGGTTGTGGTGCTGGTTGTGGTGTGGTGTGGTGGTTGTGGTGGTAGTGGTTGTGGTGCTGGTTGTGGTGCTGGTTGTGGTGCTGGTTGGTGGTGCTGTTTGTGGTGGTTGTAAATTATGTTTTATTATTAATAGAATTGCATAATTAAACTATTTCCATTTTATAATGTTTCTATGTTATCCAAAATTACAATAATTATAAATATGGTTGTGGTTGTGGTGGTGGTGCTGGTGCTGGTACTGGTTGTGGTGCTGGTTGTGGTGCTGGTTGTGGTGCTGGTGTTTGTGGTTGTGGTTGTGGTGGTTGTTGTGGTAGTTGTTGTGGTGGTGCTGGTTATGGTGCTGGTTATGATGCTGGTTATGGTGCTGGTTATGGTGCTGGTTGTGGTGCTGGTTGTGGTGCTGATGGTTGTGGTGGTGGTTGTGGTGGTGGTGCTGGTTGTGATAATGGTTGTTGTGCTTGTTGTTGTGCTGGTTGTGGTGCCGGTTGTGGTTGTTGTTGTGGTGGTGTTGGTTGTGGTGTTGTTTGTGGTGGTGGTTGTGGTGGTTGTGGTGGTTGTAGTGGTAGTGGTGCTGGTTTTGGAGCTGGTTGTGGTGCTGGTGGTTGTGGTTGTGGTGGCTGTGGTGTTGGTTGTGGTGGTGTTGGTTGTGGTGATGGTTGTGGTGCTGGTTATGGTGCTGGTTGTGGTGCTTGTTGTGGTGGTAGTGGTTGTGGTGTTGGTTGTGGTGCTGGTTGTGGTGATGGTTGTGGTGGTGGTTGTGGTGGTGGTGGTTGTGGTTGTGGTGGTGGTTGTGGTTGTGGTTGTGGTGGTGCTGGTTTTGGTGCTGATTGTGGTGCTTGTTGTGGTGGTGCTGGTTGTGGTGCTGGTTGTGGTGCTGGGGTTTTTTGTGGTGGTGGTTGTGTGGTGGTTGTGGTGGTGGTTGTGGTGGTGGTTGTGGTGCTGGTGCTGGTTGTGGTGCTGGTTGCGGTGCTGGTTGTGTGTTGGTTGTGGTGCGGACTGTGGTGCTGGTTGTGGTGCTGGTGGTTTTGGTGGTGGTGGTTGTGTGGTGGTTGTGGTGGTGGTTGTGGTGGTGGTGCTGGTGCTGGTTGTGGTGCTGGTTGTGGTGCTGGTTGTGTGTTGGTTGTGGTGCGGATTGTGGTGCTGGTTGTGGTGCTGGTGGTTGTTGTGGAGGTTGTGGTGGTTGTGCTTGGTGTGGTACTGGTTGTGGTGCTTGTTGTTGTGCTGGTTGTGGTGCTAGTTGTGTTTGTTGTGGTGGTGATGTTGGTTGTGGTGTTGGTTGTGGTGGTGGTTGTGGTGCTGGTTGTGGTGCTTGTTGGGGTGGTGGTGGTTGTGGTGTTGGTTGTGGTGCTGGTTGTGGTAGTTGTTGTGGTTGTGGTGCTGGTTTTGGTGCTGGTTGTGGTGCTGGTTGTGGTGGTGGTTGTGGTGGTTGTGGAGCTGGTTGTGGCGCTTGTTGTGGTGGTGCTGGTTTTGGTGCTTGTTTGGTGGTGGTGTTTGTGGTGTTGGTTGTGGTGCACGTTGTGGTGGTGGTTGTGGTGGTGGTGGTTGTGGTTGTGTGGTGGTTGTGGAGGTGGTTGTGGAGGTGATTGTGGAGGTGGTTGTGGTTGTGGTGTTGGTTTTTGTGGTGGTTGTGTTGGTGGTTGTGGTTGTGGTGGTGGTTATGGTGGTGCTGGTTGTGGTGCTGGTTGTCGTGGTTGTAAGTTATGTTTTATTATTATTAGAATCGCATATTTAAACTATTTCAATTTTTTTAATGTTTCTAGGTTATCAAAAATTACAATAATTATAAATATGGTTGTGGTTATGGTGCTGGTGTTTGTGGTGGTGGTTGTGGTGGTGGTTGTGGTGGTGGTTGTGGTGCTGGTTGTGGTGCTGGTTGTTGTGGTGGTGTTGTGGTGGTGATGTTGGTGGTGTTGGTGGTGTTTGTGGTGCTGGTTGTGGTGGTGGTTGTGGTGCTTGTTGTGGTGCTGGTGGTTGTGGTGGTACTGGTTGTGGTACTGATTGTGGTGCTGGTTGTGGTGCTGGTTGTGGTGCTGGTTGTGATGCTGGTGTTTGTGGTGGTGGTTGTAGTGATTGTGGTTGTGGTTGTGGTGGTGGTTGTGCTGATGGTGGTTGCGGTGTTGGTGCTGGTTGTGGTGGTGGTTGTGGTGTTGGTTGTGGTTTTGGTTGTGGTGATGGTTGTGGTGCTTGTTGTGGTGCTGGTGGTTGTGGTGATGGCTGTGGTGCTGGTTGTGGTGGTGGTGGTTGTTGTGGTGGTGGTTGTGGTGGTGGTGGTTGTGGTGCTGGTGGTGGTGCTTGTTGTTTTGCTGGTTGTGGTGCTGATTGTGGTGCTGATTGTGGTGCTTGTTGTGGTGGTGGTTGTTGTAGTGGTGGTTGTGATGTTGGTGGTGGTGGTGTTTGTGATGGTGTTGGTTGTGTAGCTGATTGTGGTGCTGGTGGTGGTGGTGGTTGTGGTGCTGTTTGTGGTGCTGGTGGTTGTGGTGCTGGTTGTGGTGCGGGTGGTTGTGGTGCTGGTTGTGGTTGTGGTGGTGTTTGTGGTGCTGATGGTTGTGTTACTGGTTGTGGTGCTTGCTGTTGTGCTGGTTGTGGTGCTGGTTGTGTTTGTTGTGGTGGTGGTGCTGGTGGTGCCTGTGGTGGTGGTTGTGGTGGTGTTGGTTGTGGTGCTGGTTGTGGTTCTTGTTGGGTGGTGGTGGTTGTGGTGTTGGTTGTGGTGTTGGTTGTGGTGGTTGTGATGGTGGTTGTGGTGGTGGTTGTGGTGGTGGTTGTGGTGGTTGTTGTGGTGGTGATGGTTGTGGTGTTGGTTGTGGTGCTGGTTGTGGTGGTGGTGGTTATGGTTGTGGTGGTGGTTGTGGAGGTGGTTGTGGTTGTGGTTGTGGTGGTGCTGGTTGTATTGCTGGTTGTGGTGCTGATTGTGGTGCTTGTTGTGGTGGTGCTGGTTTTGGTGCTGGTTTTGGTGCTTGTTGTGGTGGTGGTGGTTGTGGTTTTGGTTGTGGTGCACGTTGTGGTGGTGGTTGTGGTGCACGTTGTGGTGGTGGTTGTGGTTGTGGTTATGGAGGTGGTTGTGGTGGTGGTGGTTGTGGGGCTGTTTGTGGTGCTGGTGGTTGTGGTGCTGGTTGTGGTGCTGGTGGTTGTGGTGCTGGTTGTGGTTGTAGTGGTGTTTGTGGTGCTGGTGGTTGTGGTGCTGGTTGTGCTGCTGGTTGTGCTGCTGGTTGTGTGTTGGTTGTGGTGGTGGTGCTGGTTCTGGTGTTTGTTCTGGTGCTGGTTATGTTTCTGGTGGTTCTGGTGGTGCTGATGGTTGTGTTACTAGTTGTGGTGATTGCTGTTGTGCTGGTTGTGGTGCTGGTTGTGTTTGTTGTGGTGGTGGTGCTGGTGGTGGCTGTGGTGGTGGTTGTGGTGGTGTTGGTTGTGGTGCTCGTTGTGGTTCTTGTTGGGTGGTGGTGGTTGTGGTGTTGGTTGTGGTGTTGGTTGTGGTGGTTGTGGTGGTGGTTGTGGTGATTGTGGTGCAGGTTGTGGTGCTGGTTGTGGTGGTGGTTGTGGTGCTGGTTGTGGTGCTGGTTGTGGTGGTTGTTGTGGTGGTGATGGTTGTGGTGTTGGTTGTGGTGTTGGTTGTGGTGGTGATGGTTATGGTTGTGGTGGTGGTTGTGGAGGTGGTTGTGGTTGTGGTGGTGCTGGTTGTATTGCTGGTTGTGGTGCTGATTGTGGTGCTTGTTGTGGTGGTGCTGGTTTTGGTGCTGTTTTTGGTGCTTGTTGTGGTCGTGGTGGTTGTGGTGTTGGTTGTGGTTGTGGTGATGGTTGTGGAGGTGGTTGTGGAGGTGGTTGTGGTTGTGGTGGTGGTTTTGGTGGTTGTTGTGGTGGTGGTTGTGGTTGTGGTGGTGGTTATAGTGGTGCTGGTTGTGGTGCTGGTTGTCGTTGTTGTAAGTTATGTTTTATTATTATTGGAATCACATATTTAAACGATTTCAATTTTATAATGTTACTAGGTTATCCAAAATTACAATAATTATAAATATGGTTGTGGTTGTGGTGGTGGGGCTGGTTGTGGTACTTGTTGTGGTGCTGGTTGTGGTGCTGGTGTTTGTGGTGGTGGTTGTGGTGCTGGTTGTGGTGCTGATTGTTGTGCTTGTTGTGGTGGTGCTGGTTTTGGTGTTTGTTGTGGTGGTGGTGGTTGTGGTTGTGTTGGTGGTTGTGGAGGTGATTGTGGTTGTGGTGGTGGTTTGATGGTGGTTGTAAGTTATGTTTTATTATTATTAGAATCGCATATTTAAACTATTTCAATTTTATAATGTTTCTAGGTTATCCAAAATTTATAAATATGGTTGTGGTTGTGGTGGTGGTGCTGGTTGTGGTACTGGCTGTGGTGCTGGTTGTGGTGCCGGTTGTGGTGCTGGTGTTTGTGGTGGTGGTTGTGGTTGTGGTGGTGGTTGTGCTGGTGGTGGTTGCGGTGTTGGTGCTGGTTGTGGTGGTGGTGGTGGTTGTGGTGTTGGTTGTGGTTTTGGTTGTGGTGATGGTTGTGGTTCTTGTTGTGGTGCTGGTGGTTGTGTAGCTGTTTGTGGTGCTGGTTGTGGTTGTGGTGGTGGTTGTGGTGGTGGTGGTTGTGGTTGTGGTAGTGGTGCTGGTGCTTGTTGTCTTGCTGGTTGTGGTGCTGGTTGTGGTTGTTGTTGTGGTGGTGTTGGTTGTTTTGGTTGTGGTGGTGGTGGTGGTGGTTGTGGTGGTTGTGGTGCTGGTGGTTGTGGTGCTGGTTGTGTTGGTGGTGTTGTTTGTGGTGGTGGTTGTGGTGCTGGTGTTTGTGGTTGTGGTGGTGGTTGTGGTAATAGTTGTTGTGGTGCAGATTGTGGTGCTGGTTGTGGTGCTGGTTGTGGTGCTGGTTGTGGTGCTGGTTGTGGTGCTGGTTGTGGTGCTGGTTGTGGTGCTGGTTGTGGTGCTGGTTGTGGTCCTGGTTGTGGTGCTGGTGGTTGTGGTGGTGGTTGTGGTGGTTGTGGTGGTGCTTGTTGTTGTGCTGGTTGTGATGCTGGTTGTGGTTGTTGTTGTGGTGGTGTTGGTTGTGGTGCTTGTTGTGGTGCTGATTGTGGTGGTGGTGATGGTGGTTGTGGTAATGGTTGTGGTGGTGGTGGTGGTTGTGGTAATGGTTGAGTTGCTTGTGGTTGTGGTGGTGGTGGTTGTGGTGTTAGTGGTTGTGGTGCTGGTGGTTGTGGTGTTTGTTGTGTTAGTTGTGGTTTTGGTTTTGATGGTGGTTGTGGTGGTGGTTGTGGTGGTTGTGGTTGTGGTCGTTGTGGTGGTCGTTGTTGTTGTGGTGCTGGTTGTGGTGCTGGTGGTTGTGGTGCTGGTTGTGGTGCTGGTTGTGGTGCTGGTTGTGGTGCTGGTTGTGGTGCTTGTTGTGGTGCTTGTTGTGGTGCTGGTTGTGGTGCTGGTTGTGGTGCTGGTGGTTGTGGTGCTGGTTGTGGTGCTGGTTGTGGTGCTGTTTATGGTGCTGATGTTTGTGGTATTGGTTGTGGTGGTGGTTATTTTTTTGGTGGTTGTTGTTGTGGTGGTTGTTGTTGTGGTGCTGGTTGTGGTGCTGGTGGTTGTGGTGCTGATGGTTGTGGTGCTGGTTGTGGAGCTGGTTGTTGTGCTGGTTGTGGTGCTGGTTGTGGTGCTGGTTGTGGTGGTGGTTGTGGTGCTGGTGGTTGTGGTGCTGGTGGTTGTGGTGGTGTTTTGTTGTGGAAGTTGTGGTGGTGGTTGTGGTGCTGGTTGGGGTGCTGGTTGTGGTGCTGTTTGTGGTGCTGGTGTTTGTGGTGGTGGTTGTGGTTGTGGTGGTGGTTGTGGTTGTGGTGGTGGTTGTGGTTGTGGTGGTGGTTGTGATGGTGGTGATGGTTGTGGTTGTGGTGGTAGTTGTGGTGGTGGTTGTGGTGGTGGTTGTGCTTTTGATGGTTGTGGTGGTGGTTGTGTTGCTGTTTGTGGTGCTGGGTTTGTGGTGGTGGTTGTGGTGCTGGTTGTGGTATGGTTGTGGTATGGTTGTGGTGCTGGTTGTGGTGCTGGTTGTGGTGCTGGTTGTGGTGCTGGGGGTTGTGGTGGTGTTTTGTTGTGGAAGTTGTGGTGGTGGTTGTGGTGGTGGTTGGGGTGCTGGTTGTGGTGCTGGTTGTGGTGCTGGTTGTGGTGGTACTGGTTGTGGTGCTGATTGTGGTGCTGTTTGTGGTGCTGTTTGTGGTGTTGTTTGTGGTGCTGTTTGTGGTGCTGGTTGTGGTGCAATTTGTGGTGCTGGTTGTGGTGGTACTGGTTGTGGTGCTGATTGTGGTGCTGGTTGTGGTGCTGTTTGTGGTGGTGTTTGTGGTGCTGTTTGTGGTGCTGTTTGTGGTGCTGGTTGTGGTATAGTTGTGGTATTCTTGTGGTGCTGGTTATGGTGCTGGTGGTTGTGGTGTTGTTTTGTTGTGGAAGATGTGGTGGTGGTTGTGGTGCTGGTTGGGGTGCTGGTTGTGGTGCTGGTGGTTGTGGTGCTGGTTGTGGTGCTGGTTGTGGTGCTGGTTGTGGTGCTGGTGGTTGTGGTGCTGGTTGTGGTGCTGGTTGTGGTTGTTGTGGTGGTTCTGGTTGTGGTGCTGGTTGTGGTTGTTGTGGTGGTGCTGGTTATTGTGGTGCTGGTTGTGGTTGTGGTGGTGGTTGGGGTGCTGGTTGTGCTGGTGTTTGTGGTGGTGGTTGTGGTGGTGTTGGTGTTGGTTGTGGTTGTTGTTGTGGTGGTGATGGTGCTGGTAGTTGTGGTGCTTGTTGTGGTGCTTGTTGTGGTGGTGGTGGGTGTGGTGTTGGTTGTGGTGTGGGTTGTGGTGGTGGTCGTTGTGGTGGTCGTTGTTGTTGTGGTGCTGGTTGTGGTGCTTGTTGTGGTGCTGGTTGTGGTGCTGGTGGTTGTGGTGCTGGTTGTGGTGCTGGTTGTGGTGCTGTTTATGGTGCTGGTGTTTGTGGTATTGGTTGTGGTGGTGATTATTGTTGTGGTGGTTGTTGTTGTGGTGGTTGTTGTTGTGGTGCTGGTTGTGGTGCTGGTTGTGGTGCTGGTTGTGGTGCTGGTTGTGGTGCTGGTTGTGGTGCTGGTTGTGGTGCTGGTTGTGGTGCTGGTGTTTGTGGTGGTGTTTTTGGTGCTGGTGTTTGTTGTGGTGGTTGTGGTGGTGGTTGTGGTGCTGGTGGTTGTGGTGGTGTTTTGTTGTGGAAGTTGTGGTGGTGGTTGTGGTGCTGGTTGGGGTGCTGGTTGTGGTGCTGTTTGTGGTGCTGGTGTTTGTGGTGGTGGTTGTGGTTGTGGTGGTGGTGGTGGTTGTGGTTGTGGTGGTGGTTGTGATGGTGGTGATGGTTGTGGTTGTGGTGGTAGTTGTGGTGGTGGTTGTGGTGGTGGTTGTGCTTTTGATGGTTGTGGTGGTGGTTGTTTTGCTGTTTGTGGTGCTGGGTTTGTGGTGGTGGTTGTGGTGCTGTTGTGGTATGGTTGTGGTATGGTTGTGGTGCTGGTTGTGGTGTCGGTTGTGGTGCTGGTTGTGGTGCTGGTGGTTGTGGTGATGTTTTGTTGTGGAAGTTGTGGTGGTGGTTGTGGTGGTGGTTGGGGTGCTGGTTGTGGTGCTGTTTGTGGTGCTTTTTGTGTCGCTGGTTGTTGTGGTACTGGTTGTTGTGCTGATTGTGGTGCTGGTTGTGGTGCTGTTTGTGGTGCTGGTTGTGGTGCAATTTGTGGTGCAATTTGTGGTGCTGGTTGTGGTGGTACTGGTTGTGGTGCTGATTGTGGTGCTGGTTGTGGTGCTTTTTGTGGTGCTGTTTGTGGTGCTGTTTGTGGTGCTGGTTGTGGTGCTGGTTGTGGTGCTGGTTGTGGTATGGTTGTGGTATTCTTGTGGTGCTGGTGGTTGTGGTGGTGTTTTGTTGTGGAAGATGTGGTGGTGGTTGTGGTGCTGGTTGGGGTGCAGGTTGTGGTGCTGGTGGTTGTGGTGCTGGTTGTGGTGCTGGTTGTGGTGCTGGTGGTTGTGGTGCTGGTGGTTGTGGTGCTGGTTGTGGTTGTTGTGGTGGTTCTGGTTGTGGTGCTGGTTGTGGTTGTTGTGGTGGTGCTGGTTATTGTGGTGCTGGTTGTGGTTGTGGTGGTGGTTGGGGTGCTGGTTGTGCTGGTGTTTGTGGTGGTGGTTGTGGTGGTGTTGGTGGTGGTTGTGGTTGTGGTGCTGGTTGGGGTGCTGGTTGTGGTGTTGTTTGTGGTGCTGTTTGTGGTGCTGGTGTTTGTGGTGGTGTTTGTGGTTGTGGTGGTGGTGATGGTTGTGGTTGTGGTGGTAGTTGTGGTGGTGGTTGTGGTGGTGGTTGTGCTTTTGATGGTTGTGGTTGTGGTGGTATTTGTGGTGGTGGTTGTGGTGGTGGTTGTGCTTTTGATGGTTGTGGTGGTGGTTGTGTTGCTGTTTGTGGTGCTGGGTTTGTGGTGGTGGTTGTGGTGCTAGTTGTGGTATGGTTGTGGTGCTGGTTGTGGTGCTGGTTGTGGTGCTGGTGGTTGTGGTGGTGTTTTGTTGTGGAAGTTGTGGTAGTGGTTGTGGTGGTGGTTGGAGTGCTGGTTGTGGTGCTGTTTGTGGTGCTGGTGTTTGTGGTTGTGGTTGTGGTTGTGGTGGTGGTTGTGGTGGTGGTTGTGATGGTTGTGGTAGTTGTGGTGGTGGTTGTGGTGGTGGTTGTGGTTGTGATGGTTGTGGTGGTGGTTGTGGTGCTGTTTGTGGTGCTGGGTTTGTGGTGGTGGTTGTGGTGGTTGTGGTGCTGTTTGTGGTGTTTGTGGTGGTGGTGGTTGTGGTGCTGTTTGTGGTGCTGGTTGTTGTTGTGGTGGTTGTGGTACTGGTGCTGGTGGTTGTGGTGGTGGTTGTGGTTGTGATGGTTGTGGTGGTGGTTGTGGTGCTGTTTGTGGTGCTGGGTTTGTGGTGGTGGTTGTGGTGGTTGTGGTGCTGTTTGTGGTGTTTGTGGTGGTTGTGGTTGTGGTGGTGTTTGTGGTGCTGGTGTTTGTGGTTGTGGTTGTGGTTGTGGTGGTGGTTGTGGTGGTGGTGGTTGTGGTGGTGGTTTTGTTTGTGGTTGTGGTGATTGTTGTGGTGCTAGTGGTTGTGGTGCTGTTTGTTGTACTGTTTGTGGTGCTGGTTGTGGTGCTGGTTGTGGTATGGTTGTGGTATGCTTGTGGTGCTGGTTGTGGTGCATTTTGTGGTGCTGGTTGTGGTGGTGCATGTTGTGGTGCTGTTTGTGGTGCTGTTTGTGGTGCTGGTTGTGGTGCTGGTTGTGGTATGGTTGTGGTATGCTTGTGGTGCTGGTTGTGGTGCTGGTGGTTGTGGTGGTGTTTTGTTGTGGAAGATGTGGTGGTGGTTGTGGTGCTGGTTGGGGTGCTGGTTGTGGTGCTGGTGGTTGTGGTGCTGGTTGTGGTGCTGGTTGTGGTGCTGGTTGTGGTGCTGGTTGTGGTGCTGGTTTTGATTGTTGTGGTGGTGCTGGTGATTGTGGTGCTGGTTGTGGTTGTGGTTGTGGTGGTGGTTGGGGTGCTGGTTGTGGTGCTGTTTATGGTGCTGGTGTTTGTGGTGGTGGTTGTGGTGGTGTTGGTGGTGGTTGTGGTTGTTGTTGTGCTGGTGGTTGTGGTGGTGGTTGTGGTTGTGATGGTTGTGGTGGTGGTTGTGTTGGTGGTTGTGGTGCTGTTTGTGGTGATGGGTTTGTGGTGGTGGTTGTGCTGGTTGTGGTGGTGGTTGTGGTGGTGGTGGTGGTGGTTATGGATGTGATTGTGGTTGTGGTGGTGGTTTTGTTTGTGGTTGTGGTGATTGTTGTGGTGCTGGTGGTTGTGGTGCTGGTTGAGGTGCTGGTTGTGGTTGTGGAGGTTATTGTGGTTGTGGTGGTTGTTTTGGTGGTGGTTGTGGTGCTGGTTGTGGTGCTGGTTGTGGTGCTGATTGTGGTGCTGTTTGTGGTGCTGGTTTTGGTGCTGGTTGTGGTGCTGGGTTTGTGGTGGTGGTTGTGGTGGTGGTAGTGGTGGTTGTGGTGCTGGTGGTTGTGGTGCTGGTGGTTGTGGTGCTGGTTGTGGTATGGTTGGGGTGCTTGTTGACGTGCTGGTTGTGGTGCTGGTTGTGGTGCTGGTGGTTGTGGTGGTGTTTTTGGTGCTGGTGTTTGTTGTGTTGGTTGTGGTGGTGGTTGTGGTGCTGGTGGTTGTGGTGGTGTTTTGTTGTTGAAGTTGTGGTGG
Source organism: Omphiscola glabra (assembly GCA_964017045.1). Taxonomy (NCBI): domain Eukaryota; kingdom Metazoa; phylum Mollusca; class Gastropoda; family Lymnaeidae; genus Omphiscola; species Omphiscola glabra. The sequence goes on from OZ024805.1 coordinate 31,607,913, forward strand.
TGGTTGTGGTGGTGGTCGGGGTGCTGGTTGTGGTGCTGTTTGTGGTGCTGGTGTTTGTGGTGGCTGTGGTGGTGGTTGTGATGGTGGTGGTGGTTGTGGTGGTGGTTGTGGTTGTGATGGTTGTGGTGCTGGTTGTGGTGCTGGTTGTGGTATGGTTGTGGTATGGTTGTGGTATGGTTGTGGTGCTGGTTGTGGTGCTGGTTGTGGTGCTGGTTTGTCTTGTGATGCTGGTGGTTGTGGTGGTGTTTTGTTGTGGAAGTTGTGGTGGTGGTTGTGGTGCTGGTTGGGGTGCTGGTTGTGGTGCTGTTTTTGGTGCTGGTGTTTGTGGTGGTGGTTGTGTTTTTGGTGGTGGTTGTGGTGGTGGTTGTGATGGTGGTGGTGGTTGTGGTTGTGGTGGTAGTTGTGGTGGTGGTTGTGGTGGTGGTTGTGGTTGTGATGATTGTGGTGGTGGTTGGGGTTGTGGTGCTGTTTGTGGTGCTGGGTTTGTGGTGGTGGTTGTGGTGCTGGTTGTGCTATGGTTGTGGTGCTGGTTGTGGTGCTGGTTGTGGTGCTGGTTGTGGTGCTGGTTGTGGTGCTGGTTGTGGTGCTGGTGGTTGTGGTGGTGTTTTGTTGTGGAAGTTGTGGTGGTGGTTGTGGTGGTGGTTGGGGTGCTGGTTGTGGTGCTGTTTGTTGTTGCTGGTGTTTGTGGTTGTGATTTTGGTTGTAGTGGTGGTTGTGATGGTGGTGGTAGTTGTGGTTATGGTTGTGGTGGTGGTTGTGGTTGTGATGGTTGTGGTTGTGGTGCTGGTTGTGGTGCTGGTTGTGGTGCTGTTTGTGGGGCAGTTTGTGGTGCTGTTTGTGGTGCTGTTTGTTGTGCTGTTTGTGGTGCTGGTTTTGTTTGTGGTTGTGGTGATTGTTGTGGTGCTGGTGGTTGTGGTGCTGGTTGTGGTGCTGGCTGTGGTGCTGGTTGTGGTGGTGGTTGTGGTGGTGGTGGTTGTGGTTGTGGTAGTGGTTGTGGTGTTTGTTGTGGTGCTTGTTGATTTGCTGGTTGTGGTGCTGGTTGTGGTGCTGGTGGTTGTGGTGCTGGTTGAGGTGCTGGTTGTGGTTGTGGAGGTGATTGTTGTTGTGGTGGTTGTTTTGGTGGTGGTTGTGGTGCTGGTTGTGGTGCTGTTTGTGGTGCTGTTTGTAGTGCTGTTTGTTGTGCTGTTTGTGGTGCTGGTTTTGGTGCTGGTTGTGGTGCTGGGTTTGTGGTGGTGGTTGTGGTGGTGGTAGTGGTGGTTGTGGTGCTGTTTGTGGTGATGGTGGTTGTGGTGGAGGTATTGGTGCTGGTTGTGGTATGGTTGTGGTATGGTTGTGGGGCTGGTTGTGGTGCTGTTTGTGGTGCTGGTGTTTGTGGTGGTGGTTGTGGTGGTGGTTGTGGTTGTGATGGTTGTGGTGGTGGTTGTGGTGCTGTTTGTGGTGCTGGGTTTGTGGTGGTGGTTGTGCTGGTGGTGGTTGTGGTGTTGGTGGTGGTGATGGTTGTGGTGGTGGTTGTGGTGTTGGTTGTGGATTTGGTTGTGGTGCTTGTTGTGGTGCTGGTTGTGGTGTTGGTGGTGTTTGTGGTGTTGGTTTTAGTTGTGGTTGTGGTGCTGGTGCTGGTGATTGTGGTGCTGGTTGTGGTGCTGGTGGTTGTGGTGGTGGTTGTGGTGGTGATTGTGGTTGTGGTTGTTGTGATGGTGGTGTTTGTGGTGCTGGTAGTGGTGCTGGTTGTGGTGCTGGTTGTGGTGCTGGAGTTTGTGGTGGTGGTTGTGGTGGTGGTTGTGGTGCTGGTTGTTGTTGTGGTGGTGATTGTTTTGGTGGTGGTTTTGTTTATGGTTGTGGTGGTGGTTGTGGTTGTGGTGGTGCTGGTTGTTATGTTTTATTATTAATAGGATCGCATTCTTAAACTACTTCCAATTTATGTTTCTAGATTATCCAAAATTACAATAATTATAAATATGGTTGTGGTGGTGGTGCTGGTTGTGGTGCTGGTTGGGGTGCTGGTGGTTGTTGTGATGGTTGTGTTGGTTGTTGAGGTTGTTGTGGTTGTGGTGGTGTTTGTGGTGTTGGATGTGGTGCTGGTTGTGGTGGTGATTGTTGTGGTGATGGTGGTGGTTGTTGTGGTGGTGTTGGTTGTGGTGGTTGTGGTAGTTGTGGTGCTGGTTGTGGTGCTGGTTGTGATGGTGGTTGTGGTTGGGGTGCTGGTTGTGATGGTGGTTGTGGTTGTGGTGGTTGTTGTGGTGGTTGTGGTGCTGTTTGTGGTGGTAGTTGTGGTGGTGGTTGTGGTAGTTGTGGTGCTGGTTATGGTGGTGGTTGTGGTGCTGGTGGTTGTGTTGATGGTTGTGGTTCTAGTTGTGGTGCTTGTTATTGTTATGGTTGTGGTGCTGCTTGTGGTTGTTGTTGTGGTTCTTTGTGGTGTTGGCTGTGGTGCTGGTGGTTGTGGTGGTGGTTGTGGTGCTGGTTGTGGTGTGGTGTGGTGGTTGTGGTTGTGGTGGTAGTGGTTGTGGTGCTGGTTGTGGTGCTGGTTGTGGTGCTGGTTGGTGGTGCTGTTTGTGGTGGTTGTAAATTATGTTTTATTATTAATAGAATTGCATAATTAAACTATTTCCATTTTATAATGTTTCTAGGTTATCCAAAATTACAATAATTATAAATATGGTTGTGGTTGTGGTGGTGGTGCTGGTGCTGGTACTGGTTGTGGTGCTGGTTGTGGTGCTGGTTGTGGTGCTGGTGTTTGTGGTTGTGGTTGTGGTGGTTGTTGTGGTAGTTGTTGTGGTGGTGCTGGTTATGGTGCTGGTTATGATGCTGGTTATGGTGCTGGTTATGGTGCTGGTTGTGGTGCTGGTTGTGGTGCTGATGGTTGTGGTGGTGGTTGTGGTGGTGGTGCTGGTTGTGATAATGGTTGTTGTGCTTGTTGTTGTGCTGGTTGTGGTGCCGGTTGTGGTTGTTGTTGTGGTGGTGTTGGTTGTGGTGTTGTTTGTGGTGGTGGTTGTGGTGGTTGTGGTGGTTGTAGTGGTAGTGGTTGTGGTGGTGGTTGTGGTGCTGGTTTTGGAGCTGGTTGTGGTGCTGGTGGTTGTGGTTGTGGTGGCTGTGGTGTTGGTTGTGGTGGTGTTGGTTGTGGTGATGGTTGTGGTGCTGGTTATGGTGCTGGTTGTGGTGCTTGTTGTGGTGGTGGTGTTTGTGGTGTTGGTTGTGGTGCTGGTTGTGGTGATGGTTGTGGTGGTGGTGGTGGTGGTTGTGGTTGTGGTGGTAGTTGTGGTTGTGGTTGTGGTGGTGCTGGTTTTGGTGCTGATTGTGGTGCTTGTTGTGGTGGTGCTGGTTGTGGTGCTGGTTGTGGTGCTGGTTGTGGTGCTGGGGGTTTTTGTGGTGGTGGTTGTGTGGTGGTTGTGGTGGTGGTTGTGGTGGTGGTTGTGGTGGTGGTTGTGGTGGTGGTTGTGGTGGTGGTTGTGGTGCTGGTGCTGGTTGTGGTGCTGGTTGCGGTGCTGGTTGTGTGTTGGTTGTGTTGCGGACTGTGGTGCTGGTTGTGGTGCTGGTGGTTTTGGTGGTGGTGGTTGTGTGGTGGTTGTGGTGGTGGTGCTGGTGCTGGTTGTGGTGCTGGTTGTGGTGCTGGTTGTGTGTTGGTTGTGTTGCGGATTGTGGTGCTGGTTGTGGTGCTGGTGGTTGTTGTGGAGTTTGTGGTGGTGGTTGTGGTGCTGGTTGTGGTGCTTGTTGGGGTGGTGGTGGTTGTGGTGTTGGTTGTGGTGCTGGTTGTGGTGGTTGTTGTGGTTGTGGTGCTGGTTGTGGTGCTGGTTGTGGTGGGGGTTGTGGTGGTTGTGGAGCTGGTTGTGGCGCTTGTTGTGGTGGTGCTGGTTTTGGTGCTTGTTTGGTGGTGGTGGTTGTGGTGTTGGTTGTGGTGCACGTTGTGGTGGTGGTTGTGGTGGTGGTGGTTGTGGTTGTGTGGTGGTTGTGGAGGTGGTTGTGGAGGTGGTTGTGGAGGTGGTTGTGGTTGTGGTGTTGGTTTTTGTGGTGGTTGTGTTGGTGGTTGGGGTTGTGGTGGTGGTTATGGTGGTGCTGGTTGTGGTGCTGGTTGTCGTGGTTGTAAGTTATGTTTTATTATTATTAGAATCGCATATTTAAACTATTTTAATTTTTTTAATGTTTCTAGGTTATCAAAAATTACAATAATTATAAATATGGTTGTGGTTATGGTGCTGTTGTTTGTGGTGGTGGTTGTGGTGGTGGTTGTGGTGGTGGTTGTGGTGCTGGTTGTGGTGCTGGTTGTTGTGGTGGTGTTGTGGTGGTGGTGCTGGTGGTGTTTGTGGTGCTGGTTGTGGTGGTGGTTGTGGTGCTTGTTGTGGTGCTGGTGGTTGTGGTGGTGGTGGCTGTGGTGGTGGTGGTTGTGGTGGTGTTGGTTTTGGTGAATGTTGTGTTGCTGGTTGGGATGCTGGTTGTGGTGCTTGCTGTGGTGGTGTTGGTGGTGGTGTTGTTTATGGTGCTGGTTGTGGTGGCTGTTGTGGTTGTGGTGGTGGTTGTGGTGGTGGCTGTAGTTATGTAGGTGGTTGTGGTGGTGCTGGTTGTGGTGCTGGTTGTGGTGCTGATTGTTGTGCTTGTTGTGGTGGTGCTGGTTTTTGTGTTTGTTGTGGTGGTTGTGGTTGTGGTTGTGGTTGTGGAGGTGATTGTGGTTGTGGTGGTGGTTTTGGTGGTGGTTGTGGTGGTGGTTGTGGTGGTGCTGTTTGTGGTGCTGGTTGTGATGCTAGTTGTGGTGGTTGTAAGTTATGTTTTATTATTATTAGAATCGCATATTTAAACTATTTCAATTTTATAATGTTTCTAGGTTATCCAAAATTACAATAATTATAAATATGGTTGTGGTTGTGGTGGTGGTACTGGTTGTGGTACTGGTTGTGGTGCTGGTTGTGGTGCTGGTTGTGGTGCTGGTTGTGATGCTGGTGTTTGTGGTGGTGGTTGTAGTGATTGTGGTTGTGGTTGTGGTGGTGGTTGTGCTGGTGGTGGTTGCGGTGTTGGTGCTGGTTGTTGTGGTGGTTGTGGTGTTGGTTGTGGTTTTGGTTGTGGTGATGGTTGTGGTGCTTGTTGTGGTGCTGGTGGTTGTGGTGATGGCTGTGGTGCTGGTTGTGGTGCTGGTTCTGGTGCTGGTTGTGGTGGTGGTGGTGGTTGTGGTGGTGGTGGTTGTGGTGCTGGTGGTGGTACTTGTTGTTTTGCTGGTTGTGGTGCTGATTGTGGTGCTGATTGTGGTGCTTGTTGTGGTGGTGGTTGTTGTAGTGGTGGTTGTGATTTTGGTGGTGGTGGTGTTTGTGATGGTGTTGGTTGTGTAGTTGATTGTGGTGCTGGTGGTTGTGGTGCTGATTGTGGTTGTGGTGGTGTTTGTGGTGCTGGTGGTTGTGGTGGTGGTTGTGGTGCTGGTTGTGTGTTGGTTGTGGTGGTGGTGCTGGTTATGGTGCTGGTTATGGTGCTGGTTATTGTGCTGGTTCTGGTGCTTGTTCTGGTGCTGGTTGTGTTTCTGGTGGTTGTGGTGGTGCTGATGGTTGTGTTACTGGTTGTGGTGCTTGCTGTTGTGCTGGTTGTGGTGCTGGTTGTGTTTGTTGTGGTGGTGGTGCTGGTGGTGGCTGTGGTGGTGGTTGTGGTGGTGTTGGTTGTGGTGCTGGTTGTGGTTCTTGTTGGGTGGTGGTGGTTGTGGTGTTGGTTGTGGTGTTGGTTGTGGTGGTTGTGGTGGTGGTTGTGGTGGTGGTTGTGGTGGTTGTTGTGGTGGTGATGGTTGTGGTGTTGGTTGTGGTGCTGGTTGTGGTGGTGGTGGTTATGGTTGTGGTGGTGGTTGTGGAGGTGGTTGTGGTTGTGGTTGTGGTGGTGCTGGTTGTATTGCTGGTTGTGGTGCTGATTGTGGTGCTTGTTGTGGTGGTGCTGGTTTTGGTGCTGGTTTTGGTGCTTGTTGTGGTGGTGGTGGTTGTTGTTTTGGTTGTGGTGCACGTTGTGGTGGTGGTTGTGGTGCACGTTGTGGTGGTGGTTGTGGTTGTGGTTATGGAGGTGGTTGTGGTGGTGGTGGTGGTTGTGGGGCTGTTTGTGGTGCTGGTGGTTGTGGTGCTGGTTGTGGTGCTGGTGGTTGTGGTGCTGGTTGTGGTTGTGGTGCTGGTTGTGGTGCTGGTGGTTGTGGTGCTGGTTGTGGTGCTGGTTGTGCTGCTGGTTGTGTGTTGGTTGTGGTGGTGGTGCTGGTTATGGTGCTGGTTATGGTGCTGGTTATGGTGCTGGTTCTGGTGCTTGTTCTGGTGCTGGTTATGTTTCTGGTGGTTCTGGTGGTGCTGATGGTTGTGTTACTAGTTGTGGTGATTGCTGTTGTGCTGGTTGTGGTGCTGGTTGTGTTTGTTGTGGTGGTGGTGCTGGTGGTGGCTGTGGTGGTGGTTGTGGTTGTGGTGCTGGTTGTGGTTCTTGTTGGGTGGTGGTGGTTGTGGTGTTGGTTGTGGTGTTGGTTGTGGTGGTTGTGGTGGTGGTTGTGGTGATTGTGGTGCAGGTTGTGGTGCTGGTTGTGGTGGTGGTTGTGGTGCTGGTTGTGGTGGTTGTTGTGGTGGTGATGGTTGTGGTGTTGGTTGTGGTGCTGGTTGTGGTGGTGCTGGTTGTATTGCTGGTTGTGGTGCTGATTGTGGTGCTTGTTGTGGTGGTGCTGGTTTTGGTGCTGGTTTTGGTGCTTGTTGTGGTCGTGGTGGTTGTGGTGTTGGTTGTGGTTGTGGTGGTGGTTGTGGAGGTGGTTGTGGAGGTGGTTGTGGTTGTGGTGGTGGTTTTGGTGGTTGTTGTGGTGGTGGTTGTGGTTGTGGTGGTGGTTATGGTGGTGCTGGTTGTGGTGCTGGTTGTCGTTGTTGTAAGTTATGTTTTATTATTATTGGAATCACATATTTAAACGATTTCAATTTTATAATGTTACTAGGTTATCCAAAATTACAATAATTATAAATATGGTTGTGGTTGTGGTGGTGGGGCTGTTTGTGGTACTTGTTGTGGTGCTGTTGTTTGTGGTGGTGGTTGTGGTGGTTGTGGTGCTGGTTGTGGTGCTGATTGTTGTGCTTGTTGTGGTGGTGCTGGTTTTGGTGTTTGTTGTTGTGGTGGTGGTTGTGGTTGTGTTGGTGGTTGTGGAGGTGATTGTGGTTGTGGTGGTGGTTTGATGGTGGTTGTAAGTTATGTTTTATTATTTTTAGAATCGCATATTTAAACTATTTCAATTTTATAATGTTTCTAGGTTATCCAAAATTACAATAATTATAAATATGGTTGTGGTTGTGGTGGTGGTGCTGGTTGTGGTACTGGCTGTGGTGCTGGTTGTGGTGCCGGTTGTGGTGCTGGTGTTTGTGGTGGTGGTTGTGGTTGTGGTGGTGGTTGTGCTGGTGGTGGTTGCGGTGTTGGTGCTGGTTGTGGTGGTGGTGGTGGTTGTGGTGTTGGTTGTGGTTTTGGTTGTGGTGATGGTTGTGGTTCTTGTTGTGGTGCTGGTGGTTGTGTAGCTGGTTGTGGTGCTGGTTGTGGTGGTGGTGGTGGTTGTGGTGGTGGTGGTTGTGGTTGTGGTAGTGGTGCTGGTGCTTGTTGTTTTGCTGGTTGTGGTGCTGGTTGTGGTTGTTGTTGTGGTGGTGTTGGTTGTTTTGGTTGTGGTGGTGGTGGTGGTGGTTGTGGTGGTGGTTGTTGTGGTGCTGGTGGTTGTGGTGCTGGTTGTGGTGGTGGTGTTGTTTGTGGTGGTGGTTGTGGTGCTGGTGTTTGTGGTTGTGGTGGTGGTGGTGGTGGTTGTGGTAATAGTTGTTGTGGTGCAGATTGTGGTGCTGGTTGTGGTGCTGGTTGTGGTGCTGGTTGTGGTGCTGGTTGTGGTGCTGGTTGTGCTGCTGGTTGTGGTGCTGGTGGTTGTGGTGGTGGTTGTGGTGGTTGTGGTGGTGCTTGTTGTTGTGCTGGTTGTGGTGCTGGTTGTGGTTGTTGTTGTGGTGGTGTTGGTTGTGGTGCTTGTTGTGGTGCTGATTGTGGTGGTGGTGATGGTGGTTGTGGTAATGGTTGTGGTGGTGGTGGTGGTGGTGGTGGTGGTTGTGGTAATGGTTGAGTTGCTTGTGGTTGTGGTGGTGGTGGTTGTGGTGTTAGTGGTTGTGGTGCTGGTGGTTGTGGTGTTTGTTGTGTTAGCTGTGGTTTTGGTTTTGATGGTGGTTGTGGTGGTGGTTGTGGTGGTGGTGGTTGTGGTTGTGGTCGTTGTGGTGGTCGTTGTTGTTGTGGTGCTGGTTGTGGTGCTGGTGGTTGTGGTGCTGGTTGTGGTGCTGGTTGTGGTGCTGGTTGTGGTGCTTGTTGTGGTGCTGGTTGTGGTGCTGGTTGTGGTGATGGTGGTTGTGGTGCTGGTTGTGGTGCTGGTTGTGGTGCTGTTTATGGTGCTGGTGTTTGTGGTATTGGTTGTGGTGGTGGTTATTTTTTTGGTGGTTGTTGTTGTGGTGGTTGTTGTTGTGGTGCTGGTTGTGGTGCTGGTTGTGGTGCTGGTGGTTGTGGTGCTGATGGTTGTGGTGCTGGTTGTGGTGGTGGTGGTGGTGGTTGTGGTAATGGTTGAGTTGCTTGTGGTTGTGGTGGTGGTGGTTGTGGTGTTAGTGGTTGTGGTGCTGGTGGTTGTGGTGTTTGTTGTGTTAGTTGTGGTTTTGGTTTTGATGGTGGTTGTGGTGGTGGTTGTGGTGGTGGTGGTTGTGGTTGTGGTCGTTGTGGTGGTCGTTGTTGTTGTGGTGCTGGTTGTGGTGCTGGTGGTTGTGGTGCTGGTTGTGGTGCTGGTTGTTTTGCTGGTTGTTGTGCTTGTTGTGGTGCTGGTTGTGGTGCTGGTTGTGGTGCTGGTGGTTGTGGTGCTGGTTGTGGTGGTGGTTGTGGTGCTGTTTATGGTGCTGGTGTTTGTGGTATTGGTTGTGGTGGTGGTTATTTTTTTGGTGGTTGTTGTTGTGGTGGTTGTTGTTGTGGTGCTGGTTGTGGTGCTGGTGGTTGTTGTGCTGATGGTTGTGGTGCTGGTTGTGGTGGTGGTGGTTGTGGTTGTGGTCGTTGTGGTGGTCGTTGTTGTTGTGGTGCTGGTTGTGGTGCTGATTGTGGTGGTGGTAATGGTGGTTGTGGTAATGGTTGTGGTGGTGGTGGTTGTGGTAATGGTTGAGTTGCTTGTGGTTGTGGTGGTGGTGGTTGTGGTGTTAGTGGTTGTGGTGCTGGTGGTTGTGGTGTTTGTTGTGTTAGTTGTGGTTTTGGTTTTGATGGTGGTTGTGGTGGTGGTTGTGGTGGTGGTGGTTGTGGTTGTGGTCGTTGTGGTGGTCGTTGTTGTTGTGGTGCTGGTTGTGGTGCTGGTGGTTGTGGTGCTGGTTGTGGTGCTACTTGTTTTGCTGGTTGTGGTGCTTGTTGTGGTGCTGGTTGTGGTGCTGGTTGTGGTGCTGGTGGTTGTGGTGCTGGTTGTGGTGGTGGTTGTGGTGCTGTTTATGGTTCTGGTGTTTGTGGTATTGGTTGTGGTGGTGGTTATTTTTTTGGTGGTTGTTGTTGTGGTGGTTGTTGTTGTGGTGCTGGTTGTGGTGCTGGTGGTTGTGGTGCTGATGGTTGTGGTGCTGGTTGTGGTGCTGGTTGTTGTGCTGGTTGTGGTGCTGGTTGTGGTGCTGGTTGTGGTGGTGGTTGTGGTGCTGGTGGTTGTGGTGCTGGTGGTTGTGGTGGTGTTTTGTTGTGGAAGTTGTGGTGGTGGTTGTGGTGCTGGTTGGGGTGCTGGTTGGGGTGCTGGTTGGGGTGCTGGTTGTGGTGCTGTTTGTGGTGCTGGTGTTTGTGGTGGTGGTTGTGGTTGTGGTGGTGGTTGTGGTTGTGGTGGTGGTTGTGGTTGTGGTGGTGGTTGTGATGGTGGTGATGGTTGTGGTTGTGGTGGTAGTTGTGGTGGTGGTTGTGGTGGTGGTTGTGCTTTTGATGGTTGTGGTGGTGGTTGTGTTGCTGTTTGTGGTGCTGGGTTTGTGGTGGTGGTTGTGGTGCTGGTTGTGGTATGGTTGTGGTATGGTTGTGGTATTCTTGTGGTGCTGGTTGTGGTGCTGGTGGTTGTGGTGGTGTTTTGTTGTGGAAGATGTGGTGGTGGTTGTGGTGCTGGTTGTGGTGCTGGTGGTTGTGGTGCTGGTTGTGGTGCTGGTTGTGGTGCTGGTGGTTGTGGTGCTGGTTGTGGTGCTGGTTGTGGTTGTTGTGGTGGTTCTGGTTGTGGTGCTGGTTGTGGTTGTTGTGGTGGTGCTGGTTATTGTGGTGCTGGTTGTGTTTGTTGTGGTGGTTGGGGTGCTGGTTGTGCTGGTGTTTGTGGTGGTGGTTGTGGTGGTGTTGGTGGTGTTGTGGTTGTTGTTGTGGTGGTGATGGTGCTGGTAGTTGTGGTGCTTGTTGTGGTGCTTGTTGTGGTGGTGGTGGGTGTGGTGTTGGTTGTGGTGTGGTTTGTGGTGGTGGTCGTTGTGGTGGTCGTTGTTGTTGTGGTGCTGGTTGTGGTGCTGGTTGTGGTGCTGGTTGTGGTGCTTGTTGTGGTGCTGTTTGTGGTGCTGGTGGTTGTGGTGCTGGTTGTGGTGCTGGTTGTGGTGCTGGTTGTGGTGCTGTTTATGGTGCTGGTGTTTGTGGTATTGGTTGTGGTGGTGGTTATTGTTGTGGTGGTTGTTGTTGTGGTGGTTGTTGTTGTGGTGGTTTTTGTTGTGGTGCTGGTTGTGGTGCTGGTGGTTGTGGTGCTGGTGGTTGTGGTGCTGGTGGTTGTGGTGCTGGTTGTGGTGCTGGTTGTTGTGCTGGTTGTGGTGCTGGTTGTGGTGCTGGTGTTTGTGGTGGTGTTTTTGGTGCTGGTGTTTGTTGTGGTGGTTGTGGTGGTGGTTGTGGTGCTGGTGGTTGTGGTGGTGTTTTGTTGTGGAAGTTGTGGTGGTGGTTGTTGTGCTGTTTGGGGTGCTGGTTGTGGTGCTGTTTGTGGTGCTGGTGTTTGTGGTGGTGGTTGTGGTTGTGGTGGTGGTGGTGGTTGTGGTTGTGGTGGTGGTTGTGATTGTGGTGATGGTTGTGGTTGTGGTGGTAGTTGTGGTGGTGGTTGTGGTGGTGGTTGTGCTTTTGATGGTTGTGGTGGTGGTTGTGTTGCTGTTTGTGGTGATGGGTTTGTGGTGGTGGTTGTGGTGCTGGTTGTGGTATGGTTGTGGTATGGTTGTGGTGCTGGTTGTGGTATGGTTGTGGTATGGTTGTGGTGCTGGTTGTGGTGTCGGTTGTGGTGCTGGTTGTGGTGCTGGTGGTTGTGGTGATGTTTTGTTGTGGAAGTTGTGGTGGTGGTTGTGGTGGTGGTTGGGGTGCTGGTTGTGGTGCTGTTTGTGGTGCTGGTTGTTGTGGTACTGGTTGTGGTGCTGATTGTGGTGCTGGTTGTGGTGCTGTTTGTGGTGCTGTTTGTGGTGCTGTTTGTGGTGCTGTTTGTGGTGCTGTTTGTGGTGCTGGTTGTGGTGGTACTGGTTGTGGTGCTGATTTTAATGCTGGTTGTGGTGCTGTTTGTGGTGATGTTTGTGGTGCTGGTTGTGGTGCTGGTTGTGGTGCTGGTTGTGGTGCTGGTTGTGGTATGGTTGTGGTATTCTTGTGGTGCTGGTTGTGGTGCTGGTGGTTGTGGTGGTGTTTTGTTGTGGAAGATGTGGTGGTGGTTGTGGTGCTGGTTGGGGTGCTGGTTGTGGTGCTGGTGGTTGTGGTGCTGGTTGTGGTGCTGGTTGTGGTGCTGGTAGTTGTGGTGCTGGTTGTGGTGCTGGTTGTGGTTGTTGTGGTGGTTCTGGTTGTGGTGCTGGTTGTGGTTGTTGTGGTGGTGCTGGTTATTGTGGTGCTGGTTGTGGTTGTGGTGGTGGTTGGGGTGCTGGTTGTGCTGGTGTTTGTGGTGGTGGTTGTGGTGGTGTTGGTGGTGGTTGTGGTTGTGGTGCTGGTTGGGGTGCTGGTTGTGGTGCTGTTTGTGGTGATGTTTGTGGTGCTGGTGTTTGTGGTGGTGGTTGTGGTTTTGGTGGTGGTGGTGGTTGTGGTTGTGGTGGTGGTTGTGATGGTGGTGATGGTTGTGGTTGTGGTGGTAGTTGTGGTTGTTGTTGTGGTGGTGGTTGTGCTTTTGATGGTTGTGGTTGTGGTGGTAGTTGTGGTGGTGGTTGTGGTGGTGGTTGTGCTTTTGATGGTTGTGGTGGTGGTTGTGTTGCTGTTTGTGGTGCTGGGTTTGTGGTGGTGGTTGTGGTGCTAGTTGTGGTATGGTTGTGGTATGGTTGTGGTGCTGGTTGTGGTGCTGGTTGTGGTGCTGGTTGTGGTGCTGGTGGTTGTGGTGGTGTTTTGTTGTGGAAGTTGTGGTAGTGGTTGTTTTGGTGGTTGGGGTGCTGGTTGTGGTGCTGTTTGTGGTGCTGGTGTTTGTGGTTGTGGTTGTGGTTGTGGTGGTGGTTGTGGTGGTGGTGGTGGTTGTGGTGGTGGTTGTGATGGTGGTGGTAGTTGTGGTGGTGGTTGTGGTGGTGGTTGTGGTTGTGATGGTTGTGGGGGTGGTTGTGGTGCTGTATGTGGTGCTGGGTTTGTGGTGGTGGTTGTGGTGGTGGTAGTGGTGGTTGTGGTGCTGTTTGTGGTGTTTGTGGTGGTGGTGGTTGTGGTGCTGTTTGTGGTGCTGGTCGTTGTTGTGGTGGTTGTGGTGGTGGTTGTGGTACTGGTGCTGGTGGTTGTGGTGGTGGTTGTGGTTGTGGTGGTTGTGGTTGTGGTGGTGTTTGTGGTGCTGGTGTTTGTGGTTGTGGTTGTGGTTGTGGTGGTGGTGGTGGTTGTGGTGGTGGTTGTGATGGTGGTTGTGGTGGTGGTTTTGTTTGTGGTTGTGGTGATTGTTGTGGTGCTAGTGGTTGTGGTGATTGTTGTTGTGCTAGTGGTTGTGGTGCTGGTTGTGGTGCTGGTTGTGGTATGGTTGTGGTATGCTTGTGGTGCTGGTTGTGGTGCATTTTGTGGTGCTGGTTGTGGTGGTGCATGTTGTGGTGCTGTTTGTGGTGCTGTTTGTGGTGCTGGTTGTGGTGCTGGTTGTGGTATGGTTGTGGTATGCTTGTGGTGCTGGTTGTGGTGCTGGTGGTTGTGGTGGTGTTTTGTTGTGGAAGATGTGGTGGTGGTTGTGGTGCTGGTTGTGGTGCTGGTTGTGGTGCTGGTGGTTGTGGTGCTGGTTGTGGTGCTGGTTGTGGTGCTGGTTGTGGTGCTGGTTGTGGTGCTGGTTTTGATTGTTGTGGTGGTGCTGGTGATTGTGGTGCTGGTTGTGGTTGTGGTGGTGGTTGGGGTGCTGGTTGTGGTGCTGTTTATGGTGCTGGTGTTTGTGGTGGTGGTGGTGTTGGTGGTGGTTGTGGTTGTTGTTGTGCTGGTGGTTGTGGTGCTAGTTGTGGTATGGTTGTGGTATGGTTGTGGTGCTGGTTGTGGTGCTGGTTGTGGTGCTGGTTGTGGTGCTGGTGGTTGTGGTGGTGTTTTGTTGTGGAAGTTGTGGTAGTGGTTGTTTTGGTGGTTGGGGTGCTGGTTGTGGTGCTGTTTGTGGTGCTGGTGTTTGTGGTTGTGGTTGTGGTTGTGGTGGTGGTTGTGGTGGTGGTTGTGATGGTGGTGGTAGTTGTGGTGGTGGTTGTGGTGGTGGTGGTGGTTGTGATGGTTGTGGGGGTGGTTGTGGTGCTGTATGTGGTGCTGGGTTTGTGGTGGTGGTTGTGGTGGTGGTAGTGGTGGTTGTGGTGCTGTTTGTGGTGTTTGTGGTGGTGGTGGTTGTGGTGCTGTTTGTGGTGCTGGTCGTTGTTGTGGTGGTTGTGGTGGTGGTTGTGGTACTGGTGCTGGTGGTTGTGGTGGTGGTTGTGGTTGTGGTGGTTGTGGTTGTGGTGGTGTTTGTGGTGCTGGTGTTTGTGGTTGTGGTTGTGGTTGTGGTGGTGGTGGTGGTTGTGGTGGTGGTTGTGATGGTGGTTGTGGTGGTGGTTTTGTTTGTGGTTGTGGTGATTGTTGTGGTGCTAGTGGTTGTGGTGCTGGTTGTGGTGCTGGTTGTGGTATGGTTGTGGTATGCTTGTGGTGCTGGTTGTGGTGCATTTTGTGGTGCTGGCTGTGGTGGTGCATGTTGTGGTGCTGTTTGTGGTGCTGTTTGTGGTGCTGGTTGTGGTGCTGGTTGTGGTATGGTTGTGGTATGCCTGTGGTGCTGGTTGTGGTGCTGGTGGTTGTGGTGGTGTTTTGTTGTGGAAGATGTGGTGGTGGTTGTGGTGCTGGTTGGGGTGCTGGTTGTGGTGCTGGTGGTTGTGGTGCTGGTTGTGGTGCTGGTTGTGGTGCTGGTTGTGGTGCTGGTTGTGGTGCTGGTTGTGGTGCTGGTTTTGATTGTTGTGGTGGTGCTGGTGATTGTGGTGCTGGTTGTGGTTGTGGTGGTGGTTGGGGTGCTGGTTGTGGTGCTGTTTATGGTGCTGGTGTTTGTGGTGGTGGTGGTGGTGGTGTTGGTGGTGGTTGTGGTTGTTGTTGTGCTGGTGGTTGTGGTGGTGGTTGTGGTTGTGATGGTTGTGGTGGTGGTTGTGGTGGTGGTTGTGGTGCTGTTTGTGGTGATGGGTTTGTGGTGGTGGTTGTGGTGGTGGTAGTGGTGGTGCTGTTTGTGGTGTTTGTTGTGGTGGTGGTTGTGGTGCTGTTTGTGGTGCTGGTTGTTGTTGTGGTGGTTGTGGTGCTGGTGCTGGTGGTTGTGGTGGTGGTTGTTGTGCTGGTGGTTTTGGTGCTGGTTGTGGTGCTGGTTGTGGTATGGTTGTGTTGCTGGTTGTGGTTGTTGTGGTGGTGGTTTTGGTTGTGGTGTTGGTTTTGGTTGTGGTTGTGGTGCTGGTGGTTGTGATTGTGATTGTGGTGCTGGTTGTGGTGCTGGTGGTTGTGGTGGTGGATGTGGTGGTGGTGGTTTTGGTGGTGGTTTTGGTGGTGGTTGTGGTTGTTGTGGTGGTGGTTGTGATGGTGGTTTTGGTGGTTGTGGTGTTGGATGTGGTGCTTGTTGTGGTGCTTGTTGTGGTGCTGGTGGTTTTTGTTGTTGTGTTGTTGGTTATGGTGCTGGTTGTTGTGGTGGTTTTGGTGCTGGTTGTGGTGCTCGCTGTGGTGCTGTTTATGGTGCTGGTGTTTGTGGTATTGGTTGTGGTGCTGATTGTGGTGCTGGTTGTGGTGCTGTTTGTGGTGCTGTTTGTGGTGCTGTTTGTGGTGCTGTTTGTGGTGCTGGTTGTGGTGCAATTTGTGGTGCTGGTTGTGGTGCTGGTTGTGGTGGTACTGGTTGTGGTGCTGATTTTGGTGCTGGTTGTGGTGCTGTTTGTGGTGCTGTTTGTGGTGCTGGTTGTGGTGCTGGTTGTGGTATGGTTGTGGTATTCTTGTGGTGCTGGTTGTGGTGCTGGTGGTTGTGGTGGTGTTTTGTTGTGGAAGATGTGGTGGTGGTTGTGGTGCTGGTTGGGGTGCTGGTTGTGGTGCTGGTGGTTGTGGTGCTGGTTGTGGTGCTGGTTGTGGTGCTGGTAGTTGTGGTGCTGGTTGTGGTGCTGGTTGTGGTTGTTGTGGTGGTTCTGGTTGTGGTGCTGGTTGTGGTTGTTGTGGTGGTGCTGGTTATTGTGGTGCTGGTTGTGGTTGTTGTGGTGGTTGGGGTGCTGGTTGTGCTGGTGTTTGTGGTGGTGGTTGTGGTGGTGTTGGTGGTGGTTGTGGTTGTGGTGCTGGTTGGGGTGCTGGTTGTGGTGCTGTTTGTGGTGATGTTTGTGGTGCTGGTGTTTGTGGTGGTGGTTGTGGTTGTGGTGGTGGTGGTGGTTGTGGTTGTGGTGGTGGTTGTGATGGTGGTGATGGTTGTGGTTGTGGTGGTAGTTGTGGTTGTTGTTGTGGTGGTGGTTGTGCTTTTGATGGTTGTGGTTGTGGTGGTAGTTGTGGTGGTGGTTGTGGTGGTGGTTGTGCTTTTGATGGTTGTGGTGGTGGTTGTGTTGCTGTTTGTGGTGCTGGGTTTGTGGTGGTGGTTGTGGTGCTAGTTGTGGTATGGTTGTGGTATGGTTGTGGTGCTGGTTGTGGTGCTGGTTGTGGTGCTGGTTGTGGTGCTGGTGGTTGTGGTGGTGTTTTGTTGTGGAAGTTGTGGTAGTGGTTGTTTTGGTGGTTGGGGTGCTGGTTGTGGTGCTGTTTGTGGTGCTGGTGTTTGTGGTTGTGGTTGTGGTTGTGGTGGTGGTTGTGGTGGTGGTTGTGATGGTGGTGGTAGTTGTGGTGGTGGTTGTGGTGGTGGTTGTGGTTGTGATGGTTGTGGGGGTGGTTGTGGTGCTGTATGTGGTGCTGGGTTTGTGGTGGTGGTTGTGGTGGTGGTAGTGGTGGTTGTGGTGCTGTTTGTGGTGTTTGTGGTGGTGGTGGTTGTGGTGCTGTTTGTGGTGCTGGTCGTTGTTGTGGTGGTTGTGGTGGTGGTTGTGGTACTGGTGCTGGTGGTTGTGGTGGTGGTTGTGGTTGTGGTGGTTGTGGTTGTGGTGGTGTTTGTGGTGCTGGTGTTTGTGATGGTGGTTGTGGTGGTGGTTTTGTTTGTGGTTGTGGTGATTGTTGTGGTGCTAGTGGTTGTGGTGCTGGTTGTGGTGCTGGTTGTGGTATGGTTGTGGTATGCTTGTGGTGCTGGTTGTGGTGCATTTTGTGGTGCTGGTTGTGGTGGTGCATGTTGTGGTGCTGTTTGTGGTGCTGTTTGTGGTGCTGGTTGTGGTGCTGGTTGTGGTATGGTTGTGGTATGCTTGTGGTGCTGGTTGTGGTGCTGGTGGTTGAGGTGGTGTTTTGTTGTGGAAGATGTGGTGGTGGTTGTGGTGCTGGTTGGGGTGCTGGTTGTGGTGCTGGTGGTTGTGGTGCTGGTTGTGGTGCTGGTTGTGGTGCTGGTTGTGGTGCTGGTTGTGGTGCTGGTTTTGATTGTTGTGGTGGTGCTGGTGATTGTGGTGCTGGTTGTGGTTGTGGTGGTGGTTGGGGTGCTGGTTGTGGTGCTGTTTATGGTGCTGGTGTTTGTGGTGGTGGTGGTGTTGGTGTTGGTGGTGGTTGTGGTTGTTGTTGTGCTGGTGGTTGTGGTGGTGGTTGTGGTTGTGATGGTTGTGGTGGTGGTTGTGGTGGTGGTTGTGGTGCTGTTTGTGGTGATGGGTTTGTGGTGGTGGTTGTGGTGGTGGTAGTGGTGGTGCTGTTTGTGGTGTTTGTGGTGGTGGTGGTTGTGGTGCTGTTTGTGGTGCTGGTTGTTGTTGTGGTGGTGGTGGTGCTGGTGCTGGTGGTTGTGGTGGTGGTTGTTGTGCTGGTGGTTTTGGTGCTGGTTGTGGTGCTGGTTGTGGTATGGTTGTGTTGCTGGTTGTGGTTGTTGTGGTGGTGGTTTTGGTTGTGGTGTTGGTTTTGGTTGTGGTTGTGGTGCTGGTGGTTGTGATTGTGATTGTGGTGCTGGTTGTGGTGCTGGTGGTTGTGGTGGTGGATGTGGTGGTGGTGGTTTTGGTGGTGGTTTTGGTGGTGGTTGTGGTGGTGGTTGTTGTGGTGGTGGTTGTGATGGTGGTTTTGGTGGTTGTGGTGTTGGATGTGGTGCTTGTTGTGGTGCTTGTTGTGGTGCTGGTGGTTTTTGTTGTTGTGTTGTTGGTTATGGTGCTGGTTGTTGTGGTGGTTTTGGTGCTGGTTGTGGTGCTCGCTGTGGTGCTGTTTATGGTGCTGGTGTTTGTGGTATTGGTTGTGGTGCTGATTGTGGTGCTGGTTGTGGTGCTGATTGTGGTGCTGGTTGTGGTGCTGTTTGTGGTGCTGTTTGTGGTGCTGTTTGTGGTGCTGTTTGTGGTGCTGTTTGTGGTGCTGTTTGTGGTGCTGGTTGTGGTGCAATTTGTGGTGCTGGTTGTGGTGCTGGTTGTGGTGGTACTGGTTGTGGTGCTGATTTTGGTGCTGGTTGTGGTGCTGTTTGTGGTGCTGTTTGTGGTGCTGTTTGTGGTGCTGGTTGTGGTGCTGGTTGTGGTGCTGGTTGTGGTGCTGGTTTTGGTATTCTTGTGGTATTATTGTGGTGCTGGTTGTGGTGCTGGTGGTTGTGGTGGTGTTTTGTTGTGGAAGATGTGGTGCTGGTTGGGGTGCTGGTTGTGGTGCTGGTGGTTGTGGTGCTGGTGGTTGTGGTGCTGGTTGTGGTGCTGGTTGTGGTGCTGGTAGGTGTGGTGCTGGTTGTGGTGCTGGTTGTGGTTGTTGTGGTGGTTCTGGTTGTGGTGCTGGTTGTGGTTGTTGTGGTGGTGCTGGTTATTGTGGTGCTGGTTGTGGTTGTGGTGGTGGTTGGGGTGCTGGTTGTGCTGGTGTTTGTGGTGGTGGTTGTGGTGGTGTTGGTGGTGGTTGTGGTTGTGGTGCTGGTTGGGGTGCTGGTTGTGGTGCTGTTTGTGGTGCTGTTTGTGGTGCTGGTGTTTGTGGTGGTGGTTGTGGTTGTGGTGGTGGTGGTGGTTGTGATTGTGGTGGTGGTTGTGATGGTGGTGATGGTTGTCGTTGTGGTGGTAGTTGTGGTGGTGGTTGTGGTGGTGGTTGTGCTTTTGATGGTTGTGGTTGTGGTGGTAGTTGTGGTGGTGGTTGTGGTGGTGGTTGTGCTTTTGATGGTTGTGGTGGTGGTTGTGTTGCTGTTTGTGGTGCTGGGTTTGTGGTGGTGGTTGTGGTGCTAGTTGTGGTATGGTTGTGGTATGGTTGTGGTGCTGGTTGTGGTGCTGGTTGTGGTGCTGGTGGTTGTGGTGGTGTTTTGTTGTGGAAGTTGTGGTAGTGGTTGTGGTGGTGGTTGGGGTGCTGGTTGTGGTGCTGTTTGTGGTGATGGTGTTTATGGTTGTGGTTGTGGTTGTGGTGGTGGTTGTGGTGGTGGTTGTGATGGTGGTGGTAGTTGTGGTGGTGGTTGTGGTGGTGGTTGTGGTTGTGATGGTTGTGGTGGTGGTTGTGGTGCTGTTTGTGGTGCTGTGTTTGTGGTGCTGTGTTTGTGGTGGTGGTTGTGGTGGTGGTAGTGGTGGTTGTGGTGCTGTTTGTGGTGTTTGTGGTTGTGGTGGTTGTGGTGCTGTTTGTGGTGCTGGTTGTTGTTGTGGTGGTTGTGGTGGTGGTTGTGGTACTGGTGCTGGTGGTTGTGGTGGTGGTTGTGGTTGTGGTGGTTGTGGTTGTGGTGGTGTTGTGTTGTGGAAGATGTGGTGGTGGTTGTGGTGCTGGTTGGGGTGCTGGTTGTGGTGCTGGTGGTTGTGGTGCTGGTTGTGGTGCTGGTTGTGGTGCTGGTTGTGGTGCTGGTTGTGGTGCTGGTTTTGATTGTTGTGGTGGTGCTGGTGATTGTGGTGCTGGTTGTGGTTGTGGTGATGTTTGTGGTGCTGGTTGTTGTTGTGGTGGTTGTGGTGGTGGTTGTGGTGCTGGTGCTGGTGGTTGTGGTGGTGGTTGTTGTGCTGGTGGTTTTGGTGCTGGTTGTGGTGCTGGTTGTGGTATGGTTGTGGTGCTGGTTGTGGTTGTTGTGGTGGTGGTTTTGGTTGTGGTGTTGTTTTTGGTTGTGGTTGTGGTGCTGGTGGTTGTGATTGTGGTGCTGGTTGTGGTGCTGGTGGTTGTGGTGGTGGATGTGGTGGTGGTGGTTTTGGTGATGGTTTTGGTGGTGGTTGTGGTGGTGGTTGTTGTGGTGGTGGTTGTGATGGTGGTTTTGGTGGTTGTGGTGTTGGATGTGGTGCTTATTGTGGTGCTTGTTGTGGTGCTGGTGGTTTTTGTTGTTGTGTTGTTGGTTATGGTGCTGGTTGTTGTGGTGGTTGTGGTGCTGGTTGTGGTGCTGGTTGTGGTGCTGGCTGTGGTGCTGGTTGTGGTGCTGTTTATGGTGCTGGTGTTTGTGGTATTGGTTGTGGTGGTGGTTGTTGTTGTGGTGCTGGTTGTGGTGCTGGTTGTTGTGGTGCTGGTTGTGGTGCTGATTGTGGTGGTGGTGGTTGTGGTGGTGGTTGTTGTGGTTATTGTAGTGGTTGTGGTGGTGGTGGTTGTGGTGGTGGTGATGGTGCTGGTGGTTGTGGTGCTGGTTGTGGTGCTTGTTGTGGTGGTGGTGGTTGTGGTGTTGGTTGTGGTGTGGGTTGTGGTGGTTGTGGTGCTGGTGGTTGTGGTGCTGGTTGTGGTGCTGGCTGTGGTGCTGGTTGTGGTGGTGGTTGTGGTGGTGGTGGTGGTTGTGGATGTGATTGTGGTTGTGGTGGTGGTTTTGTTTGTGGTTGTGGTGATTGTTGTGGTGCTGGTGGTTGTGGTGCTGGTTGAGGTGCTGGTTGTGGTTGTGGAGGTTATTGTGGTTGTGGTGGTTGTTTTGGTGGTGGTTGTGGTGGTGGTTGTGGTGCTGGTTGTGGTGCTGGTTGTGGTGCTGTTTGTTGTGCTGTTTGTGGTGCTGGTTTTGGTGCTGGTTGTGGTGCTGGGTTTGTGGTGGTGGTTGTGGTGGTGGTAGTGGTGGTTGTGGTGCTGGTGGTTGTGGTGCTGGTTGTGGTATGGTTGGGGTGCTTGTTGTGGTGCTGGTTGTGGTGCTGGTTGTGGTGCTGGTGGTTGTGGTGGTGTTTTTGGTGCTGGTGTTTGTTGTGTTGGTTGTGGTGGTGGTTGTGGTGCTGGTGGTTGTGGTGGTGTTTTGTTGTTGAAGTTGTGGTGGTGGTTGTGGTGGTGGTCGGGGTGCTGGTTGTGGTGCTGTTTGTGGTGCTGGTGTTTGTGGTGGCTGTGGTGGTGGTTGTGATGGTGGTGGTGGTTGTGATGGTTGTGGTGCTGGTTGTGGTGCTGGTTGTGGTGCTGGTTGTGGTGCTGGTTGTGGTATGGTTGTGGTATGGTTGTGGTATGGTTGTGGTGCTGGTGTTTGTGGTGGTGGTTGTGTTTGTGGTGGTGGTTGTGATGGTGGTGGTTGTGATGGTGGTGGTGGTTGTGGTTGTGGTGGTAGTTGTGGTGGTGGTTGTGGTGGTGGTTGTGGTTGTGATGATTGTGGTGGTGGTTGGGGTTGTGGTGCTGTTTGTGGTGCTGGGTTTGTGGTGGTGGTTGTGGTGCTGGTTGTGGTATGGTTGTGGTGCTGGTTGTGGTGCTGGTTGTGGTGCTGGTTGTGGTGCTGGTTGTGGTGCTGGTGGTTGTGGTGGTGTTTTGTTGTGGAAGTTGTGGTGGTGGTTGTGGTGGTGGTTGGGGTGCTGGTTGTGGTGCTGTTTGTGGTGCTGTTGTTTGTGGTTGTGATTTTGGTTGTGGTGGTGGTTGTGATGGTGGTGGTAGTTGTGGTTATGGTTGTGGTGGTGGTTGTGGTTGTGATGGTTATGGTGGTGGTTGTGGTGCTGGTTGTGGTGCTGTTTGTGGTGCAGTTTGTGGTGCTGTTTGTGGTGCTGTTTGTTGTGCTGTTTGTGGTGCTGGTTTTGTTTGTGGTTGTGGTGATTGTTGTGGTGCTGGTGGTTGTGGTGCTGGTTGTGGTGCTGGCTGTGGTGCTGGTTGTGGTGGTGGTTGTGGTGGTGGTGGTTGTGGTTGTGGTAGTGGTTGTGGTGCTTGTTGATTTGCTGGTTGTGGTGCTGGTTGTGGTGCTGGTGGTTGTGGTGCTGGTTGAGGTGCTGGTTGTGGTTGTGGAGGTGATTGTTGTTGTGGTGGTTGTTTTGGTGGTGGTTGTGGTGCTGTTTGTGGTGCTGTTTGTAGTGCTGTTTGTTGTGCTGTTTGTGGTGCTGGTTTTGGTGCTGGTTGTGGTGCTGGGTTTGTGGTGGTGGTTGTGGTGGTGGTAGTGGTGGTTGTGGTGCTGTTTGTGGTGATGGTGGTTGTGGTGGTGGTTGTGGTGCTGGTTGTGGTATGGTTGTGGTATGGTTGTGGGGCTGGTTGTGGTGCTGTTTGTGGTGCTGGTGTTTGTGGTGGTGGTTGTGGTGGTGGTTGTGGTTGTGATGGTTGTGGTGGTGGTTGTGGTGCTGTTTGTGGTGCTGGGTTTGTGGTGGTGGTTGTGCTGGTGGTGGTTGTGGTGTTGGTGGTGGTGATGGTTGTGGTGGTGGTTGTGGTGTTGGTTGTGGATTTGGTTGTGGTGCTTGTTGTGGTGCTGGTTGTGGTGTTGGTGGTGTTTGTGGTGTTGGTTTTAGTTGTGGTTGTGGTGCTGGTGCTGGTGATTGTGGTGCTGGTTGTGGTACTGGTGGTTGTGGTGGTGGTTGTGGTGGTGATTGTGGTTGTGGTTGTTGTGATGGTGGTGGTTGTGGTGCTGGTAGTGGTGCTGTTTGTGGTGCTGGTTGTGGTGCTGGTGTTTGTGGTGGTGGTTGTGGTGGTGGTTGTGGTGCTGGTTGTTGTTGTGGTGGTGATTGTTTTGGTGGTGGTTTTGTTTATGGTTGTGGTGGTGGTTGTGGTTGTGGTGGTGCTGGTTGTGGTGGTTGTAAGTTATGTTTTATTATTAATAGGATCGCATTCTTAAACTACTTCCAATTTATGTTTCTAGATTATCCAAAATTACAATAATTATAAATATGGTTGTGGTGCTGGTTGGGGTGCTGGTGGTTGTTGTGATGGTTGTGTTGGTTGTTGAGGTGGTTGTGGTTGTGGTGGTGTTTGTGGTGTTGGATGTGGTGCTGGTTGTGGTGGTGATTGTTGTGGTGATGGTGGTGGTTGTTGTGGTGGTGTTGGTTGTGGTGGTTGTGGTAGTTGTGGTGCTGGTTGTGGTGCTGGTTGTGATGGTGGTTGTGGTTGTGGTGCTGGTTGTGATGGTGGTTGTGGTTGTGGTGGTTGTTGTGGTGGTTGTGGTGCTGTTTGTGGTGGTAGTTGTGGTGGTGGTTGTGGTAGTTGTGGTGCTGGTTATGGTGGTGGTTGTGGTGCTGGTGGTTGTGTTGCTGGTTGTGGTTCTAGTTGTGGTGCTTGTTATTGTTATGGTTGTGGTGCTGGTTGTGGTTGTTGTTGTGGTTCATTGTTGTGTTGGCTGTGGTGCTGGTGGTTGTGGTGGTCGTTGTGGTGCTGGTTGTGGTGTGGTGTGGTGGTAGTGGTTGTGGTGCTGGTTGTGGTGCTGGTTGTGGTGCTGGTTGGTGGTGCTGTTTGTGGTGGTTGTAAATTATGTTTTATTATTAATAGAATTGCATGATTAAACTATTTCCATTTTATAATGTTTCTAGGTTATCCAAAATTACAATAATTATAAATATGGTTGTGGTTGTGGTGGTGGTGCTGGTGCTGGTACTGGTTGTGGTGCTGGTTGTGGTGCTGGTTGTGGTGCTGGTTGTGGTGCTGGTGTTTGTGGTTGTGGTGGTTGTTGTGTTAGTTGTTGTGGTGGTGCTGGTTATGGTGCTGGTTATGATGCTTGTTATGGTGCAGGTTATGGTGCTGGTTGTGGTGCTGGTTGTGGTGCTGATGGTTGTGGTGGTGGTTGTGTTGGTGGTGCTGGTTGTGATAATGGTTGTTGTGCTTGTTGTTGTGCTGGTTGTGGTGCCGGTTGTGGTTGTTGTTGTGGTGGTGTTGGTTGTGGTGTTGTTTGTTGTGGTGGTTGTGGTGGTTGTGGTGGTTGTAGTGGTAGTGGTTGTGGTGGTGGTTGTGGTGCTGGTTTTGGAGCTGGTTGTGGTGCTGGTGGTTGTGGTTGTGGTGGCTGTGGTGTTGGTTGTGGTGGTGTTGGTTGTGGTGATGTCTGTGGTGCTGGTTGTGGTGCTGGTTGTGGTGCTTGTTGTGGTGGTGGTGGTTGTGGTGTTGGTTGTGGTGCTGGTTGTGGTGATGGTTGTGGTGGTGGTTGTGGTGGTGGTGGTTGTGGTTGTGGTGGTGGTTGTGGTTGTGGTTGTGGTGGTGCTGGTTTTGGTGCTGATTGTGGTGCTTGTTGTGGTGGTGCTGGTTGTGGTGCTGGGGGTTTTTGTGGTGGTGGTTGTGTGGTGGTTGTGGTGGTGGTTGTGTGGTGGTTGTGGTGGTGGTTGTGGTGGTGGTTGTGGTGCTGGTGCTGGTTGTGGTGCTGGTTGTGGTGCTGGTTGCGGTGCTGGTTGTGTGTTGGTTGTGGTGCGGACTGTGGTGCTGGTTGTGGTGCTGGTGGTTTTGGTGGTGGTGGTTGTGTGGTGGTTGTGGTGGTGGTTGTGGTGGTGGTGCTGGTGCTTGTTGTGGTGCTGGTTGTGGTGCTGGTTGTGTGTTGGTTATGGTGCGGATTGTGGTGCTGGTTGTGGTGCTGGTGGTTGTTGTGGCGGTTGTGGTGGTTGTGCTTGGTGTGGTACTGGTTGTGGTGCTTGTTGTTGTGCTGGTTGTGGTGCTAGTTGTGTTTGTTGTGGTGGTGATGTTGGTTGTGGTGTTGGTTGTGGTGTTGGTTGTGATGGTGGTTGTGGTGCTGGTTGTGGTGCTTGTTGGGGTGGTGGTGGTTGTGGTGTTGGTTGTGGTGCTGGTTGTGGTGGTTGTTGTGGTTGTGGTGCTGGTTTTGGTGCTGGTTGTGGTGCTGTTTGTGGTGGTGGTTGTGGTGGTTGTGGAGCTGGTTGTGGCGCTTGTTGTGGTGGTGCTGGTTTTGGTGCTTGTTTGGTGGTGGTGGTTGTGCTGTTGGTTGTGGTGCACGTTGTGGTGGTGGTTGTGGTGGTGGTGGTTGTGGTTGTGTGGTGGTTGTGGAGGTGGTTGTGGAGGTGGTTGTGGTTGTGGTGTTGGTTTTTGTGGTGGTTGTGTTGGTGGTTGTGGTTGTGGTGGTGGTTATGGTGGTGCTGGTTGTGGTGCTGGTTGTCGTGGTTGTAAGTTATGTTTTATTATTATTAGAATCGCATATTTAAACTATTTCAATTTTTTTAATGTTTCTAGGTTATCAAAAATTACAATAATTATAAATATGGTTGTGGTTATGGTGCTGGTGTTTGTGGTGGTGGTTGTGGTGGTGGTTGTGGTGGTGGTTGTGGTGCTGGTTGTGGTGCTGGTTGTTGTGGTGGTGTTGTGGTGGTGATGTTGGTGGTGCTGGTGGTGTTTGTGGTGCTGGTTGTGGTGGTGGTTGTGGTGCTTGTTGTGGTGCTGGTGGTTGTGGTGGTGGTGGCTGTGGTGGTGGTTGTGGTGGTGTTGGTTTTGGTGAATGTTGTGTTGCTGGTTGGGATGCTGGTTGTGGTGCTTGCTGTGGTGGTGTTGGTGGTGGTGTTGTTTATGGTGCTGGTTGTGGTGGCTGTTGTGGTTGTGGTGGTGGTTGTGGAGGTGGCTCTAGTTGTGTAGGTGGTTGTGGTGGTGCTGGTTTTGGTGCTGGTTGTGCTGCTGATTGTTGTGCTTGTTGTGGTGGTGCTGGTTTTTGTGTTTGTTGTGGTGGTTGTGGTTGTGGTTGTGGTTGTGGAGGTGATTGTGGTTGTGGTGGTGGTTTTGGTGGTGGTTGTGGTGGTGTTTTGTTGTGGAAGTTGTGGTGGTGGTTGTGGTGGTGGTTGGGGTGCTGGTTGTGGTGCTGTTTGTGGTGCTGTTGTTTGTGGTTGTGATTTTGGTTGTGGTGGTGGTTGTGATGGTGGTGGTAGTTGTGGTTATGGTTGTGGTGGTGGTTGTGGTTGTGATGGTTGTGGTGGTGGTTGTGGTGCTGGTTGTGGTGCTGTTTGTGGTGCAGTTTGTGGTGCTGTTTGTGGTGCTGTTTGTTGTGCTGTTTGTGGTGCTGGTTTTGTTTGTGGTTGTGGTGATTGTTGTGGTGCAGGTGGTTGTGGTGCTGGTTGTGGTGCTGGCTGTGGTGCTGGTTGTGGTGGTGGTGGTTGTGGTTGTGGTAGTGGTTGTGGTGCTTGTTGATTTGCTGGTTGTGGTGCTGGTTGTGGTGCTGGTGGTTGTGGTGCTGGTTGAGGTGCTGGTTGTGGTTGTGGAGGTGATTGTTGTTGTGGTGGTTGTTTTGGTGGTGGTTGTGGTGCTGGTTGTGGTGCTGTTTGTGGTGCTGTTTGTAGTGCTGTTTGTTGTGCTGTTTGTGGTGCTGGTTTTGGTGCTGGTTGTGGTGCTGGGTTTGTGGTGGTGGTTGTGGTGGTGGTAGTGGTGGTTGTGGTGCTGTTTGTGGTGATGGTGGTTGTGGTGGTGGTTGTGGTGCTGGTTGTGGTATGGTTGTGGTATGGTTGTGGGGCTGGTTGTGGTGCTGTTTGTGGTGCTGGTGTTTGTGGTGGTGGTTGTGGTGGTGGTTGTGGTTGTGATGGTTGTGGTGGTGGTTGTGGTGCTGTTTGTGGTGCTGGGTTTGTGGTGGTGGTTGTGCTGGTGGTGGTTGTGGTGTTGGTGGTGGTGATGGTTGTGGTGGTGGTTGTGGTGTTGGTTGTGGATTTGGTTGTGGTGCTTGTTGTGGTGCTGGTTGTGGTGTTGGTGGTGTTTGTGGTGTTGGTTTTAGTTGTGGTTGTGGTGCTGGTGCTGGTGATTGTGGTGCTGGTTGTGGTGCTGGTGGTTGTGGTGGTGGTTGTGGTGGTGATTGTGGTTGTGGTTGTTGTGATGGTGGTGGTTGTGGTGCTGGTAGTGGTGCTGTTTGTGGTGCTGGTTGTGGTGCTGGTGTTTGTGGTGGTGGTTGTGGTGGTGGTTGTGGTGCTGGTTGCTGTTGTGGTGGTGATTGTTTTGGTGGTGGTTTTGTTTATGGTTGTGGTGGTGGTTGTGGTTGTGGTGGTGCTGGTTGTGGTGGTTGTAAGTTATGTTTTTTTATTAATAGGATCGCATTCTTAAACTACTTCCAATTTATGTTTCTAGATTATCCAAAATTACAATAATTATAAATATGGTTGTGGTGCTGGTTGGGGTGCTGGTGGTTGTTGTGATGGTTGTGTTGGTTGTTGAGGTGGTTGTGGTTGTGGTGGTGTTTGTGGTGTTGGATGTGGTGCTGGTTGTGGTGGTGATTGTTGTGGTGATGGTGGTGGTTGTTGTGGTGGTGTTGGTTGTGGTGGTTGTGGTAGTTGTGGTGCTGGTTGTGGTGCTGGTTGTGATGGTGGTTGTGGTTGTGGTGCTGGTTGTGATGGTGGTTGTGGTTGTGGTGGTTGTTGTGGTGGTTGTGGTGCTGTTTGTGGTGGTAGTTGTGGTGGTGGTTGTGGTAGTTGTGGTGCTGGTTATGGTGGTGGTTGTGGTGCTGGTGGTTGTGTTGCTGGTTGTGGTTCTAGTTGTGGTGCTTGTTATTGTTATGGTTGTGGTGCTGGTTGTGGTTGTTGTTGTGGTTCATTGTGGTGTTGGCTGTGGTGCTGGTGGTTGTGGTGGTCGTTGTGGTGCTGGTTGTGGTGTGGTGTGGTGGTAGTGGTTGTGGTGCTGGTTGTGGTGCTGGTTGTGGTGCTGGTTGGTGGTGCTGTTTGTGGTGGTTGTAAATTATGTTTTATTATTAATAGAATTGCATGATTAAACTATTTCCATTTTATAATGTTTCTAGGTTATCCAAAATTACAATAATTATAAATATGGTTGTGGTTGTGGTGGTGGTGCTGGTGCTGGTACTGGTTGTGGTGCTGGTTGTGGTGCTGGTTGTGGTGCTGGTTGTGGTGCTGGTGTTTGTGGTTGTGGTTGTGGTGGTTGTTGTGTTAGTTGTTGTGGTGGTGCTGGTTATGGTGCTGGTTATGATGCTGGTTATGGTGCAGGTTATGGTGCTGGTTGTGGTGCTGGTTGTGGTGCTGATGGTTGTGGTGGTGGTTGTGGTGGTGGTGCTGGTTGTGATAATGGTTGTTGTGCTTGTTGTTGTGCTGGTTGTGGTGCCGGTTGTGGTTGTTGTTGTGGTGGTGTTGGTTGTGGTGTTGTTTGTGGTGGTGGTTGTGGTGGTTGTGGTGGTTGTAGTGGTAGTGGTTGTGGTGGTGGTTGTGGTGCTGGTTTTGGAGCTGGTTGTGGTGCTGGTGGTTGTGGTTGTGGTGGCTGTGGTGTTGGTTGTGGTGGTGTTGGTTGTGGTGATGTTTGTGGTGCTGGTTGTGGTGCTGGTTGTGGTGCTTGTTGTGGTGGTGGTGGTTGTGGTGTTGGTTGTGGTGCTGGTTGTGGTGATGGTTGTGGTGGTGGTTGTGGTGGTGGTGGTTGTGGTTGTGGTGGTGGTTGTGGTTGTGGTTGTGGTGGTGCTGGTTTTGGTGCTGATTGTGGTGCTTGTTGTGGTGGTGCTGGTTGTGGTGCTGGGGGTTTTTGTGGTGGTGGTTGTGTGGTGGTTGTGGTGGTGGTTGTGTGGTGGTTGTGGTGGTGGTTGTGGTGGTGGTTGTGGTGCTGGTGCTGGTTGTGGTGCTGGTTGCGGTGCTGGTTGTGTGTTGGTTGTGGTGCGGACTGTGGTGCTGGTTGTGGTGCTGGTGGTTTTGGTGGTGGTGGTTGTGTGGTGGTTGTGGTGGTGGTTGTGGTGGTGGTGCTGGTGCTGGTTGTGGTGCTGGTTGTGGTGCTGGTTGTGTGTTGGTTATGGTGCGGATTGTGGTGCTGGTTGTGGTGCTGGTGGTTGTTGTGGCGGTTGTGGTGGTTGTGCTTGGTGTGGTACTGGTTGTGGTGCTTGTTGTTGTGCTGGTTGTGGTGCTAGTTGTGTTTGTTGTGGTGGTGATGTTGGTTGTGGTGTTGGTTGTGGTGTTGGTTGTGATGGTGGTTGTGGTGCTGGTTGTGGTGCTTGTTGGGGTGGTGGTGGTTGTGGTGTTGGTTGTGGTGCTGGTTGTGGTGGTTGTTGTGGTTGTGGTGCTGGTTTTGGTGCTGGTTGTGGTGCTGTTTGTGGTGGTGGTTGTGGTGGTTGTGGAGCTGGTTGTGGCGCTTGTTGTGGTGGTGCTGGTTTTGGTGCTTGTTTGGTGGTGGTGGTTGTGCTGTTGGTTGTGGTGCACGTTGTGGTGGTGGTTGTGGTGGTGGTGGTTGTGGTTGTGTGGTGGTTGTGGAGGTGGTTGTGGAGGTGGTTGTGGTTGTGGTGTTGGTTTTTGTGGTGGTTGTGTTGGTGGTTGTGGTTGTGGTGGTGGTTATGGTGGTGCTGGTTGTGGTGCTGGTTGTCGTGGTTGTAAGTTATGTTTTATTATTATTAGAATCGCATATTTAAACTATTTCAATTTTTTTAATGTTTCTAGGTTATCAAAAATTACAATAATTATAAATATGGTTGTGGTTATGGTGCTGGTGTTTGTGGTGGTGGTTGTGGTGGTGGTTGTGGTGGTGGTTGTGGTGCTGGTTGTGGTGCTGGTTGTTGTGGTGGTGTTGTGGTGGTGATGTTGGTGGTGCTGGTGGTGTTTGTGGTGCTGGTTGTGGTGGTGGTTGTGGTGCTTGTTGTGGTGCTGGTGGTTGTGGTGGTGGTGGCTGTGGTGGTGGTTGTGGTGGTGTTGGTTTTGGTGAATTTTGTGTTGCTGGTTGGGATGCTGGTTGTGGTGCTTGCTGTGGTGGTGTTGGTGGTGGTGTTGTTTATGGTGCTGGTTGTGGTGGCTGTTGTGGTTGTGGTGGTGGTTGTGGAGGTGGCTCTAGTTGTGTAGGTGGTTGTGGTGGTGCTGGTTTTGGTGCTGGTTGTGGTGCTGATTGTTGTGCTTGTTGTGGTGGTGCTGGTTTTTGTGTTTGTTGTGGTGGTTGTGGTTGTGGTTGTGGTTGTGGAGGTGATTGTGGTTGTGGTGGTGGTTTTGGTGGTGGTTGTGGTGGTGTTTTGTTGTGGAAGTTGTGGTGGTGGTTGTGGTGGTGGTTGGGGTGCTGGTTGTGGTGCTGTTTGTGGTGCTGTTGTTTGTGGTTGTGATTTTGGTTGTGGTGGTGGTTGTGATGGTGGTGGTAGTTGTGGTTATGGTTGTGGTGGTGGTTGTGGTTGTGATGGTTGTGGTGGTGGTTGTGGTGCTGGTTGTGGTGCTGTTTGTGGTGCAGTTTGTGGTGCTGTTTGTGGTGCTGTTTGTTGTGCTGTTTGTGGTGCTGGTTTTGTTTGTGGTTGTGGTGATTGTTGTGGTGCTGGTGGTTGTGGTGCTGGTTGTGGTGCTGGCTGTGGTGCTGGTTGTGGTGGTGGTTGTGGTGGTGGTGGTTGTGGTTGTGGTAGTGGTTGTGGTGCTTGTTGATTTGCTGGTTGTGGTGCTGGTTGTGGTGCTGGTGGTTGTGGTGCTGGTTGAGGTGCTGGTTGTGGTTGTGGAGGTGATTGTTGTTGTGGTGATTGTTTTGGTGGTGGTTGTGGTGCTGGTTGTGGTGCTGTTTGTGGTGCTGTTTGTATTGCTGTTTGTTGTGCTGTTTGTGGTGCTGGTTTTGGTGCTGGTTGTGGTGCTGGGTTTGTGGTGGTGGTTGTGGTGGTAGTGGTAGTGGTGGTTGTGGTGCTGTTTGTGGTGATGGTGGTTGTGGTGGTGGTTGTGGTGCTGGTTGTGGTATGGTTGTGGTATGGTTGTGGGGCTGGTTGTGGTGCTGTTTGTGGTGCTGGTGTTTGTGGTGGTGGTTGTGGTGGTGGTTGTGGTTGTGATGGTTGTGGTGGTGGTTGTGGTGCTGTTTGTGGTGCTGGGTTTGTGGTGGTGGTTGTGCTGGTGGTGGTTGTGGTGTTGGTGGTGGTGATGGTTGTGGTGGTGGTTGTGGTGTTGGTTGTGGATTTGGTTGTGGTGCTTGTTGTGGTGCTGGTTGTGGTGTTGGTGGTGTTTGTGGTGTTGGTTTTAGTTGTGGTTGTGGTGCTGGTGCTGGTGATTGTGGTGCTGGTTGTGGTGCTGGTGGTTGTGGTGGTGGTTGTGGTGGTGATTGTGGTTGTGGTTGTTGTGATGGTGGTGGTTGTGGTGCTGGTAGTGGTGCTGTTTGTGGTGCTGGTTGTGGTGCTGGTGTTTGTGGTGGTGGTTGTGGTGGTGGTTGTGGTGCTGGTTGTTGTTGTGGTGGTGATTGTTTTGGTGGTGGTTTTGTTTATGGTTGTGGTGGTGGTTGTGGTTGTGGTGGTGCTGGTTGTGGTGGTTGTAAGTTATGTTTTATTATTAATAGGATCGCATTCTTAAACTACTTCCAATTTATGTTTCTAGATTATCCAAAATTACAATAATTATAAATATGGTTGTGGTGCTGGTTGGGGTGCTGGTGGTTGTTGTGATGGTTGTGTTGGTTGTTGAGGTGGTTGTGGTTGTGGTGGTGTTTGTGGTGTTGGATGTGGTGCTTGTTGTGGTGGTGATTGTTGTGGTGATGGTGGTGGTTGTTGTGGTGGTGTTGGTTGTGGTGGTTGTGGTAGTTGTGGTGCTGGTTGTGGTGCAGGTTGTGATGGTGGTTGTGGTTGTGGTGCTGGTTGTGATGGTGGTTGTGGTTGTGGTGGTTGTTGTGGTGGTTGTGGTGCTATTTGTGGTGGTAGTTGTGGTGGTGGTTGTGGTAGTTGTGGTGCTGGTTATGGTGATGGTTGTGGTGCTGGTGGTTGTGTTGCTGGTTGTGGTTCTAGTTGTGGTGCTTGTTATTGTTATGGTTGTGGTGCTGGTTGTGGTTGTTGTTGTGGTTCATTGTGGTGTTGGCTGTGGTGCTGGTGGTTGTGGTGGTCGTTGTGGTGCTGGTTGTGGTGTGGTGTGGTGGTAGTGGTTGTGGTGCTGGTTGTGGTGCTGGTTGTGGTGCTGGTTGTGGTGCTGGTTGGTGGTGCTGTTTGTGGTGGTTGTAAATTATGTTTTATTATTAATAGAATTGCATGATTAAACTATTTCCATTTTATAATGTTTCTAGGTTATCCAAAAGTACAATAATTATAAATATGGTTGTGGTTGTGGTGGTGGTGCTGGTGCTGGTACTGGTTGTGGTGCTGGTTGTGGTGCTGGTTGTGGTGCTGGTTGTGGTGCTGGTTGTGGTGCTGGTGTTTGTGGTTGTGGTTGTGGTGGTTGTTGTGTTAGTTGTTGTGGTGGTGCTGGTTATGGTGCTGGTTATGATGCTGGTTATGGTGCAGGTTATGGTGCTGGTTGTGGTGCTGGTTGTGGTGCTGATGGTTGTGGTGGTGGTTGTGGTGGTGGTGCTGGTTGTGATAATGGTTGTTGTGCTTGTTGTTGTGCTGGTTGTGGTGCCGGTTGTGGTTGTTGTTGTGGTGGTGTTGGTTGTGGTGTTGTTTGTGGTGGTGGTTGTGGTGGTTGTGGTGGTTGTAGTGGTAGTGGTTGTGGTGGTGGTTGTGGTGCTGGTTTTGGAGCTGGTTGTGGTGCTGGTGGTTGTGGTTGTGGTGGCTGTGGTGTTGGTTGTGGTGGTGTTGGTTGTGGTGATGTTTGTGGTGCTGGTTGTGGTGCTGGTTGTGGTGCTGGTTGTGGTGCTTGTTGTGGTGGTGGTGGTTGTGGTGTTGGTTGTGGTGCTGGTTGTGGTGATGGTTGTGGTGGTGGTTGTGGTGGTGGTGGTTGTGGTTGTGGTGGTGGTTGTGGTTGTGGTTGTGGTGGTGCTGGTTTTGGTGCTGATTGTGGTGCTTGTTGTGGTGGTGCTGGTTGTGGTGCTGGGGGTTTTTGTGGTGGTGGTTGTGTGGTGGTTGTGTGGTGGTTGTGGTGGTGGTTGTGGTGGTGGTTGTGGTGCTGGTGCTGGTTGTGGTGCTGGTTGCGGTGCTGGTTGTGTGTTGGTTGTGGTGCGGACTGTGGTGCTGGTTGTGGTGCTGGTGGTTTTGGTGGTGGTGGTTGTGTGGTGGTTGTGGTGGTGGTTGTGGTGGTGGTGCTGGTGCTGGTTGTGGTGCTGGTTGTGGTGCTGGTTGTGTGTTGGTTATGGTGCGGATTGTGGTGCTGGTTGTGGTGCTGGTAGTTGTTGTGGTGGTTGTGCTTGGTGTGGTACTGGTTGTGGTGCTTGTTCTGGTGCTTGTTGTTGTGCTGGTTGTGGTGCTAGTTGTGTTTGTTGTGGTGGTGATGTTGGTTGTGGTGTTGGTTGTGGTGTTGGTTGTGATGGTGGTTGTGGTGCTGGTTGTGGTGCTTGTTGGGGTGGTGGTGGTTGTGGTGTTGGTTGTGGTGCTGGTTGTGGTGGTTGTTGTGGTTGTGGTGCTGGTTTTGGTGCTGGTTGTGGTGCTGTTTGTGGTGGTGGTTGTGGTGGTTGTGGAGCTGGTTGTGGCGCTTGTTGTGGTGGTGCTGGTTTTGGTGCTTGTTTGGTGGTGGTGGTTGTGCTGTTGGTTGTGGTGCACGTTGTGGTGGTGGTTGTGGTGGTGGTGGTTGTGGTTGTGTGGTGGTTGTGGAGGTGGTTGTGGAGGTGGTTGTGGTTGTGGTGTTGGTTTTTGTGGTGGTTGTGTTGGTGGTTGTGGTTGTGGTGGTGGTTATGGTGGTGCTGGTTGTGGTGCTGGTTGTCGTGGTTGTAAGTTATGTTTTATTATTATTAGAATCGCATATTTAAACTATTTCAATTTTTTTAATGTTTCTAGGTTATCAAAAATTACAATAATTATAAATATGGTTGTGGTTATGGTGCTGGTGTTTGTGGTGGTGGTTGTGGTGGTGGTTGTGGTGGTGGTTGTGGTGCTGGTTGTGGTGCTGGTTGTTGTGGTGGTGTTGTGGTGGTGATGTTGGTGGTGCTGGTGGTGTTTGTGGTGCTGGTTGTGGTGGTGGTTGTGGTGCTTGTTGTGGTGCTGGTGGTTGTGGTGGTGGTGGCTGTGGTGGTGGTTGTGGTGGTGTTGGTTTTGGTGAATGTTGTGTTGCTGGTTGGGATGCTGGTTGTGGTGCTTGCTGTGGTGGTGTTGGTGGTGGTGTTGTTTATGGTGCTGGTTGTGGTGGCTGTTGTGGTTGTGGTGGTGGTTGTGGAGGTGGCTCTAGTTGTGTAGGTGGTTGTGGTGGTGCTGGTTTTGGTGCTGGTTGTGGTGCTGATTGTTGTGCTTGTTGTGGTGGTGCTGGTTTTTGTGTTTGTTGTGGTGGTTGTGGTTGTGGTTGTGGTTGTGGAGGTGATTGTGGTTGTGGTGGTGGTTTTGGTGGTGGTTGTGGTGGTGTTTTGTTGTGAAAGTTGTGGTGGTGGTTGTGGTGGTGGTTGGGGTGCTGGTTGTGGTGCTGTTTGTGGTGCTGTTGTTTGTGGCTGTGATTTTGGTTGTGGTGGTGGTTGTGATGGTGGTGGTAGTTGTGGTTATGGTTGTGGTGGTGGTTGTGGTTGTGATGGTTGTGGTGGTGGTTGTGGTGCTGGTTGTGGTGCTGTTTGTGGTGCAGTTTGTGGTGCTGTTTGTGGTGCTGTTTGTTGTGCTGTTTGTGGTGCTGGTTTTGTTTGTGGTTGTGGTGATTGTTGTGGTGCTGGTGGTTGTGGTGCTGGTTGTGGTGCTGGCTGTGGTGCTGGTTGTGGTGGTGGTTGTGGTGGTGGTGGTTGTGGTTGTGGTAGTGGTTGTGGTGCTTGTTGATTTGCTGGTTGTGGTGCTGGTTGTGGTGCTGGTGGTTGTGGTGCTGGTTGAGGTGCTGGTTGTGGTTGTGGAGGTGATTGTTGTTGTGGTGATTGTTTTGGTGGTGGTTGTGGTGCTGGTTGTGGTGCTGTTTGTGGTGCTGTTTGTATTGCTGTTTGTTGTGCTGTTTGTGGTGCTGGTTTTGGTGCTGGTTGTGGTGCTGGGTTTGTGGTGGTGGTTGTGGTGGTAGTGGTAGTGGTGGTTGTGGTGCTGTTTGTGGTGATGGTGGTTGTGGTGGTGGTTGTGGTGCTGGTTGTGGTTTATTATTAATAGGATCGCATTCTTAAACTACTTCCAATTTATGTTTCTAGATTATCCAAAATTACAATAATTATAAATATGGTTGTGGTGCTGGTTGGGGTGCTGGTGGTTGTTGTGATGGTTGTGTTGGTTGTTGAGGTGGTTGTGGTTGTGGTGGTGTTTGTGGTGTTGGATGTGGTGCTGGTTGTGGTGGTGATTGTTGTGGTGATGGTGGTGGTTGTTGTGGTGGTGTTGGTTGTGATGGTTGTGGTAGTTGTGGTGCTGGTTGTGGTGCTGGTTGTGGTGGTTGTGGTTGTGGTGCTGGTTGTGGTGCTGGTGTTTGTGGTTGTGGTTGTGGTTGTTGTTGTGGTTGTGGTGGTGGTTGTGGTGGTGGTTGTGGTGGTGGTTTTGTTTGTGGTTGTGGTGATTGTTGTGGTGCTAGTGGTTGTGGTGCTGGTTGTGGTGCTGTTTGTTGTACTGTTTGTGGTGCTGGTTGTGGTGCTGGTTGTGGTATGGTTGTGGTATGCTTGTGGTGCTGGTTGTGGTGCATTTTGTGGTGCTGGTTGTGGTGGTGCATGTTGTGGTGCTGTTTGTGGTGCTGTTTGTGGTGCTGGTTGTGGTGCTGGTTGTGGTATGGTTGTGGTATGCTTGTGGTGCTGGTTGTGGTGCTGGTGGTTGTGGTGGTGTTTTGTTGTGGAAGATGTGGTGGTGGTTGTGGTGCTGGTTGGGGTGCTGGTTGTGGTGCTGGTGGTTGTGGTGCTGGTTGTGGTGCTGGTTGTGGTGCTGGTTGTGGTGCTGGTTTTGATTGTTGTGGTGGTGCTGGTGATTGTGGTGCTGGTTGTGGTTGTGGTGGTGGTTGGGGTGCTGGTTGTGGTGCTGTTTATGGTGCTGGTGTTTGTGGTGGTGGTTGTGGTGGTGTTGGTGGTGGTTGTGGTTGTTGTTGTGCTGGTGGTTGTGGTGGTGGTTGTGGTTGTGATGGTTGTGGTGGTGGTTGTGGTTGTGGTTGTGGTGCTGTTTGTGGTGATGGGTTTGTGGTGGTGGTTGTGGTGGTGGTAGTGGTGGTTGTGGTGCTGTTTGTGGTGTTTGTGGTGGTGGTGGTTGTGGTTGTGGTGATGTTTGTGGTGCTGGTTGTTGTTGTGGTGGTTGTGGTGGTGGTTGTGGTGCTGGTGCTGGTGGTTGTGGTGGTGGTTGTTGTGCTGGTGGTTTTGGTGCTGGTTGTGGTGCTGGTTGTGGTATGGTTGTGGTGCTGGTTGTGGTTGTTGTGGTGGTGGTTTTGGTTGTGGTGTTGGTTTTGGTTGTGGTTGTGGTGCTGGTGGTTGTGATTGTGGTGCTGGTTGTGGTGCTGGTGGTTGTGGTGGTGGATGTGGTGGTGGTGGTTTTGGTGGTGGTTGTTGTGGTGGTGGTTGTGATGGTGGTTTTGGTGGTTGTGGTGTTGGATGTGGTGCTTGTTGTGGTGCTTGTTGTGGTGCTGGTGGTTTTTGTTGTTGTGTTGTTGGTTATGGTGCTGGTTGTTGTGGTGGTTGTGGTGCTGGTTGTGGTGCTGGTTGTGGTGCTCGCTGTGGTGCTGGTTGTGGTGCTGTTTATGGTGCTAGTGTTTGTGGTATTGGTTGTGGTGGTGGTTGTTTTTGTGGTGCTGGTTGTGGTGCTGGTTGTTGTGGTGCTGGTTGTGGTGCTGATTGTGGTGGTGGTGGTTGTGGTGGTGGTTGTTGTGGTTATTGTGGTGGTTGTGGTGGTGGTGGTTGTGGTGGTGGTGATGGTGCTGGTGGTTGTGGTGCTGGTTGTGGTGCTTGTTGTGGTGGTGGTGGTGGTTGTGGTGTTGGTTGTGGTGTGGGTTGTGGTGGTTGTGGTGCTGGTTGTGGTGCTGGTGGTTGTGGTGCTGGTTGTGGTGCTGGCTGTGGTGCTGGTTGTGGTGGTGGTTGTGGTGGTGGTGGTGGTTGTGGATGTGATTGTGGTAATGGTGGTGGTTTTGTTTGTGGTTGTGGTGATTGTTGTGGTGCTGGTGGTTGTGGTGCTGGTTGAGGTGCTGGTTGTGGTTGTGGAGGTTATTGTAGTTGTGGTGGTTGTTTTGGTGGTGGTTGTGATGCTGGTTGTGGTGCTGGTTGTGGTGCTGGTTGTGGTGCTGTTTGTTGTGCTGTTTGTGGTGCTGGTTTTGGTGCTGGTTGTGGTGCTGGGTTTGTGGTGGTGGTTGTGGTGGTGGTAGTGGTGGTTGTGGTGCTGGTGGTTGTGGTGCTGGTTGTGGTATGGTTGGGTTGCTTGTTGTGGTGCTGGTTGTGGTGCTGGTGGTTGTGGTGGTGTTTTTGGTGCTGGTGTTTGTTGTGTTGGTTGTGGTGGTGGTTGTGGTGCTGGTGGTTGTGGTGGTGTTTTGTTGTTGAAGTTGTGGTGGTGGTTGTGGTGGTGGTCGGGGTGCTGGTTGTGGTGCTGTTTGTGGTGCTGGTGTTTGTGGTGGCTGTGGTGGTGGTTGTGATGGTGGTGGTGGTTGTGATGGTTGTGGTGCTGGTTGTGGTGCTGGTTGTGGTGCTGGTTGTGGTGCTGGTTGTGGTATGGTTGTGGTATGGTTGTGGTATGGTTGTGGTGCTGGTTGTGGTGCTGTTTGTGGTGCTGGTGTTTGTGGTGGTGGTTGTGTTTGTGGTGGTGGTTGTGGTGGTGGTTGTGATGGTGGTGGTGGTTGTGGTTGTGGTGGTAGTTGTGGTGGTGGTTGTGGTGGTGGTTGTGGTTGTGATGATTGTGGTGGTGGTTGGGGTTGTGGTGCTGTTTGTGGTACTGGGTTTGTGGTGGTGGTTGTGGTGCTGGTTGTGGTGCTGGTTGTGGTGCTGGTTGTGGTGCTGGTTGTGGTGCTGGTGGTTGTGGTGGTGTTTTGTTGTGGAAGTTGTGGTGGTGGTTGTGGTGGTGGTTGGGGTGCTGGTTGTGGTGCTGTTTGTGGTGCTGTTGTTTGTGGTTGTGATTTTGGTTGTGGTGGTGGTTGTGATGGTGGTGGTAGTTGTGGTTATGGTTATGGTTGTGGTGGTGGTTGTGGTTGTGATGGTTGTGGTGGTGGTTGTGGTGCTGGTTGTGGTGCTGGTTGTGGTGCTGTTTGTGGTGCAGTTTGTGGTGCTGTTTGTGGTGCTGTTTGTTGTGCTGTTTGTGGTGCTGGTTTTGTTTGTGGTTGTGGTGATTGTTGTGGTGCTGGTGGTTGTGGTGCTGGTTGTGGTGCTGGTTGTGGTGGTGGTTGTGGTGGTGGTGGTTGTGGTTGTGGTAGTGGTTGTGGTGCTTGTAATTTGCTGGTTGTGGTGCTGGTTGTGGTGCTGGTGGTTGTGGTGCTGGTTGAGGTGCTGGTTGTGGTTGTGGAGGTGATTGTTGTTGTGGTGGTTGTTTTGGTGGTGGTTGTGGTGCTGGTTGTGGTGCTGTTTGTGGTGCTGTTTGTAGTGCTGTTTGTTGTGCTGTTTGTGGTGCTGGTTTTGGTGCTGGTTGTGGTGCTGGGTTTGTGGTGGTGGTTGTGGTGGTGGTAGTGGTGGTTGTGGTGCTGTTTGTGGTGATGGTGGTTGTGGTGGTGGTTGTGGTGCTGGTTGTGGTATGGTTGTGGTATGGTTGTGGGGCTGGTTGTGGTGCTGTTTGTGGTGCTGGTGTTTGTGGTGGTGGTTGTGGTGGTGGTTGTGGTTGTGATGGTTGTGGTGGTGGTTGTGGTACTGTTTGTGGTGCTGGGTTTGTGGTGGTGGTTGTGCTGGTGGTGGTTGTGGTGTTGGTGGTGGTGATGGTTGTGGTGGTGGTTGTGGTGTTGGTTGTGGATTTGGTTGTGGTGCTTGTTGTGGTGCTGGTTGTGGTGTTGGTGGTGTTTGTGGTGTTGGTTTTAGTTGTGGTTGTGGTGCTGGTGCTGGTGATTGTGGTGCTGGTTGTGGTGCTGGTGGTTGTGGTGGTGGTTGTGGTGGTGATTGTGGTTGTGGTTGTTGTGATGGTGGTGGTTGTGGTGCTGGTAGTGGTGCTGTTTGTGGTGCTGGTTGTGGTGCTGGTGTTTGTGGTGGTGGTTGTGGTGGTGGTTTTGGTGCTGGTTGTTGTTGTGGTGGTGATTGTTTTGGTGGTGGTTTTGTTTATGGTTGTGGTGGTGGTTGTGGTTGTGGTGGTGCTGGTTGTGGTGGTTGTAAGTTATGTTTTATTATTAATAGGATCGCATTCTTAAACTACTTCCAATTTATGTTTCTAGATTATCCAAAATTACAATAATTATAAATATGGTTGTGGTGCTGGTTGGGGTGCTGGTGGTTGTTGTGATGGTTGTGTTGGTTGTTGAGGTGGTTGTGGTTGTGGTGGTGTTTGTGGTGTTGGATGTGGTGCTGGTTGTGGTGGTGATTGTTGTGGTGATGGTGGTGGTTGTTGTGGTGGTGTTGGTTGTGGTGGTTGTGGTAGTTGTGGTAATGGTTGTGGTGCTGGTTGTGATGGTGTTTGTGGTTGTGGTGCTGGTTGTGATGGTGGTTGTGGTTGTGGTGGTTGTTGTGGTGGTTGTGGTGCTGTTTGTGGTGGTAGTTGTGGTGGTGGTTGTGGTAGTTGTGGTGCTGGTTATGGTGGTGGTTGTGGTGCTGGTGGTTGTGTTGCTGGTTGTGGTTCTAGTTGTGGTGCTTGTTATTGTTATGGTTGTGGTGCTGGTTGTGGTTGTTGTTGTGGTTCATTGTGGTGGTGGCTGTGGTGCTGGTGGTTGTGGTGGTCGTTGTGGTGCTGGTTGTGGTGTGGTGTGGTGGTAGTGGTTGTGGTGCTGGTTGTGGTGCTGGTTGTGGTGCTGGTTGTGGTGCTGGTTGGTGGTGCTGTTTGTGGTGGTTGTAAATTATGTTTTATTATTAATAGAATTGCATGATTAAACTATTTCCATTTTATAATGTTTCTAGGTTATCCAAAATTACAATAATTATAAATATGGTTGTGGTTGTGGTGGTGGTGCTGGTGCTGGTACTGGTTGTGGTGCTGGTTGTGGTGCTGGTTGTGGTGCTGGTGTTTGTGGTTGTGGTTGTGGTGGTTGTTGTGTTAGTTGTTGTGGTGGTGCTGGTTATGGTGCTGGTTATGATGCTGGTTATGGTGCAGGTTATGGTGGTGGTTGTGGTGCTGGTTGTGGTGCTGATGGTTGTGGTGGTGGTTGTGGTGGTGGTGCTGGTTGTGATAATGGTTGTTGTGCTTGTTGTTGTGCTGGTTGTGGTGCCGGTTGTGGTTGTTGTTGTGGTGGTGTTGGTTGTGGTGTTGTTTGTGGTGGTGGTTGTGGTGGTTGTAGTGGTAGTGGTTGTGGTGGTGGTTGTGGTGCTGGTTTTGGAGCTGGTTGTGGTGCTGGTGGTTGTGGTTGTGGTGGCTGTGGTGTTGGTTGTGGTGGTGTTGGTTGTGGTGATGTTTGTGGTGCTGGTTGTGGTGCTGGTTGTGGTGATTGTTGTGGTGGTGGTGGTTGTGGTGTTGGTTGTGGTGCTGGTTGTGGTGCTGGTTGTGGTGATGGTTGTGGTGGTGGTTCTGGTGGTGGTGGTTGTGGTTGTGGTGGTGGTTGTGGTTGTGGTTGTGGTGGTGCTGGTTTTGGTGCTGATTGTGGTGCTTGTTGTGGTGGTGCTGGTTGTGGTGCTGGGGGTTTTTGTGGTGGTGGTTGTGTGGTGGTTGTGGTGGTGGTTGTGTGGTGGTTGTGGTGGTGGTTGTGGTGGTGGTTGTGGTGCTGGTGCTGGTTGTGGTGCTGGTTGCGGTGCTGGTTGTGTGTTGGTTGTGGTGCGGACTGTGGTGCTGGTTGTGGTGCTGGTGGTTTTGGTGGTGGTGGTTGTGTGGTGGTTGTGGTGGTGGTTGTGGTGGTGGTGCTGGTGCTGGTTGTGGTGCTGGTTGTGGTGCTGGTTGTGTGTTGGTTATGGTGCGGATTGTGGTGCTGGTTGTGGTGCTGGTGGTTGTTGTGGCGGTTGTGGTGGTTGTGCTTGGTGTGGTACTGGTTGTGGTGCTTGTTGTTGTGCTGGTTGTGGTGCTAGTTGTGTTTGTTGTGGTGGTGATGTTGGTTGTGGTGTTGGTTGTGGTGTTGGTTGTGGTGGTGGTTGTGGTGCTGGTTGTGGTGCTTGTTGGGGTGGTGGTGGTTGTGGTGTTGGTTGTGGTGCTGGTTGTGGTGGTTGTTGTGGTTGTGGTGCTGGTTTTGGTGCTGGTTGTGGTTGTGTGGTGGTTGTGGAGGTGGTTGTGGATGTGGTTGTGGTTGTGGTGTTGGTTTTTGTGGTGGTTGTGTTGGTGGTTGTGGTGGTGGTTATGGTGGTGCTGGTTGTGGTGCTGGTTGTCGTGGTTGTAAGTTATGTTTTATTATTATTAGAATCGCATATTTAAACTATTTCAATTTTTTTAATGTTTTAAGGTTATCAAAAATTACAATAATTATAAATATGGTTGTGGTTATGGTGCTGGTGTTTGTGGTGGTGGTTGTGGTGGTGGTGGTGGTTGTGGTGCTGGTTGTGGTGCTGGTTGTTGTGGTGGTGTTGTGGTGGTGATGTTGGTGGTGCTGGTGGTGTTTGTGGTGCTGGTTGTGGTGGTGGTTGTGGTGCTTGTTGTGGTGCTGGTGGTTGTGGTGGTGGTGGCTGTGGTGGTGGTTGTGGTGGTGTTGGTTTTGGTGAATGTTGTGTTGCTGGTTGGG
The DNA here is from genome assembly GCA_964017045.1 of Omphiscola glabra. NCBI lineage: Eukaryota > Metazoa > Mollusca > Gastropoda > Lymnaeidae > Omphiscola > Omphiscola glabra. The sequence goes on from OZ024805.1 coordinate 31,648,664, forward strand.
ATGCTGGTTGTGGTGCTTGCTGTGGTGGTGTTGGTGGTGGTGTTGTTTATGGTGCTGGTTGTGGTGGCTGTTGTGGTTGTGGTGGTGGTTGTGGAGGTGGCTCTAGTTGTGTAGGTGGTTGTGGTGGTGCTGGTTTTGGTGCTGGTTGTGGTGCTGATTGTTGTGCTTGTTGTGGTGGTGCTGGTTTTTGTGTTTGTTGTGGTGGTTGTGGTTGTGGTTGTGGTTGTGGAGGTGATTGTGGTTGTGGTGGTGGTTTTTGTGGTGGTTGTGTTGGTGGTTGTGGTGGTGGTTATGGTGGTGCTGGTTGTGGTGCTGGTTGTCGTGGTTGTAAGTTATGTTTTATTATTATTAGAATCGCATATTTAAACTATTTCAATTTTATAATGTTTCTAGGTTATCCAAAATTACAATAATTATAAATATGGTTGTGGTTGTTGTGGTGGTACTGGTTGTGGTACTGGTTGTGGTGCTGGTTGTGGTGCTGGTTGTGGTGCTGGTTGTGGTGCTGGTTGTGATGCTGGTGTTTGTGGTGGTGGTTGTAGTGATTGTGGTTGTGGTTGTGGTGGTGGTTGTGCTGGTGGTGGTTGCGGTAATGGTGCTGGTTGTGGTGGTGGTTGTGGTGTTGGTTGTGGTTTTGGTTGTGGTGATGGTTGTGGTGCTTGTTGTGGTGCTTGTTGTGGTGCTGGTGGTTGTGGTGCTGGCTGTGGTGCTGGTTGTGGTGCTGGTTCTGGTGCTGGTTGTGGTGGTGGTCGTGGTTGTGGTGGTGGTGGTTGTGGTGGTGGTGGTTGTGGTGCTGGTGGTGGTGCTTGTTGTTTTGCTGGTTGTGGTGCTGATTGTGGTGCTGATTGTGGTGCTTGTTGTGGTGGTGGTTGTTGTGGTGGTGGTTGTGATGTTGGTGGTGGTGGTGTTTGTGGTGGTGTTGGTTGTGTAGCTGATTGTGGTGCTGGTGGTGGTGGTGGTTGTGGTGTTGTTTGTGGTGCTGGTGGTTGTGGTGCTGGTTGTGGTGCTGGTGGTTGTGGTGCTGGTTGTGGTTGTGGTGGTGTTTGTGGTGCTGGTGGTTGTGGTGGTGGTTGTGGTGCTGGTTGTGTGTTGGTTGTGGTGGTGGTGCTGGTTATGGTGCTGGTTATGGTGCTGGTTATGGTGCTGGTTGTGTTTCTGGTGGTTGTGGTGGTGCTGATGGTTGTGTTACTGGTTGTGGTGCTTGCTGTTGTGCTGGTTGTGGTGCTGGTTGTGTTTGTTGTGGTGGTGGTGCTGGTGGTGGCTGTGGTGGTGGTTGTGGTGGTGTTGGTTGTGGTGCTGGTTGTGGTTGTTGTTGGGTGGTGGTGGTTGTGGTGTTGGTTGTGGTGTTGGTTGTGGTGGTTGTGGTGGTGGTTGTGGTGGTGGTTGTGGTTGTTGTTGTGGTGGTGATGGTTGTGGTGTTGGTTGTGGTGCTGGTTGTGGTGGTGGTGGTTATGGTTGTGGTGGTGGTTGTGGAGGTGGTTGTGGTTGTGGTTGTGGTGGTGCTGGTTGTATTGCTGGTTGTGGTGCTGATTGTGGTGCTTGTTGTGGTGGTGCTGGTTTTGGTGCTGGTTTTGGTGCTTGTTGTGGTGGTGGTGGTTGTGGTTTTGGTTGTGGTGCACGTTGTGGTGGTGGTTGTGGTGCACGTTGTGGTGGTGGTTGTGGTTGTGGTTATGGAGGTGGTTGTGGTGGTGGTGGTGGTTGTGGGGCTGTTTGTGGTGCTGGTGGTTGTGTTGCTGGTTGTGGTGCTGGTGGTTGTGGTGATGGTTGTGGTGTGGTGGTGTTTGTGGTGCTGGTGGTTGTGGTGCTGGTTGTGGTGCTGGTTGTGCTGCTGGTTGTGTGTTGGTTGTGGTGGTGGTGCTGGTTATGGTGCTGGTTATGGTGCTGGTTATGGTGCTGGTTATGGTGCTGGTTCTGGTGCTTGTTCTGGTGCTGGTTATGTTTCTGGTGGTTCTGGTGGTGCTGATGGTTGTGTTACTAGTTGTGGTGATTGCTGTTGTGCTGGTTGTGGTGCTGGTTGTGTTTGTTGTGGTGGTGGTTCTGGTGGTGGCTGTGGTGGTGGTTGTGGTGGTGTTGGTTGTGGTGCTGGTTGTGGTTCTTGTTGGGTGGTGGTGGTTGTGGTGTTGGTTGTGGTGTCGGTTGTGGTGGTTGTGGTGGTGGTTGTGGTGATTGTAATGCTGATTGTGGTGGTGGTTGTGGTGCTGGTTGTGGTGGTTGTTGTGGTGGTGATGGTTGTGGTGTTGGTTGTGGTGCTGGTTGTGGTGGTGATGGTTATGGTTGTGGTGGTGGTTGTGGAGGTGGTTGTGGTTGTGGTTGTGGTGGTGCTGGTTGTATTGCTGGTTGTGGTGCTGATTGTGGTGCTTGTTGTGGTGGTGCTGGTTTTGGTGCTGGTTTTGGTGCTTGTTGTGGTCGTGGTGGTTGTGGTGTTGGTTGTGGTGCACGTTGTGGTGGTGGTTGTGGTGCACGTTGAGGTGGTGGTTGTGGTTGTGGTGGTGGTTGTGGAGGTGGTTGCGGAGGTGGTTGTGGTTGTGGTGGTGGTTTTGGTGGTTGTTGTGGTGGTGGTTGTGGTTGTGGTGGTGGTTATGGTGGTGCTGGTTGTGGTGCTGGTTGTCGTTGTTGTAAGTTATGTTTTATTATTATTGGAATCACATATTTAAACTATTTCAATTTTATAATGTTACTAGGTTATCCAAAATTACAATAATTATAAATATGGTTGTGGTTGTGGTGGTGGGGCTGGTTGTGGTACTTGTTGTGGTGCTCGTTGTGGTGCTGGTGTTTGTGGTGGTGGTTGTGGTGGTTGTGGTGCTGGTTGTGGTGCTGATTGTTGTGCTTGTTGTGGTGGTGCTGGTTTTGGTGTTTGTTGTGGTGGTGGTGGTTGTGGTTTTGTTGGTGGTTGTGGAGGTGATTGTGGTTGTGGTGGTGGTTTGATGGTGGTTGTAAGTTATGTTTTATTATTATTAGAATCGCATATTTAAACTATTTCAATTTTATAATGTTTCTAGGTTATCCAAAATTACAATAATTATATATATGGTTGTGGTTGTGGTGGTGGTGCTGGTTGTGGTACTGGCTGTGGTGCTGGTTGTGGTGCCGGTTGTGGTGCTGGTGTTTGTGGTGGTGGCTGTGGTTGTGGTGGTGGTTGTGCTGGTGGTGGTTGCGGTGTTGGTGCTGGTTGTGGTGGTGGTGGTGGTTGTGGTGTTGGTTGTGGTTTTGGTTGTGGTGATGGTTGTGGTTCTTGTTGTGGTGCTGGTGGTTGTGTAGCTGGTTGTGGTGCTGGTTGTGGTGGTGGTGGTGGTTGTGGTGGTTGTGGTTGTGGTAGTGGTGCTGGTGCTTGTTGTTTTGCTGGTTGTGGTGCTGGTTGTGGTTGTTGTTGTGGTGGTGTTGGTTGTTTTGGTTGTGGTGGTGGTGGTGGTGGTTGTGGTGGTGGTTGTGGTGGTTGTGGTTGTGGTGCTGGTTGTGGTGGTGGTGTTGTTTGTGGTGGTGGTTGTGGTGCTGGTGTTTGTGGTTGTGGTGGTGGTGGTGGTTGTGGTAATAGTTATTGTGGTGCAGATTGTGGTGCTGGTTGTGGTGCTGGTTGTGGTGCTGGTTGTGGTGCTGGTTGTGGTGCTGGTTGTGGTGCTGGTTGTGGTGCTGGTTGTGGTGCTGGTTGTGGTCCTGGTTGTGGTGCTGGTGGTTGTGGTGGTGGTTGTGGTGGTTGTGGTGGTGCTTGTTGTTGTGCTGGTTGTGGTGCTGGTTGTGGTTGTTGTTGTGGTGGTGTTGGTTGTGGTGCTTGTTGTGGTGCTGATTGTGGTGGTGGTGATGGTGGTTGTGGTAATGGTTGTGGTGGTGGTGGTGGTGGTTGTGGTAATGGTTGAGTTGCTTGTGGTTGTGGTGGTGGTGATTGTGGTGTTAGTGGTTGTGGTGCTGGTGGTTGTGGTGTTTGTTGTGTTAGTTGTGGTTTTGGTTTTGATGGTGGTTGTGGTGGTGGTTGTGGTGGTGGTGGTTGTGGTGGTTGTGGTGGTTGTGGTTGTGGTGGTGGTGGTGGTGGGGGTGGTTGTGGTGCTGGTTGTAGTGCTGGTTGTGGTGCTGGTTGTGGTGCTGGTTGTGGTGATGGTGGTTGTGGTGCTGGTTGTGGTGTTTGTTGTGGTGCTGGTTGTGGTGGTGGTTGTGGTTGTGGTGGTGGTTGTAATTGTGGTGGTGGTTGTGGTTGTGGTGCTGGTTGTGGTGCTGGTTGTGGTGCTGGTTGTGGTGCTGGTTGTGGTGCTTTTTGTGGTGCTGGTGGTTGTGGTGCTGGTTGTGGTGGTTGTTGTGGTGGTTGTGGTTGTGGTGGTGTTTGTTGTGGTGATGGTTGTGGTGCTTGTTGTGGTGTTGGATTTGGTGCTTGTTGTGGTGCTGGTTGTGGTGCTGGTTGTGGTTATGGTGGTTGTAGTGCTGGTTGTGGTGATGGCTGTGGTGCTCGTTGTGGTGCTGGTTGTGGTGCTGGTTGGGATGCTGGTTGTGGTGCTGGTTGTGGTGGTTGTTGTGGTTGTTGTGGTTGTGGTGGTTGTGATGTTGTTGGTGGTTGTGGTGTTGTTTGTGGTGGTGTTGGTTGTGGTGTTAGTTGTGGTGTTGGTTTGTGGTGCTGGTTTCGGTGGTGGTTGTGGTGCTGGTTGTGATGCTGGTCGTTTTGGTTGTGGTGTTGTTTGTGGTGCTGGTTGTGGTGGTGGTTGTGGTGGTTTTTGTGGTGGTGGTAGTTGGGGTGCTTGTTGTTGTTCTGGTTGTGGTGCTGGTTGTGGTTGTTGTGGTGGTGGTGTTAGTTGTGGTGTTTGTTGTGGTTATGGTTGTGGTGGTTGTAGTGGTAGTGCTTGTGGTGGTGGTTGTGGTGGTGGTTGTGGTGCTGGTTGTGGTGCTGGTTTTGGTGATGATTGTGGTGCTGGTGGTTGTGGTGGTGGTGGCTCTGGTGGTGGTTGTGGTGGTGTTGGTTGTGGTGATGGTTGTGATGCTGGTTGTGGTGCTGGTTGTGGTGCTTGTTGTGGTGGTGGTTGTGGTGTTGGTTGTGGTGCTGGTTGTGGTGGTTGTTGTGGTTGTGGTGGTGGTTGTGGTTGTGGTGGTGGTTGTGGTGGTGTTGGTTGTGGTGATGGTTGTGATGCTGGTTGTGGTGCTTGTTGTGGTGGTGGTGGTTCTGGTGCTGGTTGTGGTGCTTGTTGTGGTGCTGGTATTGGTGGTGGTGGTTGTGATTGTGTTGGTGGTTGTGGAGGTGGTTGTGGTTGTGGTTGTGGTGGTTGTTTTGGTGGTGCTGGTTGTGGTGCTGGTTGTGGTGCTGGTTGTGGTGCTGGTTGTGGTGCTGGTTGTGGTGCTGGTTTTGGTGGTGCTGGTTTTGGTGCTTGTTGTGGTGGTGGTGGTTGTGTTGTTGGTTGTGGTGCACGTTGTGGTTGTGGTTGTAGTGGTGGTGGTTGTGGTTGTGGTGGTGGTTGTTTGAGGTGGTTGTGGTGGTGGTGGTGGTTTTGGTGATGGTTGTGGTGGTGGTTGTTGTGGTGGTTGTGGTGGTGCTGGTTTTGGTGCTGGTTGTGGTGCTGGTTGTGATGGTTTTAAGTTATGATTTATTATTATTAGAATCGCATATTTAAACTATTTCAATTTTATAATGTTTCTAGTTTATCCAAAATTACAACAATTATAAATATGGTTGTGGTTGTGGTGGTGGTTGTTGTTGTGCAGGTTGTGGTGCTGGTTGTGGTGATGGTGGTTGTGGTGGTGTTTGTGGGGGTGGTTGTGGTGGTTGTGGTTGTGTTAATAGTGGTTGTGGTGCTGATTGTGGTGCTGGTTGTGGTTCTGGTTGTGGTGCTGGTTGTGGTGCTGGTTGTGGTGCTTGTTGTGGTGCTGGTGGTTGTGGTGTTTGTTGTGGTGCTGGTTGTGGTGCTGGTTATGGTTGTGGTGCTGGTTGTGGTTGTGGTGGTGGGGGTGGTTGTGGTGCTGGTTGTGGTGGTGGTGGTTCTGGTGTTGGTTGTGGTGCTGGTTGTGGTGGTGGTTGTGGTGGTGGTGGTTGTGATTGTGGTGGTGGTTGTGGAGGTGGTTGTGGTTGTGGTGGTTGTTTTGGTGGTGCTGGTTGTGGTGCTGGTTGTGGTGCTTGTTGTAGTGGTGTTGGTTTTGGTGCTTGTTGTGGTGGTGGTGGTTGTGGTGTTGGTTGTGGTGATGGTTGTGATGCTGGTTGTGGTGCTGGTTGTGGTGCTTGTTGTGGTGGTGGTTGTGGTGTTGGTTGTGGTGCTGGTTGTGGTGGTTGTTGTGGTTGTGGTGGTGGTTGTGGTTGTGGTGGTGGTTGTAGTGGTGGTTGTGGTGCTGGTTGTGGTGCTGGTTGTGGTGCTTGTTGTGGTGGTGGTGGTTCTGGTGCTGGTTGTGGTGCTTGTTGTGGTGCTGGTATTGGTGGTGGTGGTTGTGATTGTGTTGGTGGTTGTGGAGGTGGTTGTGGTTGTGGTGGTTGTTTTGGTGGTGCTGGTTGTGGTGCTGGTTGTGGTGCTGGTTGTGGTGCTGGTTGTGGTGCTGGTTGTGGTGCTGGTTTTGGTGGTGCTGGTTTTGGTGCTTGTTGTGGTGGTGGTGGTTGTGTTGTTGGTTGTGGTGCACGTTGTGGTTGTGGTTGTAGTGGTGGTGGTTGTGGTTGTGGTGGTGGTTGTTTGAGGTGGTTGTGGTGGTGGTGGTGGTTTTGGTGATGGTTGTGGTGGTGGTTGTTGTGGTGGTTGTGGTGGTGCTGGTTTTGGTGCTGGTTGTGGTGCTGGTTGTGATGGTTTTAAGTTATGATTTATTATTATTAGAATCGCATATTTAAACTATTTCAATTTTATAATGTTTCTAGTTTATCCAAAATTACAACAATTATAAATATGGTTGTGGTTGTGGTGGTGGTGCTGTTTGTGGTACTGGTTGTGGTGCTGATTGTGGTGCTGGTGGTTGTGGTGGTGGTTGTGGTGGTTGTGGTGGTGCTTGTTGTTGTGCAGGTTGTGGTGCTAGATGTGGTGATGGTTGTTGTGGTGGTGTTTGTGGGGGTTGTTGTGGTGGTGGTGGTTGTGTTAATAGTGGTTGTGGTGCTGATTGTGGTGCTGGTTGTGGTTCTGGTTGTGGTGCTGGTTGTGGTGCTGGTTGTGGTGCTTGTTGTGGTGCTGGTGGTTGTGGTGTTTGTTGTGGTGCTGGTTGTGGTGCTGGTTATGGTTGTGGTGCTGGTTGTGGTTGTGGTGGTGGGGGTGGTTGTGGTGCTGGTTGTGGTGGTGGTGGTTCTGGTGTTGGTTGTGGTGCTGGTTGTGGTGGTGGTTGTGGTGGTGGTGGTTGTGATTGTGGGGGTGGTTGTGGAGGTGGTTGTGGTTGTGGTGGTTGTTTTGGTGGTGCTGGTTGTGGTGCTGGTTGTGGTGCTGGTTGTGGTGCTGGTTGTGGTGCTGGTTTTGGTGGTGCTGGTTTTGGTGCTTGTTGTGGTGGTGGTGGTTGTGTTGTTGGTTGTGGTGCACGTTGTGGTTGTGGTTGTAGTGGTGGTGTTTGTTGTTGTGGTGGTGGTTGTTTGAGGTGGTTGTGGTGGTGGTGGTGGTTTTGGTGATGGTTGTGGTGGTGGTTGTTGTGGTGGTTGTGGTGGTGCTGGTTTTGGTGCTGGTTGTGGTGCTGGTTGTGATGGTTTTAAGTTATGATTTATTATTATTAGAATCGCATATTTAAACTATTTCAATTTTATAATGTTTCTAGTTTATCCAAAATTACAACAATTATAAATATGGTTGTGGTTGTGGTGGTGGTGCTGTTTGTGGTACTGGTTGTGGTGCTGATTGTGGTGCTGGTGGTTGTGGTGGTGGTTGTTGTTGTGCAGGTTGTGGTGCTGGTTGTGGTGATGGTGGTTGTGGTGGTGTTTGTGGGGGTGGTTGTGGTGGTGGTTGTTGTGTTAATAGTGGTTGTGGTGCTGATTGTGGTGCTGGTTGTGGTTCTGGTTGTGGTGCTGGCTGTGGTGCTGGTTGTGGTGCTTGTTGTGGTGCTGGTGGTTGTGGTGTTTGTTGTGGTGCTGGTTGTGGTGCTGGTTATGGTTGTGGTGCTGGTTGTGGTTGTGGTGGTGGGGGTGGTTGTGGTGCTGGTTGTGGTGGTGGTGGTTCTGGTGTTGGTTGTGGTGCTGGTTGTGGTGGTGGTTGTGGTGGTGGTGGTTGTGATTGTGGTGGTGGTTGTGGAGGTGGTTGTGGTTGTGGTGGTTGTTTTGGTGGTGCTGGTTGTGGTGCTGGTTGTGGTGCTTGTTGTAGTGGTGTTGGTTTTGGTGCTTGTTGTGGTGGTGGTGGTTGTGGTGTTGGTTGTGGTGATGGTTGTGATGCTGGTTGTGGTGCTGGTTGTGGTGCTTGTTGTGGTGGTGGTTGTGGTGTTGGTTGTGGTGCTGGTTGTGGTGGTTGTTGTGGTTGTGGTGGTGGTTGTGGTTGTGGTGGTGGTTGTAGTGGTGGTTGTGGTGCTGGTTGTGGTGCTGGTTGTGGTGCTTGTTGTGGTGGTGGTGGTTCTGGTGCTGGTTGTGGTGCTTGTTGTGGTGCTGGTATTGGTGGTGGTGGTTGTGATTGTGTTGGTGGTTGTGGGGGTGGTTGTGGTTGTGGTGGTTGTTTTGGTGGTGCTGGTTGTGGTGCTGGTTGTGGTGCTGGTTGTGGTGCTGGGTTTGGTGGTGCTGGTTTTGGTGCTTGTTGTGGTGGTGGTGGTTGTGTTGTTGGTTGTGGTGCACGTTGTGGTTGTGGTTGTAGTGGTGGTGGTTGTGGTTGTGGTGGTGGTTGTTTGAGGTGGTTGTGGTGGTGGTGGTGGTTTTGGTGATGGTTGTGGTGGTGGTTGTTGTGGTGGTTGTGGTGGTGCTGGTTTTGGTGCTGGTTGTGGTGCTGGTTGTGATGGTTTTAAGTTATGATTTATTATTATTAGAATCGCATATTTAAACTATTTCAATTTTATAATGTTTCTAGTTTATCCAAAATTACAACAATTATAAATATGGTTGTGGTTGTGGTGGTGGTGCTGTTTGTGTACTGGTTGTGGTGCTGATTGTGGTGCTGGTGGTTGTGGTGGTGGTTGTGGTGGTTGTGGTGGTGCTTGTTGTTGTGCAGGTTGTGGTGCTGGTTGTGGTGATGGTTGTTGTGGTGGTGTTTGTGGGGGTTGTTGTGGTGGTGGTGGTTGTGTTAATAGTGGTTGTGGTGCTGATTGTGGTGCTGGTTGTGGTTCTGGTTGTGGTGCTGGTTGTGGTGCTGGTTGTGGTGCTTGTTGTGGTGCTGGTGTTTGTGGTGTTTGTTGTGGTGCTGGTTGTGGTGCTGGTTATGGTTGTGGTGCTGGTTGTGGTTGTGGTGGTGGGGGTGGTTGTGGTGCTGGTTGTGGTTGGTGGTGGTTCTGGTGTTGGTTGTGGTGCTGGTTGTGGTGGTGGTTTTGGTGGTGGTGGTTGTGATTGTGGTGGTGGTTGTGGAGGTGGTTGTGGTTGTGGTGGTTGTTTTGGTGGTGCTGGTTGTGGTGCTGGTTGTGGTGCTTGTTGTAGTGGTGTTGGTTTTGGTGCTTGTTGTGGTGGTGGTGGTTGTGGTGTTGGTTGTGGTGCACGTTGTGGTGGTGGTTGTATTGGTGGTGGTTGTTGTTGTGGTGGTGGTTGTGGAGGTGGTTGTGGTTGTGGTGGTGGTTTTGGTGGTGGTTGTGGTGGTTGTGGTGGTGGTTGTTGTGGTGGTTGTGGTGGTGCTGGTTGTGGTGCTGGTTGTGGTGGTAGTAAGTTATGTTTTATTATTATTAGAATCGCATATTTAAACTATTTCAATTGTATAATGTTTCTAGTTTATCCAAATTTACAATAATTATAAATATGGTTGTGGTTGTGGTGGTGGTGCTGGTTGTGGTACTGGTTGTGGTGCTGGTTGTGGTGCTGGTTGTGGTGCTGGTGGTTGTGGTGCTGGTGGTTGTGGTGGTGCTTGTTGTTGTGCTGGTTGTGGTGCTGGTTGTGGTGCTGGTTGTGGTGCTGGTTGTGGTGCTGGTTGTGGTGCTGGTTGTGGTGCTGGTGGTGGTGCTGGTGGTTGTGGTGGTGGTGGTTGTGTTAATAGTGGTTGTGGTGCTGATTGTGGTGCTGATTGTGATGCTGGTTGTGGTGCTGGTTGTGGTGCTGGTGGTTGTGGTGTTTGTTGTGGTGCTGGTTGTGATTGTGGTGGTGGTGGTGGTTGTGGTTGTGGTGGTGGGAGTGGTTGTGGTTGCGGTGCTGGTTGTGGTGGTGGTATTGGTGGTTGTGGTAATGGTTGTAGTGCTGGTTGTGGTGCTGGTGGTGGTGGTGGTTGTGGTGCAGGTTGTGGTGCTGGTGGTGGTTGTGGTGCAGGTTGTGGTGCTGGTTGTGGTGCTGGTTGTGGTGCTGGTTTTGGTGGTGGTTGTGATGGTGGTTGTGGTTGTGGTGGTGGTTGTGGTGGTGGTGCTGATTATGGTGCTGGTTTTGGTGCTGGTTGTGGTCCTGGTTGTGTTGCTGGTTGTGGTGCTGTTTGTGGTGCTTGTTGTGGGGGTGGTGGTTGTGGTGTTGGTTGTGGTGCTGGTTGTGGTGGTTTTTGTGGTGGTGGTGGTTGTGGTTGTGGTGGTGGTTGTGGAGGTGGTTGTGGTTGTGGTGGTGGTTGTGGTTGTTGTGGTGCTGGTTGTGGTGCTGGTTGTAATGCTTGTTGTGGTGGTGCTGGTTGTGGTGCTTGTTGTGGTGGTTTTTGTGGTGGTTGTTGTGGTGTTGGTTGTGGTGCTGGTTGTTTAACCGAGAAATTGCAAATAAACTATCATGATATTTAACATTTTTACTTTCATAGGTACTTTTATATTTTATGTAGGAAGATAATATATCTTTATATTGTAAGATAATATCATGGAAGTATAAAAGGTACTATCTGCGTATGTGGATTATTCCATTCATGGATCTTGGAATGTCAAAATAGAAGTCACGACCGGCTTACATGAGATCCACTATCTTCGACCACCATTTTCATTTCATGGACCCCCATTTTCATTTCATGGACCCCCAATTTTTTTTCCGCTGACGTAGACCCCTTGCAAGTTGTCATAGACCCCTGGGGGTCTATATAGACCACTTTGGGAATCACTGTTTTAATGCAATGAAAAGTGCGCACCATGAATAAACGGAAAAAAAGTCTCAAAAAAGGTAAAAGGGACGTCAAAGGGAACTAGTGAGGATATGCTTTCATGGGGAACTAGTGAGGATATGTTTTCATGGGGAACTAATGAGGATATGTTTTATTGGGGAACTAGTGAGGATATGTTTTCATGGGGAACTAGTTAGGATATGTTTTAATGGGGAACTAGTGAGGATATGTATTCATCATGAGCAGATGAATTAGAATTAAGAAATCGAGGTCAAACATTAACTTCAGAACGTGAGGATTAGCTTAATCCAATAAACATGGCATTTAATGCTAATATAGAATATGGCCCAGATCTTAAACGTATACATAACAGACCAACACATTTTGCTATAACAATTTCTTCAAACATTTACATTGTCAACACCGGAGAGACAAGTAATCTCATTTTTAATTGTGTGTGGAAAATATTTTTGGGCTAAGGAAATAATTTACCAGACTATATTAAGTGTAACATCAAACTGTGCCTTTTTTCTTTGTCTTTGCTGCTATCAGCTTTGTTCTAGACGGTGTTATGTGTCATATCAAACTTTTATTTTGTGTTATTGTTCGCTAACATCAGCCTAACACTAATTACATCCATGAACGACTAAAACAACTTGAGAAAAGTTACAACCTCAGAGTCCTTAATGTACATGTTGATTGAAAGAATCCCATTATCTTATGAAAGATCTTGAAAAAATGTTTAAAGTGCGTTACTTAAATACATATTTTGTCAAGTAAATGTATATATTGTAAAATCGATGCTTGTGGCGACCATTGCGTTGCTTATTATGAAAGCTACTTTTCAATAAATGTCTTGCCAACACCTCATTATTCATACTTGTCTTGACAACGTTTCATTATCAATACTTGTCTTAACACCATCTCATTATCAATACTTGTCTTAACAACATCTCATTAAAAATACTTTTCTTGATAACATGTCATTATCAATTCTTGCCTTGACTTTTTTATCAATATTTGTCTTAACAATATATCATGTATAAATTCTTGTCTTAACAACATATCATTATCAATACTTGTCTCGTCAACATATCATTATCAATAATTGTCTTGACAACATCTCATTAACAATACGTGTCTAAACAACATGTCATTGTCATTTTTTATTCCCTTTATTAATATAATTGGTCAATATTTGTCATGTGTAACATCTTATATAATCAAAGTGGTGTGATTTCTGAAGACCTCATTACCACTTTCGTTTGTGCACATGCATTCAAAGATAAGAATTCAATAGTACTGTCTTTCTTTACCTCCCCTCCTGCCCCTATTTCTAATGGCCTCGACTAATTTACCAACTGCATTCAAAGATAAGAATTAAATAGTACTGCCTTTCTCTACCTCCCCTCCCCCTCTATCACTGATGGCCTCGCCTAACTTGCCAACTGCATGTTTTGTATAAATTGTTACATTTATTTAATATTTGTTGTATAGGACGTCCTTGCATAAGCTGTTATATTTATGTATACCTTTTATGTTCAACAGAATCAAATCAAACTTCACAGGTTTGATGAGATATTTATATCAAACAATTTACTTTCTCTACAATAAAAATATGTCCGCTTGAATTTCAAAAAAGTCAATACTCTATTGACTCGCGCAGATAATACATATGGTATATACATTTCATAATTTTTTGAACAAAAAATACTAAAAAACTAATTTATTATTATAATTATTTGGATAGGGGTGGTGGGAATGTATTAATATCTTTAAAAAAGGAATAAAAGTGATACGTCATCAAAGAATGTCTGCCTCATAAACAAAAGTGATACGTCCTCAAAGAATGTCTGCCTCAGTAACAAAAGTGATACGTCATCAAAGAATGTCTGCCTCAGTAACAAAAGTGATACGTCCTCAATGAATGTTTGCCTCAGTAACAAAAGTGATACGTCCTCAATGAATGTCTGCATCAGTAACAAAAGTGATACGTCTTCAAAGAATCTCCGCATTCAAAACAATTTGCAGAATGTATGACGTCATTAAGTGAACTTAATGATAAAACATTATGTACCACGTGATACCAAATTTTATTCACTCAAATGAAGTTAATATATGTTTAAACAATGTTATTAAATGATTTTTAATCAATATTCTTTTTTACTCAATGATCTGTTGAAAACGAGAAATTAAGTTTTATTTCAGACTTAAACTATCAATACAATATCTCCTTTGAATTATTCAACTTTAATCCCTAAAAATAAAACAAATTATGAATTAAAAACTGTCTGATTATGGATCTGACACTAGATCTCATTATGGATCTGACACAAGATCTCATTATGGATCTGACACTGGTCTCCTTATAGATAAGAGACGTGTTCTTTTTTTACAGATCTGACACTAGGTCTAATTATGGATATGTAACTATTGTTCAAGTGTCACTTGATTAAAATAAAGATTGTTGTTCAAATGTTTCATTACATTAATATGCTGTGAAGTTTAGGTGTCACATTATATTAATACAGTGTTTTGTTTAAGTGTAACGTTATATTAATACAATGCATTGTTAAGTGTCACGTTATAATAATGCAATATGTTGTTAAGTGTCACGTTATATTAATACAATGTTTTGTTCAAGTGTCACGTTATATTAATTCAATGTGTTGTTAAGTGTCACGTTATATTATTGCAATGTGTTGTTCAAGTGCCACGTTATATTATTGCAATGTGTTGTTCAAGTGTCACGTTATAAAAATACATTGGTGTTTCCAGTATCACCGATGTTTCAGCTAACGTGAAAGAGAATTTTGAGAGTATACTTTTCCTCGTATTTAGTAAACTCTCTTCCTAAATAACAGTAGCAACGTTTTAATACTACCTATATTCTGATTCATAATGAGATCTAGTTTCATATCCATAACAAAACTCATTGTAGTTTCCATATAAAAGCATATTAAGAGATCCATAATATGATAAATTATATTAATAATAATGGTGTATATATATAGTGATTAATTATAGATAACTCAAACAAGATATTGTATGAAAAGTTTAGTCAGAAAATAAGTGATACTCATTTTTCATCTCATCAATCATTGTTAAAAATCGTTTAATATTTTTCTTTAAATCCTTAACTCCACATACTTAAAAAAGAATCGGTAGTGCATGATACATATTGATTTAACATAAAGATCACTAAATGACGTCATCAATTCTTGATTAGTTTTGTATGCAGTGCTCAAGTGTTACGTAATGTTAATATGTTTTTTTTTTATAACATGTTGACCTCCCCGCCCGCCTCAAATATAAATAAATACAAAAGAAAGTAATTATCATAAATATGATGTATATATATATATATATATATATATAAAACACACAAGTTTCAACAGGTTCTTGATATATTTTGAAAACAGACGACACTTCCAGCGTTGACATAGTAAATAATTTTGTTTCACTGACCCATTAAGATTTTACCATTTAGTATCATGTATTCAAATCTGTGCAGTTTGATCAGAGACTGTTGACCATGAAACTGAAATATAAAGAAAGATAACAGTTTATACAAGGAGGATTTATGAAACTACAATAAACTTAAATGTTACAGTATATACAAAACATGCAGTAATATGGAGGCAGTGTAGGAAAGTCCATCAGAAATAGGATGAGCAGGGGAGACAAGAAAGTCAGTAACATGTAAGTTTTAACCCTGAATGCAGGTGAACAAACGGAAAGTGGCAGGGGTGCCAAGAAGTCACACAGGAAGTCCCAAGAAGTCTCAACACTTTGACTATGCTACAAAAAGTAAAATATTAACCAGGAGATATTACTAAAAAATGTCAATGAGATATTGAGAAGACAAGTATTGATAAGGAGATATTGTCACAAGTCTATTGAACACTAGCTTTCATAATCTGTAACACCACAGCGACCGCAAAGCGTCAATTTTTCATCTACCAAATATACTTCATAAAATCTGCATTCAAGTAAAGCACTGTATACGTTTTTTGTAAGATATTTCAGCAGATAATGGGATTCTTGCAATCTACTTGCACAAGAGGGACTCTGTGGTTGTAACTTTTACCAAGTTACTTGAGTCGTTCATGAATGTAATTAGTGGGAAACTGATGGTAGAGAAGACCAAGAAATAATGCACAGTTTGATGGACACATCACGTAAGTATAAAAACAATATATATTTTAATAACTAAAGCTGAACCACACAGGAATCACCGTCGAGCAAAAACAAACAAAAAACAAAAATGTGGAGATGGCGAACTCTCGTACTCTGGAATTCGATCCCTTCTTGTTGGGATGCATCGCTAAAATACTATCTGCCTCACACACCACCCTCCCTACCCACTCACACAAATCCTCGGTCCCCCAATCTCCATGTACACATATATCATTAGCTGATCTCACTTCAGAAAAAAATAAATAACTTAAATTATTTTTAAAAAGTCCCTATATCTGCGTTAAATGAAACTCTTTAGATATATATATATATATATACACATATATACATATAGATAGATAGATAGATATATAGATAGATATATATATATAGATATATAGATAGATAGATAGATAGATAGATAGATAGATAGATAGATAGATAGATAGATAGATAGATAGATAGATAGATAGACAGATAGATAGATAGATAGATAAATAGATAGATAGATAGATAGATATATAGATATATAGATAGATATATAGATAGATAGATATATAGATAGATAGATAGATAGATAGATAGATAGATAGATAGATAGATAGATAGATAGATAGATAGATAGATAGATAGATAGATATATAGATAGATCGATAGATAGATAGATAGATAGATAGATAGATAGATAGATAGATAGATAGATAGATAGATAGATAGATAGATAGATAGATAGATAGATAGATAGATAGATAGATAGATAGATAGATAGATAGATAGATAGATAGATAGATAGATAGATAGATAGATAGATAGATAGATAGATAGATAGATAGATAGATAGATAGATAGATAGATGATAGATAGATAGATAGATATCGCAAATGTGTTTAGTGCAAAATATTTTCTTTAGTTTTTTCAGAACCATTTTTGAAATACATCTGTAGAGTTAAATCAGGTGAGTCATGGGCATTAATATAGTTCAAAGACGTAAAAAAATGAGGTTTGAGATGGGACTAATTGGGATTCTTATAAAGTGCATTACGCTTATGCATGTTTGTCAAATGTCCCATTTCAAATTGGCGAATTCGGTACTCTCAATTCCTTTCCACCTTTGAAATGGTCAGTTAGGCAATTGAGTAAAACTTAAGTTCATATTGGTACTAATGGTATGTCCGTTAGACACTTTTTCCTATTGAAAAAAAAAATTATAAAAAAAAAATTATTTTCACAATTACTTTTAAAATGTATATTATATTCTTTATGTCTCTGTTAATTAATTTAAAAAGAATAATTTTTCATTCATGTTTTATTATTTTTTCCTACTTTTTTTCTTTATTGTCTTTTTCTTTTTAATGTTCTTCCTTTTTTACAAATCTTTTTTTATTTCTCACAAAACTTAAGAGACCAAAGAACCGACCCAATTAGGAAATGGCTGAAGATTTTGGGGCCCTCAAAAGGACCGTTTGATGTGTCTACGCCGTCATCGCGGTAAGGGGGTAGTTGCTCACACGGGACACTACTCCCTAGCTAGCCCCTGAGCGGACGTCCAAGAGGGAAGAGGCGTCCCCAGTCCCCAGTGGAAGAATGGCGTCAAAGAAGCATTTGTTCGGAAGTGTTCGAGTGTTATCGGCTTCACTTGCTAACCCGAACCAATATTCCCAAGCGTAACGAAACAATTTTAAAACTACACAAATAATTTAGCCAACACTCAACTTAGATTAACGAGTAAATTATACAATTTTCTATTTAACTTCTGTTAAATAATGGTAAGGTGGTTATACAAATTAATAATATTAATAAAGACCTATTGCAATGTTTCTATTTTTTGTCAAGCGTCCAATATTTTAGCAAAAAAAAAAAAAAGCCAGTAATATTAAAACACCAAAAATTGTAACATTTTGATTTGTTCAGAATTAGAAAACAATAAGGACTTGATTTTTAAATTAATCACTTATTGTTCAATTTATTATAGTAAAAATGTAAATTGTTTTCTTTTAATTAAAAAAAAAAATTAGCGTCATTAAACGCAAAATGTTTCTTTATTTTCTAATTAAATTTAATGATGTTACGCGAACACTTTCGTATTTCATTCATCTATGTGTAGTTTACAAATGATAATACTACTTCCGGCTAGAAACAAGATGGCCGAATAAAAAATTGCAATAGCACTAAAAGCGAGGAAATTTGAAATTTAGACACCAAATTAATTGGAGGAAATAGTCAAATTTGTGGAAACTGAACTTAAAACTTAAGCCAAGATCAGAAAGTATGTTTTCAAATAAGTATTATCATATAATAAGACGGTAAAATAAAACTTCCGGCTACGACAAGATAGCGATAAATAACAACAAGAGCACAAATAACAAAAAGTGCTAGTCCTTAGTATTGATACAACAAATATAAAACATTGTTGTCCTCAATATACAACCCTAATTCGGCAATCTGACGTATACACCCTATCATACGGATTCAAGATGGCGGTATAATAGCAAGAAGTGCAAAAAAGGAAGGAGTTCTTAATTTGAAAAAGTTAAATTTAGGAGATAATCATTTCTGTGGAAAATATACTTAAGACGCTGATCGGAATTTTTAGTTTCACTTACGTATTTCCCATTTTTACAATGGGCTGTACAGGCAGAGGTAGTACCACTCAATGTGTTGTACAGGCAGAGGTAGTACCCTTCAATGTGTTGTACAGGCAGAGGTAGTACCCTTCAATGTGTTGTACAGGCAGAGGTAGTACCACTCAATGTGTTGTACAGGCAGAGGTAGTACCCCTCAATGTGTTGTACAGGCAGAGGCAGTACCCCCTCAATGTGTTGTACAGGCAGAGGTAGTACCCCTCAAGGGGGAAAACGTTGTGCTCCTAGGCCTAGGAACAGTTCGTCCGCCTTGGTCCTCTCCTGCAACTAAATTGGCACCTATGCAACCCAGCAACTGTTAGCATGCAACAGCGTCCATACCCTGGGCAACGGCTTCGTCTAGCCGGCTAAACCAGGCGAGGGAGCTGTTGTGTCTCAAACCATCGGTGATTTCGGAATGCTTACCTATTTTATGCTGAGCCTGGACGTCGTCCAATCCTGCGGAGGAGACCATTTGGGTTCAACGGGGGTGAAGGCGATTACAGCAACGCACCGTGGATTGTGTAGAGCAGGATTAGGCAAGTAGTACATCTTGGTTTTCCACTGCATTCGTACCCATCTCCAGTCTTCTTGACTTAGTCTTGCCACTGAACACGGTGGGTCCGGACGAGAGAGTGAGGTTGACTTAGTCTTGCCACAGGACACTTTGTGTCCGGACCAGAGAGTGAGGTTGATTATGTGCAACTCTTCCTTACTTTAAATAAAGGCACCCGCGCAAGTCATCAGTCATCCATTTGCCATCATCCCAAATCCTGTGGCAACGGGCACGCCCTCCTAAATGCATGAGGAAGACGCTAGAATAGGAGCCCAAAACATTCCCTGCTCCTTCACACCATGGCAGGCTACACAGTGTCGACGGGGACCCAATTTTTGCTGTCGAAAATCAATGACACAATCTATTTCACTTAAAATTGCCAAGTGGAACATTCGCACACTTTTTGACAGGGACTCTACAAACAGACCTCAACGACGCACGGCGCTCATTGCTCATGAACTTGCCAGATTCAACATAGACATCGCCGCCCTAAGTGAAACAAGTCGTGAAGCCGGCGTTGGCTTTGCTATCAAAATCTCTCTTGCGAGCCAGCTCTCCAGCTCTCCAGAGGGAATCAATGACCGACTCATGACGTTGAAACTCCCCCTCTGCCAAGGAAGGAAGGCTGCTACTTTAGTCAGGGCCTATGCACCCACCATGAAAAACAGTCCATTGACATTGTAGAATCGAAAAAAAAGTTGCATTAACATCAGTTAAATTCGTTAAGTTAAAAAAATGAAGAGTTTGATATTTCAGAATGGAAATAATTATATATAATCAAGCAGTCGCGATATGTCTCCATATTAGATTCAATTGTAAAATACATTCTTTACAATTTTGCATAAATTAGCAAGACTGTTTTAAAATGTTGCATAAATTAGCTTTAATTTTAATGTTTTAGAATTTTCCGCATACTTTTTTTCAGTTAATTTTTGATATACTTTTCTTTTTTTTTTAGTTGAGATTCTTATTGTTCAATTAAGAACATGATTTGGGTTTTAATTCCAATGTTATTAATGAATGTTAAATGAACAAAATAATTGTTCACTGTTGGCCCTTTAAAAGGGGGGTTTGGCTCTGGAGAGCTTTGCCCCCCCCCCCCCCCCCCACGAAAATTTAGGATTATTTCACAATCAATTAGTGCATTTTGAAGTATACCTGAATACAGAGGTTCTGTTTAATCTGGGGAGGGGGGGATTTTTCAATCGTCAGTTGGAGGCATCAAGGCTCTCGGTCCCATAAACAAATTAAATTCATTACGGTTGTAGAATGAGGGAGGATAATCTTTTAGCCCGAGCATATGTTTAACAACGTCCTAACACAATAATCGGCGCTGGAGAGATATGTGCAGAAATTGAGGGTGCCGGAGCATGTCAGGCAAATAAAAAATGCAAAAAAAAAGGGGCGGTGGGCATATTGGTGCTAGTTGAATTCGATATTTCTTTCTGAAAATGTACATGGAGAATTTCAGACTTTCCGGTGGGAAAAGCTAAAGGCATAAAAATGAACATCTCTTACTTGCACCAGCTCATCACGAACTAAATATATTCCAATTCTGGCGTCTTTGCTGATGCTATATTTGCCTAACTAAATTTGGCCCTTACATTGTTACAGTCCACAGAAAACGTGTGATCTCTGCTAAAAGCAACAAGATATTTTAGCACAAACCTCAATTTAGATTTGCAAAGTTTACACATAAAAGCATAAAGTCGGAAAATATTCAAGTTAAAAAAAAAATTAGGTTCACGTGAGCTCAGAGCCAAACACGTGGGACGTGCAACCCCTACAGTTTCAGAGGACTTAGGAAATTTGAAAGTATCAACTTTAAGCGAAAGGATGGGGTGGGGGGTACAAAACCAAAATGTTTCAGATGGCCTTGATATGTCTAGCGGATCTGCTGGAATTGCTTTATTTAAATAAATAAAAACAAATTATTACTTTATAGCAATTTAAATATTATTTGTATTTTGAGTATTTTTGGGTTGAACTAATTAATCAATAATTGAATGGAAAAAAAAAATACGTTTCAAAAATGTTTCTAATACAGAAAGCTGACTTGATTTTACACGCTGAAAACAAATAATTAAATAATCCGACATTTTAATTGTAATAAGTACATCATCTAAATATTTAAAATAAAACTCTTTTGTAGAGAGGTCTTTACAATTGTATTCGTTTTAAAAGCTGATCATTTGTGTAAGTCAAATATTAATGGAATAATTTGGTTAAGAAGTCATGAGTGGTTTACAAAAACTTATGGACATTGTATAGTATAAGAAAAAATTAAAATTTCCCAATGTTCAGTTTACTAAAATATTTATTTGAATGTTAAATCTGCTTTTTATTTCTTTACATAAACTACACATTTCTTTTCGATAAACTTTAACATATCTTTTAACCAAATCTAAAAGAATGTTTTCTCAAGCTAGTGCAACTAACAAAAATGGCATGATAATTAAAATGTAATTTCACAAAAACTGCGTGGTGTGTGTTATCTTTTGTTAGCTCTGTGTCAGATTCTCTTCTGAAAAAAACAATTAAATTAAAACAACGGTGCGTGCACAAGTGTGGAGGATTATTCTAATAGTAAACATAAAACAACAGTTTTTTTGAAATATTTTACAAAATTTGAACATTTTATCATTTAAATAAAACATAAACGCATTGGACTTAATAATATTTTATGGAACGTGTACTATTTCTATGCTCCCGTTAAATACTAAATTTGTGTAAAAAAGTATCGATTTTTTAAAAGATTTTATTCTGTCTTGCTCAACAAAAATCTAATCGAGTACATTTAAAACTTTTCAAATAACTATATTTTTAAAAGCAAAATGACGTCACATCATATATTTTATAATTAACGTCTATATCTACATTATTCTGAAATATAATTTGAACTCAAATTGCACATGTTTGATTCTTCGTTGTTTCATAACACGTTATTAAAGTTTTTTAAAGTTGTGAAGTTGTTAAAAAGTTGTTTTTTTTAAATGCAGATACAAGCGAACAACAAAAGTAACATTTTTGCTTATCATCAAAAGCGGCCAATTTTCGGCACATACCGATATTGTGGTGGCTTCTAACAAGATTCTAACGGATAATCTAATATATTTTTTAAAGGAACTTGTTACTTGTTTATTTAAAGAAATGATTTAACATATACCTTCGTTTTAGTTACTCACTTGACGTGCCTCGTTAATGAGTGCCCCCTACACCCTACCGTCCTCCCACCCCGGAAGAGATGCCCGAAAGAAACAATTTTAGAGAGTAGAAACATAAATGGCTAAAATAAATGAATTTATTTGTTTACATTAATTTTTCATAAATTCTTTCACTTCCGAAGGTCTTGGTTTTGGAAAATCCAATTTCAGGAAATAGCATTGGTGATCACTTAAGTTATTAACCTGCCTTTATTTCTTGCCCTATTTTCATCTGTCCCGTCTGTTGAGGAAGACTCTTAGCCGAACAGTTCTTGTCTTATTGTCCTGGATCTTAATTGAAGCCTCAACATACTATGTTCTACTCTTCTTTTTTTTTAAAGTAGGTTTATTGCTAATAAACGTTTTTCAGGGGAAACAATTGATTTCGCTTTCTATTTTTTTTTTTTATATATTTGATATTTTTTGTGACATGTTACTTTCAATTTTGTGTTTGTGGTGAAATGTATTTTTTTAACTTTTTAATATAAAAATGTGCAAATAATCATAACAATTATTATTAATATTTACTTTTGTCAGTTTTTTTAAATTATTTAATGTTACAGTTTTAACAGAAATATATACATACTATATAACTTAAAGAACATTTGAAGTTAAGCCAAACTCTTATGCTAAAAGTGGATTATTTGACTCAGTTTCTGCTATAGTCCACTTAAACTCGATCCCTAAATCTAAGGCTTATACAATTATAATTCAACAACACATTGTAAGGCAAATTACATTATGTAGTAAATATGACATCCGTCGGTCCCCGCGAAACAATAGAGCAAGTGTGTATAGTGCCTCCATCAGACACTCCCTCCCGTGGGCCTGGGGTATATCAGACTTTCTGGGCGCCTGAATAACACGGGGAGGAGCAAGATCGGAGTTAATATTATTTAATGGTTGAAAATAATTGTTCTCTAGGTCAATGTTTTTCAACCTGTGGTACGCGTAACACTGGTGGTACTTCGAAGTCCTGGCAGCGGTACTTGAATAGGGCGCAAAGTACCATGAACTTTCTTTGTTTACGTAAACGTAGGTCGTAGGGAAAACATTGTTTTGAAATTTCTGTTATGTTTGGATTTTACCGATGGTCTTTTGCATCAAATGCGGGCAAGGTCAACCCTCCACCCCCTCTCCCTCGCCTTCCTTTCCTGCATATCAAGCGACTCATGAACCTGAAGTATGTGTTAATTGCATTGACTGTTATTGTTTATATTAATCAAGATGAATAGAAAAACATAGAATACGTTCACCAAGTCTTAGTTAATTTCTAAATAAATTATATTCATACGTCCAGGAAACTTTCCTATACAAACATATCGAACTATCCAGGAAAAAAATTGAGAGAAATATTTTAAAAAATGAGAAAATGTGGAGAGATTTTCAATGCAGCCTGTCGTGAACCGGATGTTGTCTCATTTAGCACCCTTTCTAATAATGTCTGTTTCTTTGGAATCACGGCCAGCGGTAGTGAGTTGGTGATAAAGTGATGGAAAAGTTTCTGACTCGGTCTTCACCAGCATCTGTTGGCCGTTCCCAAGGAAGCGTCGAAAAGCCGGCAACTCTTTCTAATAATGTCTGTTTCTTTGGAATCACTGCCAGCGATAGTGAGTTGGTGATGAAGTGATGGAAAAATGTCTGACTCGGTCTTCACTAGCATCTGTTGACCGTTCACAAGGAAGCGTCGAAAAGCCGGCAACTCTTTCTACGCCGACATCGTCGATTCGGCCGATGGAAGACAAACGTGCGCCGATGGAACCACCTAACAAAAAACCAAAGACGACACGATGTAATCGCAAATACAGTGAGGACTACTTGCAATGGGGTTTTCACTTCATCGATAACAGAGAACAACAGCAACCGGTTTGCGTGGTCTGTATGGAAATCCTTTCGAATAATTGCATGAAGCCGGCTCATCTTCAGAGGCATTTGAACACAAAGCACAAGGAACATGTTGGAAAATCGCTGGCATTTTTTTCCAAAAAAAGAGAATAATTTTTGAAGCGGCGAGCTGGTTTCAGAAAATCAACAAATGTATCTGATAAATGTTTGCAAGCGTCAATCGCTTTGTCTTTACTTGCGGCGAAGCAAAGTAAGCCCGATACCATTGTAGAAAAACTGGTGATTCCTTCGTCTATAGAACTTGTATTCATTATGTTCGATGACAAAATGGCTAGCGCTTTAAAGAACGTCCCGTGCTCCGATAACAAGGTACAAAGAAAAATTGTCGACATGACCGACGACCTGATACAACAAGTCCTGGAGAAAATAGCTAGTGCCAAGGAATTTGCATTACACTTAGATGAGAGCACTGACGTTGCTAGTGAAGCCCAGCTAGTGGTTTTCATTCGTTTTGCAGATTCTGGTGACATCATCGAACACATTTTGCTTTGTCGGTCGTTACCTGACAGAACGACTGGAGAAGACATTTTTAATATCATTGACAATTTTTTTCGTGAAAATACTATCCCCTGGAGTTGGTACGTTGCCATTTGTTCTGATCGTGCGGCGGCTATGAATGGAAGAACTGCGGGATTCTTTGCTAGAGCCAAACAGAAAAACAACTTGATAATTTCAACGCACTGCGTTCTCCATGGGCAGGCGCTGTCATCCAAGAAAATGAGTGAGATTGTGCACATCACTGTCAACGAAGCTGTCAACGAAGCTGTCAACGAAGCTGTCAACGAAGCTGTCAAGATTGTCAACCTCATTAAAAGCCGACCACTTAATTCAAGGCTGTTTCGAAAGTTCTGCCAAGATCTGGACTCTGAGCATACGGCATTGCTTTATCATACAGAAGTCAGATGGCTGTCAAGAGGAAACGTTCTTATGAGACTTTTTGAGCTTCGCAATGAAGTATACCTATTCCTCAAATATTCGTTCTCGCTGGCGGCGAAGTTTTAAGATCATTCGTGAATTTGCCGTCTCGCATACCTTGCAGACATTTTATTTAAGAAGTTAAATGAACTGAACTTATCTCTCCAGGGCTATGACCACAATAATTTTACAATGGAAGACAAAATAACAGCATTTCACAAGAAAATATCATTTTGGCTGAATCGAGATGAAAGTAGAAGTCTGGAAATGTTTTCAAACTTGGCTGAATTTCTTGCAATGAATTTCTTTTCAAACATGCAAGAGAAACAGAATGTTGTTAAGGCCCACCCGCAGAAGCTTTACACCGAATTCTCATCATACTTTCCTTTCCTTACAACAGGACCTGACAAAGGACTAATCTAGGTTGTGTCTCCTTTCAGATCGCAGTTTTCAGGATACGTTTAAGGAGAAATCCTTAATTTTGGTGCGAAGTTAAAAGGACATACCCTGATGTCGCCAACTAAACTATCATTGCTCTTATCCCATTTGGCTCCAGGTATCATTGTGAAAAGGCTTTCTGGTCGATGATAGTCATAACAACTAAACAAAGGAACCGCCTACAACTAAAAGAAGATTTGATCGTGTCAGTCAGCTCCCTTTCTCCACGGATCGCAAAGATCATGTCAAAGAAACAAGCGTAAGTGTCCCATTATTATGGGTGAGTACTGTTTGATTGTTGCTACTTTGCATTCATGATTGTGTCTAGCACATAAACGAGAGAAACAATACGGACGTCATTTTACCAATGTATGGCAAATAAACACGAGTATATTTAATTACAATCAAGATCTGTGTAACCCTTCAATATTCGCATTTAACTATATTTACATAGAATTGCACGAAAAACGTCTTGGAAAGTGGTACCTAGATTGTCGTGTTATTAGAAAGTGGTACTCCGTCAAAAAAAGGTTGAAAACCCCTGATATAGAGGATGCATTTTGTTTATTGTATTGTTGTATTTCCTTAGGCACATTAAAACAAGGTGGATTCATAGGTATTGTATTGCTGTTTTGTTTAACTCGGCACAGTAAAACATTGTGGTGAGAGATGTATTGTAATAATTTGAGAATGTGTAACTGAGCATAACGGAGCTCATGCACAAGTGGTTCCCAAACCATTTGAGCCATAGTTCTTAGATTGGCAATCAATTTATATGGGTGCCCCTAGTCACGCACTATGTTTACGAGTCAAAAAGTCCTAAATATTGTTTTATTAATGTAGATGGTAGATAATATACCATGTCATTATTAATTAAATTATTTTGAAAAGTTATATTTCATTCTTATTTTACTTCTGTAATTTTCGTTTTAGAAAATCCATTTCCCGGAAATAGCAATGGTAATCACTTAAGTTATTAACTTGTTTCTATTTCATGTCCTATTTTCATCTGTCCTGTCTGCTGAGAAAGGCTCTTAGCTGAAACATTATTTTCTTATGTTCCCTGTTCTTTCACATACATGTATCTTTTATTTTTTGTATAAAATGTTTTTTCAAGGGAAACAATCGCTTTCCATTACAACTTAATTGAGTTGATATCGTTGATGATATTTGTAGTAAATTATTATTTTTGACTTTACAGATACAATTTAAAAATTTTAGTAAAAAAGAGTGTGCAATTGGTCCTTAAAATTATTATAAAACATTTTTTTTTAATCTCTCTTATTATTTAGTTTAAAACTTTATATTTACAATTTTAAGACATTTTTATATAACATTAAATATGCTTAACCAGAGTTATCTAATCCAGTTTAGCTCTTAAAATTCGACTATTATGCAGATGACACTATTTTTTTTCCTACTAATGATAAGTCAATGTTCAATATAATATCAAGATTTCAAGAATTTGGGAGAGGTAGTGGATCTAAAATAAACATCACTAAATCTGAAATTATGGGGATTGGTAGGTGGAGAGATAGATTAGATTTCCCTTTAGGAATAGTAAAGAAGGATAGTCTTAGGATATATGGTATTTACTTTTCAAACAAACAGACTCAAACTAACACAGAAACATGGCAAAATATTGAACAATGTATAAAAAACATAATTGACAGACACAAATACACAGCACACACAATTTTTGGTAGGAGCACAATCATAAACACATATGTAATTCCCAAAACAATATACACAGGGAACATATGGGGGCCTCCACCAACAATTTTAAAATAAATCAACTTACATATCAGGAATTACATATTTCAAGGAACAATACAAAACATTAAACATACAACATTAATCCAATCTAAATTAGAAGGAGGAATTAATTTACAAGACATACAAACAAAACTACAGGCACTTAAAATAAAATTTATAGGACAAGCCATTAGAAAGAAGGAGGAAAACATATTTACACATTATTACATGGGGATAAGGTTAGGACAGTTAATAAAAATTGACAACAGCACACCACATTACATAGGTAGAAAACAATCTGATTTTCACATGGCATGCACCCAAGCATTAAAAGGCAACGAAACACTTATACACAAAACAACCAAAGAGATCTACACACATTTAATAAAGAGACAGGCGACACCACTCTACAATAGAATAAAATGGACACATACTTATGGAACAATAAACACTGTGAATACATTTAAAAATACACACATTAAAGAAATAGAAAATAAAGACAAAGAAATAACATATAGACTCATATACAACATGACACCAGTCTCATCTAGGCCATACAAGGACCGAGCTAGGCACATATAATGTCCACTCTGCAGGACAGGGGCTGATGAGACCGAACAACATTTATATCTGACATGCAACACAATCTTACAGACTAAATATACACTTAAACAAATCATACAAGCAGGTACAGTTCACACAGTAGATATAGACAGAGCAATAACACTAAACACAATACCAGAATCCAAAAACAAGAAACAACACACAATAAGTCTCATATTACGTTTACAATACAGAAAACATATATGGCACCACAGACTTAAGGCTTTTTTTCACAAACATAATTACACAAACATTACATTAGAAACACTTTTTAGATTTAAAATACAAAACGTAATTGAAAACAAAATTTAAAAAACATATAATGACTGAGAAATACATTAATTGTTTTTTGTTTATATTCCAACTGATATATATATCATGTGAACAAATGTATTATAGAAGCAATAGTACACAGTATTTCATTAGAATTTCAGTACCTTTTATGTAAAAATGTTGTTTCAGCACATGATTTAAATTGTTGTTTAAGTTAACACTTAGATAATTTTGCCTGTAAATAATTTATTCTGTATATGTTGAAATATTCCTTTGTTGATAATCTAATAAAAAAAAAATTAAAAAATAAAAAAATAAAAATAAAAATGGATTTATACCTTTAAAATTCGATCCTTACTTTTAAGGATGCAATACAAATGAACACATGCAAGTTCACGGTCTTTATCTGAAAAAAATATGCTATTTTTCACAAACATAATTACACAAACATTACATTACAAACACCTTTTAGATTTAAAAAATAAAACATAATTTAAGAAAATACAATGAGAGAGTAATACATTAATTTATTTTGTTTATTATTCCAACTCATATATATATATCATGTTAACAAATTTATTATAGAGACAAAATTTAACATAGTAAACAGTATCTCATTCGAATCTAATAAAAAAGAAGAATTCTCTTAAAGATTCAAAAAAAAAAAAAAAAAAAAAAAAAAAAAAAAGTCGACTAAATTTCCGGCTCCACAAGATGGCGTCTTTCTAAAACGAAGAAAATAAACAAAAATATTTATTATATTAAAAAAAAAAAAAAAAAAAAAAAAGATGTATTTATATTTCAAATCATCTTGAATTCGATCATGAAATATAATGTCATGTCAATAGTTTGTTAATGTTTGCAAACTTCAGACACTTTCCTAGCTCACAATCTCAATTATTTTTGGTAGAATCCTGCAACTCAAATAAACAACCTCCTTTGGTTCCAAAGTGCTGACATTCCTTAGACTTACCAACACTATATTACACGAAAATCCTTCATTATTGGTATGTTAACAGAGAAATACACTTACCCTTGACTGACATATATCTCCCATATCAATTTATTTTCAGATGTCAAAATTACACTATACTTTGTCCACTTTCTCTGACAGATTTAATAAAGAAATAATTTATGATTAGTATGTCACTAGTGATTTCCATTTACCCTTGAATTGCCTCCATCTTGCATCACAATTATCAAGACATTCCTGAAGTACAATCAAGATAAAATCTTTAAAATAACTCACCTAATTTAATTACCCCTCACCTATTCAACTTATGCATTAACTATTAACTCTGACCGAATCAATTTTTTTTTAAATGTTCATATTCAGTACAGTAAGAGTGACCTCCTCTTACCCTTGTACGACATGTATGTTAAATTTAATGTGTTGTTACATTTTCTATGTCCAACTGAGCAGGAAAATTAACAATGACCTTATGACAATGGAAAAAAAAAAAAAAAAAAAAGTGGACTATTCTGCTTTATATAAAGCTGTAGTCTACCCGACATCGGCCCCTGCCTCAAGGGACATCCCACAAATGAATTGCCAGTATGTCGAAATTGATATTCATGCAAATTATTTACGAAAATATTATTTAAATATGTATTAACGTTAATTCTCGAATTACATCCTTACTTGTACGGAGGAAACGATTACATAGTATCAACCGCCCCTCTCCTTTCTGTTCACCCATCTCTCTCCCCGCCCCTCAGGCCCCATCCCTTACTCCCCTCACCCAGAAGGACAAAAGTAAAAGTCTCCCCCTTCCCTTGGAGTCGCTAGGGTTGGTGCCACCCGAAGCAATAAAATAATAGTTTCCCTCCATGACCCCTATGATGAATTTAGTTTTGTTAAAATAAGTACAAGTATAGCAATGACAAGAAACAAAAAACACAAAATAATTAAATGTCAAGAGGTAAATGTATTTAAAACTGTAACAACGTTAAGTTATAGTTAGATTAACACTGCATTTACTTTACTTGAAATTTGCTTTTCTTGTTCTTCAAAACTGCAATCCTGTCAATGACGTCATCAAAATCAATATCCTTGACCGCATTACTTTCAATTGATAGCAGAGTCAGATCAGAAAGTCATTGACTGTCACATGGTGTGTAGTAAATATATTTTTGTAAATCCAACTAAACCAGACACATAACAAATATGGGATCTACCAAAACAAATATCAGAGAAGATTTGATCAACATGCAATCACAGGAGAGACAAATTCAAGAAATCAAAAATAAAATCAAAGACAAGAATTTAACATTTAGATGACGTCATGACACACACAAAAAAGACAACATTTTAATTAGCACATTTGAAAAAGGGGAAATCCAAAGATGACAAATGGTAATGCCTTTTATACCCAGGAATAACACCCATCCCAGAAATATGTTCATATAAATCAGTGCCCCCCCCCCGCAGCAGCGTTTATATGTCAGAGGGCGGTGGTAAGCTGGTGTTTCTCTCTGTCTGCCTGCTTAGAAAATTATGATGTTACTCTCTGTCGTATTGATGAGATAACAACGTAATCTTTAGAAATGTTTTGTTACTCTCGGACTACATGTTTATCAAGGTGACGTTACTCTCTGATTGAATGATGAGACAGCAAGTGTGTGTTTAGAAATCTGCCCTGTTACGTTCTAAGCTCAAAAGACGCTGTTCCAAAACGTTTGTCGTTATAGTTAAAAATATGTATATTAAATATGTTGTTCTAAATGAAGAATCAGTTATTCTATTTAAAATATTACTCAATCTATACAATTGTTCAAAGTTATATCACAATATAACAGAATACTTTGCAGTAATTAAATTTGAGTAATTCCTTTATTCAACGGCTCGTCTATTTGATAAAACTTTAATGACAGTAAAATCGATATACATAGATTTCATAACTGTAACAAATATGTAGTAAATAGCATACATCTAAGTTCTATATAATGTTCTGCACTGTAAGATTTGCAGTTCGTATTGTTCTATGGCATGTCTCTTTAGGAAAATTGCAAGTTTTATATGTTCATATTATTAACACAATATGAAATAGAATATATCCTATCTAGCACTTTAATGAATCATTATGTAAATGTATACAAACTTTTTTGATATCGTTGTTTCATAAACTCTACGAACTGATTTCATAAACTCTATGAAATTATTTCATAAACTCTACGAACTGATTTCATAAACTCTACCAACTGATTTCATAAACTCTACGTACTGATTTCATAAACTCTACCAACTGATTTCATAAACTGTACGAACTGATTTCATACACTCTACGAACTGATTTCATATACTTGTATTCCCCCACTAACATATATGTAATTTACCTTGGTGTGCAACATACGAGGCATGTGCGTGTAATTACAACACAACTTGTTGTCGATGTACACGATAAACATGTACTCCGTGACCAGAATGTGCAGAGCTGTAGTTGTGTTGTCATTGAACGGATAGGGTGATATGACTGGACGAATATCTGTGCCCCAGACGTTGACTGGACGAATCTCTGTGCCCCAGACGTTGACTGGATGAATATATGTGCCCCAGACGTTCACTGGACGAATCTCAGTACCCCAGATGTTGACTGGACGAATCTATGTGCCCCAGACGTTGACTGGACGAATATCTGTGCCCCAGACGTTGACTGGACGAATCTATGTGCCCCAGACGTTGACTGGACGAATCTCTGTGCCCCAGACGTTGTCCTGGCAAGTATTCAACACTAGACTTGAATTCTTGGTCCCGACGGGTGTCCGGGAGTTGAAGTAAAGGTTGACGTCACGCCTATCGTCTGCTTGTTTAAAGTTGATAGAAAAGTCAACGGATGACAACAACAGGCCAGTGAGATGTACCTGAGTGAGGATTTAAAAAAAAAACAAGTTGTGTTAATATATTTTCTACAACTGAAGACAAGTCAAATGTTTGGTTTGTAAGCGCGAAGTTAAATTAAGATGGTCTCAATTTAAATATGGTGTTACAAATCTGTAGTGTTAAAGGAACATTAGAATATTGATATAGTTCCGGTGGAGAATACATTTGTGTGCTGATAGAGAAATGATTATTGGGATTGTTAAAAGTCCATTTCTTAAAATAATGTGTTGTCAAGTAATTTTTTTTTTGTAAATGGGAAGTTGTCTTATTGCTGCCGCTATCGTTTTTGTTGTCTATACGAATTGTTGTAAGACGGGGTGGGTGGGACATGGGAACATTATTATAGTTCAAGGACAATAGATAATGGGGGAGTGAAAGGGAGTGTACCACTTTTTGGGATTGTTAAAAAGTGCATTCCTTGAATGTATGTTTTGTCACAAAACTTTTGTAAATGAGGAGATCACACTTGCGGCCGCCATTGTTTAATGGGTTATAACTACTTGAAACCGTAGCATAAGACGTAATAATATAAAATATGACGTAACATGAGTTTGTGTATTGTGATGAAGTAAATATGTAATACAGCGATTATGTATGTATGTAATAAAGTTATTAATATTGTATGTCATACAGTGATGGTATATGCATGCACTACGGCGATGATGTATGTATGTAACAGAGTGATATTATTTGTATGTAATAAAGTGTCAATATATGTATGTATACGTTTTATAAAGATATGTCAGATACCTCCATACTATTAATAAACTTCTGAACACGTTAAGATACCAACCAGGGTCGATGACTTATTATTATGTTGAACATTTAGGATGTCGTATCCGGATTATGTTGGAAGATTAATTCGTAATTATAAACTTTATTACTGGTCTCTATTACATTGTTACCTGTTATATCTAAAACTCAATAGATTGATCTGAATTCAGGAGCCATAGTTAAGGAAATTAAATAGACAGATTTGCGCTTGAGCCCAGATGTTGGAAAGCCGTATTTTTTTCAATTCTCCAACTCCCCTGCAATCTAACTCTGTACTTAGAACAATTCCCGCCTTCATGCCCCCATCTAACTCTGTACTTACAACCATTCCCACATTCATGCCACCATCTAACTCTGTACTTACAACCATTCCCACCATCATGTCCCAATCTAACTCTGTAATTACAACCATTCCCGCCATCATTTCCCAATCTAACTATGTACTAACAATCATTCCTGCCATCATGTCCCAATCTAACTCTGTACTTACAACCATTCCCGCCATCATGTCCCAATCTAACTATGTACTTACAACCATTCCCGCTATCATGTCCCAATCTAACTATGCACTTACCACCATTCCCGCCAACATGTCCCAATCTAACTCTGTACTTACCACCATTACCAGCTTCATGCCACCATCTAACTCTGTACTTACCACCATTCCCGCTTTCATGCCCCCATCTATGTACTTACAAGCAGTCCCACCTCCATGCCCACAGGTACTGCAACAGATATGTCAGTTAAATGATTACTCTCAAAAGGCCAGTTTCTCTGTCTCATCTCTCAGGACAACGAAGTGAATTTCCCAGTCATGAAATTAAATCCCGTGACCTCATTTCTCCTACAGGTCATGCAGTCTGACGAGTCATCAAGATATATAAAAGCTGCGCGGCTCGAATCGGATGAACAAAAAAATTGTGCATGCCAGTCTGGACCTCTCGGCCGTGTTGAGATTGACCAGGTGGCAGTTACTGAGTTTAAGGTCCTGGTAGACGTGGTAGGTTAGATCCTTTGTGTTGATGTTACCGAACGTGAGTCCTTTCAATAGAACAAGGCACACGACGAGAATTTTGTGGACCATGTTTGTGTGCTATGTAATTTTTTGTTTGTTTTTGTTTGGTTTTGTTTAATAAGGAAATCGTCGATATATTTTTGAGACGTCACAATCAATCAAATATCAGGACTCGAGTCCAACAATGAGTATCTTGCAATCTTAGTCTTAGCTGATACATCTGAACGGTTAGACAAGTGACTTTAGACTATAACCGCTGTAGAGATGACCTGGCGTTGCATTGGAAGACAAAATAAATGAATTTTATAATAAAAGAACATACATATAAAGTCGTTATAATGAGAAACCAGACTCTTGAAAAAGTAAATCAATTCAAATACCTAGGATGGTTATTAAATAAAAGAAACGAATTACTAATATAAATAAAAAATAATTTTAGCCGGAAATATGGCATAATTCAGTCGTCAGAAAACACTCAAAATAAACAAACGTTACAAAAAAAACAACAATATTTACAATACTGTAATTAGACATGTAACAGGCGCAAGTAAAACGTGGACCAAAAGAAAAAACGGCAAAAAAAATAAAACACATGGGAGAGAAAAGTTCTAGGGAAACCACACTACTAGTTTCAGTATATATATATATATATTGGTATATCACAGACATGTCAAGCAATTTGTGACCCAAACCCTTCACTGAGGGATGATAATTAAGAAAATGCCTTCATGACATCTTTAAACCTCAAAAATATCCGAGGCTACCCGCTGTCGTCAGGGTTTTTAGGCACACATGTAGTTTAAAGGTTAATAGACACTACATATCTAACTAGGATTTCTTCCGTTGCTCTCCAATTATGAGCAAAATGTTGCAAACTTAAATTTAGATATGTGAAAACATGCATTCTTGTATTTTGAATGTTGCCGTAATATTTCTGAGGACTAAAAAGATTTAATCGCTGAGAATAATCTAGGGCTAAGCGTACCCTGAAGGATGACACAACTAGAATGCATTTATTTTACGTCCCGATGGAGAGAAATTAAAGATGTATTTGATCAATATTTATGGCTAATTTTGGAACTTCCCACCTAAAATTTTAAAGGACTACTTGAAAATATTCTTAAAGAAATTACAAATGCAAGTATGGGCCAAACTGGCCCCCTGCTTTTTGAGTTTTCCCGACAGTCGTTAGCACCCTAAATGTATGCAGCCCTTCCCTTAAGCTGATCAATGCTACAGTATCGTGTTGATTATGAGCGTGTGTCTAATGACACGCAACAAACAGAGTGAATTAAGTTTTGTAGGGCAATGGGAGCCATAATGCCTACAACAAAACATTTTAAAAAAGTATAATATAAACGTTGAATTCAAGTATACTAACAAATACAACACTTGATTTTGAAATAATCAAACAATTTCTAGGGTGCAGGCTCCCTAGGACCATCCACCTGTTTAAGATTTAACGGTGCCTTTGATGTCCACCCACTTTCCAGTAAAGTTGATCACCCATTTTGATATCAATAGATACACAGCCTAGTTGCATAGCTACGAGCCATATAATTTTGCCTCCCTCCATTTAACAATACAAACTATGCGGTTGTCCGAAATGCCACAACTGCATATTGAAGAAAATGTGCCACCTGGGTGGATCAACCCATCCACCCATTTTCTACACCACTAGCTGTGACATTTCTAGACTTTTTAGTTTCAGGGGGTCAAGATTTATTTTTACCACCTCCCCCCACATCAACGCTAAAACCAATTTTGTTCAACTATTAAATACTTTCAAAACCCATCTTGCCAACCCCGCTAGGCTGGTGCCCCACGACGTATGTTCCATCTAAAAACACTTAGCTACGCCTCTGGACACTGTATCCTCCCAAATAGGGAAATATTTCCGAAATGAAACAATATGTACATAGGTACTCAATCGTTCGGCCGTGGCGAAATGATGCCACATATAATGCATACGTTAATATCATATACGATAATAAATAGAAGTAGGTTTAAGTTTATATGATATTCCTAGATTTAGGGAACGAATGCAAGTGGACAACCGCTTAAAATAAGACATACTAATTAACTTGAGCAAATTAAAGTATAGGTAGGCATGGTTACGCATTTTAAAGGATATATATATTGTGGCGAAAAGTACGTTGTCTAGGAGATTAGGTCCCTTCTCTAGCCACAGACATTAGTTTTCAGAGTCCAAAACTCCGGTTCTTCAGCTGATACTTATAAAGTCTCCTGGCTCCTACAGAGCCGATAGTTTAAAAAGAAACACAAGGCGGTCCAACACGGTATCATGTCATACTATACGTTTATTCACTTCATCACAGTATACTGGAAAAGTCAGGTAGAATGACAAAACACTCCAATAGATTGCCTACACAAAATAATTACTGATTTGCACTGTGTCCAACATCACTAAAAAAAAACACAATCTCGTCGAATCCACTCTCAATAATCAACTCTCTCCCTCTAATAATAATCTCTCTCTCTCTCTCTCTTATCCCCTCACAGACCGTGCACTCGTGATATCAACAAAATAGCTAACATTCGTTCACCCCTTTCAATATTCCCAAACTCACAACACTCACTTCCTCACCTGGGTTTACCCCTCCCCCCCACTTTTCCCCAAACATACACTGAAAAGGTAAACACACGATCTGACCGTGACATATATATATATATATATAACTGTTTAAGTTATAAATTTAAAGTTTTTTATCTTCATAGTACAAAAAAAATAAAGTATAATGTTTTAAAAACAAATTTAAAGTTTACAACAAACAAAGTTCTGTATTAAAAAATTTAATGAAATAAATTAGCATAACAAAATACACAGAAAAATGTCTGACAAAATTCTTTAAATATATCGACAAAAAACATTTATAATTCCAAATCAATTGCTTACTTAAAAAAACGTTTATTAACAATAGAAGTTATTTTTTAAAAAAGAAAACATTAGTCCTAAATAAGTGGAAGCTTGAATTAAGAACCAGGACAATAAGACAAGAACGTTTCGGCCAAGAGCCTTCCTCAGCAGACAAGACCGATGAAAATAGTACAAGAAATAGAGACAAGATAATAACTTAAGTGATCGCCATTGTCATATTCAAAAGTTGGATTTTCCATAACAAAGATTACAGGAAGTGACATAATTTACAAAATGTTATTGTTAAAAAATAAAATCATTTTTCTACTCCTTACAGTGTTTCTTTCAGGCATCGCTCCGGAGGCGGGAAATGGGCACCGTCCCCAGGGCAAGTCACGTGTCCCCAGGGCAAGTCAAGTGTCCCCGGGACAAATCAAGTGTCCCCGGGGCAAATCAAGTGTCCCCGGGGCAAGTCAAGTGTCCCGGGGGCAATTGAAGTGTCCCCGGGGCAAGTCATGTGTCCCCGGGGCAATTGAAGTGTCCCCGGGGCAAGTCATGTGTCCCCGGGGCAAGTCATGTGTCCCCGGGGCAAGTCATGTGTCCCCGGGGCAAGTCATGTGCTCACCGTGCACAATTGCGGACAATAGAACAAAAATATATTTTATAAAAAAAAACATATACTTGAATAAACAGATCATTGATGCCTTGAAATAGATTCAATTATCAGTATATTTAAAGCTAAACTCTTTACAGGCTTATACAACTCGAGTATAAATCTCGTAGTGGGTCAAACATTGGCAGATTTTGATGATAAGCAGAATTATTATTTTTATAGTTTTTAACAACTTCACAAGTTAAAAAACTTTAATAGAACGGTATAAAAAGACAATGTATCAAACACGTGCAATGTGTGTTAAAATTATATTTTGTAATATAAGCATGCTTTTAACGTAAGGATAGATGTTAATTATAAATTATATGATAGTATGTTGCTTTTTAAATATAGTTATTTGCAAAGCTTTCAATGTGCTCGATTAAGTATTGTAACCGTTCACTCTATTGTTGTTGATACAGCGTTGATAGTTAGTCAATATAAATGTATATAATAACATTGACCTTATCAACGTAGTCAAGTCAAATAAATTACCGAGTCATTTCTCTAATAAATAGACAATTTATTACACTAATACAGTATTCATATTATGCATCAACAACTTCACATATAATAACGGAAATCCATAAATATGTATGTCTTCACTTCTGTGTTCGTTATCTATATATGTATGTCTCATTTGATTCTATCAACCATACAACAGCGCATGCAATGTTTTATTGTATGTGACAGGATGATCCTTTTTTTAAAAGTTATAGACATGTAAAAAACATGCCATCAAGAGAATTTGAGAAACTAGAGTTAAACCATTTAGTATAACTTTTTTAAAAATATATATATTTAATGTATAATTTAAAATACATAGTATTCTAAAATTTCTTAAAAAACAAGAAATACACATTTTCATATTTGTAATGCCATTTTTTGTAAAATTGTTAATATATTAATTGTGACAATTGTATGGTCAACAAAAATTTTACTATAAATGACTTTGGAAATAATAAACATATTCATAAAAAATGTAAATTACTCATTAATTACCTTCCTTGAAAAAAACAAATTTATGAGTCATCTCAATCTCTCTATTCTTTACAAAATTATTTTTGAAAAAAAGAATGTCAAACGTAGTGAACTCTAGAGGATGTCCATAAAAGTCAACATCAGTGACCTTGTAGCCATAAAAGTCAACATCAGTGAACTCACAAGGTCAGCCATAAAAGTCAACATCAGTGAACTCACAAGGTCAGCCATAAAAGTCAACATCAGTGAACTCACAAGGGCGTCAATAAATGTCATCATCAGGGAACCTACTAAGTGTTTTGAAATTCATAGCTGAATGAGACTTCTTAGAATCACTTCCAATACTCTCGCTAAGTCCTCAAATATTTCTTACAATCTGTGTGTCTATGGCTTCGTGTAAGCTGATTTTTTGTTTCAAAACGAAGACATATCAATAACTATTTACAATACACCGTGGTACAGGCAAGGCTTTCTAATCTGGCTCTTATTATCAATTGAAAGTGATGCTGTCAATGATTTTGATAAAGTCATTGACAGGTTTGAAGTTTTGAAGAACATGAAAGGCACATTTTAAGAAAGTAAATACAACGTTAATCAAACTATAACTTAACGTTGTTACATTTCTGAAATACATTTACTGCATGACATTTAATTACTTTGTTTTGTTTCTTGTCATTGTTATACTTGTACATAATTTAACAATATGAAAACCCTCATAGAGATCGAGGAGAGGGGAGGGGGGAACCATGAGTTTAACGACGTTAGAGAGACACCAACCCTAGCGACACCGCTGCGATTCAGAAATCAATAAGGGGGAGGGAAGAGTTGGGCTAATTTCCTTGTTATGTGATAAGAGTAAGTACGAGTAAGACTTCCGGGAGGCTGTCTGCAACACACTGGTCGCTCACAAATTTTTCTTCAAACAACTTTCTTCCTTTAATCTTAACTGAATTATAATTATTGTCACATGTATGAATATCATTAAAAAAACAAGTGTATTCAAGAATATTTTGAAAAGTAAAATTTTTAATCAACATTGGGGAAACATTTTGCTTACATTAAAATTAATGATGATGGCTGATCAGCTGTTGTTATTTGTAGCAAACGGCGTACCGAAGGCTTGCTCATATCACGTGACGGGGCGGGGGTCCATTGCACCACACTGGCTATTCATTTGTATGGTGTCCCTGGATGCAGGGATCGAGGTCAGTAAGACAACATACTCCACTGTAAAATACATCTGCCAGCAATGCAATACCTTGATTAGACATAAACAATGTAACATATATATCTCTTAAAGTTGTAAACATAAAGTTTTTATATACCTTAAAAGGAGATATAAAAATTAAAAGTTATTAAATATTTCGCAGACTAAATGTATATAATATTTTAACAAAGTTATGCAATACATTTGCGATCGCAGTCAAAAATATACTTTTTTTAATTGCCAAAATCCTTAATGTTATCGACAAAATAATGTATTGAAAGAAGCGATTGTTTCCCTTTAAAAACATTTAAGATTTTTAAACCACATATTAAAAAAAAAAAAAAAACAAATAGAGAAAATAATAGAATAAAGTATTTGAACGCTTGAATTAAGAACCAGGAAAATAAGACAAGAATATTTTGCCTAAGAGCCTTCCTCAACAGACTGGACCGATGAAAACAGGACACAATAATAATAATGCTATTTGACTATGGAGTTTCAATGAATTAGTGAATGCTATTTGACTACGGAGTTTCGCTGCACTGATTGACTTAAATGGCATTGTATTCATAAAAACATGTATCCAGCTTAAGTTTTTATTACAGCGCATTTCGTTTAGAAACAATCGTAAGGCCTCTAGATTGTTAACCACTTTGTCAAAAGTAAAGCCTTAGGTCTGAAGATACTGCTATGTAGGATTATCTACCACTAGTAGATGCGCCTAAGGTAAAGTAACGGAAAAAAGTGAAACCACAGACTGTATGTAAAAGACCCTTATAGAACCTGCGCCATTCATCATAGGCTCTACTCAGAAATCCCAGTGTGGATGGACAGAAAAAGAAGTCATTCGTAGTGCGCTCTTTTGAATCAATAGCGCAAGTCATTCGTAGTGCGCTCTTTTGAACCAATAGCGCCTAAATTATGGAACATGTTACCTACGTCTTTAAAAGGATTTTAAAAATGATAAAAAAATCATTTTACCGACATTTATAGACATTTTGTTTTTGTAAATATCGTTTATGACATCACAGTGCTTTGAGCATGGTAAAATAGCATGGACACAAGAGCTATACTAGTAATCATCATCCTCATTTCAATCGTACTCATATGTTAAGGGGCAGTAATAATGATGAAACGGCAGCAAATTGTAGGAAATACATGGCGTATTTATACTTGTCTAGCTCTCTTTTGATGCTTTAAAGAAACTATGAATTTTAAATTGTAAAAGAAATATGTATTTTAATTTCTAAAATTCAACAAAAGCTAGGCTATTCTGCTAAAAGGATTATCCTTGTACTCTCGAATTCGTTCCTTACTTGTAAGGATGCAAAGCCAAAACACTCTTTGAAACGCAATCCTCATACCCCCCCCCCCCTCCACCCACACGAATCCCTAGTCACCCAATCTCCCTGTATATCTTTATCATTAGCTGAACCCCAACCCTTAAAACTGATATATCTTAAAATTTGAAATAGTTTAACTCTTTATAATAAGTCACACTTCAGAAGCAATACATAACATCAACATGGCCACATCACTTCTAATTCTTGACTTGATCAATATAGTATAACACATTCATTAAATCACTTCTAATTTTTGACTGGATCAATATAGTATAACACATTCATAAAATCACTTCTTATTCTTGACTCCATCAATATAGTATAACGCATTAATTGAATCACTTCTCATTTTTGACTGGATCAATATAGTATAACATATTCATTGAATCAATTCTAATTTTTGACTCAATCAATATAGTATATAGTATGACACATTCATAACATAACTAGTGCACTATCTTTGGGGTCTTGACATTATTTACGACTTTATCTGGGTTTCATAATAATATAATGACATTGTAGAGACATAGAATAAACAACATCTTTAGCAAGACAAAATACCAAAAAACTTACCAATAATAATGACAATTTCTGAGTATGTCGAAGTAAAACAGTGTAAACAAAGCTGAACGTGTTTTGAAAGTTATGTACATTAATTTTGTATTGATTTTAAAATTTGATCATTTACAAAAAAAAATATTTTATGATAAAAATATAATTTGAAAATAGATTGTGCATGTTTGATACTTAGCAAGATTAATATAATAATTATAGACCTTTACATTGGTGTTATGTTATTTGCTAACATGCTGTTACATTCTTTATAATTGGGAAATAGCAAAATATAAATGGATATAATATAAAATAATGATAAACGCGCACAACGGGAAGCAAAAAAAATTCGGCTATTAAATTGCGTAATTTTTAGCTCTACGATATTTATGTTCGAATAATATAAATCTCTAAAATTATTAGTTTTATTATAGAAATCATAAAATGTATATAGCGTATCGATAATTTACAGATCTGACTAATTGTAATTGCTTCAAGTAGATTAATAAGACACATAATATATTGTGTACATAAAACAATATATAATATTCGCTCAGCTATAATAATCATCCCACAAAATACAGTGGTAGACTGTTATATTTATTAATACAATGTCTAACACAAATAAAAATAACACCTCTGTTCAGCTTAATGTCTAGATTGTTTAATGACCAGATAAAGTTTAAACAACATGACCTCTCACATCATAACACAAGAATCACTGTCCTCTCAAATCATAACTCAAGAATCACTGGCCTCTCACATATTAACTCAAAAATCACTGGTCTCTTACATCTTACCTCAAGAATCACTGGCCTCTGCCATCTCAAATCAAGAATCACTGGCCTCTCACATCTCAACTCAAGAATCACTGGCCTCTCACATCTTAACTAAAGAAACACTGGCCTCTCACATCTTAACTCAAGAATCACCGTCCTCTGACATCTCAACTCAAGAATCACTAGCCTCTCACATCTCAACTCAAGAATAACAAGCCTCTCACATCTCAACTCAAGAATCACTGGCCTCTCAGATATTAACTCAAAAATCACTGGCCTCTTACATCTTACCTCTAGAATCAATGATCTCTCACATCCCAACACAAGAATCACTGGCCTCTTTTTGCAGTAATATTTTTTTTTAAATTCTTTCACTTCCTGTAATCGTGATATTGGAAAATCCAATTTCCGGAAATAACAATGGCGATCATTTAGGTTAATACCTTGTCTCTATTTCTTGACCCATTTTTATCTCTCCTGTCTGCTGAGGAAGTTCTTTGCCCAAATCTCTCAATATTTATTTTCCTGGTTCTTTAATTAAGCTTCAACAAACCTTGTTCTATTAATTTCTATTTTCAAAGAAGTGTCAATGCTAATAAATATTTTTTCACGGGAAATAATGGCTTTCGTTCTCTACATAAATTGTGTTGATCATCTTGAGGAACGTTATGCGACATTTTAATTTTATGTTTGATATGCCCATGTAATTTAGTAAAACTTTTGTTAAAGGAATTTCCCAATCATTCCCTAACATTTTTATAAATGTATATATATATATATATATATTTTTTTTTTAAATTTATTTTACAAAAGACAATAAATATTTAACTTTACCTGAAGTATTTATGGGTTTATTTATGTTTAATCAATGTTCTTTAAACCATAAAACACCTATACACCATCCAAAAGCCCTGGCAATTACACTGTCAGGGAAGGAGGCTTTTCGGACAACACAGTCCGAAATCCTAAACGCAATTTTTGATACGTACAAAATTGGGAACAAAGACATTCTGGCCTTCTATCAGTTTGAAGGACCTCTGAAATGGTTCATCAAACTCGGTGAGAAGGCAGAAAAACTTATGTATGATCAAGTACATTTAAAAGAAATTTATATCAATAAAGAAAAAAAGCTCACCATTGAGCACGTTGGCCGGGAGAGGTCAAAGCTATTTCTCCATTGGGTACCACCTACCCTGCCAAAAGAAGGGGTGGTAGAGATGGTCCAATTCCTATCGGAAGAAAAAGTTGAAGTTTTTCAACACAAAGGATGTGCTGACCGATGGACTGTGGTTTATAGACCAAAACAACGCTTGTCTGTACCACATTACCTACTACTCGATTGTGGTAATATTAAAAATTCAAAAATTTTGGTACTGGTACCAGGGAGAAAACAAGCGTGTTTTCATTGCGCTTCTTTGGACCATTGGACCAGCAAATGCAACAAATTTAAAAGAAACATTTCACAAGTAGATTACACTGAAAACTCGCCAGGACGTCTGTTAATAGATGAGGACATTACAGACGGGATGACCCCTGGAAACACCGCGGATGTGATCAACGAAAGCGAGACTCTTGCAACCACAGTAGCTGTAATCGCTGATGGGGAGAACCCTGCAGCCACAGCAGCAGTGGAGGAGGAAGCAAGTGGGGAGATTGTATGGACAATTGTGAATAAGAAAAAGAAAAAGTTAGAAGTAAACCAACATAGGACAATAGACAATGAAGGAAATGTATCGCCGGTTCGCACGTACGCGGATGCGCTGACAAGGGGACCACCATCCCCAACAAGGAGACCACTACCCCCGTCAGCACCAACATCTCCTACACAACAGGAAAATCCGCCCCCAGGGGCTGCAACATCTCCTACAACACGGGGAACAAAAAAGCGTCCTTCAGATGGACAAAACACCGGAGAGAAGAAAAAGGTTTTTAAATGCAACCTTTTCCCCGGAGACGTTCCCGCATTTACAGAGGATGACACGTCTTCTGAAGATGAATCAAATTATGTCATAGACTTTTAATTTAAAGTTTATCAAAAAAAAATTGAATTTAGAAAATAACATATAGTCTCTTCAATGCATCACTCTCCAAACAATCATGGAGACTACACAACTCATACTTTTATCAGTAAACATTAGAAGCTGTAAAAATAAGGAACATCAC
Source organism: Omphiscola glabra (assembly GCA_964017045.1). NCBI lineage: Eukaryota > Metazoa > Mollusca > Gastropoda > Lymnaeidae > Omphiscola > Omphiscola glabra. The sequence continues at coordinate 31,692,366 of OZ024805.1, forward strand.
ATTATTAACATAGTCAAAAAACACAAATGTGATTTTATTTTTTTACAAGAGACAAATATAAACACAGAAGATGACGCTCTAAAGTATACAAATTCTTTAGGCATGAAAAACAGTCACTTCAGTTTAGGCAGACATTGTAAAGGAGTAGGAATAGTACAGACATCAGATAGATGGGAAATAACTCACAAGGACAGGGATAACGAAGGGAGAATGGTCACTATCAACATTACAGACAAGAGAGACACTTACACACTAGTCAATATATACGCCCCTTCACAGCACATAGAACAACCACTATTTTACAACACACTAGTTCAAACACTGAAATACTCACACAAAAGAGGAAAGCTCATTTTAGGAGGGGATTTCAATTATATAACAAGCGGTTTAGATACAACAAACCCAAAAAGAAAAGATAAAATTTTAGAAGAAACAACACAAACAGAAATTATACAATACATAACAGAGACATATAACATGGTAGAAGCATACAGAACACTACACAAGGGAGGTAAAGAAACTACATTTACGAGCAACACGTTTAACACCAAGTCAAGAATTGATAGATTCTATATACCAAAAATAGATACAATAAATGAAGCAAAACACATTGCAGAAACACTACATTTTACAGATCACAAAGGCGTGAAAATTACAATTAATACAACAAGATCAAACATCATTAAAAAATCTCCACATTGGAAATTTAACAATACACTTTTAGAAAATAGTCAGTACACAGATATCATTAATAATCTTATACAACAATATAGCACACTACCAACTAAAAACATAGCACAACATTGGGAACTTTTAAAATCAACAATCAAACATTTCACACAAAATTTTGCGACACGCTTACAAAGACAACTAAGAGAAAGAGAAAAGGAATTAGAAATACTCATACCAACGGAGAAAGCAAACAATCCTTTCAGCCACAATATACAAGAACTAGAAGAAGAACTAGACACAATAAAACAACATAAATACAATGGTGCACATGTTAGGAGCAGAATTTTCCCCAACAACCAAGAGGCACCTACAAAGATCTTTTTAACAATAGAACAAAACATACAGAAGAGTAGACAGATAGGACAAATTATTGATACAGAAGGTGAAACACTCACTGACACTCCAATGATAGTAAACTCATTTGAAAAATACTACACACAACTTTTTGGAAAAGAAAAAACTGATTCAGATATACAAGATAAGTACACAAAATTTACACAAAAACTTAATACAAATCAAACACAAGAAATGGACAAAACCATAACATTAGCAGACATGAAAACATCATTGTTCAGCATGAACAAAAACAAAACACCTGGACCAGATGGTCTAACAACAGAGTTCTACCTTTTCTTTTTCAAAACACTAGGACCAATTTTACATGCCACACTAGAAGAAGCTTACAGCAACAAGGAGTTACCACACTCAATGAATACTTCATACATTACGCTTTTACCAAAAAAAGATACAGACAGAACACAGCTTAAAAATCATAGACCCATATCTTTACTTAACACTGACTATAAAATTCTCACAAAAACACTAGCAAACAAATTAAAACCACATTTAAATACCCTAATACACATAGATCAACAATGCAGCATCAAAGGAAGGGACATTCATAACCACAATCATTTCATTAGAGACCTTATTCAATATTCAAATGACAAAAACATCCAAACTTGCATATTATCCCTAGATCAAGAAAAAGCCTTTGATAGGGTAGATCACACATACCTACATAAAATATTACAACACAACAAACTAGGGGAGTATTTTTGTAACTGGGTTAAAATTTGTTACAAGGCACCCATTAGTAATCTCATGATAAACAACACACTTTCTAAAGACATTAAAATTGACAGATCAGTTAGACAAGGGTGTCCTTTATCCCCCTACCTTTATATCCTATCATTTGAACCCCTGCTGGAGAGAGTTAGAAGGGAGGAGAGTATTAAAGGAGTAGAGATCCCTGGGGGTGGGGAGAGAAAGGTCATTGCTTATGCAGATGACACTATTTTTTTTCCTACTAATGATAAGTCAATTTCCAATATAATATCAAGATTTCAAGATTTTGGGAGAGGTAGTGGATCTAAAATAAACATCACTAAATCTGAAATTATGGGGATTGGAAGGTGGAGAGATAGATTAGATTTCCCTTTAGGAATAGTAAAGAAGGATAGTCTTAGGATATATGGTATTTACTTTTCAAACAAACAGACTCAAACTAACACAGAAACATGGCAAAATATTGAACAATCTATAAAAAACATAATTGATAGACACAAATACACAGCACACACAATTTTTGGTAGGAGCACAATCATAAACACATATGTAATTCCCAAAACAATATACACAGGGAACATATGGGGGCCTCCACCAACAATTTTAAAACAAATCAACTTACATATCAGGAATTACATATTTCAAGGAACAATACAAAACATTAAACATACAACATTAATCCAATCTAAATTAGAAGGAGGAATTAATTTACAAGACATACAAACAAAACTACAGGCACTTAAAATCAAATTTATAGGACAAGCCATTAGAAAGAAGGAGGAAAACATATTTACACATTATTACATGGGGATAAGGTTAGGACTGTTAATAAAAATTGACAACAGCACACCACATTACATAGGTAGAAAACAATCTGATTTTCACATGGCATGCACCCAAGCATTAAAAGGCAACGAAACACTTATACACAAAACAACCAAAGAGATCTACACACATTTAATAAAGAGACAGGCGACACCACTCTACAATAGAATAAAATGGACACATACTTATGGAACAATAAACACTGTGAATACATTTAAAAATACACACAATAAAGAAATAGAAAATAAAGACAAAGAAATAACATATAGACTCATATACAACATGACACCAGTCTCATCAAGACCTTACAAGGACAGAGCTAGGCACATAGAATGTCCACTGTGCAGGACAGGGGCTGATGAGACCGAACAACATTTATATCTGACATGCAACACAATCTTACAGACTAAATATACACTTAAACAAATCATACAAGCAGGTACAGTTCACACAGTAGATATAGACAGAGCCATAACACTAAACACAATACCAGAATCCAAAAACAAGAAACAACACACAATAAGTCTCATATTACTTTCACAATACAGAAAACATATATGGCACCACAGACTTAAGGCATTTTTTCACAAACATAATTACACAAACATTACATTAGAAACACTTTTTAGATTTAAAATACAAAACGTAATTGAAAACAAAATTTAAGACAATATAATGACTGAAAAATACATTAATTGTTTTTTGTTTATATTCCAACTGATATATATATCATGTGAACAAATGTATTATAGAAGCAATAGTACACAGTATTTTATTAGAATTTTAGTACCTTTTATGTAAAAATGTTGTTTTAGCACATGATTTAAATTGTTGTTTAAGTTAAAACTTAGATAATTTTGCCTGTAAATAATGTATTCTGTATATGTTGAAATATTCCTTTGTTGACAATCTAAAAAAAAAAAAAAAAAAAAAAAAAAAAAAAAAAAAAAAAAAAAAAAAAAAAAAAAAAAAAAAAAAAAAAAAAAAAAAAAAAAAGTTCGCTGAATTCAATCCTTATACTTAAGGATATAAAGGAAACAAAAAGCTGGACAATCCAACACAATTGCCCTATTACACTCGATTATCACCCCCCCCCCCCTTGTTGTGGAAACCCACATTTAATTTCAATAAACCTCCCGTGGCACATCTGAGTTGAATATTTGTGAATATAAATGATCAAATATCAATTGAGACATCCATTGAATAAAAGGTAATGTTTAGTATAATGCAGTGGGACACCTTAAAAAAGTCCAATAGTATTACAAGGTAATATGAAGTACAGGGTAGTGAGACACCTAAAAATGAAGTAATAAATAGTTCAAGATATCGGAACACATAAATAAAAGTTAATATGATGTACACAGTACTGGAACAATTGACTAGACGATTTTGGAACTCCTTATTAAATGTAATTTGTAGTACAAGTTAGTGGAACACATGAATAAAATGTAATGCAGATCAGGGGCTAATAAGACTGAACAACATTTATATAACATTTATATTTGACATGCAACACAAACTTACAGACTAAATCTACACATAAACAAATCATACAAGCAGGTACAGTTCACACAGTAGATATAGACAGAGCCATAACACTAAACACAATACCAGAATCCAAAAACAAGAAACAACACACAATAAGTCTAATATTACTTTCACAATACAGAAAACATATATGGCACCACAGACTTAAGGCTTTTTTTCACAAACATAATTACACAAACATTACATTAGAAACACTTTTTAGATTTAAAATACAAAACGTAATTGAAAACAAAATTTAAGACAATATAATGACTGAGAAATAAAAGAATTGTTTTTTGTTTATATTCCAACTGATATATATATCATGTTAACAAATGTATTATAGAAGCAATTTTTAACATTGTTAACAGTATTTCATTAGAATTTCAGTACCCTTTATGTAAATATGTTGTTTCAGCACATGATTTAAATTGTTGTTTAAGTTAACACTTAGATAATTTTGCCTGTAAATAATTTATTCTGTATATGTTGAAATATTCCTTTGTTGAAAATCTAATAAAAAAAAAAATTTAAAAAAAATAAAAAAAAAAAAAAAAAAAGTGTAAATTATAGCTAAAAAAAAAAAAAAAAAAAAAAAAAAAAAAAAAAAAAAAAAAAAAAAAAAAAAAAAAAAAAAAAAAATACCTCGCTATACGGCCGCTCTTTATACGGCATTTCGCTTTACGGCCAACTTCAAATTATGGCACCTTTTCGGTTTACGGCCCACGATGTTTCATTATACGGCCAATATATATCATCTCTTTAGTTTCAGCTTCTCCCCTTAGGCGGCTCTGGTTTAGTAGTCTGCCTTATTTCCTGTGCTATCTCACCTTATTCATATCCTGTGACTCAGTAAGTTGACGTGTTTGTTTCTGTTTTGTTTGTTTGGATTAATTGGTGAATTTTATTTTATGTATAAATATGTGCATATGATTTCTTTTGTTTTTTAATTTATATGCTTATTTTTTTAAATTTCTATTTACTATTACAATGTTTTGTACTTTCATTTTTATAGGAAATGAAAAGAATAAATGATTTATGAACTAACGACTATATTATTTTATACAAAAATTGGAACAGATCAAATTAAATTGGTATGGGATTATATCAAAATTATTGATTCATTATACGGCTTTTCGCTTTACGGCCAACTTTTACGGAACGTATCTAGGCCGTAAAGCGAGGTATGGGTGTATTGTAATTAAGTGGATTATTATGCGATATATAAACTGTAGTCCACTTAAATGCCATCTCTATTTTAAGAGATACAATAAAAATGAATAGTCAGTGTATTATATTTGATATTCTCACCCATTTTTTCTAAAATTTAAATATTCTTTACTTTATAATAAACTAATAAAAGAGATAATTCTCGATTTTGATCTTACTTGATTCTTACTTGATAAATACTTCATCCTTATTTTATCCTTACTTGATTCTTACTTGATCCATACTTCATCCTTACTTAATCCTTACTTTATCCTTACTTGTTCCTTACTTGATCCTTACTTGATCCATATTTCATCCTTACTTGAGCCTTACTTGAGCCTTACTTGATCCTTACTTGATCCTTATATTACCTTAGGCAATGCTTAAATAATCCCCACTACCCCTCACATTTCTGGTCCCCCACCTCTCTCCCTGCAAGCCATGTCCCATTTCTTCTGTCCTCCATCAAACATGACAATAGCCCCATTCTCCCTTATTTGAATGCACACTTAATAACAGTGGTGTGGCAATGGTTGTTGTCATCCGATGCGGTAAACTCATGGTCTCACACTCATCCTCCGACTTCCACGATATATTTGTTCTTGTTAAAATAAGTCCACAGTATAACAATTAAAAGTACAATAAAAAAACGAATTTAAGGTCTGGGAGTAAATGTATTTTTAAGAATTGTAATAACGTTAAGTAACATGAATTTTTACATTACATTTCCTTTATTTAAATGTTTCTTTCTTGGTTAACAAAGCTACAAACCTGTAAATGACTTGATCAATATCCTTCCACGTATCACTTTCAGCTTTCAATTAATAATAGGACCAGATCAGAAAGCCTTAACTGTCCCAAGGTAGACTTCATATAGTTATTGATAAGTCTAAGTTTTGAAAAAATCCGCTCACATGAAGCGTTGAAGACTTGGCGAGAGCATTGGAAAAGATTCTAGGATTCCCCATCCAGCGATGAATTTCAAAAATCAAATACCGGCCAATCCAAAACTTTTTTTTACAATTAAATATCAGCTGCCTTTAGATGTCTTCTAAGCTCTAGTGTTTCTTTTAAAATTTCATCTTCTGATAACTCATCAAAGTAAGAGATTAATTTTGAAACGGACACCAATAACTCTTCTTTACTTGGGTTGAACAACCACACAAATATCTGATACTTTCTTGATTGCTGATGATCTGATCTGGTGTTGAGAAAGAAAGCGATCAATTCACCCAGGCATATCCTGAGTGTTTTCTTCTCACAGACATAGTCCATTATTTTTTAATAGCTCTCCTGTCATTCTCCTCTTAAACTTTAAACTTCTATCTACCAAAAGTCCATATTGGTCAGATTTTAAATGTGGCTTTTCATTAACATGTTCCCCTAGTGACGCAGATACTGCCATGAAAAAAAAAAAATGAAAAAAAAGAAAAAAAAAAAAAAAAAAAAGCAGATACTGCCATGTAAAATTAACTTCCTCAAGTAGATAACATCATTAAAAGAACTTGTGCTGTATGACAATATTGCTCAAATATTAGGAGCTTGTGACGAATCGGAGAAATTATGAATTTTAGAGCATTTCTGTGTTTCTCCAGTCCTCTCAGTGTCTTCTCAGGGTGGGAACGAAATCAGACGTCACAGCTATAGGCTTTGGAATAGCTCTGGACGTCCTAGCTATAGGTTTGGGAACATCTCTTTCCTTGTACGTTTTATTGCGAGTGTGTACTTCCCAGCTGTAGGTAGTGGAATAGCTCTTTCCTTGTAAGTTTTAATGTGTGTGTAATTCCCAACTGTAGGTTGTGGAATAACTCTTCACATGTATGTTTTAATGTTTGTGTAATTCCCAACTATAGGTTGCGATGATTTATTGCACTGTTGCAAATACGGCAATATGCAAACATGCGATATATATTATATGATATGATAAGAATAATCACAGCCTTACAGATCACTTTCCAACAACAATGAATTCAGATTGAAGTACTGAATGGGACAGGAGCTTGGAATACAAGCTCCAATTTATAGATACTCTTATTAGTCTTCTCCCCAGTCGGCCAAATGATGTTTGGCTAGCGTCGACGTTGGGCAAATAGTTTTTACAAACATAATTACACACTGAAATAAAAATAAAAAATATTTTATAACCTAATATATCTCAAAAACTGTTGTTTACTAACAAATATCTAATAACTACAAAAACAATCTTTAGAAACAATGAATTGTTTAGCTGGATTAATCTCAAAATGGTCAACACGTGTCACAGTTTAGAGTGGGACCTTAAAATATAGAGGAAGAGAGGGATGAGGGGGTTAGTTTAAGTGGTATATCATAGGTGTAAGCCAGAGGGAGGGGACGTTATCGGCTTTAAATAAGGGCAATCACTTTAATTGTTATAACAAAAATACTTTTTTTTTTTTTCTTGCGCCAAAAGGGCTGGGTTTTCAGGGACATTGGTTTTGAATCTATGCTTTTGATTTTCATTTTTTTGGCTTGCATCACTGAATGGGGGGATCGAATTTAAGTCATACATGGTGTTTCCCAATCGTTGGTTGACAACAGCATTTGGTAAAGCTTTTGAATTAAACATATATTTATTCGATACATTGTATCTGATTGTTTCTGTAACACAAGTTAACGAAACTCAGTCACATGATACCTCAGCACGGAGGCGTAGTAATTTAACCATATAGTATGAGAATAAGAGGAACTAGTTGCGTAGCGGAAGAGGTTTGCATGATTTAGAATATAAGGCTGGAAGTCAGTGTGTGAGGACGACGCCATATTGATGTGTGCACGTTTTTGGTTAGAGAGAGGAGGAGGTTGTCATTTTCGACTGTCATGTTCATGCATGGATTGAAATATATTCTAGTGGATCATATTGTGCATATTGTGACATGGAAGTTATCTGTCAAGGATTATATCTGTATCTTTAATGTTGTAAATAAAGAAGAACTGTGTGATTTATATCGGACCTGTTTGATTCTATGACAGAGTGAGTCTGTGAAAGATTTAATGATAGTAGTGGCTGCAAGTAAGTGAACATTATACAAAAGGCTGAAGAAGCATAATCATAACCATAAACAGCAATGGTTACAGTTTCCTAAAAACAACATAAAAAAGTAAAAAAACAAAAAAAACAATAAAGTTTCCGTTTATGGACAAATTATTGGATGTTTAATTTATATTTTATGTTGAAAAAAAGTGTTTAACAAATTAAAAATATGTCACAAAAATATTTAAGATATATATATCTGAATATATATAAATATATTAAAGTATCAATAATTATTTCCCTTTGTAACAAATGTTATTGCTTATTTGACTTCTTTTTGTTTCTTTATTATGGAAGACAACAATTAAAATATTTCTTTAAAATTGAATTATGCAACAGTAATAAGAACTCGTGAGTAATTTTTTTTGAAAAGTTATTATATAATAATTATTTACTGTGCAATATTTTGTCTAGTTCAAATAGTGCTGTAAACTTACATAGTGAGATTTGGGAAAAATACTCAATAGATTTACTTTAATACATTTTAATACTTAAAATTAAATTAAAAAATAACATGTGAATTATATTTTTATATCGTTTCTGTCACGTCTTTTACATAGTGTTTAGTTTAATCATTGTGTATTTTCATTAAATATATGTTTGTTGTTTGGGACTTCAAGACAGAGAAGTTGTGGTCAATGTGTGATTTAGTTTTCTTATAACTTCAATAGATCATAAAATTGGTGAAGTAAGTTAATTACAAACTCTAAGCACGTCCATGTGGTTACTTATACGGTAGGTTTCACAAAATGTATGTAACTTAATTATAGAGATAAAATGCACTGTTATGGATTTCCCAGCTAATTGAATGTGTTCAAGGACAGTACAAGTTAAAGAGAAAAATAGACGTACTATATTACAGGGGCGTAGCTAAGGTTGGTGTGGTAAACTAATCGTGTCATCCCTTCAGCTCCTCCAGACTTCCACGATGGATTAATTTTGGTTAAAATCAGTTAATTAAATTAATTTTCTTTTAATTTATTTTATAGATACATACATTTTGTAAGACTTTCAAATACAAGAAAAAAAAGTGTAGTTCATGTAGTAAATGTATTTAAGAACTCTAAGAACGAGAAGTTATATATTTTTTTACATTAAATCGACTTTATTTAAAATTGTCCTTCCCTAGTCATGGATGAAAATCTGTCAATAACTTGTTAAATATATATATCCATTACCGTATCACTTTTAAATGATAGAGTAGACAGAGTAGAAAGTCTTAAACTGTTCTATTGTGGATCGTAAATAGTTACTCTGTAATTATCTTTTTAAACGTTAATCTTCTTTCTATAAATATTCCATATTGGTCTGATTTTAAAAGTGCCTTTCATTAGCGTTTATCACCAAATGACAGCGCTTCTCCTGCATAATCATCCATTGGGCTTCAAATTTGGTCACCCACTACTATTTCAAGAGTAAATCCTTTAGTCTGCCGATACTTCTGTGTAAGATTAACCTCCTCTAATAGATCAGCCCTAAGGTGAAGGAAACATATAAACGTGACATCATGGACAACATGTAAAAGAACTTGTGATGTATGAGAATCTTGCTCAAATGTTAAGTGGTGGTGCTAGTGACTAATCGGCGGAAAACTTTTTTTTTTAGTATTTCTGCTTTTAGATATATTTAGTTTCACATACTTCTTTGTAATGTATAAAAAAAAATTATTATTTAAAGATACTAAAAATGTTTGACACTTATTATTTTGTAAACATTATAAATGGGTAAACGTCTTAAGTTTAAGTATATGGATTTATATTCTTAAACTCGCTGTCCACGTTGTATCAAGGGAAAGCTTTATTTCTAACATTGTATTTGATATCAATGGAAAACTTTATTCTCAGAATTTAGATAAATATATAGCTTACTGTAACTTAAGAAAGTTACTGAACACTTCAATCGTCGTTGAAAAATGATCAAACAGTGTTTTTGTTTGACTTAATTAGGTTCAAATCATTTCTGTCGCAACAACCTTGAACGCATAATACAGCATGCATTTTGATTTGTTACATTAGTGAAAATGTTACATATTATCGGTTTCCTTTTATAAAAGTCAGTCTGAATGAGTAGTGTGTGATCTGTTGTTGTTTTTTTTTTTTTTTGAAACGCCTGAGATGCTTTCTAGCTACGCCCCTGTATTTTTGTAATCCTGGATGCATTGCTATATGATTAAGTGTTACGTCCTGAGATGGTATCTAGCTACGCAACTTTATTGTTGGAATCCTGGATACATTGCTATATAAGTGGGTGTTACGTCCTGAGATGGTATCTTGCTACGCCCCTGTATTGTTGGAATCCTGGATGCATAGCTATATGATTGGGTGTTACGTCCTGAGATGGTGTCTAGCTACGCCACTGTTTTATTAGAATCCTGGACGCATTGCTACATGATTGGGTGTTACGTCCTGGAATCCTGGATGCATTGCTATATGATTAAGTGTTACGTCCTGAGATGGTATCTAGCTACGCCACTGTTTTATTAGAATCCTGGACGCATTGCTACATGATTGGGTGTTACGTCCTGGAATCCTGGATGCATTGCTATATGATTAAGTGTTACGTCCTGAGATGGTATCTAGCTACGCCACTGTATTGTTTGAATCCTGGAGGCCTTGCTATATGATTAAGTGTTACGTCCTGAGATGATATCTAGCTACGCAACTTTATTGTTGAAATCCTGGATATATTGCTATATGAGTGGGTGTTACGTCCTGAGATGGTATCTAGCTACGCAACTTTATTGTTGGAATCCTGGATACATTGCTATATGAGTGGGTGTTACGTCCTGAGATGGTATCTTGCTACGCAACTGTATTGTTGGAATCCTGGATGCATTGCTATATGATTAAGTGCTACGACGTTATTTCTGATGAAAGTTCTACCACTCAAAATGTGAAGAATTGTTTCTTAGGGACAGTGAAGCTTGATCTCATTTTTTGTAAAATTGTCAAATTAACTCCAACGCAGCCAAACATTATACAGACATAAGAGCAATAACACAGAAAAACGTGTTCCCCACTTACATTACAAAATTTACTTATAATGCTGGATATCCATCAATATATATGTTTTAACTTGTGTGGTTATTAATCAAACAAGTGATAATTATAAAATTTCACTCACAACTTCTTCATTGTGCATACATTATTAAGCATTCATTGAATAAAACATTTAGTATGTATGAAATCATACATTTCATGTGTATAAAAAACTAAATTTAATATGTATGAAAGAATACATTTAATGTGTATAAAATAATACTTTTAATATGTATGAAATAATGCTTTTAATGTGTATGAAATGAGGAGTTCCATTGCAAACCCTGCTAAGTAACTTCTTCTTTAATTTAGAGAAAAATGAGTTTTTGTAACTTAATTCATAAAGGGAATATAGCATTTATATATTTTAAAATGGTTAATTGTAGACTTACATAACGCTTTTTATTCATTAAAATCACAAAATACTGTAGATTGGCACTTAATTAACAAGCCAAAAAATATAACTCACTTTTCTTAAAATTGACTTAGCAGGTTTTGAAATTGGTCTCCTCAAATACTATTTTAATGTGAATTAAATACTAATTTAAATGTGTTTGAAATAATACATTTAACGTGTGTGAAATAATATATTTAATGTGCATGAAATAATCCATTTAATGTGTGTGAAATAATGCATTTAATGTGTATGAAATAATGCATTTAATGTGTATGAAATAATAAATTTAATGTTTATGAAATAATGCATTTAATGTGTATGAAATAATACATTTTAATGTGTATGAAATATACATTTGTTATAGTATCTGGTTATAAATATCGTATTGGCCGCTTCGGTCCTACTTCCTGTTGTTTTCATATATCATTATATCTATTGGTTTATTTATTTGCAACTTCAAAAGTTCAAAAACGTTAATGACACTGTATTAAAATACATTTAAAAACGTATGAAGGTCTACAACTTTAATTATAATTAGTCAGTATCAAACAGGTGTAAAATGTTTTCAGATTAATGTTCACCGTAAAAGGATGATTTTAATGTAGGGATAGATGTTAATTAGATATTGTGGGATGACACTATGCTTTTCATTTCTAATTTAGAAATAAACGATCACAAACAAATAGTACATTTATTATTATTAAATAGAACATGTTTTTGTTTTCTATAAATGTGCTACATTTGTAACCAAGTTTCCTTAATAACAGATTTCTTCTGATTTTTTAAATTCTTAGCTTATATTTATTATTATTAACTTCCCAACTGGTTTTCTCTTTTTAATATCATAATTATAAACAAACTGAGCCATCGCATTGCATCAAGTTTTGTATTAATATTTTTATTTTAGATGAGAAGCCAATAGAAATCTAAGACAAAACCTATTGTAAACTAGAATTTCGATTATCATAAAAATTGCTTTCTTTGGTACACGTTAAAGAAAAATTTATTTGGATTTAGTTAAACCTATTAAACAGTATAGCGAAAAGGCAATTTGTAATTAATTTGAAGAAAGTTATAGTAATTTTAAAATCCAAATAAACATTTCAATCTACTGAATATTGGGAAATGTATCATTTATTCGAATACGATTTCCCTTAAATAAAAATTTTAAAAAATAAAATAAATTTTATTGTCTTTTGTAAACTGCCAATGACTTCATAGCATTTGTATGCCATTAATATACGATTGATAAAAATGAAAATTTTTCTAAACCCATAAACATGTATAGACCTTTCTTAATAACAGGTGTGTTGTTGTTGTTGTTTTTTGTTGTTTTTTTTTGGGGGGGGGGGTTTGGTGTGGGGGGGAGAGGGGTTATTTTGACTTTTGTAAATTAGAAAATATTAAGAAAAATATATGTATTATAGTAAGCTGTTTCTACACATTTGCTTTCAGCATACAACATAATATTGACAATGCCTTTGGGTGATGGAACTCTTTTTAATTTAATTGTATTGTGTTTTTTTGTGGAATATTCAATTATTAATTAAGAAGCTATACAAAAATATAAAGTAAATTAAAATTAAAAGCCATGTGACTAATTTTAGTCATTTTTATATTTTGTTTGCAATGCACAAACATTTCAAAGACTTTTCTGTTTACGTCCTCCCCCCTCCCCCACCCTCTCTTTTGTCACACCCTGCATAGAACGGTGTCTTTAGCTCTTAAGTGTATGCACCCCTTTCTTCACGCTGATCATTGGTACGGTATCGGGTTTGTTATAAACGTGTGCCAAATGATTACACTGGTGTCACGCCACAAAGGGGTGAATTCAGTTTATGTGTGGTTTTGGGTTCCATAATACCTAAAACAAAACCTTAAAAATGTACTTAACCTTTAAAAAATTATAATAGAAACATTGAATTCATGTATAAAAAAAAATAAACATCGTTACATTTAAAATAATCAAGAATGTCTAAGATTTGAGTTCCCCGGACCTTTCCACCGATCAAGATTTATTGGCGCCCCCGGTTTCCTCCCTACTTTCCAATGAAGATAATCGCCAAATTGTGTATTGTTAGATACACTGCAAAGTGACTTAACTACTATTAATGCCGCAACGGGGGGCCAAATATTTTCTGGGGTGTTTAAGGTCAAGTGGCAGGATTTAATTTTATGCCAGCCGCCCCCTTCCCACTCACATCTGAGGAACATTCTTTTCAGCAACTGGGTACTATCAGGGCCGATCTTGAAGATAATTACACAATGGGCGATGTGTGGACGAGTTGTTTAAACTGAGACATTCACATTGTGGTCTTGAATATAATAACATAATGGGCGCTGTGTGGAGGAATGATTTAAACTAAGTCACTTCCAATCTTGTTTACTGGAGTTCAATCCACAGCTTAACGAAATGAAAACAACTCAGGCACTACGATTAGTTTGGTATCGTTAACCTTTGATGGCAACTCACCTAAGAGAAGGAAATCTCGCATATTAAACCTAGAGGTGCATTCCCGAAGGCGCTAAATCATTGGCACAATAGAAATCCAAGCACAATGAGCCATATAAAACTCTCCTGGTCGTCCATTGCATCCCGTTCTATTTCCAGTCGTCTTGACTAAGTATTGCCTTTTGATCAAATAAGTTAGGACGAGAGAGTGAGGATGGCGATTTAAGCAACTTTCCCTCAATTTAATTTTAATGCAGCACAAGTCTAAAGCTTGGTCCCTACAAAGAAATTGTATTACTAAGAAATCCAGATCATACCGTTATTTAATATAATAAATATACACAGACAAAAAAAAACAACAGTATACCAGTGATTTAAAAAATGTGTTATACTTTATTGATTGAGTCAAGAATTAGAAGTGATGCGGGCATTTTTTTAAATATTTATTACTTCTGAAGTGGGATACATTAAAAAAAGTATAAATATTTCTACATTATAAAATGTATAAATATTTCTAATGCTAATATATATCAGGGTTAAGCTGGGGGATCATCTAATGATTTATGGGTACAGGGGTTTTGGGCGAAGATGGATTTGCGTGATGGGGATTATTGAAGATGTTGTGTGAACGTGAGGGTGTATTGGCGTTGCACCCCTACAAGTAGGGAACGAATTTGAGAGTACGAGAATACTCCCTCTTATTAGATTTTTTTTTTCTTTTTTTTTTTTTTTTCTCCTCTTCTTAAGAAAACAACAAAAGTGGGTGGCGGTAGAAACCTCGAAATTCTCTCATTGACTTCAACTGCCGCCCTTTTGCGTTGACGTAGCGTTTAATTTTATTTTTACTTTAATTTTATTTTACACTTACATTTAACACATTTTTTTTTAAAAACAAAAGTGATACGTCCTCAAAGAATGTCTGACTCAGTAAAAAAAAGTGATACGTCCTTAAAGAATGTCTGACTCAGTAACAAAAGTGATACGTCCTCAAAGAATGTCTGACTCAGTAACAAAAGTGATACGTCCTCAAAGAATATCTGCCTCAGTAACAAAAGTGATACGTCCTCAAAGAATGTCTGCCTCAGTAACAAAAGTGATACGTCCTCAAAGAATGTCTGCCTCAGTAACAAAATTGATACGCCCTCAAAGAATGTCTGCCTCAGTAACAAAATTGATACGTCCTCAAAGAATGTCCGCATTCAAAACAATTTGCAGAATGTATGACGTCATTAAGTGAACTTAATGATAAAACAAAGTGTACCACGTAATACCAAATTTTATTCAATCATTTGAAGTTAATAAATGTTTAAACAATGTTATTAAATGAGTATGAATCAATATTTGTCTTTACTCAATGATCAGTTGAAAACGAGAAAGCAATTTTTATTTCAGACTATTAATGCAAGCAATATCTCATTCGAATTATTCAACTTTAATCCCTAAAAATAATATTGTTATGAATTATAAACCAGGACTGGTTATGGATCTGACAAATGGTTTTCTTTTTGATAAGAACTTTGATGTGTTACAGATCTAACAATAGGACTAATTAGTGATATGGAGTTAAGTCGTATTATGAATCTGACACGGAGTATCGTAAAGTTTTGATTAGACACAGGCTAATGAACTGTTGTAACAGACACCGTGTTTTATCATGACGAGAGTGTTGAATTTTTAGGAAGGGGTGTTGTAAAACACGACAAAAAGTTTTCTTCCACAATCGTCTCTATGACAGAAGAAAAGGACTCAATGACACCTGAACAGCACACTGTATTGATATAACGTGACAATTGAACAACACAATGTATTGATATAACGTTACAATTGAACAACGCATTGTATTGATATAACGTGGCAGTTGAACAACGCATTGTATTGATATAACGTGACAATTGAACAACGCATTGTATTGATATAACGTGACAATTGAACAACACTATGTATTGATATAACATGACACTTGAACAACGCACTGTATTAAATAGTATTCAGAAATTATTATTTATTACTAAGCTCCTGTCTAAACAGAATCAGCCTAGTTTACAGTACGATATAATTTTGATATATAAAGAAATATTCTAAATTTATTGTCATCTAATAAAACAATTAAATTAAAATGGATTAAAACAAACGACGGAGACTGTTTGAACATTTCTATTGGAATTTACCATCCAAGTGTGTGTTAAAACACAACTCAAAAGATAAGATGCATCTATTAATGCAAATAAATGGAGAATAGTTTTGATTGCATTGCATATATTGCTTTGGTAGCTCCTTGATAATGTGTTTTTCCCTAAAATTGATCAGCAGCAAAGCGTTTGGTGAATCATTGTGTGGTCAGAAAAGCTGTAAGGTTCTTGAGTAAATCAGTATGTGGTAAGAATAGATGTTACGTTCTTGAGTAATACATTGTTTGTTCAGAAAAGATGTAAGGTTCTTGAGTAAATCATCGTATGGTAAAAAATACCTGTTATGTTTTCAAATGCAAGTTTGCACTTGGAATATAGTATAAATTTGTTCGAACTGAGTTCACGGCTTTTATGGATAATCATTATGTATCTAGCAGACTTGTCTTTGGTTTGTTGCCTCGATCTCTACCATTGTACAAGATGGTGGATAAGATGGTGAATACGTGGGTTCCAATAATGCGGATGTGAATTTGGTTCAAGTCCACGAATTTAAGTGTCATTTAACCGCTGAGAATCACGATAAAACACAATAGTGTCTGTCCTAAAGAACATATTTTACATTTATTACGGCTTGAATTCCAAATAGCACATTAAAACAATTTTAAAATATGAAAAACAAATTAGCACAGATGTAATCAAGTGGCCTGCAGAGCGGCGCCTCAAAAGTAATTGTAATAATTTCAAGAAATGTGACATGTGTATTTTATTCTATATTGTCTATTACATTATCATTTGTGTTATTGAAGAGGATAAACAGATCGCTTCATACGAGGACATTTTATTTTACTATTTTACACACATTTTGTTAGTGGCTCGCATTATGTACGTGAATATGTTTTAAATGTGGTTATGTAATCATATCTGGCATAGACGTCACCAACAATCTTATAATATAACCCTGACATCTTAACTTTACATATAACCCTTACATATAACTGTGTAATGTAACTTTGACATATATTCCGGACATATTTCATTAATAAAAATATTGGGTTTCATAAAGGTCACAATAACAAATGTTTTTTGTGTAAAGTTGAAAAATAAAAATAAAACATTTTAATACAAATATGGGGGGGGGGGGGGAAGTATTATAAAAATATAATAAGTTCCAAGTATAATGAATAAAGTGATGGAAATTCAACTATAGTTCCTGTAAGTGATTATTGCACTGGTTAATTACGTGCGTTGTTAGTTTGTTTGTAATGGTATTTGTGTTTCTGTACTTCACAGCTGCATCATGACTTTTTTGTCCAACATTTCCAAAAAATGAAATGTCTATAAGGCAAATGAAAGTGTAAATAAATGTATTTAAATAAACAAACCTATTATTTTATTTTGTGTTTAAATTGAGGACCTTAGGTTTATTTGAAACATTCATTTGTTAAATAATGTTTGATTTGTCTTGATCATAAAAGGCGTCATAGTCAAAGGTGAGTAGCATTGTGAATAAATAAATCTAAAGGATTGTAACATTTCCTTTCTTATGTTTTCATTAATTATTCTTTTTAAGTATGCACCTACATGTACGCTTACAATGTACTACCATGTTTTTTAGTCTTTTGTTGTTGTTTTTTGACGCCTTATGTATCCACTAGACACCTCTCGATGATGTGTTCGTTGTCAGACTTATGGAGACGCACTTTCGCATTTGCTGGCCCAACAATTTGGAACGCCCTTCTTGTCGCTCTCAGAAACAGCCAGACGCTGGAGCCCTTCTTGTCGCTCTCAGAAACTGCCAGACACTGGAGCCCTTATTGTCGCTCTCAGAAACAGCCCGACACTGGAGTCCTTCAAAACCGATTTGAAAAAACATCTATTTCACAAACCCTTGCTGGGTTGATGTTGTCTACGATCTTTTCCAGCTAGCTGTTACATCCTAGATGTATAGTGGCTTGTGTTTTTTATGGTTGCAAGGTGATCTCATACGTTGAATGGGTATGCTCGTAATTAGTTTTGCAATGTTGCGTTTTGTATTTCAATGTGGTAAAATATAGATTGTTTTCATATCTCTTTTAATATGGTTGAATTTGTACTGCACTTCTGGCATTTGGGGACGAGCATGATTTTCAAATAAACGTGATTAATGTTATCATTATTATCCTTTCGGTTGGTCTCTAATTTCAGAGTTTTTGGTCAGGTTAATATGTCAGAATTATTTTGTTTGTGATATGCCAGAGGGGTATGCAAGGATAATATGTCAGAGTTGTAAAGTTATATGTCAGAGTTGTATGTCACGGTTATATGTCAGTGTTGTATTGCAGGGTTTGGCAGATTCTGAATGTTTGTGTATTATGACCTGCTGTTCAAGGACGTGTTGCTATTTTTACATAAAACAAAATTTGTAATATTTTCTCCCCTTCACTTAAAGGGCGAAGTACAATTATTATCGATGCCATGTTTCACTTGACATTCAACCGTAGAGTTGTTGTTAATTTATTTTGTCGTCATATCCATCTTCTAACCATAACCCTAACCCTAACCCTAACCCTAACCCTAACCCTAACCCTAACCCTAACCCTAACCCTAACCCTAACCCTAACCCTAACCCTAACCCTAACCCTAACCCTAACCCTAACCCTAACCCTAACCCTAACCCTAACCCTAACCCTAACCCTAACCCTAACCCTAACCCTAACCCTAACCCTAACCCTAACCCTAACCCTAACCCTAACCCTAACCCTAACCCTAACCCTAACCCTAACCCTAACCCTAACCCTAACCCTAACCCTAACCCTAACCCTAACCCTAACCCTAACCCTAACCCTAACCCTAACCCTAACCCTAACCCTAACCCTAACCCTAACCCTAACCCTAACCCTAACCCTAACCCTAACCCTAACCCTAACCCTAACCCTAACCCTAACCCTAACCCTAACCCTAACCCTAACCCTAACCCTAACCCTAACCCTAACCCTAACCCTAACCCTAACCCTAACCCTAACCCTAACCCTAACCCTAACCCTAACCCTAACCCTAACCCTAACCCTAACCCTAACCCTAACCCTAACCCTAACCCTAACCCTAACCCTAACCCTAACCCTAACCCTAACCCTAACCCTAACCCTAACCCTAACCCTAACCCTAACCCTAACCCTAACCCTAACCCTAACCCTAACCCTAACCCTAACCCTAACCCTAACCCTAACCCTAACCCTAACCCTAACCCTAACCCTAACCCTAACCCTAACCCTAACCCTAACCCTAACCCTAACCCTAACCCTAACCCTAACCCTAACCCTAACCCTAACCCTAACCCTAACCCTAACCCTAACCCTAACCCTAACCCTAACCCTAACCCTAACCCTAACCCTAACCCTAACCCTAACCCTAACCCTAACCCTAACCCTAACCCTAACCCTAACCCTAACCCTAACCCTAACCCTAACCCTAACCCTAACCCTAACCCTAACCCTAACCCTAACCCTAACCCTAACCCTAACCCTAACCCTAACCCTAACCCTAACCCTAACCCTAACCCTAACCCTAACCCTAACCCTAACCCTAACCCTAACCCTAACCCTAACCCTAACCCTAACCCTAACCCTAACCCTAACCCTAACCCTAACCCTAACCCTAACCCTAACCCTAACCCTAACCCTAACCCTAACCCTAACCCTAACCCTAACCCTAACCCTAACCCTAACCCTAACCCTAACCCTAACCCTAACCCTAACCCTAACCCTAACCCTAACCCTAACCCTAACCCTAACCCTAACCCTAACCCTAACCCTAACCCTAACCCTAACCCTAACCCTAACCCTAACCCTAACCCTAACCCTAACCCTAACCCTAACCCTAACCCTAACCCTAACCCTAACCCTAACCCTAACCCTAACCCTAACCCTAACCCTAACCCTAACCCTAACCCTAACCCTAACCCTAACCCTAACCCTAACCCTAACCCTAACCCTAACCCTAACCCTAACCCTAACCCTAACCCTAACCCTAACCCTAACCCTAACCCTAACCCTAACCCTAACCCTAACCCTAACCCTAACCCTAACCCTAACCCTAACCCTAACCCTAACCCTAACCCTAACCCTAACCCTAACCCTAACCCTAACCCTAACCCTAACCCTAACCCTAACCCTAACCCTAACCCTAACCCTAACCCTAACCCTAACCCTAACCCTAACCCTAACCCTAACCCTAACCCTAACCCTAACCCTAACCCTAACCCTAACCCTAACCCTAACCCTAACCCTAACCCTAACCCTAACCCTAACCCTAACCCTAACCCTAACCCTAACCCTAACCCTAACCCTAACCCTAACCCTAACCCTAACCCTAACCCTAACCCTAACCCTAACCCTAACCCTAACCCTAACCCTAACCCTAACCCTAACCCTAACCCTAACCCTAACCCTAACCCTAACCCTAACCCTAACCCTAACCCTAACCCTAACCCTAACCCTAACCCTAACCCTAACCCTAACCCTAACCCTAACCCTAACCCTAACCCTAACCCTAACCCTAACCCTAACCCTAACCCTAACCCTAACCCTAACCCTAACCCTAACCCTAACCCTAACCCTAACCCTAACCCTAACCCTAACCCTAACCCTAACCCTAACCCTAACCCTAACCCTAACCCTAACCCTAACCCTAACCCTAACCCTAACCCTAACCCTAACCCTAACCCTAACCCTAACCCTAACCCTAACCCTAACCCTAACCCTAACCCTAACCCTAACCCTAACCCTAACCCTAACCCTAACCCTAACCCTAACCCTAACCCTAACCCTAACCCTAACCCTAACCCTAACCCTAACCCTAACCCTAACCCTAACCCTAACCCTAACCCTAACCCTAACCCTAACCCTAACCCTAACCCTAACCCTGGCTTTTGATTATTCTTCTGGGAATATAAGCTTGTTACCAACGGTAAAAAGCCTAGATTCAAGCCGATGTCGCAGGAGTTGTCGGAATGTTTCATTGAATCAATGTTATCCGCCTTTCGGGTTTGAATTCAGAGTTACCTTCTTTTTGATGATTGGGCGTGATTTGGCTTGACCGGGCTTTGGTGGGGATTGAACTCGAGACCATCAACTTGAGATATTATGCTCAGTTTAGATCACTCGGCCACACAGCACCATTCCAAAAAGTGACAAGCTAGGTCCGAGACTAGGTCTTCAAATGCAGGAAATACTTTTTATGTGAGGACTGCAGTTGGTGGTAAATCAAGTAACTGCATGTTGTTTTAATCATATTATACCCACTCGTTCCTCCTCTATCCTCTCTCCATAACGCCTCATAGTTGCAACGGTTCCCATATACTGTAATTAAATTTAATTAGACGTTCTAACGCGAGTCAAAGACAACGCATACATACACACATTCATGCACTTACCTCTTTTTTGACATCAACCACTATTCATGGCGTTTCACCACTCCCACGATAGGTATAACTGTAGAGAGTACTTTGATCGTGACGTCACGGTCACTCTGTGACACCTAGCATCTCCCGTCTCTTATTTAAATCTTCTGAAACATTTCGAGATAAAAACCCAG
Source organism: Omphiscola glabra (assembly GCA_964017045.1). Lineage (NCBI taxonomy): Eukaryota > Metazoa > Mollusca > Gastropoda > Lymnaeidae > Omphiscola > Omphiscola glabra. The sequence goes on from OZ024805.1 coordinate 31,714,366, forward strand.
TTATAAAATAATATGTATGATGACAGAAGTTAGGACATACATATATTCTGTTATACACTAATATGTATGATGGCAGAAGTTAAGACATACATATATTCAGTTATACAATAATATTTATGATGACAGAAGTTAAGACATACATATATTCAGTTATACAATAATATTTATGATGACAGAAGTTAAGACATACATATATTCTGTTATACACTAATATGTATGATGGCAGAAGTTAAGACATACATATATTCAGTTATACAATAATATTTATGATGACAGAAGTTAAGACATACATATATTCAGTTATACAATAATATTTATGATGGCAGAAGTTAAGACATACATATATTCTGTTATACACTAATATGTATGATGGCAGAAGTTAAGACATACATATATTCAGTTATACAATAATATTTATGATGACAGAAGTTAAGACATACATATATTCAGTTATACAATAATATTTATGATGACAGAAGTTAAGACATACATATATTCAGTTATACAATAATATGTATGATTACAGAAGTTAAGACATACATATATTCAGTTATACAATAATATTTATGATGACAGAAGTTAGGACATACATATATTCAGTTATACAATAATATGTATGATTACAGAAGTTAAGACATACATATATTCAGTTATACAATAATATTTATGATGACAGAAGTTAAGACATACATATATTCAGTTATACACTAATATGTATGATGGCAGAAGTTAAGACATACATATATTCAGTTATACAATAATATTTATGATGACAGAAGTTAAGACATACATATATTCAGTTATACACTAATATGTATGATTACAGAAGTTAAGACATACATATATTCAGTTATACAATAATATTTATGATGACAGAAGTTAAGACATACATATATTCAGACACGTATGCTGGTAGTATGGGTGACATTTATGTGATTTTCAAATCAATTCATTTTTTTAATGATATTATTTTTAGTAGAATTTTTTTGGGATAAATTATGAAAAAAAAAATCATGTACTTGGTGGGGAGTGGGAATATTGTATTTTTCCGCTTTATTTCAAAATGTTTTGCTAGAGTATTTTATTTATTTTATGCCTATTTTTGGATATTCTTTTGTTGATGGAAACTGAAATTAATCTTGCCAAATATCTAGACGGATAACATAAAGTAGCTATGTTCACCGGGAAATTTATGCACCTGGCCGACATTCTTTCAATAAATTGTAACGTTTTATTCATAATTTCAGCAGACGTAAGTTATTTTATTTTTACACTGCCACCATCTTGGTTGCCATGACATGTAACTCTGCCACCATCTTGGTTGTCATGACATGCAACACTGCCACGATCTTGGGTGCCATGACATGTAACACTGCCACCATCTTGGTTGCCATGACATGTAACACTGCCGCCATCTTGGGTGTCATGACATGTAACACTGCCACCATCTTGGTTGCCATGACATGTAACTCTGCCACCATCTTGATTGCCATGACATGTAAAACTGCCACCATCTTGGTTGCCATGACATGTAACACTGCCACCATCTTGGTTGCCATGACATGTAACACTGCCGCCATCTTGGGTGTCATGACATGTAACACTGCCACCATCTTGGTTGCCATGAAATGTAACACTGCCACCATCTTGGTTGCCATGACATGTAACACTGTCACCATCTCGGCTGCAATGACATGTAACACTGCCAACATCTTGGTTGCCATGACTTGTAACACTGCAACCATTTTTGGTTGCCATGACATGTAACACTGCCACCAATTTTGGTTGCCATGACATGTAACACTGCCACCATCTTGGTTGCCATCACATGTAAACCAGTAAAAATTATCAGGCCGTGGCAACTAAGAAAGCGACAGTGGGATACGTCATAGAACCAATTGACTGTATGTACCCAGTTTTTGTACTATTGCTAGTGATTGTACTTTTCATGGTATCTACCATTTTGTTGCGGATGTAAACATGTTATTTTTTAAAATTGACCTTGGCCTTGACAATGAGCAAGAACGTTCCTAAACTTAAGGCCATACATTACATCCACAATTTAAACTACTAGAATTGTGAGTTGCATTGATTTCCTGCACTGTGTCAGATACGGTAATACGCAGCCAGGCGATATTTTGATGTTCTAGATAAAGATCGTCCTAGTCTTACAGATCACTTTCCAACGGCAATGAATTCAGATTAAAGAGTTAAAGGAGTTTTGAATACAAACATCCAATGTAAAGATAATCTTATTAGTCTTCAATGCACAAACATCCAATGTAAGGATAATCTTATTAGTCTTCAATGCACAAACATCCAATGTAAAGATAATCTTATTAGTCTTCAATGCACAAACATCCAATGTAAAGATAATCTTATTAGTCTTCAATGCACAAACATCCAATGTAAGGATAATCTTATTAGTCTTCAATGCACAAACATCCAATGTAAGGATAATCTTATTAGTCTTCAATGCACAAACATCCAATGTAAAGATAATCTTATTAGTCTTCAATGCACAAACATCCAATGTAAGGATAATCTTATTAGTCTTCAATACACAAACATCCAATGTAAGGATAATCTTATTAGTCTTCAATGCACAAACATCCAATGTAAGGATAATCTTATTATTCTTCAATGCACAAAGATCCAATATAAAGATATTATTATTAGTCTTCTCCCCAGTCATCCCAAAGATGTCTGGCTAGCGTCGATGTTGGGCAAATACTTTTCTCCAACATACTTACACAATGAATTATAAAATAAAACATGTTATAATATATTATTTCCAAAAAACGTGTGTTTAATGACACATGTATAATAACTACATGAACACTGTTTAGATAGGATGAATTGTTTAGATAAATAAATCTCAAAATGTTTAACACATGACACAGTTTAGAGATGCAATGCGAACACAGAGCTAAAATATAAAATACGATAAATTTACGAATATGAATTCGGATTAGAAATATCATAGATTGACGTGATTAAACAAACTTAAAACACATCCCTTGGTTTATCTTTTACAACGACTAGTATCACTGTATTCATAAATATGTCTATCTCTAGGTTTATCTTTGATGTATTACTTATAGCTCTGTGATACAAAAATATGTATATCCCTAGATTTATCTTCTACTACGACTAGTAGCGTCTATCTCATCAGAGTGACCGTTCATTAATCTACTAACTGTAAAGCAATTATGAGTAATATTTATGATCATGGGTTGTATTAGATTTGTTGTCAGCTATAGCAAATACCTCAGCAATAGATGCCAATAAGTGGGTAGAGACATGGAATAGGCGAATGTAAATCAACGAATAGATACCAACAAGTGGGTAGAGACATGGAATAGGCGACTGTACCTCAACGAATAGATACCAATAAGTGGGTAGAGACATGGAATAGGTGACTGTACCTCAACGAATAGATACCAATAAGTGGGTAGAGACATGGAATAGGTGACTGTACTTCAACGAATAGATACCAATAAGTGGGTAGAGACATGGAATAGGCGACTGTACCTCAACGAATAGATACCAATAAGTGGGTAAAGGCATGGAGTAGGCGACTGTACTTCAACGAATAGATATCGATAATTGGGTAGAGACATGGAATAGGTGACTGGGGGTAAAGAATATTGTCGGTAGAATGTTGTTTTTAATGATGTAGCAGTTCAGTGACCTTGCGACGTGTATTTAGTAGAATTTATAGTCACGGGACTGGAAATACACAGGAAAATGTTTTCGAGATTAAAGTAGTAGAGATAGAGATGTGTAATCCCCAGCTAACTACAAAACTCATTACTTGAACTCATTCGTGATAACCGTTCCCATACTGACCACCTGGTATGTCCCAGCCTCCCAAGTTGTCATGTCTTCCCTGTATTGCCAGACACTATGCCGATGTCAGGTTATCTGCTCCTTCATTTTTTGGTACTATTTTCCGGTGCGTACGCTCATCGTTTGCTTTCTCATCCCTGGTCATTATTGACATATATATTTTATATAAACTATTTTCATAGGAGAAAGTTCAAAAAGTAATATATTTTTAATGTTAGTTTATTATTTTCCAGGGGGCAATTTGGCCTACATTGACCCATATTGAAGGTGCCCATGGCACCGTTTGACCTACATTGACCCATAGTGCAGATGCCCATGGCACCGTTTGACTTACATTGACCCATAGTGCAGGTGCCCATGCCATTTGACCTACAATGACCCACATTGCAGGTGCCCATGCCATTTGACCTACAATGACCCACATTGCAGGTGCCCATGTCATTTCAACTACATTGACCCATCTTGTCAGTGCCCATGACACCATTTGACCTACATTGACCCATATTGCAGGTGCCCTTGCCATTTGACCTAGATTGACACATAAGGCACGTGTCCATGCAATTTGACCTACATTGACCCAAATTGCAGATGCCCATGCCATTTGACCTACATTGACCAATATTGCAGGTGAAAATGGCACCATTTAACCTACATTGACCCACATTGCAGGTGCCCATGGCACCATTTGAAATATGCCCTGAATGTTCCAGGATTTACTGACATTTTTTTTTACATGCCTACTATCAAACTGTTAATTGTATTTTAACAAGAAAAACATATATTTAGAACACATCAATACTTTTTAACGAATGTACGTTTATAGATGATAGTTTTGTTTCAATAGTAAAGCTTAGATGTAAACATGTTTTTTAAGAGATGATAAATTTGTTAAAATGGTAAAGCTAACATGTAAAGCAGAAAAAGAGGGCCTGGTCGTCTTTAAATAAAATTAATCACGTTATTTTGACATCTTTGTGATAGTAATGGTAATCTAAAATGAAACAAACACAGAAAGGTGCTATTTATTATTTTATCTTTCACCGGCCAAGTTCGGAATTCTTGTACCATGAATTAACACCAGAGACAGTATTTGGGTTTCTATTTACGAATGATAATAAGCATTGGCTTGGTATTCTTTACATTGTCATTTTAGTTGCATACCTAAATATAGGGCATCGAATTAAGGAGAAATCCCAAGATTAGACAAAAGTGGAGGCTATGAATCTATGCTTTTAAATTTTGTATAAATTTATGTTATAAAATTTATCTCATTGTTTCTTAAAAACTACATGCAAAATGACCACCAAAAAATCTTCCCTTTAGTGAATTAAAAAAAAATGAAAAAAATAAAGTTGTATTCTATTTACAATACATTCTGTTACATATTAAAAAAAAAATTTCTCACAACGATATCTTAAAGTATAGATAAATGAAGATTTTAAAAAAAAGTTCATAATTATTTCCCTTGTAAAATTAGCTAGTGGAATTAAATCCCCTGTATTGTTTTGTTATGAAAAATTAAATTTTACAAATTCCATAAAATAAAAGAACAAAACAATAATGCAATGAGTTTGTGAGAGTTACGATTTTTTTATACTTGGAGTTTTTTTTTTTTTTTTAAAGCGCTTTTTGTTTTCAAGTATTTTTATATTGATTGTTTACTTTTCCATCTTTGCTTTAGCTCAAATAGCTTATAAATTTACCGAGTAAGTTGTGGGATATCGATTGTATAACTTAAATACATTTTAATAAGTAAAAAAAAAAAACTGAAAAATAATGTTTTCACTTACATTTGTTTAATCATATCGATCATGACTTTTAGAAATTGATGAATATGTTTGTTGTGTTTTGTCTTTAAGTATATTTGTTGTATACGAGTCTCTACGCCATATACATGTGTCCATTTAGCATTTTAGGTAGCTTAAAACTTTAGTACATCTTAAAGAGGGTCGAGTAAGTTAAAGATAATCTTATTAGTCCTCACCACACCAACATCCAATGTCAAGATATTCTTATTAGTCTTCTCCCCAGTCGGCCCAAGGATGTCTGGCTAGCGTTGACGTTTTGGCAAATAACTTTTACAAACATAATGACATATTGAATCATAAAATAAAGCATGTTTTTATGTACTATATCCCAAAAACGTGTGTTTAATAGCAAATATCGAATAACTGCATTAACTCTCGTTAGACAGGATGAATTGTTTAGATAGATTAATATTGAATTGGTCAACACGTGTCACTGTTTAGAGTTGGACCTTAAGATATAGAAGAAGAGAAAAATAGTGTTTTTTAATAATAATGATCTACTCAGTTCAGTTTTATTCTTGCACATTTAAGTAAGATGTAATGGATTTTCGGTGTGATTGTGGTGGGGGGGGGGATTGTGGTGATCTGTCTTATAATATAATATTGAGGAGTATCTCTCGTACGATATCTCCTATTAGCTCTCGGTCTAGGGATTCTTTCCTTAAGCCCCAAATTACCTCATAGACATAATAAACTATATATGTACAAATAATATAGACTGAACGAAATCTTTGTTAAAGGAGAAATAAAATATACGGATTTATTGAATATTATTATTTACAAGAAGACGTCCTATCATAAGACGAGATATTCCAATGTGCTTCAATTGTCACTGACACACTTACGTTATCATTATTATAAATGCTCAAGATACTATGTTCTTTCCTTGGGGACTTAACGATTATATATTTCCAAGATGATCTCTGTGGATCACAGACGTAGAGTATTGAAGGCGGAGTTCCCTGTCGTAAATTCCGTGGGATCTCGGCGATGGTGAAGATGACTCTCCAGCGACGAATCGTGGTAGATAGAGTCCCTGGATCTCGAAATCCTAGTAGCCGTCAGGTAGTTTGGTGTAGGATGTAAATCAATCCCCTAGTTCCAGCTTCATGGTCGATCGGTCCAGTAATAGAAACCAGGCTGAATGAATTATGATATAAAAATGGATAAGTATCCAATCAAATAGTTAATACGCTGATAAGTCCCGTTCCAACAGCAAAGAATTCAGATCGAGGTATGGAAAGTGACATAGCTTGTACATTCGTATACCTCCAATTTGTGGATGTATTTATAAGTCTGAACATTGTCGGCGTAAGCATATGTTGCTTCGCGACAATGTTGGATCAGTCAAACATTTTAATTAATGAAGTATGAGACATTTAATCATTAACAGCCATTAAATTTGCAGGTACATACTAAACATAATGTCATCTTGTTAAAAGAGACATGAGCGAGTTGGAACAACAACCTACAATCTCTCTGATGTGATGGCGGTGTGTCGTAGCTCGTGGCAAAGGCAATAATAGAATGCATAATATCAATATAAGGTAACATAGCCAATATAAGAATAATATCAAACACGATCGAATATTTGCTAAATAGCTATATGAACATTACAAGTGCAATACCATGATATCAAAATCATGGTTGCGTACTTACTAGTACTCCAGGTAGCAGTAGCAGTTAATGATCCCGCTAATGAAGTCCTAAGTCTAGGTACTGCCAGCGTCCACGGATAAGGGATCAGATCTTAAAAGAAATATACTTGCTAATAGCCTGGGTTGCAGTTATGTATCATGCTAGTGAAGGTCTAAGTCTAGTTCCTTCCAGCGTCCACAGTCAAGTGATAAGATCATAAAAGACAGATTCTTGCATGTTCTGGCTATTTATTCGAATTGGGTGATGATTCAATAGGATGATTTAAATGTTGTATGCTTTCCCATCCAATGATGATCATTTCTGATATTGCCGGCTTGACCTTCTACCCTCAAAGTTTATCGGTGTGAGGTGCAAAATCCATAATCACGCTTTTTCGTGAGCTATTTGGTTTAAGAATGCAATAACACCAAGGGACGTTACTCCGCGTTGCTGTCTCCATGGCAATACCAAGGGGAGGGGGGGGGTAAGGTATTATTTTCTCAAGGTTCATCAATGATAGGAGCTGAACACAAAATTCACGCGTCTGGGGTGAGTGGTCTATGATACTGTTTGGCATATCAAGGGGGAGGATGGTATATCTTACTAGGGTTTTCAGGGGCGGATTTATTAGTGAAGAATTTTCTAAAATCCAGCCTCGGATCATCACAATAATAAATCATGCTCTTTAAAGTAGGGATATGTGTTAATTATAAATTATATGATGGTATATTGCTTTTTAAATATAGTTATTAGCAAAGCTTTAAATGTACTCGATTAAGTATTGTAACCGTTCACTATATTGCTGTCGATACGGCGTTAATAGTTAGTCTATATAAATGTATATTAAATACTGACATTGTCAACGGAGTCAAGTCTAAATGAATTACCGAGTAACTTCTCTATTAAATAGACACTTTATTACAATAATAACGTATTCATATTACACAGCAACAACTTCACTTATAATACAGGAAATCCTTAAATATATACGTATTCACTTCTGTGATTATTAATTATCTCACACCTTTACTATGGCACAGGCTCAAAAGACGGTCTTTCATTCTGTCTGCCTCAAGTACTTCGTTATATCTATATATTTGTGTGTCTCATTTGATTCTATTTACAATAAAATAGCGCATGGAAGATTTTACTGTATGTGAAATTATTATATTTTTTTTTTAAATTATAGACATGTAAATAACATGCCATCGAGAGAATTTAAGGACCGAAAAATCAACATTTGTTAAGCTTTTTGAAACTTATATATAAATAATGTATAACAATACAAAACATTAAACATACAACATTAATCCAATCTAAATTAGAAGGAGGAATTAATTTACAAGACATACAAACAAAACTACAGGCACTTACAATCAAATTACATAGGTAGAAAACAATCTGATTTTCACATGGCATGCACTCAAGCATTAAAAGGCAACGAAACACTTATACACAAAACAACCAAAGAGATCTACACACATTTAATAAAGAGACAGGCGACACCACTCTACAATAGAATAAAATGGACACATACTTATGGAACAATAAACACTGTGAATACATTTAAAAATACACACATTAAAGAAATAGAAAATAAAGACAAAGAAATAACATATAGACTCATATACAACATGACACCAGTCTCATCAAGACCATACAAGGACCGAGCTAGGCACATAGAATGTCCACTGTGCAGGACAGGGGCTGATGAGACCGAAAAACATTTATATCCGACATGCAACACAATCTTATAGACTAAATCTACACTTAAACAAATCATACAAGCAGGTACAGTTCACACAGTAGATATAGACAGAGCCATAACACTAAACACAATACCAGAATCCAAAAACAAGAAACACCACACAATAAGTCTCATATTACTTTCACAATACAGAAAACATATATGGCACCACAGACTTAAGGCTTTTTTTCACAAACATAATTACACAAACATTACATTAGAAACACTTTTTAGATTTAAAATACAAAACATAATTCAAAACATAATTTAAGAAAATATAATGACAGATTAATACATTAATTTATTTTGTTTATTATTCCCACATATATAGATATATATCAAGTTAAAAAAATTTTTTATAGAATCAATTTTTAACATAGTAAACAGTATTTAATTAGAATTTCAGTAACTATTATGTAAAAATGTTGTTTCAGCATAATATTTAAATGTTTGTTTTAGTTAACACTTAAGTATTTTTGCCTGCAAATAATTTATTCTGTATATTTTGAAATATTGCTTTGTTGAAAGTGTATTATTGTTTTACTTATCTAATCTTGGTTTAGAAAATACAACTTCGGAAATAACAATGGCGATTACTTAAATTATTAGCGTGTTTCTATTTCTTGTCCTATCTTTATATATCAATTCTGCTGATGAAGGCTCAGGGTGATAATACACTAGGTCCGGATTTCACCGGATTCCAAGACTGACGAACAAGACTGGATCGGTATAAAAAACAAATGCAATAACAAAGTGAACACAGCTACATTTGCTCAGGCGTCATCGGTGAAAGTCGGTAACGCGCGCCGGTCTTATTTGTTTTTTTCGTCAGAGCTGTCCGAAGCTAATTTTAAAAACAATTAAAATGGCGGCATGTAATTTTTTACAGATTGTTTGTACAAAAATGTCACCTTAAAATCTAGAATAACCTTTCATTTGTGTATTATTCCTTTGGATCCATCATAAGTAATTTAAATATATACAAATTGTAGCATTTTATCAATTAAAATGGTAGAAATTGATAAACTAAAATCTCAAGTGGATGATCGCTCTCCACTATGGGACATAGCAACCATATAACTAGAGCGATGTTCGACGGAATGATCCGAAGCTAAATTTAAAAAAAAACAAGCAAATGACGTCATTGCAGGTCTTCTTTGCATCATCCGTGTGTAGGATTCATTCGGATCCAGTAAAAGTAATTTAAGTTAAATACAAATTATAGAACTGAATAAAATAAAATGGTAGCAATAGACAAGCTAATATCCCTAGTTCATGACCGCATGCCACTAGAGGACATAACGAAAAATTACCACAATAGGGATATTGGTAGTAAACTTTAGCACAAAATAGCAGAAGAGTTCAATACAACAAGTGAGTGACAGGAGTGGGCATAGGATTTTTTTTTATTACTATTTTAAGTTAGTACGATCGATATGGATAAAGGCTGCACCTATTGGTACCCGGGTACCAGAAGTGAGAGTTTGGGATTACAAAACTATTAAAAATATTATTGTTGGGTTTGTAAGACCAAATGAGGTATGAAATGAAAGATAATTGAATGTACTATACGTTTGTAAACTTAATTCTTCCTTTTAACTAAAATACACTACAACAAATCACATCTGAATAGCATTGAGCCTAATGGTACCCGGGTGCGAATGGCGGCGCTGCGTGTCTGGGTCAATGTTTATTTTTATTGCAAGAAGATTAGGTAAATAAAACCAAATTGTTTTGAACAAACTTGATCATATAATAGCTAAATATAATTATAATTAGAAATAGCAATTAAGAAATGAAAATTAGATATAACAAGTATGCATTTATTTTGAAGTTTGCATATCCTGTTACTGTTAGACCTGCAAAACAGTAACATTGGAAAATAAGTTCAAAGTTCAATGAAATGTCAATCACTTGAATTTAGGATATATTTTTGTTACACAATAATGAATAAAATATAATTTTAACATAATAAATACAGTTATTAAATATAGTTCCATGTAGAATATTTATGCTTTTACCAAATTTCTAAATTATATTTAATGTAAATTTTAAAAGGAAACTAAATTAAAGTGTTTATAAACAAATATTAAATTAGCCATGGATAATGCCATTGATTCTGTATCACACGTTAATGATATCACTAAATTATTATGGAAAAAGATCAACGTGGATCAATTCATAATCAATTCATAAAAAATATTTTACACATTCATGGGACGTAATAGTCTATTTTATTGTACCAGTAATGGATGTCAATTGCTCCTTAAACTTAAATGTTAAAATAATATTTGAAGCAATCACGGATATTATATGCATCATTTCCTTCTCAATTATATTCGTTGTGATCTTCCCGTTGGTGATCTTATAGCGTTACCAGCTGTTGTATTTGAAGCTAATAACATGTCCAACTGATCTTCAGAAATGACTAGTTTGTCAACATTTTTAGGATCAACTTAAATTCTGTTTTAAGAATCTCCATTGTGCAACAAGTAAGCCCAATGCACACTCAACTGTTCTTCTGACCCGACTATGTCTGTATTTGTAAACTTCAATTTCTCGTGATACAGTATCACCACTGGTTGTGTATGGTCGCATCAGATGTTTCTTCAGAGGATAACCTTGGTCACCCAGAAAAACATATGGAAGATGTGTATTTATTGATCCCAGATATCTGTCTTGGTTAAGGAAAGGGGAAAGACCCCGTTCCTATGTGGTTGTATAGATTTGATTCAACGAAAGTACCACTGTCACTCTGCTGCCCTATGCCCCACAGTCAACAATTAATAATTTAATTTATACGTTGCACCAACAAAGCATACCACTGTATGTAGGTAGTCAAAAGTTTAATGGTTCATTCTGAAAATAATAATTTTAATAATGGATTCTTCATCAAATAAAACATATGTTCATATATTCCAGTTTTTTTAATACGACACGCTCATTTAAAATCTATGTTTAGTTTAATACTCGCCAGCGGAAAGACAGCAGGATCAAGGTCGTTGTTATGATAAACAATAAAAATTCGGATGCGATCGGCTGCAATGTATTCTCAATTTCTACAATGTTTGATGTACAGTTCTACCGAGCAACCGGTCTCGTCGTCAGTCTTAAAATCCGGTGAAATCCGGACCTAGTGTATTATCACCCTAATTACACAGAAGTATCGGCAGACTTAGGGCTGATCTACTTGAGGAAGTTAATCTTACACAGAAGTATCGGCAGAATTAGGACTGATCTACTTGAGGAAGTTAATCTTACACAGAAGTATAGGCAGTCTTATGGCTGATCTACTTGAGGAAGTTAATCTTACACAGAAGTATCGACAGTCTTAGGGCTGATCTACTTGAGGAAGTTAATCTTACACAGCAGTATCGGCAGACTATATGATTTATACTTTACAAAATGGTGGTCGACTAAACTTGAGGCCTTAAAAATGTCTGTGCACGAGAAGCGCCTTTGATACATGATATTCAATGGCACTTTTAAAATCAGACCAATATGAAATTTTGGTAGAAAGAAGATTAAAGGTTAACAAGATAATGGAAGGATAACTATTTAGGATCGAAAATAGAACAGTTCCGACTTTCCGTTATGGCTCTTCTATCATTTGAAAGTGATACGGTAAAGGGTATTGATTTTTTACAATTGATTGACAGATTTACAGCTTTGAAGACTAGGAAAGGACAGTTTAAAATAAGGTAAATTTAATGTAAAAAATATATAACTTCTCGTTCTTAGAGTTCTTAAATACATTTACTGCTTGACCTATAATTTGTGTTCTCTTGTCAATGAAATTTTTACATAATATATTTATAGTTTAAATAACTTAAAGGATAATGCCTTTAAATGACTGATTTTAGCAATAAGAAATCCATCGTGGAAGTCTTGAGGAGCTGAAGGGGTGACACCATTAGTTTACCACACCAACCCTGGCTAAGACACTGTAATATCGTACGTCTATGTTTTCTCTTTAACTTTTAGTGTGCTTGTACAAATTCATTAAGCTGGATAATCCATAACATTGCTTTATTTCTCTATAATTAAGTTAAGTATACTGTGTGAAGCCTACCGTTTGAATGATCACATGGACGTGCTTAGAAGTTTTTATTAACCTACTTCACCATTTTTAAGATATAATTAAGTTCTAAGATAACAAAATAACAAATTGTCCACAACGTGTCTGTCTTGATGTATCAAGCGAACAAACATATACTAAATGACAATACACAATGAACATAGTAAACACTATCGAAAAAACATGTTAGATAGGATATAAAAATTTAACTTAGATGTTATTTCTATATTTAATTTTAAGTATTAACATGTATTAAAGTAAAACAATTGCATTCGATGTCTTACAACTTGCTATGTTCGTTTACTTACTTCCCTATGTAAAACCAGACCAAAGATTGCCCAGTAAATAATCAATATCTACGTACATTTCTCACAAGTGCAGTGCATTACTGTTATATCATTCAATATTATAGAAATAGTTTTGTGTCTTCCATATTAAAAATAAAAAAAAAAGAAGTGGTTAAATATGCAATGACATTTGTTTCAAAGGGAGATAATGGTCGATGTCTTTATATAATTATATTTGTAAAGATATATATCTTAAATATTTCTATGACATATTACTAGTTTGTTATGCAAATGTTTCAAACAAAATATTTAAAATAAAAATTTAAAAAATGTTTCCCTTAACGGACACTTTTATTATTTTCTTACTTTTTTTATGTTGTTTTTAGGCAACAATGAGAAAAAAAATATATAAATAAATATATTTTTAATTCACAAGCTTAAACCAATGGTATGTCCGTGAGACCGCCACCCCCCTTTTGTTTTTAAAAAAAAAAAAAATTAAAAAAAAAAAAAAAAAAAAAAAAAAAAAGTTATTGGGATTCCTCTCAAACTCGATCCCCTCAAGTAGGGATGAACTCCAAACAACCCCCCCTCTCCCGAAAGCCGACAAATACCCAGCAGCCAATCCAACATGCAAAATACTGCCCAATTCAACCGAGAGTGCAAGACAAAATACCGACTCGGTCGGCGCAATTGAAAACAACAATCCACCCCCCCCCTCATTATCACCTACATTCTTAAATACAAATAATCATCCCCTTCATAACCTAGAGGCTGTTGCCCTCATTTAAACCGGCTATGCTTGTGAAAATCATTTGCCCGACGCCAGCAAGTCATCCCTGGGCCGAAGCAGGAGAACAATGATGTTATCTTGACATTTGATGCCTGTGTGGTGTGGACCAACAGTGTCATACATTAATTGGATGTTTTCCTTTAATGCTTCAATCTGACTTCGTTGATGATGGAAAGCGATCTGTAAGACCATGACTACGTTTATTATATCATTACAATATATTGCATGGTTGCGCATTGCCGCATTTGCAACAGTGCAAGAAATCATTGCACCCTTACAGATGTGTTGAGGATCATCTCACGAGCAGGTGATAAACTCGTACAAAAGTTATCCCTAGACACGAACAGGTGATACAGTCATACAAGAGTTATCCCTACATACGAGCAGGTTATACACTCATACAAGAGCCATCCCTAGACACGAGCATGTGATAAACTCATACATGAGTTATCCCTAGACACAAACAGGTGATAAGCTCATACAAGAGCTATCCCTAGACAAAGCAGGTGATAAAATCATTCAAGAGTTATCCTTAGAAGCAAACACGTGATAATCTCATACAAGAGTTATCCCTATAAACAAACGAAGTGGCTATTTGCACCCGGGTACCAGAAGAAGATAGAGGTTGGATTTTAAAAAAAACTTTATAAAAAAAGTTTGTTGGGTGTGTAAGACAAAGATGAGGTATCAAATAAAAGATAATTGAATGGACTATATGTTTGTAAACGTAAATCTTCATTTTAACTAAAATAAACTACCACAAATGACATCCAAATAGCATTTAGTCAAAATCGACCCGGACACGCAGCAGCACCAATCGCACCTGGGTTCCATTAGACTTGTCCATGATTTAACGCAGATTGAAGTGTTCCATAACTTTTGTAAGTGACAGGAAACAATATTTATCTAAATTTTGAGAAATACTTTTTTCATAGAAAACAAATACGATGTGATTTGATTATTGTCAGTACATGAACGGATTTGTTAAACATTTAAATATTTATCAAAAATTAATTTGTACACATTTATAGTGTTATAAATATGATCGTAATTTTGTAACATCTTTTAATAATTTATTTAAATTCATTTACATTTATAAAATAATATATTTAAAACTAGCATTATCAAAACTCAGAAATAGTCAAAAATAAATATTTGAGCTGATTTGTCACTAGCTCCACCACTTAACATGTAAACACGATAACCATACAGCACAAGGTCTTCTATAGACAGACTGTGATTTCACTTTGATCTAATTGGGGAATTTCATCGTACATGTCACTATCGGCTTCAATTGGTGGAACATGCTATTGTAAAGAACTTCTTAAATCAGAACAATATGGAATTTTAGTTGAGGGAAGTTTAAGTCTTTAGAAGAGAATGACAGGTAAACAATCAATAGATATTGGACTCTCTCTAAAAGATGAAAACAGTAGGGAGATGCTGGTTTGTATTGATAACTTTTATTCTGAACAACAGTTAAGATCGTCACTGATCAAGGAAGAAGCAGATACGTTTGAAAATTTTCAAGTCGAGTGTAAGCGTCAGTTCAGACGATCACATCACATTCTTTTCAAAATTCGTGTTATACATTTGTATGCACGCACTATTTTGTGCGTGGTTTCGTTTTTGGACAAAAATGGGAATTTGATCAAAAAGTAATTTGAACTTTTTGACAAGGCTTAACACAACCATTAATGATCGAAAATTTTATCGTGTGAACAGACTCTAAAAGAGTTATTAGTGTCCGTTCAAAATGTAAACTTCCTTGTGAGTTTACAGAAGATAATTTAAAAAAAAATTAAATACAAAGTCTTAGAAGACATCAAAAAGCTGATATTGACTTTCACAAAGTTTTAGGCTGGTCAGTATTTAAGTTTTTGAAATTCATCGCTAAATGGGACCAAAAGTTTGGGACTGGTCCATAGTTGATTTTTAAATTTCATTACTGAATCTGACTTCCTTAGAACTAATTACAATCCACCATCGGACAGTTAAGACTTTCTGATCTGGCACTACTTTGAATTAAAAGTTAAGCAGTAAAGGATATTAATTTTTATAAAGTCATTGACAGGTTTATAGCTTTGAAAACCAGGAAAGGTACATTTTAAATAAAGTAAAAATAATGTAAAAATAACCGTCTGACCTTTAATTAATTTGTCTTTGTTCTTATCATTCTGACAGAGTGATATGTCTAAATTTAACCAAATCCAAAATTTGACGTAGCTGCCATGTCTTTTTCCAGTTTATTTTTTTTACATTTGACTTTAAATTATTTACTTTCATTTCTTCTTTTCTTTGTTTGTGTTTGGGTTTTGTGTCCACTCCTTTTCTTTTCGTTTTTCTTCTTGAGGTAGGACACATGTGTATATACAATTTATGTACATTTAATTTATACTTTTTTAAATATTGTATTAGACTGATAAAGACATTTGCCGAAATGTTTACTTTTATTTTATGCAAACTTATTTTTAAACCTAAACCTATATTGTTATAGCGACAAAAATTGTTCATGTCTAATTAATTAATCTATTTTAAAGCTTTATCTCAGTCCAACACATTTATAATTTGTCATTTTTATGCTTTTTAATTATTTTAATAAGAAAAATCCATTGTGAAAATCGTGTGGAATGGGTGGTATGACACCATAGGTTTGCAGCACTGGGTGACACCAGGCCTAGCTCCGCACATTATATTAAGTATAAAAAAGGGTTAAGTGAGTAGTTATTGTCTCTTGTGGTGGAGGATGGGGTGGATGGGACAGGGAGGGCAGGGATGGGGGCTGGAAGACGGAGATGAGTGGGGCAGGGGATATTATTTAAGTGTTTTCTTCCTAAAAGTAAAGATTGAATTACGAGAACCCACTTCTTTTTAAGTATATTTAAATGGATTATAAATCATTTTCTTAAATTATGTTGAAATACAAAACTCTGATACTTTAACTTTTTTTTTCGTTGTTTCCGTAAATGGAT
Organism: Omphiscola glabra; assembly: GCA_964017045.1. Taxonomy (NCBI): domain Eukaryota; kingdom Metazoa; phylum Mollusca; class Gastropoda; family Lymnaeidae; genus Omphiscola; species Omphiscola glabra. Next base: position 31,731,541 of record OZ024805.1, read on the forward strand.
GGGTCGATTTCAGGTGGACTGCAGCTCTATATGAGACGATAATCCTCTTTTTTTTTTTTTTTTTTTTTTTCTAATGAAATACTGTTTACTATGTTAAAAATTGCTTCTATAATACATTTGTTAACATGATATATATATCAGTTGGAATATAAACAAAAACCAATTAATGTATTTCTCACTCATTATGTTGTCTTAAATTTTGTTTTTAATTACGTTTTGTATTTTAAATCTAAAAAGTGTTTCTAATGTAATGTTTGTGTAATTATGTTTGTGAAAAAAAGCCTTAAGTCTGTGGTGCCATACATGTTTTCTGTATTGTGAAAGTAATATGAGACTTATTGTGTGCTGTTTCTTGTTTTTGGATTCTGGTATTGTGTTTAGTGTTATGAATCTGTCTATATCTACTGTGTGAACTGTACCTGCTTGTATGATTTGTTTAAGTGTAGATTTAGTCTGTAAAATTGTGTTCCATGTCAGATATAAATGTTGTTCTGTCTTTTGTCGTTGGCCCTTAAATGCTGTTTTTTTCGTTTTTACTTCTATGAACAATATAAATAAAATTTCAAAAAGAACTAATGAATTGGATGATGGAATTTTAATCAAATACAAAAAGCGACATTTCAATTTGTGTGGTAGAAAAGTAGGTTTCTGAATTACGATAACTAATTTACATTATTCCTTTTGTGGTCGGTGACCCTAAATTAGTTTTTTTTAATAAATGATTTTAGAAATATAATTTTAATCAGAACTTTTGCATGCATGAATGGAATTGAATCAAATAAAAATATCGATATTTCCATTTCTGTATGGCATTCTTGAGTAGGTTTCTCAATTTTTTCAACCATTTTGCAATATTGAGTTTTGGAGCGGGGGCCCTAAATTATTGTTTTCTGGTATGAGCTATTTAAAAATAATTTCAGTATGCGTTCCTTTTCCATTCTTAATGATTGCGATAAAGCTTTGGTGAGATTTTGTGTGCACGCCTTTAAAAGGTTTCTGAATAAATACAACTATTTTACAATATTCCGTTTGGGGCCCTAAATTCTTTATTTTTTCTTATATGAGCCATGTAAATATAATTTTAAACAATGCTATTACATGGGTATGGATCAACTCAACTACTGTGTGGACTACATTTTGAACATCCAAGCTTCTCACATGGAAAGCTGTGTTTAGCCTGCTCACGTTTCGAAAAAAAACTTCTAATTTATTAGAGTACGCACCAGACTGTAAAAACAACACACACACAATAATGTGTATATAAAAAAGTACTTACAAAATAATTAAAATACTTATTTATATCAGTGGCATTGCAACGCATGCCGGGTACTCGATGGAATATATCATCTATGAATTATAAAACATTTGATGTAAAAAAATGCAATAATTTTAAAACATAGAAATGTTAAAGAAATCTACAGAAAACAATAGCCCCACTAGGTCAAAGAAAGTAAAGTACTCAGCAATACTTGAATAACAACAGCGAACATCAAGCATAAATTAGAGACCTTCACAAAAAACTTGGCTGATATGCAGCCTTTCATAAAATGGTCAAACATCAACGAAAACTAATACGTACATGTGACGTTGTGCAGTGAGATTAACTTGAATGTACCAGTGGCTTTGTGCAGTGAGATTAACTTAAATGTACAAGTGGCTTTGTGCAGTGAGATTAACTTAAATGTACAAGTGGCTTTGTGCAGTGAGATTAACTTGAATGTACAAGTGGCTTTGTACAGTGAGATTAACTTAAATGTACCATTGGCTTTGTGCAGTGAGATTAACTTAAATGTACCAGTGGATTTGTGCAGTGAGATTAACTTGAATATACAAGTGGCTTTGTGCAGTGAGATTATCTTAAATGTGCAAGTGGCTTTGTGCAGTGAGATTAACTTAAATGTACCAGTGGCTTTGTGCAGTGAGATTAACTTAAATGTACCAGTGGATTTGTGCAGTGATATTAACTTGAATATACAAGTGGCTTTGTGCAGTGAGATTAGCTTAAATGTACAAGTGGCTTTGTGCAGTGAGATTAACTTAAATGTACAAGTGGCTTTGTGCAGTGAGATTAACTTAAATGTACAAGTTGCTTTGTGCAGTGAGATTAACTTAATTGTACAAGTGGCTTTGTGCAGTGAGATTGACATGAATGTACAAGTGACTCAGTACAAAAATAAAAAGTGGACCTATATGACTTTTCTTTCCATAGTGCATTTGATATCAGCCAATGTCACATTTCACTTTACAGTCATGTCACATATCCCCTTAGAGGCGAATTCGCATGTATCCTAACAGCAGTTGTTAACGATCATCTTACATATGAGGTAACATATCATCTTACATACGGGTTTGCAGATGACCTTGCAACGGATGTCACATAAACTTACTGCCGATGTCTTAGAGCACCATCAGCCGATGTCTTAGAGAACCAAACAGCCGATGTCTTAAAGCACCACACAGCCGATGACTTAGAGCACCATACAGCCGATGTCTTAGATCACCATACAGCCGATGTCTTATAGCACAATACAGCCGATGTCTTAGAGCACCATACAGCCGATGTCTTATAGCACAATACAGCCGATGTCTTAGAGCACCATACAGCCGAAGTCACAGTTCACGTTGCAATTTGTTTTTAAGTCATTGCAACGTTGCACACACATCATTTGAATGTACAAGTAATACTATATACAATTCATCCAATGATATGCACATATCATTTAAATGCACAATCCATTCTATATACAAGTCATTGTGTAATGCACACACATAATTTGAATGAACAAGAAAGGTTATATTCAAGTTATTGTGTGATTTTCACACTCAATTGAATGTTTAATGTCATTTTATACCTAATTCAGTGTTTGATACATACACATTCATTGAATGTACAAGTCATTCTATATTCAAGTGATGTACACACACATTGAATGTACAAGTCATTATATGTTCAAGTGATGTACACACATCCAATGCACACGTCATTCTATGTTCAAGTGACGTACACACATCCAATGCACACGTCATTCTATATTCAAGTGATATACACACAATTGAATGTACAATTCATTCTATGTTCAAGTGATGTACACACACATTTAATATACAAGTCATTCTATATTCAAGTGATGTACACACACATTCATTGAATGTACAAGTCATTCTATATTCAAGTGATGTACACACACATTTAATGTACACGGCATTCTATATTCAAGTGATGTACACACACATTGAATTTACAAGTCATTCTATATTCAAATGATGTACACACACATTGAATTTACAAGTCATTATATTTTCAAGTGATGTACACACACATTGAATGTACAAGTCATTATATTTTCAAGTGATGTATACACACATTGAATGTACAAGTCATTCTATATTCAAGTTATGTACACACACACCCACACACAATTTGAGTGAGCTTAAACGGAAGCGTTTACACAAGTGTGACGTCACCGAACAATGAGTGATCGATCTCTTTCTTTAATTTCTTTAACACTTGTAGACGTCACAATGACACCGAACTGAACACAAGTCTCAACACATTTTATTTTCTTAAGCATCAAATGGGTTAGAACATGTCCATCCTTGATTCAAGTGTGCATTGGACTTATCCTGTTGAACAAACAATATATGTTTTTTTTATCGCTTACATTATAACACTAGGGTCCAGAACGTTACAAAATGCGCAGCTTGTTTCAATTCATATTATCATAATAAGTTTGACCCAACCCTGTTTGTTAGTATTTTTTGTTCTTTGGCTTAGATTTTTATATGAACCAAAATGACTCATTTGAGAACTTGTTAGATTAAAGCGTAGTGGAATAAACTTTGCGTCAAGTGTTTTGTGTATTCTGGTGCACAGTGTGTTTTAAAGGTCATACCATAGACAACGTGTATACACGAATCAATGCTTGACACTGCTCAGTCTCAACTGTTGGCCTAGTTCCCGAGACGTCTTACCATTACTTAATGAATACATACTTTGGCCACCCAGCTGTCATGACTGATTTAATTGAAGCGTATACAAAAGTGGACAAACATGACTTTGTCATTACCAACAACTTTTCATAAGTTATTTTAACTGTAGGTGATTTTTTAAAATATAAGTAGCCATGAACCATAACTCTGGGAGTCTATTTTCAGCAATTGAGTATTTATAGGAATGAGTTGTCCATTCATTGGTTCAACTTTTTTTTAGCACAAAAGTTTACCCATAATTTTACAAGTCTACTTTGAGTGATTGAGTATATAGGAGAATGTTTTCTTTTCATTGAGTTAACTTTTTAGCACAAAAGTTTACCCATAATTTTACAAGTCTAATTTGAGTGATTGAGTATATAGGAGAATTTTTTCTTTTCATTGAGTTAACTTTTTAGCACAAAAGTTTACCCATAATTTTACAAGTCTACTTTGAGTGATTGAGTATATAGGATAATGTTTTCTTTTCATTGAGTTAACTTTTTAGCACAAAAGTTTACCCATAATTTTACAAGTCTACTTTGAGTGATTGAGTATATAGGAGAATGTTTTCTTTTCATTGAGTTAACTTTTTAGCACAAAAGTTTACCCATAATTTTACAAGTCTACTTTGAGTGATTGAGTATATAGGAGAATGTTTTCTTTTCATTGAGTTAACTTTTTAGCACAAAAGTTTACCCATAATTTTACAAGTCTACTTTGAGTGATTGAGTATATAGGAGAATGTTTTCTTTTCATTGAGTTAACTTTTTAGCACAAAAGTTTACCCATAATTTTACAAGTCTACTTTGAGTGATTGAGTATATAGGAGAATGTTTTCTTTTCATTGAGTTAACTTTTTAGCACAAATAGTTTACAGTGTTTCATTGTTTGTTGACGATATGCATTGTGTGTTTCTTCACATGATCTTTTAACGTTGATTCAATTCATACATGTTTAAGGTGAGGATTGTCAAATGTTATTGTTGCCTGGTTCTTCTGATTCTGTCAATTACTTCAGCTGGTTTTTTATATTCCACTTCACAACAACTGTCTCTCTCTGATAAGAAATCAAAATTTTCCAATGTACACTTACAATACATTTATTATAAAGGCTATATAATCACTTGATTCCTTTGACATAGGACAGTGTGTACAAGTATAACTCCGATGCAGAGAAACCGATACCCCCATGTTTTCAATACAATAATCAGATACCAAATCAGTCAATCCATTTTGAGAGCAATCCGACATGACCTCTCAAACCCAAGTTATCTCTCGTACTGCCAAGGTAGTTCACTCTCGTTAGTGAACGTAATACAGTCCACGCTCAAGAAGTTGCCAACCCTTTTATCATCTCCAAAATCACATGCACTCGTGACATGAAAATCGTTTCCATTCGCTCACAAGCCCCATTTGTCACCAACATCAAAACACACAAACTCTAGCTGATTCCGTGACTTTGAAAGTCTCCACTGGACGGGTACCGTTAGTATATGTTATTCACTGGCTCTACACTTTTATTAAATAGAATCACTGGTGGGGTGCCATTATTAGATGGTTTTCACTAGCTGGTCACCATTATTAGATAGTATTCACCGGCTTAGCCCCATTACTAGACTGTATTCACTGGCTAGGCATCCTTATTAGATGCGACTCACAGGATGGACACTATTATTAGATGTTAGTCATTGGCTGGGCATCCTTATTAGATGCGACTCACAGGATGGACACTATTATTAGATGTTAGTCACTGGCTAGGCATCCTTATTAGATGCGACTCACAGGATGGACACTATTATTAGATGTTAGTCACTGGCTAGGCATCCTTATTAGATGCGACTCACAGGATGGACACTATTATTAGATGTTAGTCATTGGCTGGGCATCATTATTAGATGAAATTAACTCGCTAGGCTTCATTATTAGATGGTATTCCCTGAATGTGTACCATTATTAAAGGGTATTCACTGGCTGGGTACCTTAATTGTTATATAGTTTTCACTTTCTCGACATCATTATTAGAAGGTATTCACTGTCTTGGTATCATTATTAGACGGTAATAACTGTCTTGATATCATTATTAGACGGTATTCCTTGGCTGGGCACAATTATAAGACGGTATTCCTTGGCTGGGCACAATTATAAGACGGTATTCCTTGGCTAGTCACAATTATTAGACGGTATTCAGTGTTACGGCACCATTAGTAGAGAGTATTCACTAGCTGGGCGCAATTTTTAGATGGTATTCACTGGCTAGGTAGTTCAAGACCTGAAGGTCTCGCGTCAAATAGAACTTTATAATAAAAAGTTAAATTTCTGGATAACGCACTGAGTGAGATCACCGGAATGTTTTCAAAAACAAGTCATTGAGTCATGAACTGGACACATAATCTCATTTAGCGAGTTGATTTTTTTATAAGGACTTTCTACTAATGTTAGACTTTCTGAAAATTAAAAAAAAATATTATAATAATTTAACCAACCTCCCCCACTCCTTTATTGAATACTCCAAACAACCCACGACTTCAAATAAAAGTTGTACAAGTTTGAATTGTGTTAATAAAGTAAAAAATGAATAAGAGCATAGTCAGTGATGAGTTTTCACTTGTGTGATAGACTGGAACTAATTCAGTTATTGTTTTTTATAACACGTGAAATATACATTGCTGAAATTACTGGTTGATTATTAAGTTTGAAATACTGTTTGGTTATTGATTTAACGAATTGAAACAGCAAGATGCCACTGGCTTACAAAAACACTCATAGGATCAGTGATAGGAATATAGCAATTTTTTTTAACAGTATAGGTCGACATGAAATAATGACAACATCCAGAGGGCAAAAATATTAAATGTATTCCGAATAGAACTGAACTGAGAGTAGGTCGAATAAACGAGTCTTCTACATACAAGTTCATTAATAAGGACATGTGTATGTTTATTTTAAAAATCCATTGCGGATAGCGCGCAAAAATATAAATCCGATAAGTATTGAAATGCTATAGGATTTTTATGTTTTTTTTTTATAACGCAACTGCGTTTAATGCGTACAATTTTATTTTTTCGGAAAATTACATGGTCAGATGGCAAGACACTCGTGGCTGGACTCGTGCCATGATATCACTTTGATCGTGATGTCTCAAAGCTGTATAGCAATTATAATTTTTTTAAGAACAATTACATCGCAATCAAACATGATCCACACAACTCTCTTCTTGTGTCTTGTTCTATTGAAAGGACTCACATTCGGTAACATCAACACAACTGATCTAACCTACAGCGTCTACCAGGACCTTAAGCTCAATGGATGCCACCTGTTCAATCTCAACACGGCCAAGAAGTCCAGACTCGCATGCGCAATTTTCTGTTCGTCTGATTTAAGCTGCGCAGCTTTTAAATTTCTTGATGTCACGTCAGACTGCATGACCTGTTGGAGAAATGAGGTCACGGAAATTAATTTCATGAAGGGGGAATTCACTTCATTGCCCAGGGTGATGAGACAGAGAAACTGGCAGTTTGCGAGTGATCTATTTACGAACAGATCTCTTGAAGTGCCTGGGGGCCTGAAGTCGGGAATGGTGGTAAGTAAAGGAAGTTGGTAAAATATAAAAGTCTCAAGTAAATTAAAGCTAATGTGTTTAATGTACAGCTAGTATTCAAATAATGTTGCGTCGTAAATACTTTCCTCTTTGCAACAACTGAGAAAAAGCTGGACCTTTTAAAGATTCAATTTTAGATTTATGACACAAAAATATATTGAAGCTAGGCAGATACAATTCAAGACAACGATACAGATTTTGTTAGATATTGGTACATACTGATTACGTTCTATTTTATAAGACGAATTCATCAAGGACGTTCTCTTTCTGTCACCAAGACTCGCATCAAACATACGGTGAAATATCTTTCTCTTTCTGTGCCCCCAAAACAATGGAATTCTCTTCCACTACACATTCGCAATATACCAAACATCACAGCCTTCAAAACTGCAATCAAAACTCATCTCTTTAAAATCTACTATCCTGACTGATTCCCCCTCTCCTGGGTGCCGTCCATGTCTTGACATTTAAAAAGTTATGGAATGGTTGAAGCGAATACACATTTGTTTTGTTTTATTTAATTAATGAATGTTAATTTTTAAGTTCATTATTATGTTTGTTAAATTGTATGTACAGCGTGGTGAGCCCAGTCCTAGGTTGGGTTACTATGCTATTGACAAATTCTTATAATAATGATAATAATAATGAACTTATGAAAATGTCATTAAAAACAACGAAAAAACATATTTAGAAGTCAGTTGATCTGCTCTCTCAATTAAGTTTAGCTTTCTACAGAATTCCGTTTCTCAAACAATTGTTCAATGGAGAGAGTTAAAATGATAATTCGAGTTTGCATGCATTTAGCAACATTTTATTTGCAACTTAAGCTGAAATTGCATACATTTAACCACCATACATTTAAAGAAGTTAATATGTTAACAATATGGTGTATCTATTAATATCACTAATGATAGTAACGGCCATGGCAATATTCTCCAGGCGTAATGATATGACACACCATAGTTCAATCAACCTCTGATCGATCATTAGCTTTCCAACCTACTTTTAACGATACATTATTTTTTAACAATAAAGTACTCCCACCTACAGGTTCACATTACAGGTTTGGTGTTGACCAGTGAAGACTTCTACATATCTTATACAACCAACTTTTAACGATACATTAACTATACAACCTACTTTTAACGATACATTATATTATAACAATAAAGTTCTCTCACCTACAGGTTCACATTACAGGTTTGGTGTTGACCAGTGAAGACTTCTACATCAACTTCGAGCAAGCAGACGATCAACGAGATGTCAGTTTGCACTTCCGGATCCGGAAAGACTACGACAATGGCAGTCCCATCCTCGTCTTTAGTTACTACACGAGCAAAACCTGGGGCCCGGAGACACGGCCGGTCGTGACACCCTACCCATTCAAGGCAAACACAAATACAAGTCTTCATTTCCTGGTCAGGGAGGACATGTTTGTCTTGTACATCGACACAATTTTGTGTTGTAATTACACGCACGTGCCGGGTATGTTGTACACCAAGGTAAATTACATACGGGTCATTGGGGGATTACAAGTTTATGAAATCAGTTCATAACATTAGTTGGAACAACTCTATCGAATCAAGTGTTTAGATATTTAACAGAATGATTCATTACAGTGATGCGAATGATGTATTGTATTTGATATTGCTTTAATGGTATGAAAGTATAAAATATGCATTTTTGGCTATACGGACAAGTCAGAGAACAATTGAAACTTCAAATTTCACAGTGCTGAACAATATTGATAAGTCAGTTGTGTGTTATATATTAAATTTTTTATTGTGATAAAAGCCCTTCAAAACTACTATTTTGTCATTAAAGCTTTATCAAATAAACGATTATATCAATAAAGAAATGAATACATTTCTATTACTCAAGTAAACTGTGATTTGTGATAACATTTTTAACAATTTTAATGTTGACTCAAGTTAAATAGAATAATTGATTATTTATTTAGAACACCACAATACAGTACGGCCTGATTAGAAAGGTTTTGAAACACCACCGTACAGTATGACCTGTTTAGAGCAGTTTTAAAAATAATTATGAATTCAAATTGTACTATATTTTTTAATGATCTGACTTCACTTTATAATTTTACTAGCCGATATACCCGGCGTGGCCCGGGATTGCATTAGGATCCCGATCCCGGTGGCCTACAGATCCCGTTAGGATACTGTTCTCTTTGGGATCCCGTTTCATCTAGGGACCCTCCTTTACAATGTTATCCCATTTCCTGAGTTGGTCCTGACATAGATTTAGCTTTTTAATGATATCGAACCTTCTGGAAAATTCTAGATTGGATATTCTTAGTTTAAAATACACCGATATCTAAAAACGGAGTGTGCAGTGTATTGCTCCCACGTTAGGCCTATATCCATCAATTCACAAAAAAACTAAAGTGTTATCTAAGCCTATTGACCTATAGAACTTTCTGGAACATTCTAGATTAAATGTATTATCCTCCCCGAACTGTGTAAAAACCGTCCTTTATTAGTAATAATTATTCTTCGAATACGAAAAATTATACGACTACATGAATTTCTATAACTATAGTACATTTAAGTTAAAAGAGAGGCACCGGGGGCCCATACCAAATTGTACCGAATTAGTTTTGCCTGAGATGGGGCCCTATAATAATCAGTCAGGTAAGTTATGAAGTTACAATTTTAAATTTGTCCCATTAAAATCTATTGAATAATGCCATAGATATAGCGTTTCAAAGTTATCGAACTTTCTGGAAAATTATAGATTGGATATTATTAGTTTTACATCCACCGTTATTTCCATTTGGACTAAGAAGTGTATTGCAACAAAGCTAAGCCTATATCCATCAATTCACATAGAACCTATAGTGTTGTCTAAGCCTATTAATATTTATATAGCTTACATAAGGACAAATGAAACGGGGCCCCCGGCCCCCCAGGAATGGATATTATGAGTTCGGTACCCTTTAGTATTTGAGTATGGATAATCAAGTGTACGTGTACTAAGTTTGGTCAAGATCCATCCATTCATTTAGGAGTATTAAGCCCATATATATTTATATAGCTCATATAAGGAAAATCGAAATGGGGCCCCCGGCCCCAGAAGAATGGATATTATGAGCTCAGTACCCTTCGGTATTTGAATATGGATAATCAAGTGTACGTGTACTAAGATTGATCGATATCCATCCATTCACGTAGGAGTATTTGTTTAAACATTTTTTATATAACTCATATTAGAAAAAAACGAATTCGGGGCCCCCGGCCCCACACGAAATGTTATTAAAAGTTCTCAACCCCTTAAGAGTTTCTTCTGGATAATGATGGATACATGTGCCAAGTTTGGTCAAGATCCATCAATCCGTGTACAAGCCTTTGTGGAACAAACAAACACATTTTCACTTTTATATATATATACTAGCGGATATACCCGTCAAATTTGCCGGGATAGCATTCGGAACGAAGGAACTTCAACAGTCTTCAGCCTTATAATTATTCCGATCCCGGTGGGCTCCCAATCCCGTCGGTATTTCGCTCCCGTTTGTATACCGTTTCCCGGTGGGATTTTGATCCCCCTGGATACCAATTCAGGTATGATCCCAATCCCGTCAGTATTTCGATCCCGGTGGTATCTTGATACCAGTGGGATAACGATAGCTGTCGGATCCCGATACCGGTGGGTTACCGGTCAAAGCCTATTGATATTTATACATAGCTTATATAAGGAAAAATTAAATGGGGCCACCGGCCCCAGAGAAATGGATATTATAAGTTCAGTACACTTCGGTATTTGCATATGGATAATAAAGTGTATGTGCACTAAGTTTGTTCAAGATCTATCTATTCATGTAGGAGTATTTGTTGGTCATTTTATTTATATAGGAAAAAACTACATTTTGGGCCCCCGGCCCCAAACGGAATGTCATAAAAAGTCCATAACCCTTTAATAGATCTTTCCTGATAATGATGGATATATGTGCCAAATTTCGTCAAGATCCATCCATTATTCTAGGAGATTTAAGTCTATTGACCTATAGAACTTTCTGGAACATTCTAGATTAAATGTTTTATCCTCCTGGAACTGTATAAAAACTGTCTTTTCTGAGTAATTATTCTTCGAATACGAAACGTTATTCAACTAAATGCATTTCTATAACTATAGTACAAATATGTTAAAAGAGGGGCTCCCCGGGGGCCCATTCCATAATTGTACCAAAAATTTTTAACAGATGGGGCCCAATAAAAATCATTCAGCTAAGTTATGACGCTAAAATTTTTAATTTGTCCCAATAAAATTTATTGAATAATGCCATAGATATAGCGTTTTAAAGTTATCGAACTTTCTGGAAAATTCTAGATTGGATATTATTAGCTTTACATCCAACAATATTTCAGTACGGACAGTGAAGTGTATTGCTACCACGCTTGGACTATATCCATCAACTCACATAGAAACTATAGTGTTGTCTAAGCCTATTGATATTTATATAGCTCATATAAGGAAAAATGAAACGGGGCCCCCGGCCCCAGAGGAATGGATATTATGAGTTTAGTACCCTTCGGTACATAAATATGAATAATAAAGTGTACTTGTACTAAGTTTAGTCAAGATCCATCTATTCATATAGGAGAATTATATCTATTGATATTTATATAGCTTATATTAGGAAAAAATGAAATGGGGCCCCAGGCCCCAGAGGAATGGATATTATGAGTTCAGTACCCTTTAGTATTTGAGTATGGATAATCAAGTAAATGTGTACTAAGTTTGGTAAAGATCCCTCCATTCATGTAGGAGTATTAAGCCTATTGATATTTATATAGCTCATATAAGAAAAAAACGAATTCGGGGCCCCCGGCCCCACACGAAATGTTATTGAAAGTTCTCAACCCCTTAAGAGTTCCTTCTGGATAATTATGGATACATGTGCCAAGTTTGGTCAAGATCCATCAATCCGTGTAAAAGCCTTTGTGGAACAGACAAACAAACAGATTTTCACTTTTATATATATACTAGCCGATATACCCGGCGTGGCCCGGGATTGCAGTAGGACCTTGATCCCGGTGACCTACAGATCCCGTTAGTATACTGTTCTCTGTGGGATCCCATTCCATCTAGGGTTCCTCCTTTCCAATGTTATCCCATTTCCTGATTTGGTCGTGACATAGAATTAGCTTTTTAAAGATATCGAACTTTCTGGAAAATTCTAGATTGGATATTCTTAGTTTTAAATACACCGATATCTAAAAACGGACAGTGCAGTGTATTGCTAACACGTTAGGCCTATATCCATCAATTCACAAAAAACTAAAGTGTTATCTAAGCCTATTGACCTATCGAACTTTCTGGAACATTCTAGATTATATATTATTAGTTTTGCATCAACCGATATTTCTGTACTGACAGTGCAGTGTATTGCTTCCACCCTTGGCCTATAGCAATCAATTCACATAGAATCTATAGTATTGTCTAAGCCTATTGATATTTGTATAGCTTAAATAAGAAAACGGAAATGGGGCCCCCGGCCCCAGAAGAATGGCTATTATGAGTTCAGTACCCTTCGGTATTTGAATATGGATTATCAAGTGTACGTGTACTAAGTTTGATCGATATCCATCCATTCACATAGGAGTATTTGTTTGTAATTTTTTTATATAGCTCATATAAGAAAAAAACGAATTCGGGGCCCCCGGCCCCACACGAAATGTTATTAAAAGTTCTCAACCCCTTAAGAGTTCCTTCTGGATAATGATGGATATATCTGCCAAGTTTGGTCAAGATCCATCAATCCGTGTAAAAGCCTTTGTGGAACAGACCCACAAACAAACCCACAAACAAATTTTCACTTTTATATATATACTAGCTGATATACCCGGCATTTGCCGGTTTGTTATTTTTGAGTACCGGTACTATTAGGTAGAAAAATACTTTTCATTTTAAATAAGGTTTTATGTTTGTCCTAATTAATGTAAAGAAAAACAAAGGCAGTTAAATTACTTTTTAAAACGTTTATTATCTTTAAAACGTTTGTTTAAGCACATTATGTAATGTAATTTTTGTTGTTGAAGAGAACATGAATGTTGTACAGGAAATTAACATTTTAATATATACGAAAAACTTATTAAATTGTAATTATTTACACAAACAATTTGAACGCTAAATATAATCAAATTAATTTATAATTTATATGGTTGCAAATAATTTGTTCGTTAAATGTTTACAATACCACAACAAAATCAAATTGAAATTAAGTATTATTATTTTTTAAAGAATTATTTAATAGTTCAATATCATATATATAAAAGTTAAATATTAACCCTTGTCTATGTCAGCATCGTGGATAACAAAGAGAACAGCATGGATACCGATGCGAAATGCATGTATTCTAAAAGCATTTGTTTCAATATGTAATCCAGCCTTGATGATTAGTGTGTTCATTGCAAAACATTTTTATATACAACATTTTTTGTTTTTCCCTCTGGAGCATATATAAACAAATGCTTTGGGGAGCCTACTCTTGAGCAGGCTACGTATAACTGGCCGTGGGAGAAACATGGTGACTCCAGGTTAATACCACAGCACTTTATTGACTGGCCCTGTGCCTTGTTGATGGTAATACCGAATGCCAGTCTTATAGGGTACTGTAGTCTCTTAAACGTGAATGGTATATCTGTTGGGATCAGAGGAATGCGGGGAATATATACGTCACGCCCCTTTCCCTTCCCCGTCAATACTGTTGCTTCTATGACGTTTGGCATCATCCTCTTGATGCAAAGCCGAGTCCCATTGCATAGTATAGGTGGATCTAAATTTCGAAGCAGTATGATGGGTGACCCAACTTTAAGTCGCAGTCGGTGTGGTGGCATCCCGGGCATGTCGAGGGAATTTAGAAATTCTGTTGGATAATTTACGGCCTCGTCAACATCCACAACCGTGTCAATCGACTTATACTCAGTTATGGTTCCTGGGATGAGGTCTTGAATGAGGTTGTTAATTTTATGGACGGCATCGTTTTTTGAGGCGAGGATTGCTCTCTCACACAGCCACTTGGTGTTTTGATAATTTTCTGCTATATTTGGATATACTTTATCAATCAGCTCTGTGACTGATGACACTATGTGACAAAAATCATGTGGAAATACAATTTCGCCTGATGCCAAGTCAGTGGGAAAAGTACCTTCTCCAAGTTGAAGAAGTTTGTAAGCGAAACTTTGGGCAGCTGGATCTCCTAGCAGCCTGACTCTCATGTTCGTCCTAAGAGAAACCTTAACTACCTGTGCCCAAAGTGCCGAAGCCTTAAGACAGGCATCAATTTCATCTGCTGGCGTCGACTTAGGTATCACCGGAAGTGTTTGCCGGAAGTCCCCAGCTAACACCACCAGAGCCCCTCCCATCAGCTGGTTACTGTCCCTCAAGTCTTGTAATGTTCTATCAAGGGCTTCCAGCGATTTCTTGTGTGCCATGGTGCATTCATCCCACACGATAACTTTGCACGTTTTTAACACTTGTGCCTGGCCACATCTTTTGCTAATATTGCACGTGGGATTTTGTTCACTGGCAATGTTCAAGGGCAATTTGAGTGCTGAGTGTGCTGTTCGCCCTCCATCCATGAGTGTCGATGCTATCCCAGACGAAGCAATTGCAAGTGCCACATCATTCTGTGATCGAATTTCGGCAAGCAATAAATTTATTAAAAATGTTTTTCCAGTTCCGCCGGGTGCATCGATGAAAATTATTCCACCTTTTTGCCCACTGAGATAATTCATAACAGTTTCGTAAGCTTTTCTTTGATCATTTATTAATAAAGGCTTGTTTATTTCAACATATTTTCGTAGATCCTCAACATTGTAGCTCTTTTCTCTAATAAGATCTGTATTGAAAAGTTCCTGCTGATTGCGTTCTGGAGATTGAATTCCTAACTCTGATAATTTCTTGTTGTTCATAATCAGACACTTGTCTTCTATTAATATAAGAGACTCGTTAAACATTTCTGGGGAAAAATGTAAATCAGCAGTAGGATTATCTCTTCGGGCTTTGGTGAGTATATCCTCACTCATGCTTTCTTTATAGTTATCCCATAAGCTTTGAGGGTTTGATGGGTTGCAGTTCGTAAGGATTATTGCAAAGAGATTCCTTATTTGTTCTGGGAAAGAATGTAACGCTGCCTCTCCTAATGTGATATCACAGTGTTGATCATCTTCCAATAATCCTAGCCTTTGGCAAGCTTCTCTATAGGTTTGGCACACTACTCCATCTACAGTTTTCAGAGCTGTGAAGGAGACAGGTCCTCGAACGGCATGAAGCAACATTCGAAGATAAAAACATTCAGCGTTATTTGGGTGGACAGTGTAAACACGACCCAAGGCTTCGCTGGCAACTGCATCATAGCCGGAAACCGGTACTCCTTGTTTTCTTTTGGAGAAAATTTTCCTGGATGGGTTCCAAGTGTAATATCGTGGAATCTCCGGATACAACAATGTCCTCGCAAATTGGTCTTGTTGACACAATTGAAAAAATGCTGTCAACGTCGTGTTTGGTGGATTAGCAGCAACTGTCCGGGCGTTATCCCGTGTGAAGTACACTCTTTGGCCGTTCTCTAAATGAACACTAAGGTGAACAACTGGTGGGTGGCGTTCGTGAATCGGGAAGCTAAAGATCCGCCAAACTGCTTCATTACTACTGATATACCTTCCCAGCTGGTATTGGGATACCTCATCAGTGGTATACGAGTGGCAAGTCCAAAAACAGCCATGTCACTTCCCTTATTAACATATTTACATATGTACTTTATGGATTTAACTGAGTTACAGTATTCCACATTAATGTGCGCCTGGAACATTTTGGATAGGAGTGGACAGTACGGAACAACCCATCTGTTGTCCACTTCTATATCTGTGTTGCCGCTAAGTTTCAATCTTGATGTGAATCCTCCATCTTCTGGACTCCTTCTTCTATAATGGGGATATCCATCTTCTCCTGTTTTTGTTTCTTTTATTAAATTTCTTGGATACTTTTTGCTGCACCTTCCGTCCTTCATACATGGTGCATTAAAATTCAGATGTCCACATGGACCATGAACCATGTGTTTCATCACCACACCATAAAGGTCCGGGTCTTCCTGTGGATTTGGGAACTCTGCTGATATTACTTGATCTATTTCAGTAGGACGTATTTTCTCTTTGAGCCATATTAAATTATGAGAGTGCGGAAGTCCTCTTTTTTGCCACTCTATTGAATACATCCAGCATCGAGTTTCCCCAAATACCAAATACATGACTCTTGGTTCTTACGTTTATGAATTTCATTTGTTTTTGTCTAAAGACCCTGGCTACTATGTCATGACGATCGCTTGGTGTCTGTCCAAAGGATAGCTCTTCCTTTATTTCTGACCAAGCAGGATTACATGTAAATGTAATAAATAAGTCGGGACGCCCATAAGCTCTTACATATGACATGGCATCTTGTGCATATTCGTGCATATGCCTTGGGCTTCCTGTGAAAGTGGCAGGAAGAATGATAATTTTGCCAATGTCATCTACGCTCCCGTCATTGGCCACTGCATCCCTTAAGTGGATGTACTCATCGGCTCTAAGTTTCATTTGATTTTGTCGAATGAAGAGGAGGCGCTCACTTTCAATTTTTGCATACATGTCGACAATAAATTGATGGAATAGTTGGCGACAATTTAAGATATGGTTCGATGAATTATCTCTAATCATCAACCTGTATGAATAGAACTCCATCGCTGTAACCTTCTTATTAATTGTCGCACCTGAGGTTTGGTCGACTTGCATGATGTTGAAGTGATAGCCATCCTCTCCTTGCCAAAATATCAGGGGGTATTGGAGTGCATCATATGATCGATGCGTTTCTGAAATGCGTTGTAGGGTGTCACACCGCCTCTGAATGATGATGTCACGGCGATCACATTCGTCACCTGATATGACGATGGCTACTTCATTTGTTTGAGGGGCATTGAAGCGCCTTTCGTGCTCACCCACTGGTCTTTTATCAGCTCTGATAACTACCTTGTATTCATCTGTAGGCATGCGTTCTAATGCTGTTTTGAATACTTTAATTAAGAAGTTGTGTTGATGTAGCATTTGTTGTAAGTTCAACACAATATCATTCCTAACTGCAGGGATATAATTACATCTCTGATCCGCTTGCTGTTGATCGTCTCCCATAAAGTAAATTTGTAAAAACTTTGGACTTTGATTAGGTAAAGGCAGTAGAGATCCTGCCTTATGATAAACCTGACCCTGCACTTTGAAAGTTGTGGTAAAGCCGCCTTCTTCAATGATATGTGTGGCCCCAAATGATGTCATCTGAAAACATGAGTTATATTTCCGTATGTGCTGTAAAAAATGCTTTGAATCCAAGGTAGTTCCAGACATGTAGGTGAGCAGGGCATCTGGTGGAATTTCAAGAGACGGAAGTTTAACTTTGCCACTTCTACAACACATTCCAGGAGACTCCAGTTTAAATTTCTTGGCATGACAGAAGGTGCATATTTTATCCATTCGTCCTATGAGAACAGTTGCGTTTTCATTATAGCGCTTGTTTGGTTCATAACGAAACGCTTCACGCAACAAAATAGGATGCCTTACCGCTCTTGATGCACTTGCTCTTGTCCTATCTTTTTGCAGTCTTGTCTCGTGCTGTTAAGCTGTCTCTGACGCCCTTAATGCACTTGTTCTTGTCCTCTCTTTCTGAATTCGGGCCTCGTGCTGTTCTGCTGTCTCTGACGCCCTTGATGCACTTGTTCTTGTCCTCTCTTTCTGAATTCGGGCCTCATGCTGTTCTGCTGTCTCTGACGCCCTTGATGCACTTGCTCTTGTCCTCTCTTTCTGAATTCGTGCCTCATGCTGTTCTGCTGTCTCTGCCGCCCTCGATGTTCTGAATCTTTCCCGATCCATTTGAAGTCGCCGTTCTCGCTGTTCGGGTGTCTCACTCGCACGAAGTAATTTGGCTTTTTTGGCTTTGGGCTGGACTTTTCCAATGGATTTCCTTTTCTTGGTTGGCATTCTGTATACAATACTACATTAAAACAATACACCTTTCTTTATTAAAAGTTTGATTATAAATTCCATGGAATATGAAGAAACATATGTCAACTTTTGTAATATTATACATTTTCATAAATTTAAAATCAATTCGAAAACGCCAAAAATTAAGATAAATAATTCATTACATTCTAGGAAATTCTTCGAAATATTATTTCATAGGCTCCTTAAATCAAAGTAATTTCCATATGTTTCTCAGCGTTTCTAAAGCTTTCTTAAAACGTTAAAATATTATTAAGTCGCCTTGCATCGCCATCAGTAAACACAAAGAAAGAGAAAGTAATAGAAAAGTCTTGAATCAATTCAATTAGGCAATAACAAAAATAAAAAACAATTCACCTTACCTTATAAAAAAGTTTGTAAACAATAAGTTGTTGACTGATATCAATTACTTTATGTGTCGTCTAGTGACTCTTGTTTATTCTTTACTCATCCGATATAGTATTTGCGATCAAAGTAATAAAAACTCTAAAACTCATTAATGATAATACAGTATAGACTAAAAAAAACGATGACCGCAATTGTTTATATACTAATGCTTAAATCGGTCAAAGGGCGCACTTCCGGTTCTAGTTCTAGACTAATGGAGAATACAATCGAAATAGGTCAAACGATCAGCTGCCTTTCCTGGAAATATTTAGATTAATGTGGAAAAATGATAAACATCCGGTTCTATAATTAGAACTGGAAAAAAAAAAACTAACGTCGCATTATTATTAATTATAATAGCATACATTATTAAATAATACAGCTCAATGCATTACTATAACTATAGTACATTTAAGTTGACAACTAAATGCATTCCTATGACTATAGTACATTTAAGTTAAAAGGGGGGCCCTGGGGACCCATTCCACAATTGTACCGAATTCGTTTTGCTTGAGATGGGGCCCTATAAAAATCACTCAATTAAGTTATGAAGTTAAAATTTTAAATTTTTCCGATTAAAATCTATTGAATAATGCCATAAATATAGCGTTTTAAAGTTATGGAATGTTCTGGAAAATTCCAGATCGGATATTATAAGTTTTAAATCCACCGATATTTCAGTACGAACAGAGAAGTGCATTGCTACCGCCCTAGGCCTACATCCATCAATTCACATAGAAACTATATTAATGTCTAAGCCTATTGATATTTATAAAGCTTATATAAGGAAAAATGAAACGGGGCCCCCGGCCCCCTAGGAATGGATATTATGGGTTCACTACCCTTCGGTACTTGAATATGAATAATCAAGTGTACGTGTACTAAGTTTGGTCAAGATCCATCCATTCATGTAGGAGTATTAAGCCTCTTGATATGTATATAGCTCATATAAGAAAAAAACGAATTCGGGGCCCCCGGCCCCAAACGAAGTGTTCTTAAAAGTTATCAACCCCTTAAGAGTTCCTTCTGGATAATGATGGATATATGTGCCAAGTTTAATCAAGATCCATCAATCCGTGTAAAAGCCTTTATGGAACAGACAAACAAACAAACAGATTTTCACTTTTATATATATACTAGCCGATATACCCGGCAAATTTGCCGTGATAGCATTCGGAACGAAGGAACTTTAAAAGTCTACAGCCTTATAATTATTCCGATCCCGGTGGAATCCCAATTCCGTCGGTATCCCGCCCCCGGTAGTATACCAATTCCTGGTTGGATTCGTATCCTTCTGGATCCCAATTCCGGTATGACCAAATCCTATCGGTATTCCGATCCCGGTGGTATCTCGATATCATAGGGAAAACAATACCGGTGGGATCCCGAAGCCGATGGGGTACCGGTCTAAGCAAATTAATAATTAAATATAGCTTATATAAGGAAAAATTAAAAGAGGCCCCCGGCCCCAGAGGGATGGATATTATGAATTCAATACCCTTCGGTATTTGAATATGGATAATCAAGTGTATGTGTACAAAGTTTGGTCAAGATCCATCAATTCATATAGGAGTATTTGTCGGTCATTTTATTTATATAGCTCATATAAGAAAAAAAATGAATTCGGGGCCCCCCGCCCCAAACGGAATGTCATAAAAAGTTCATAACCCCTTAAGAGATCATTATGCATAATGATGGATATATGTGGCAAATTTGGTCACGATCCATCCATCCATGTAGGAGTATTAAGGCTTTTGACATATAGAACTTTCTAGAACATTCTCGAACTGTATAAAAACTGTCTTGTCTAAGTAATTATTCTTCAAATACGAAAAATTATACAACTAGATGCATTTCTATAACTATAGTAAATTTAAGTTTAAAGAGGGGCCCCGGGGGCCCATTCCATAATTGTACCGAATTAGTTTAGCCTGAGATGGGGCCCTCTAAAAATCATTCGGGTAAGTTATGAAGTTAAAATTTTAAATTTGTCCCATTAAAATCTATTGAATAATGCCATAGATATAACGCTTTAAAGTTATCGAACTTTCTGGAAAATTCTAGATTGGATATCAATAGTTTTAAATCCCCCGGTGTTTCAGTACGGACAGTGAAGTGCATTGCTACCACCCTAGGCCTATATCCATCAAATCACATAGAACCTAAAGTGTTTTCAGAGCCAATTAATATTTATATAGCTTATAAAAGGAAAATGAAATGGGGCCCCCGGCCCCCCAGGAATGGATATTATGAGTTTGGTACCCTTTAGTATTTAAGTATGGATAATCAAGTGTATGTGAACTAAGTTCGGTCAAGATCCATCCACTCATGTAGTAAGTATTAAGCCTATCGATATTTATATAGCTCATATAAGGAAAAATGAAACGGGGCCCCCGGCCCCACAGGAATGGATATTATGAGTTCAGTACCTTTCGGTATTTGAATATGGATAATCAAGTGTACGTGTACTAAGTTTTATCGATATCCATCCATTCACGTAGGAGTATTTGTTTGTAATTTTTTTATATAGCTCATATAAGAAAAAAACGAATTCGGGGCCCCCGGCCCCAAACGAAATGTTATTAAAAGTTCTCAACCCCTTAAGAGTTCCTTCTGGATAATGATGGATATATGTGCCAAGTTTGGTCAAGATCCATCAATCCGTGTAAAAGCCTTTGTGGAACAGACAAACAAACAAACAGATTTTCACTTTTATATATATATATGATATGATATGATATGATATGATATGATATGATATCTGTGTACTGACTATTTTCTAAAAGTGTATGTTAAATTTCCAATGTGGAGATTTTTTAATGATGTTTGAGCTTGTTGTAATTATTGTAGTTTTCACGCCTTTGTGATCTGTAAAATCTACTGTTTCTGCAATGTGTTTTGCTTCATTTATTGTATCTATTTTTGGTATATAGAATCTATCAATTCTTGACTTGGTGTTAAACGTGTTGCTCGTAAATGTAGTTTCTTTCCCTCCTTTGTGTAGTGTTCTGTATGCGTCTACCATGTTATATGTCTCTGTTATGTATTGTATAATTTCTGTTCGTGTTGTTTCTTCTAAAATTTTATATTTTCTTTATGGGTTTGTTGTATCTAAACCGCTTGTTATATAATTGAAATCCCTTCCTAAAATGATTTTTCGTCTTTTGTGTGAGTATTTCAGTGTTTGAACAAGTGTGTTGTAAAATAGTGGTTGTTCTATGTGCTGTGAAGGTGCGTATATATTGACTAGTGTGTAAGTGTAAGTGTCTCTCTTGTCTGTAATGTTGAGAGTGACCGTTCTTCCTTTGCTATCCCTGTCCTTGTGAGTTATTTCCCATCTATCTGATGTCTGTACTATTCCTACTCCTTTACAATGTCTGCCTAAACTGAAGTGACTGTTTTTCATGCCTAAAGATTTTGTGTACTTTTGTGCGTCATCTTCTGTGTTTATATTTGTCTCTTGTAAAAAAATAAAATCACATTTGTGTTTTTTGACTATGTTAATAATGTGATGTTCCTTATTTTTACATCTTCTAATGTTTACTGATAAAAGTATGAGTTGTGTAGTCTCCATGATTGTTTGGATAATGATGTATTGAAGAGATTATATGTTTTTTTCTAAATTCATTTTTTTTTATACCTTTTAAAATTAAAAGTCTATAACATAATTTGATTCATCTTCAGAAGACGTGTCGTCCTCTGTAAATTCGGGAACGTCTCCGGGGAAAAGGTTGCATTTAAAAACATTTTTCTTCTCTCCGGTGTTTTGTCCATCTGAAGGACGCTTTTTTGTTCCCCGTGTTGTAGGAGATGTTGCAGCCCCTGGGGGCGGATTTTCCTGTTGTGTAGGAGATGTTGCAGCCCCTGGGGGCGGATTTTCCTGTTGTGTAGGAGATGTTGGTTCTGACAGGGGTAGTGGTCTCCTTGTCGGGGATGGTGGTCTCCTTGTCAGCGCATCCGCGTATGTGCGAACCGGCGAGACATTTCCTTCTTTGTCTATTGTCCTATTTTGGTTTACTCCTAACTTTTTCTTTTTCTTATTCACAATTGTTGTCCATACAATCTCCCACTTGCCTCCTCCTCCACTGCTGCTGTGGCTGCAGGGTTCTCCCCATCAGCGATTACAGCTACTGTGGTTGAAAGAGTCTCGCATTCGTTGACCAAATCCGCGGCGTTTCCAGGGGTCATCCCGTCTGTATTGTCCTTATCTATTATCAGACGTCCTGGGGAGTTTTCAGTGTAATCTACTTGTGAAATGTTTCTTCTAAATTTGTTGCATTTGCTGGTCCAATTGTCCAAAGAGGCGCAATCAAAACACGCTTGTTTTCTCCCTGGAACCAGTACCAAAATTTTTAAGTTTTTAATCGTACCACAATCGAGCAGTAGGTAATGTGGTACAGACAAGCGTTGTTTTGGTCTATAAACCACAGTCCAACGGTCAGCACAACCTTTGTGTTGAAAAACTTCAAATTTTTCTTCCGATAGGAATTGGACCATCTCTACCACCCCTTCTTTCGGCAGGGTAGGTGGTACCCAATGGAGAAATAGTTTTGACCTCTCCCGGCCAACGTGCTCAGTGGTGAGCTTTTTTTCTTTATTGATATATATTTCTTTTAAATGTACTTGGTCATACCTAAGTGTTTCTGCCCTCTCGCCGAGTTTGATGAACCATTTCAAAGGACCTACAAACTGATAGAAGGCCAGAATGTCTTTGTTCCCAATTGTGCACGTATCAAAGATTGCGTTTAGGATTTCGGACTGTGTTGTCCGAAAAGCCTCCTTCCCTGACAGTGTAATTGCCAGGGCTTTAGGATGGTGTACACTGTCAAGTGTAACGCACCTTACTGAAGCACGTTGTGTGTGCATATTTAATTAAAATTGAATGTACTTTCAAATTGAAATGCAAATACTTATTTAAAATTCTACTTCCGTTTGAAACAGTATACAGATGAGATATGATGAATTCGTATAACTCAGTTGAAATCAAGCGAAAATATTGAAATACTTCAAACTGCTTACAATGCACAGAATTGATTTGAAAAGTATTATATTCTAAAAAGCGAATTTCCTCAGATTATATAATAAATAGTCTTGTTTATTTTCTTCATTTTAAAAAGACGCCATCTTGTGGAACCGGAAATAAAACTTATTAGAAAATGTGTCTTACTTTGTTAAGCTTTAAGAATAAATAAATATATAAATCACTTTTTATAATTTAAAATTCAAAGTTTCACGAATGCAGCACTAAATAGTTAGAAAATTAAAATTAGGCAATAAAGTTCAAAACTTTTGTTATTTTCGAATTTATCTAATTGTAAATTTGCATTGCCAAAACAAATTTTTAAAAGTGTGCATGTGTTATAAAATCCTTTAGTATAGAGTTATAAGAAATAAAAAAAGACGGCTATTATTGCTCTTGAAAAATATTGATGACAGAATTATCATTTTCAATCATTTTTAAACAATAATATACAATTTTTTTAAAAATTGTTATAAAATTAATTATAAAATAGAAATGATTTTTAGTCATGTGACTGTAACAACTCTGACTTCTTGGGGGACATTTATTTTATACTTTGTAGTACATTTTTGGAAAATTGTGTTTATTAAAAAAAAGTAATATTGATTTATTAAAATTTTGCTGACCAAGTTAAACGATATGTTTTTTAACGAATAATCAATGACAGTGATTTGATATTAGAAAATATTGGAAAAACAGTCCAACTCAAAGCTAAACAGTAATAAACAAGTAACAACATGTCACTGCAAGGAATGTACTGTAGTAGTAGGAAAAACCTTGCTACGCTACTAAACCTGAAAGAAAACTGCAGTGTTTGAAATCTTGTCTGCTCCTAAAGTATTTGAACATCTTGACTGTTCGTACATATAAAAAGCTATGCGTAACTACTGTCATTGTCAAACTCTTGGGAAAGAAAACAAACTACAACTACAACATAGTTTTTGGGGAACAAAATACTCTAATTAAATGTCTAAATCTTGATTTCATAAAAATTGCCTCTGATGTCTAGATAGGTGCTAAATCAGACTTTGGCTGTCGGAGTTGTCTGTGACTGTCTGAGTTGTCTGTGACTGTCGGAGTTTTCTGTGACTGTCGGAGTTGTCTGTGACTGTCGGAGTTGTCTGTGACTGTCGGAGTTGTCTGTGACTGTCGGAGTTGTCTGTGACTGTCGGAGTTGTCTGTGACTGTGTTAAAATCAGTAAAAGCCTCTTACTCTTGAACTTTCTAATTTCAACCACAACTCTGTCGCCCTAATCTGCTGTAAAAGTGCAATGGCAGTAGATACCTTCTTTGAAATGTCTTAACACACATCTCGAGTGATATCTTTGTATAAAGCACTATAATTACTTGACAGATGCCTTCCACTTGAAATACAGGCAATCGGCACACAGTACACGAAGACAGAGATTCATGCTCACAAAACAGCTAAACCAAAAGATGCTGTCATTTTAATGATGAGTTGACTAAATTTTCTGTGACTTCTAGCCAAGCAATTATGGCGGCGGAAAAAGAAAACAGAAAAAGGAATGGTCTTTACTCATGAAATGGCTCACACTTATACAGAGAAACAGCTTGGTCAATCACGTCAATTGTTTTAAGAAAGTACAAAAACAAATGCAAACAATGCCATTAGAGATAACAGTATTACCAGAGCCAAACGATGTGTTCCTACATAGTGGAAAAAAAGAGTTGCTCTACCAACAGTTAAATTCTTAAATTGAAATAGAGAGTTAGAGATTACAAAATGGATATAATCATAATTAATCAAGCAGTCAAGAGTTTGATCCATATTGGATTCAATTGTAAAACACGTTGTTTTTTTTTTGTATTAAATTGTGGTTGATTTTAGTAATGTGAACATAATATTGTTCAGTTATTTTCTTCATCTGCATTACCTTTCTTAGTTGAGATTCTTATTGTTCTGTTAAGAACATGATTTGGTTTTTAATCCCTAAACCAAATGTTATTAATGAAAGTTATATGAACAAGAACAATTATTTTCCCAATAATCAGCATGATTAAAGGTTTTCACTATTCGTTAACAACTTGACATTTGAGCATTCAGTCAATAACTAGATGGAGATTTTGGTAGTGGCAAGTCAAATTACGGGAAATCCATTTTGGAAATGGGAGAGTGTCCTTTTGACAATATTAATTTTAAAAAGTTGTTTTTTGTAGCCGCATACTTATGCATTTATTTCATCCTTACTTGCAGTCATAAAACTTCATAACATCCTCTCTCTCCCACACACCTTGACCTATTTAATCCTTACTTGTAGGGTTAGAAGGTCATAATACCGTATCTCTCACACACAACCCTCATATTTGATCCTTACTTGTAGGGTTAGAACGTTATAATACCATCTCTCTCACACACAACCCACATATTTCATCCTTACTTGTAGTCATACAACTTCATAATATCCACTCTCTCACACACCACTTGACCTATGTAATCTTTACTTGTAGGGATACAAAGTCATCTAACCTTCTCTCATCCATACAACCCCCGGTCATTTCCTCTGTCACCCACTCTAAAATATTCAAGTTAATATATACATTAATGTGTAATGTTAGATGTCTTGCAACTCGTTAAATGTTGCATTTAATGTGCGTCACATTCCTGTAAATATATAACCAGGCATAAGTGGCTATATCCTATTCTAAAAGAGCATATGTAGTATGTGTGACTCTTTCATATTCTAAAGGGCCATATGTAGTATTTTTTGCCCTTTCCTATTCTAAATTGCCATATTTAGTAAATAAACACAGTAAATAAACTTACGTACACACTGGGTGGGGGGAGGAGAGAATCTGGGACTTTTTGTAAAACTGGGCAAAGGAGGTGGGGGGAGGGGTAAACAAAATTGTTTGAAAACATGTATGGCTCCCCAAACTTAATACTTTTTCTCCACAAACATAATTACACAAACATTACATTAGAAACTATTTTTAATTTTAAAAAATAAAACATAATTTACGAATACATCTATTACGTTAAATCTGTAATAAATATAGGTTAATAAAGCACACACTTTGGAGCTATAATTTACACTTACTATCGTGTAAATATGTTATTTCAGTAAATGGTGTACATTTTTTGATTATTTAATATTAAGTATTTTTCATTGTAAATAACTTTTATTTGGTACATAATTAAATAGTCCTTGTTAAATCTTTATAAAAATAATATAGTTAAATTGCAATGACAGCTGGAGCTGCAATACAAACAAATTAAAATATTAATTAATTAATAATAAACATTTGTGTTACATCAATTCAACTTTCAGTTTTTATGAGTTTTTTAAGAGCGTAAAAAACAATTTATTTTTCAAGGGAAACAATTGCATTCGTTTTCTAACACTATTTATTACATAAAATTCAGTATACTTTGAGAGACGTTAATTTTATTATTTGACGTGAGTTTATTTTGTAAAAAAATATTTATAAAACCAATACAAATTTAGACCTCAAAAAAATATAATAAATTTACCTGTATATCATAGGTATTTTTTACGAACCTACTTAATTACAAATTTAAAGGAAATTTATATTATAAAAAATATGCTTAACCAATGATATCTAGTTGACAACATAATGCATAAACAGTCGATCAATTTTTACAAGATGCGTTGCACTTGAACTCGTTCCCCACCATCAAGGCCACAATGCAAGCCAAGAAACCCAACATTCCCAACCACCAAAAACAAAGCCCCCCAAACGCATGCCACACCCGCCCCCCCCCCCAACCAACAAAAACAGTCATGCTTTGCACCCCCACTCAAAGAAAATCTGTGCAAGTGCCCCACCGACACCCCCCAAACAATCCACACATAGACACCCCCTCCCCCGCCCCGCACCCACACAAAGAAATTAGAAGGCCCTTAGACGCTTGAGCAGGCCCCATACAGCTGTGGATATGAGAATCCAGGATTCCCATAATTCAGTCCACGCACTCGTAGCGACCCATCCACCCATTCAATAGCTCTTTTAGAAAGTATACTTATATAGCTCATATACGACAAAAATAATCTAGGGCCCCGGCCTTAAAACGAGCATTGTAAAATGATTGTACTATTTTAGAAACCCTTATCGACATGCGCACAACGACAAAACAAAGTTTTTTCTTAATCGTATGAATGGTATAGGAACGCATAAGAGAAATATATTTATATAGCTCATAAAATTATTTAGGGCCCCCGGCCCCAAACGGAACATGTGAAATAGTTGTACTAATTTTAAAATATACTTATTATCTCACACACAAACTGAAATGTCGTTTTTTGTATTTGATTCAATTCCATAAACTTATGCAATAATTCTTTTCAAAAGTATATTTTTATAACTCATATTAGAAAAAAAAACACGAAATTTTAATCCTTGACTCGAAACAAAATGTTGTAAAATGGTTTTACTAATTCAGAAACCTACTTATTATTTTAAACATATTGAAAAGTCCGCCTTGCCCGAGTAGTCGGCTCTATTGAAGTTTTTGGAGACAGGACACTGTTTATCTTGCAAAGAAATGCACAGCCATCAAAGATAACGAAGCACTGGTACATAAAACAAACAATGAAATGTACAACCATCAAAGATAACGAAGCACTGGTCCATAAAACAAACAAAGAAATATACAGCCACCAAAGATAACGAATCACTGGTACATAAAACAAACTAAAAAATGTACAGCCATCAAAGATAACGAAGCACTGGTACATAAAACAAACACAGAAATGTACAGCCATCAAAGATAACGAAGCACTGGTACATAAAACAAACAAAGAAATGTACAACCATCAAAGATAACGAAGTACTGGTCCATAAAACAAACAAAGAAATAGACAGCCACCAAAGATAACGAATCACTGGTACATAAAACAAACTAAAAAATGTACAGTCATCAAAGATAACGAATCAGTACATAAAACAAACACAGAAATGTACAACCATTAAAAATAACGAATCAGTACATAAAACAAACAAAGAAATGTACAGCCATCAAAAATAACGAAACACTGGTACATAAAACAAATAAAGAAATGTACAGCCATCAAAGATAATGAGGCACTGGTACATAAAACAAACAAAGAAATGTACAGACATCAAAGATAACGAAGAACTGGTACATAAAACAAACAAAGAAATGTACAACCATCAAAGATAACGAAGCACTGGCACATAAAACAAACAAATACATGTACAGCCATCAAAGATAACGAAGCACTGGTACATAAAACAAACAAAGAAATGTATAGCCATCAAAGATAACGAAGCAGTACATAAAACAAACAAAGAAATGTACATCCATCAAAGATAACGAAGTACTGGTACATAAAACAAACAAATACATGTACAGCCATCAAAGATAACGAAGCACTGGTACATAAAACAAACAAAGAAATGTACAGCCACTTGAGAGATCAAATGAAAACACCTCATTCGGAGAGAATCAAGTGGTTGAAACGTTTCAACACTGAACAGACAGGAGACATTTTTAAAAATCTACACATAAGAGAAATAGAACCTAGAGCTAGGGAAATAACTTTCCGTCTCCTATACAACATGACACCAACATCCGTCAGACTTGAACATCACAGGATTCAAAGAACAAGATGTCCACTCTGCGGATACATGTTAGTAGAAACAGAACAACATTTGTTTATGGATTGTAAAATAATACAAACAGCAAAAGCAACCCCAACATCAGTCGCGTAGCAAGGGGGGGGGGCATCAAGCCCGGGCGCTACTCACAGAGGGGCGCCAAATGGTATATTTTACATATACTTTTGTATGGTTCTCGAATAGGGCGGGCGCTAAAGCTTGCTACATCACTGCCCAACATTACTCCTAAAAGCAGGAACAACCCACCACATAAACATAGACAAATCGATTACACTAAACACTATCCCTAAATCTATCAATAAAACCCAACATGTAATCAGCCGCCGACTATTGGCTGAATACAGACAACACATTTGTCAGTGCAGACAACACATTTGGCAGTGCAGACAACACATTTGGCAGTACAGACAACACATTTGGCAGGACAGACAAAACATTTGGCAGTGCAGACAACACATTTGGCAGGACAGACAACACATTTGGCAGGACAGACAACACATAAGGCAGGACAGACAAAACATTTGGCAGTGCAGACAACACATTTGGCAGGACAGACAACACATTTTGCAGTGCAGACAACACATTTGGCAGTACAGACAACACATTTTGCAGTGCAGACAACACATTTGGCAGGACAGACAAAACATTTGGCAGTGCAGACAACACATTTGGCAGTGCAGACAACACATTTAGCAGTGCAGACAACACATATGACAGTGCAGACAACACATTTGGCAGTGCAGACAACACATGTGACAGTGCAGACAACACATTTGACAGTGCAGACAACACATTTGACAGTGCAGACAACACGCCAGTTTTCACAAACATGTGTACACAGAAACATTGCTAGGAACTTTATTTAGAGCAAAAATACAAACCTAATAGATCAAAACTAATAAACAAGATCCTACTAAATTAAGACTAACTTAAACTTAAACATCCAACTAAAACAAAATATTACTATGCTATGACCCCTTGCCATACTCTCCCTTCATCCTCCCCTTCCTCCATCCTCCCCTCCCTCCCTCCCTCCATCCTCCCCTCCATCCTCCCCTCCCTATCTCCATTCTTCCCTCCCAATCTTCCCTCCCTCCATCCTTCCCTCCCAATCTTCCCTCCCTCCATCCTCCTCTCCCATCCCCTGTTCCTCCATACCCTGACACATGTTTGTTAAATGTAGATTTTGTAAAAACAAAAATATATTTATATGTATGTAAATAAAACGACGTCACAGGTTATGGACAGTGTCTACGCTCAAAATGTCACAGATTATGGACAGTGTCTACTTTCAAAATGTCACAGACTCTGGACAGTGTCTACGCTCAAAATGTCATCTTTTCCTTACAGAAAAGGAGCGGCAACCAAGGACACTGAAAAGTAAGAAGGAAGGAAGCCATCATCGTGTTCAGTTTTCATATCTTCCGTTTTGTTTTTATTTTTCTTGCCATTTCACACCATGCCGCTTATCGTCCCAATCATATCACACCATGCCGCTTATCGTCCCAATCATATCACACCATGCCGCTTATCGTCCCAATCATTTCAAAACATGCCACTTATCGTCCCAATCATCTCCACAGTTCACTCCACGGGGCTTCACACAATCCACTTTGATTAACATTAGTATTATTTAAAGTTTGGTTGTCTTTACGCCGTCACTATCCACATCACCAAAACTTTTTTTAAAAAAAGAAAAAAAAAACAAATTAAAAAAAAACACTCTTTTCTTTCCATATTCAAATATTTCCTATGTACAAAAAACAAAAATGTGTTTAATTGATAAATGTAAAATAAAATTAAAGTAAATAAAATTAAACGCTTCGTTATCGCAGAAGGACGGCAGTAGAAGTCGATGAGAGAAGTTTCCCCTGACACCCCCATTTGTTTTTGTTTTTTTGTTTTTGTTGTTTTGTTTTTAAATTTAAAAAAAAAATACAAGGGATTTCTCCCAAATTCTATCCCTTAATGTCAGGATGCAAACATAAGAAATAAAATGCAATGTTGACGAATGTCAAGCAGCCAAGCCAACATTCAAACCACTGTCTGTGATAACTGAGCATGTTGTTAAAATTCTTTACTTGATCGGCCTAAGAAAAAAAAAATCTTGACTGCTTGATTAATTATAATTATATCTATTTTAGAATCTACATCTCTTCATTTTTCACTTCATAAATTTCACAGTTGGTAAAGCAACTATATTTTGTTCAACAAAGTCCTTGTACACTATGTAGGAATACATTCTTTGACTCAGATAATACTGTTATCTTGTATTTTCATTGTCTGCGTTTGTTTTTGTAGTTTTTTGAAACAGTTCATGTATTTGACCAAGCTGTTCCTAAGAAAAATAATCTAACATTTCAGGAGAAATGTATATTTATATTCCCGGCATCTTTAACCGCTGCCCACATTGATTGGCTAAAGTCACAAAATATTTAGTCCACTCATCTATAAAAATGACATCTTTTGGTTTAACAGTTTTGTGAACAAGGAACTCTTCATTCATGTACTGTGTGACGATTGGCTGTATTTCAAGTGAAAGGTCTCTGTGAAGTTTTAATGGTGTTTTATACAAATCTCTCGCTCGAGATGTGTGTTAAGACATATCAAATATGGTATGTAATGTCACTGCACTTTTACAGCAGATTAGGGTGACAGTTTTGTGTTTTTAAAATAGCAAGATCAAGAGTAAAAGGCTTTTACATATTTTAACACAGTCACAGATAATTCCGACAGACAAAGCCTGATTTAGAACATATCTGAGATCAGAAGCAATTTATATGGAATCAAGAATTGGACAATTTAATTAGAGTTTTGTGTGTCCCAAAACTCTATTGAAATTGTAGTTTGTTTTCTTTCCCAAGAAAGGGACAATGGCAGTAGTTACGCATAGCTGTTTTCTGTACGGACAATCAAGAATTTAAAATAATTTACGAACAGCCAAAATTTCAAATACTGTAGGTACATCAAAGATTTCAAATACTGTCGGAGCTGTCAAGTTTTTTAAATACATCTTTGAACAGGCAAGATTTGAGATATTGTAGGTACAGTGAAGATTTAAAATACAGTTTGAACCATCAAGAAATTTCAAATTATTTAGGAACAGCCTC
Organism: Omphiscola glabra; assembly: GCA_964017045.1. Classification (NCBI taxonomy): domain Eukaryota; kingdom Metazoa; phylum Mollusca; class Gastropoda; family Lymnaeidae; genus Omphiscola; species Omphiscola glabra. The sequence continues at coordinate 31,764,288 of OZ024805.1, forward strand.
AAAGTTTCAAAAACTTTATGAGCAAACAATATTTTAAATACTGTAAGAACGACATGGTAGTTAGATTTGTTTTCCCAGTGCTATTAGCGTAGCAAGCTTTTGACACCTAGCTGAGACTACTACTAGTACACTACACTCTTCGGAGTGACAGTTGTTACGTGATTATCTCTGATTAGCTTTGAGTTTGACTATTACACATTTATTTCAGTTATTATAGAGCTAACATAAAATGTGTTCAATATTTGATACTATCAAATCAATGTCATTGAGATTTTAATAGAACATTATAACTTTACAAAAAAGTTAAAACACGCTTTTCCAAAATAAACTAAAAAGTATAAAATAATCGTCCCCCACAACTTCAGACTTGTTAAAGTCATACAATTAAAAGAAAATCATTTAAATTTTAAAAATTTTTATAGAAAAAAATATGTTTAAAATTTATTATATAATTTTTTACCTATTTACCATCTACATGCCTGCTTGCCTACCTACCTACCTGCCCACCTACCTACCTACCTACCTACCTACCTACCTACCTACCTATCTACCTATCTACCAATCCAGCTACTATCTACAGACCTGTTTACCCTCAAAATCTTAAAATCGTACAATTTCATCACAAAATCGTTCAGTACATTATCTTAATATTAAAAAAAACACTCAGTATATGTAATGTATACACATCAAAATCGTACATTGTACGCCAAAATAGTAAGAGTAAACAGGTCTGCATCTATCTACCCATCTATCTATCTATCTATCTATCTACCTATCTGCCTACCTACCAATCTACATATCTATCTACCTACTTACCTACCTACCAACCTACCTGCCTACCTACCTTTCTACCTACCTATCAATCCATCCATCCAATCAACCTCTCACCCACCCACCCTTCCATCAATCCATCCTTTCATTGCAATTCTTAAACTATTTGTTCCTTCTCTTCACTGAAATTAACATTGTAACTTTTAATCTATTTGTTCCTTCAGATCCCTGAAATTAACATTTTACTCTTAAACTATTTGTTCCTTCTCATCACTGAAATTAACATTGAAACTCTTAAACTATTTGTGACTTTTAAACAAGAAGTTACAATAAAAAAATTGTAAGACAATATCACACTGAAAGACGAAGTGGCTTTTGACCACTTTTTTACTTCTCAAGACAATTTGAAACTGAAAGACGTGGTGGCTTTTAAACACAATGTAGCATAGGTATGACTTCAAAATAATGTAAGTGTTAAAATGTTTTCAACTAAACTAGAGACAGACAGAAAGTGATTTTCTGATTTCGGCCGATACCGAAACCAGGCGAAGTTAAAAATGACTATGATTTTTTTATTGGTATGATCCACTAAAACAACGGTTCTCAATTTGTGGGTCGCGACACCTTTGGGGTGCAATGACCCTTTCTCAGGGGTCGCCTAAGACCATTTGAAAACAGATATACTCTACTGTTATGAAGTAGCAACAAAAATAAATTTGAAATTGGGGGTGGCCAAGAACTGTATTAAAGGTCGCGGCATTAGGAATGTTGAGAACCACTGCACTAAAATGTCAAGCCAGAAGCCGTGAACAAACTCTTTGTTCCTTTAAACCCTGTATTTTAGTTGAAATTGGCATTTTTATTATTCGATCTTGAAATAGCTCGTTCACTCGAAATTATTACTTATCGGCTTTTTTTTATATTTGACCCTGATTAAACACAATTTGAAATAATTTTGAGCTATGTCTAGTATGATAATACAATCACAGACTTGGTTACACTGGGACTCCCATTATCATACAATATAGTCTCAGAAAAGAACTTAATCATCTCAAACTTGGACAATATCATCTCATCATTGTAAAACAATTCTACAATATTACGTTCATGGCCGGGGGCGCTAAATACATTTTCCCCCCTTTATTAGCTCTATAATTCAACTTTTCGTATGCGTTTATATATTATTCATCCTATTGCGATAAAGCGTTATTGCATTGATACGCGCACGTCCGCAGAGGTTTCTAAATGAGTACAAACATTTTTGAACATTCCGTTTTGGGCGGCGGCCCTTAATTGTTTTTTTGTTTCAAATATAAGCTATATAAATATAATTTCAAAAGGAACTAATGCATTGGTGGATGGAATTTTAACAAATAGCAGCATTTCAATTTGTGTGTGACATAATAAATAGGTTTCTGAATTAGTAAAACCATTTTGCAATATTGGGTTTGCGGTCGGGCACACTTTTTTTGTTATAAGAGCTATAAAAATATAATTAATTTTAAACAGAGCTTAGGCATGAGTGAATAAACTCACATTCAAACAGCGATATTATCGTTTGTGTGTGACATAATTTAGTAGTTTTCTGAATTTGTACAAACCATTTTGTAATATTCAGTTTTAGACCGTGGGACTTAATTAAATTCGTTTTTTTTTCCACTTTTTATGAGATATTTAAATATATTTTTTGTAAGCGTTACTATTTCCGTTCATCTGATTGTGATACAACTTTGGTACGTTGTTGTGTGCACGCCCGCAAAAGGTTTCTGAATAAGTGCAACCTTTTAACAATATTCCGTTTGGGGCGAAAATGCCCTTATAATGTTGTGTTTTCATATATGATCAGAGTAAATATAATTTCAAATAGAGCTTTTGCATATTTGGATGGAAATGAATCAAATACAAACTGCGACATTTCAGTGTTTATGTGACATAGTAATAAGATTCTTAATTAGTACATCCATTTTACAATATTCCGTTTGGGGCCAAAATGCCCTTATACTGTTGTGTTTTCATATATGATCAGAGTAAATATAATTTCAAATAGAGCTTTTGCATATTTGGATGGAAATGAATCAAATACAAACTGCGACATTTCAGTGTTTATGTGACATAGTAATACGATTCTTAATTAGTACATCCATTTTACAATATTCCGTTTTGGGCCGGGGGCCGATAAATTTGTTTTATACCCTAAACAAAAAGGATATTTTTTATAGAAAAAAGATCTTTAAAAATCATAATGAAAAGACAAAGACTTTATTTCTTTAAATGGCATTGCAATGCATGCCGGGTACTCCCTTTGTGTGGCATTGCGATGCATGCCGGGTACTCGCTTTGAGTGGCATTGCAATGCATGCCAGAAACTTGCTAGTTTGTCAAACAATTATGTCCATCCATATAAATAAAAAGTGACACCTGGGCTGACTATCTTGCAGAAGCGTACCTAGAGGGCTTTGAGCCATGGGCCATTGATTTTTTTCACACTAACCTCACCCCCAGCTCTATATAGACTCCACTCTAATTACCATCACACCTTAAATACCTTCACACTCTAAAAAACCATCCCACTCTAAATACTGCCACACTATAAATACCATCACACACTAATTACCATCACACTCTAAATACCATCACACACTAAATATAATCACAATCTAAATACCATCACACTCTAAATACCACCACACTGTAAATACCATCAAAATATAATACCATCACACTCTAAATACCATCAAACTCTAATACCATCACACTGTAATTATTCGTGGTTCGACATTTTGGGGACCAGAAATATATAGATAAGAAGTAGAATTTTCGACAGCAACCTTCATAGCACGTGAACAAACACAAACAAGAAGCTCGTGTATTTAGGTCATGTTTACATTGACTAATCTAACTTATCGAAACATGAACAGCCTCGGGAATTAATGTTATGTATTACTTCTGAAGTTGGACATGTAAGAGTTAAGATATTTCTAATTTTAAGATGTATGTTTTTTTTTAATGTCTTGATCAGCTCATAATATGTGTGCATGAAGGTTGGGCGGCCGGGGATTTGCGGGGGGGGGGGGCGGGGGTGGTGTGTGAGGGAGGGGTATTTTGGCGTTGCATCCCTACAGGTAAGGATCGAATTACAGAGTATGAGAATTTTTTTTTTCAAATGAACTTTATTATTATTATTATTTATATTATACATCATCAACTTCATTTATAATACAAGATATCCATAAATAAATACGTGTTCACATCTGTGTTCATTAATTATCTTTACTACTCTCTTCACAAGTATCACATATATTTACTTTGGCACTGGCACATCACACGTCATTTCAACATGTCTGCCTCAAGTTCTCCGTTATATCTTTATATTTGTGTCTCATTTGTTGCTACCTAAAATGAAATTGTGCAGGCAAGGTTTTATTGTATGTGATATGATTTGTTTTTTTAGATATCCGACACAGTTGAATGTTTTATAATTAAAATATATATTTGTTTCATAGTTTAAAATTCAAAGTTTCAAAAGAGCAGCTAAATATAGTTAGAAAAGTATTACTACGCCATATAATTCCTATTTTTGTGGTTTTCTTATTAAATTAATTGCACAAACAAATTGTCACAACATTTTTTTAAAATAAATATGTGTCATAACATATTTTAATATAACTTCTATAAAAAATAGAACAAGTAGCATTTATTTCCCCTGAAAATATATTAAAGCCTGAAATATAAATTATTCATATTTAAACATTTTATTTAAACAAAATAATAAATAAAAAAAAAAAAGAAAAATTCTTTAATATGAAAGCGTAAGATATAAATAAAGTTTCTAATCATATGACTGTAACATTCTGATGTTTTGGGAGACAGTAATTCTCATAATTTTAGTATATTTTTGGAAAAGTGTTTTTTTTAATGTTTATATTGTTTTATTAAAATTTCACTAATCAAGTTAAACGAAATGGTGTGTCAAGAGTCATTTATGAAAGAAAATATTGGACAAACTATCTGTTAGCGAGATAATAAATAAGGTAATTGTGTAAAAGCCAAACCCAAAGCTAAATAGTAATAATGAAAAAACAACTGTCACGGCAAGGAGTGTAGTGGTGTAGTAGTAGTTTCAGCTTAGGGTCAAAACTTTGCTACGCTACTAACAATGAGAAATCACTACCTACCATTTAGTTCCAACAGTATTTGAAATTTAGGCTGTTTCTACCACCTGTAGCAAGTTGAAAATTTCAATGCACTAAAAAATGCGCACCATGAAGAAGAAGAAATCAATTATTTAAGAAACTTAAATGAACTTCAATGGAAAATAGTGAGGATATGTTTTCATCACCAGCAAATGGATTAGATTAAGAAATCGAGGTCAAACATTAACATGAGAAGATGTAAAAAAAATCATGCTAAAACAACTTCTTCAAACACTTTAATAGACCATCATATTTAGCTAAAAGAACTATTTCAAATAAATATTAATAACAGAAAGAGAAGTAATTTCATTTTTAAGTCTGTACGTAAAATTTTCTTGGGGTTAAGGAAAAAAGTTACCAGACTTTGTTATGTGTCCATCAAACTGTGCATTATTTCTTTGTCTTCTCTGCCATCAGTTTCACACTAATTACATTCATGAACGACTCAAACAACTTTTTAAACGTTACAAACTCAGAGTCCCTCTTGTGCAAGTAGATTGAAAACATCTGTTTATCTGCTGAAAGATCTTACCAAAACAATCGTATAAAGTTCTTCACTTGAATGCATATTTTATTAAGTATATTTGGTAGATTAAAAATGTGCGCATTGCGGCCGCGCTTGCTTTGAAGATTATGAAAGCTAGTTTTCAATAATACTCTTGACGACATCTCATTATCAAAACATGTCTTGACGACATATCATTATCAAAACATGTCTTGACGACATCTCATTATCATTTTATAGTAATATCTCCTAGTCCATAATTTCAATTTTGTAGCATAGTCAAAGTGTTGAGACTTCTTGGGACGCTCTGTTTGACTTCTCGGGATCTCTGCCACTTTTCGTTTGTGCACCTGCATTCAAAGTTAAAAGTTACATTTTACAGACTTTCTTGTCTAGCTGCTCAGCCTATTTCTGATGCCTTTCGTACATTGCCACCTTATTACTGCATGGTTTGTATAAACTGTAACATTTAATTATATTTTAGTTTTATAAGACGTCCTTGTATAAACTGTTATCTTTATTTATTTTACAGTTTCATGGTCAACAGACTCTGATCAAACGGCACAGATTTGCATACATGGTGCTCACTGGCAAAGTCTTGATGAAACTTTGAGACTAAATTATTTACTCTGTCTACGCTGAAAGTGTCGTCTGTTTTCAATATATATCAAGAACACATTGAAACGTGTGTCTTTTATATAAAGTATATAATATATATATATATATATATATATATAAATACAAATAATAAATTAATTTATTAATTTCTTATGTATTTATTTATATATTTAGGTGGGTGGTTGTCAAATTTTTAATTTAAAAATTGACATATTAGCATAATGTGACACTTGAGCAATGCATAAAAACTAATCAAGAAATGATTTTGTCATTTAGTGATCTTTATGTTAAATCAATATCTTTCATGCACTACCAACTCTTTTTCAAGTATTTAGAGTTACAGATTTAACGGAATATATTTTAAATAAATTTAACAATTATTTGAAACTATGATTGCTGAAAACGAAAACAAATGAATATCATTTATTTTCTGAATATCATTTTATAATATCTTGTTTGAGTTATCTATTTTAATCAATCTATGTACCTTAACATTTATTTAATTTATCACATTATGGAACTCTGAATGAGTTTTTAATGGAAAGGACAATGAGTTTTGTTATGGATGGGATACCAGATCTCAGTATGAATCAGAATATAGATAACATTAAGTTGTTGTTATTTAGCAAGAGAGTTTACTAAATACGGGAAAAAGTCTCCTCTCAAAATTGTCTTTCACGTTAGCTGAAACATCGATTCGGAAATCAATTAATGATTCTTTCCTCAATAATTAACACTTTCCATATCGTAATGGGGAAACCCGATGATCACAGCAACATTAAGATGAAAACAAAACAGATGAATGTGACCTTGTACCAGTAGCACTATTTGACCTTGTACCAGAAGAACTCTTTGACGTTGTATAGGTAGCACAATTTGTTGTTGTACATAAAGCACTATTTGACGTTGTACATGTAACACTAGTTGACGTTGTACAGGTAGCACTATTTGATGTTGTACAGGTATTACTATTTGACGTTTTACAGGTACCACTGTTTGACGTTGTACAGGTAGCACTATTTGATATTGTATATGTAGCACTATTTGACGTTTTACAGATACCGCTACTTGACATTGGACAGGTAGCACTATTTCATGTTGTACAGGTAGCACTATTGACGTTTGTACAGGTATCACTATTTGACGTTTTACAAGTAGCACTGTGGCAGAGAACGCCCTTGACGAAAACGTCTCTTCTGATAAAGGGACACATTTTCATGACGTCAACCAGTTGAAGGAAAACTCAATTTTTAATGAGGTCAAGCAGATCCATAGAAACGAGGCAAGTGCTACTAAGGAAACAGTTATAATAGAACAAATAAACTCAGGACACCCAACCAGACACAAGCTAATCTCTTTCTAAGAAAAACACACTGTTTTTTCGCATTGTGACATTTATTCTGATGCCATCTGGTTTACACCAGAGATCGGGTGCACTCCACTGAGGCGTGTAGCTTCTGTTAGTTCGTGTAGTCCAGGTTATGCATTTTGAAGAAATGGTAACATATTAGTTGAAAGGCTTATGACACAACTAAAATCTGTGGAGCTGCCAATGTCTCAGTCTATATCCATGAGTTATCTGAGCCGATGGATCCACACCAAATCAAGTTTGGAGTTTGTATCGGCTGACACAGACAATGATGATGGGTGCAAGGAGTTGTGTAATTGTCGTCCAGGGACATGGAGGTGGGTAATTGCAGTCCAAGGACATGTAGTTTGGTAGTTGCCGTCCAGGGACATGGAGTTGGGTAATTGCCGTCCACGGACAGGGAGTTGTGTAATTGCCGTCCACTGACATGGAGTTTGGTAATTGTAATCCAGGGACATGGAGTTGAGTAATTACCGTTTATGGACATATATAGCCTAGGTAAATTGCAGTAATAAGTGATGCTTGCTACGCAACAGGCGATTAACTAGCAGGGAATTGAATTGATTGATTGATTAATATTTCTATAACGCTGGTATCCATGCTACTTTAGCATGCTCACTCTGCTCTGGTGTCATCAAATCTATTAAACAAATAAGTCTTTAAATGTTTCCTAAAAAATTTTCTGTCGTTGTCAGTACTCCTCAAAGATGGAGGTAAAATATTCCATAACTTTGGCGCTATCGCTTCAAAAGAGCGCACTCCGTACGACTTTTTTCTGTGTTCATCCACACTGGGAATTTTCAATAAGGACTGAGTTGAGGACCGCAGGTACTTTAAGGTTACATGTTTATGAAGCAGTTTACTTTGCCATAAAATACCGAATAGCTTACAAAGCGTACATAACTGTACGAATTGAATTACAACTACACGGATATACTGTCAACCATATTTGAGACGCGTCTCTACGACAATACACACAAAGCGAAAATATCCGTCAGCGATTTTAAACAATCTTATTTAACTTATCACGGGGCTTACAGTTTTGACGTTGATGTTCGTTATGTTTTGTACGATTTCAATAATAAAAACGATCAACAAAATCGAAGTGTTTCATATAAAAAAGCAGGTCCGCGAAAAAACTTAACTCGTATCGGTTAAAGCCGATTCCTTTTAAAGTAAAGGTTTCATTGAATCCAGAGAAATTTGTGGATGTAGACACGATGAAAAGATGTCATTGACGACAAAGAAAGTAGTGTATGTAGGCAAGATCAAAAGATGTTATTGACGATAAAGTCGTGTATGTAGACAAGATGAAAAGATGTCATTGACGACAGAGAAAGTCGTGTATGTAGACAGCATCAAAAGAAGAAATGTAACATTGGTCATGGGCAGAAATGTCAGGCAGGACACATGTAAGCTTCGGAGGAAAAAAAACTGTGCCGGAGCGTAAGGGTGTTAGTGATCTCAACTTTGATTCTATTGAAATTTTTCGGTTTAGGACGGTTCTAAGGGAACGAAAGGAATTTGCAAATTCAAGTAAATGTTAATGACAGATCTGAAGCGCACCAATATGCTAAGGACAGGAAAATATCTGATAACCCTAGAGCCGTCCGTGGAGCTTGTCGACATATGAAAAATATAATCCAGAGACTAACAGGCTTAACGTGTCATACCAGGGTCAAGTGAAATCACAAAAACGTCGTGTGACTTGTAGTTCTGAGAGCGGATCTGATACCAGCGAAAAAGAAAATGTCATTCTGAGATTCTGTCAATGTCGCGGCGTAAACCGCCATGATACAGATAGCAATCAGTTGCCAGAAATCATGAATACAATATAAATCCATAGAGTGAATTAAAAATACAATCTAGTAACAAAAAACAAATATTCAAACATATGTCAGCTAACATATGACACTGAGTCAATCGTAAATAATACACAAGTTAGACAATCAATTTATTTTGGATCCTCTATTCATGTACTATGTCTACAAGTTATACAATCAATTTATATGGTGAGCCATAGTCAAGCAATACGTCTACAAGTCAAAAAGACATGAATAATGTTATTTAGGTAAAGGGTTGATAAAATAACATATTATAAATAATACTATTTTACACAATAACATTTCATACATTTTTCAAATCCTGTAATTTTACTTTGTAAAGTCAAACTTCTGGAAATGACAAAGGTGATCACTTTAATTTGTAACTTGTCTCCGTTTCTTGTCATATTTTCATCTGTCATGTCTGCTTAAGAATGCTCTGGGCTGAAACGTTTTGTCTTACATTTCTGATTCTTGATTTTTGCTTCCACATATTTTATTTTACCTTTTTTTCTTTAAAGAAGCTTTTTTGTTAATAAATGTTTTTTTCAAGGGGAAACAATCTCTTTTGATTTCTTTTTTTTTTTATAAATTATTTAAGGTTTTTGTTAGAGATTTTAATTTTGCTTTTCTTATTCGAATGTAGTTAAATAAAAATTTTAATACAATAATTTCTAAATTGCTCCTAAAAATGTTACATCAATAATTTGTTTTTATTACTTTTTTAAAATAAAAGTATACACTTTAAGTTTTTATATTAAACATATTGTACATTTTATTTAAATATTCTTACACAACAATTTCTTGTTCTTTTACTAATTCAAAAAATGGATTATTGTCTTTTTTAGAGCTGTAGTCCACTTGAAATCGATCAGTCCATATACGGAAACAATAAAAACAAAGTGTCAGGATGATGTATTGCAAATTTTCGCTGATTAAAATACGAAACTACTTTATAATCTACTTAAATATATATATAAACAGGAGGATTCTCGACGTCTATCTTTATTTTTAGGTATGAAACACGTAAATAATATCCCCTGCTACCTTATCTCTGTTTTCCTACCTCCATCCCTGCACTCCTTGTCCCATCCCTTCCGTCCTCCGCCAAAAGAGACATTAGCCCCCACACTTAACCCCCCTAACAAATCGATTCATGAATTGAAAATAACCAAATCACAACATTTGAAACAATTCATTTGGTGTTAAATCATGGACAAATCTAATGGGACCCGGGTGCGAATGGAGGTGCTGCGTGTCCGGTTTCATTTTGACTAAATGCTATTCGGATGTAATTTGTGGTAGTTTATTTTAGTTAAACAGAAGAGTTAGGCTTACACACGTGTAGTCCATTCAATTATCTTTCATTTGATGCCTCATTTTTTCATTCAAACCCAACAATAATATTATAAACAGTTTTTAATTCCAACCTCTCACTTCTGGTACGCGGGTGCGAATAGCCACTTCTTTTTTTTCTAAGGTTAACACTTGTACGATTTTATCATCTGCTCGAAAAATTATCAACAACCAATATCTTAAGTTGTGATGATTACTTGGACTATTGCAGATATTTTATGTTCTTGTCACGATCATGTCTGTTTTTCTAATATTTTTATGTACAGCGCGGTGAGCAAAGCCCTAGGCTGGGGTACCATGCTATATAAGACAACTAATAATAATAATAATAATACTAATATGGCAATGCGCAACCACGCGATGTATTGATATGACATGATAAGGATAGTTAGGGTCTTGCAGATCACTTTCCAACAGCAACGAATTCGGATCTAAGCATTGAGGGGGACAGGGGCTTTGAATCCAAGCTTCCAATGTATATATAATCTTAAGCTCGGTTATCAGGAACAGTAGTTTGAATATTGGCTTGACACCTGGGCATTCGTCAGCTTTTCATTATTATTTTTTGATTTGCATCCCTACATGAAGTGATCGAATTTTATGGAAATTCAGGGGTTTTTTTTTGGTTTTTTTTTGTATTTTTAATAGATTTTCAACAAAGCAATATTTCAAAATATACAGAATACATTATTTACAGGCAAAAATATCTAAGTGTTAACTAAAACAAAAATTTATATCATGTGATGAAATAACATTTTTACATAATAGTTACTGAAATTCTAATTAAATACGTTTTACTATGTTAAAAATTGTTTCTATAATAAGTTTGTTAACATGATATATATGAGTTGGAATAATAAACAAAAATAATTAATGTTTTTCTCAGTCATTATATTTTCTTAAATTTTGTATAATGATGTTTTGTATTTTAAATCTAAAAAAGTGTTTCTAATGTAATGTTTGTGTAATTATGTTTGTGAAAAAAAGCCTTAAGTCTGTGGTGCCATACATGTTTTCTGTATTGTGAAAGTAATATGAGACTTATTGTGTGTTGTTTCTTGTTTTTGGATTCTGGTATTGTGTTTATTAGCACGCCTGCGCGGCGCGATGCGACACACGGCCATAAGGGAAATGACCCCCATCATGGTAATGGTAGGTTATTATTCCTACTTTGCCCATGTCTCTTTTAACAAGATGACAACATGTATATTGTGTATCTATATCATTAATGTTTGTTAATGATTCAGTGTACCGAATCTTAATTAAAATGCTTATTTGGTCCAACATTGACGCTAATCCACACATGCTTACTTGGTTCAACATTGTCGCTAAGCCACACATGCTTACTTGGTCCAACATTGACTCTAAGCCACACATGCTTACTTGATTCAACATTGTAGCTAAGACACACATGCTTAATTGGTCCAACATTGTCGCTAAGCCACACATGCTTACTTGATTCAACATTGTCGCTAAACCACACATGCTTACTTGGTCCAACATTGTCGCTAAGCCACACATGCTTACTTAGTTCCAACATTGTCGCTAAGCCACACATGCTTACGCTGACAAAGACAAAGACTTATAAATCTATCCACACATGCTTACTATCCACACGTATAGACTTATAAATCTATCCATACATCAGAAATATATCAACCATCGCAGCCTTCAAAACTGCACTCAAAACACATCTCTTTAAACTTTACTATCCTGACTGATTCCCCCTCTGAAAGTTAAACGATGCTGCAGAGTGCCGTCCATGACTTCACATGTAAATTGAGGAGGAATGGTTGGTTTTTAATTTATATTTTTTAAGTTCATTTTAATTTGTATATACAGCGTTGTCAGCTATAGAAAACTACCCATAATAATAATAATATCAACAAGTTATGTCACATTCAATACCTCAATCTGAATACTTTTTTGTTAGAATGGGACACGTCAGCTTATGACTATTCGACTAGAGACTTCATATCTATTTTGTATCATTTCACATTTAGCCTGGTTTATTCTTACTGAACGAACGTGCATTGAAGCTGGAACTAAGGGAAGGTTTAACGTCTCACACCAAACTACCTACGGCTACGATAAGGACCTCAAGAATCAGAATTACACTGCCTGTGTAATGTGGTGTGCTGTCGTCAATTTTGGTTAAATGTCCTAATCTTATACCTATGTAGTAATGTGTAAATGTATTTTCTGCTTTCTTTCTAATTGCTTGTCCTATAAATTTAATTCTGAGTGCTTGTATTTTTGTTTCTATGTCTTGTAAATTAATTACTACTTTTAATTTTGGTTGGATGAGTGTTGTGTGTTTAATGTTGTGTATTGTTCCCTGGAATATGTATTTCCTAATATGTGTATTAATTTGTTTTAATATTGCTGATGGTGGATCCCATATGTTGCCTGTGTATATTGTTTCAATTACCTTTTTTATTGACTGTTCAATGTTTTGCCATATTTCTGTGTTAGTTTGTTTCTGGTTGTTTGAAAAGTAAATGCCATATGTCCTAAGACTATCTTTCCTAACTATGCCCTGAGGAAATTCTAATCTATCTTTCCACCTACCTATCCCCATGATTTCTGATTTTGTTATGTTAATTTTTGACCCACTACCTCTCCCAAACTCTTGAAAAATTGAGATGATTTCTGTAATTGTCCTATCATCTACAGGGAAGAAACTAGTGTCATCTGCATAGGCTATGACCTTCACCTCTCCACCTCCAGGAATACGCAATCCTTTAACTTTGTTCTCCCTCTTAACTTTCTCTAGTAGAGGTTCAAATGCTAGAATGTAAAGATAAGGGGATAAAGGACACCTTTGTCTAACAGATCTATTGATTGGAATATCTTTTGAGAGTGTGTTGTTTATTATCAAATTACTAATGGGTGTCCTGTATAAAATTCTGAACCAATTACAAAAATACTCCCCTAATTTGTTATGTTGTAATACTTTGTGTAGGTATGTGTGGTCTACCCTATCAAAGGCTTTTTCTTGATCTAGTGATAATATGCATGTTTGTAGGTTTTTGTCATTTGAGTATTGTATGAGATCTCTAATGAAATGATTGTGGTTATGAATGTCCCTGCCTTTGATGCTGCATTGTTGGTTTGGATGTATAAGGGTGTTTAAATGTGGTTTTAATTTGTTTGCAAGTGTTTTTGTGAGAATTTTATAGTCTGTGTTAAGTAAAGATATGGGTCTGTGATTTTTAAGTTGTGTTCTGTCTGTATATTTTTTTGGTAAAAGTGTGATGTATGAAGTGTTCATTGACTGTGGTAATTCCTTGTTGTTGTAAGATTCTTCTAGGGTGGCATGTAATATTGGCCATAGTGTAGAGAAAAAAAAAAAGTAGAATTCTGTTGTTAAGCCGTCTGGTCCAGGTGTTTTGTTTTTGTTCATGTTGGAGAGTGATGTTTTGATATCTGCTAATGTAATTGTTTTGTCCATTTCTTGTGTTTGATTTTCATTTAATTGTTGTGTAAAGGATAGATATTTATTTTGTATGTCTGAGTCTGTTTGTTCTGTTTCAAAAAGTTGTTGTAGTATTTTCCAAATGTGTTTACTATTTCTAACGTGTCGGTGTGTGTTTCCCCTTCTGTGTCTATGATTTGTCCTATCTGCTTTTTTGTACGTTTTGTACTATTGTTAAAAAATTCTTTGTAGGTAATTCTGAGTTCTTTGTGAAAATTCTGCTCCTAACCTGTGCCCCATTGTATTTATGTTGTTGTATTGTATCTAGTTCTTCCTCTAATTCTTGTACTTTGTGAGTGAGTGGATTGTTTGCCTTTTCTATTGGTATTAGGTCATTTAACTTCCTCTCTCTTTCTCTGATTTGTCTGTGTAGTTTTGTTGCAAAGTTTTGGGTGACATGTTTGATTGTGGATTTTAAAAGTTCCCAGTGTTTTCCTATGTTTGTTGTTGGTAGTGTGTTATACTGTTGTATTATTTTATTAATGATGTCTGTGTACTCATTGTTTTCTAATAGTGTATTGTTAAATTTCCAATGAGGCGACTTTTTATTACTGTTTGATCTAGTTGCATTTATTGTGATTTTTATCCCTTTGTGATCGGCACATTTTAATGTTTCTGAAATGTGTATTGCTTCCTTTATCGTGTCTATCTCTGGTACGTAAAATCTATCCAATCTTGACTTGGTGTTGAATGTGTTGTTTGTGAAAGTTGTTTCTTTCCCTTCTTTGTGTAGTGTTCTGTATGCGTCTACCATGTTATATGTCTCTGTTATGTACTGTATTATTTCTGTTCGAGTTGTTTCTTCTAAGATTGTATCTTTCCTTTTTGGATTTGTTGTGTCTAAGCTGCTTGTAAATTAATTGAAATCCCCTCCTAAAATGACCTTTCCTCTTTTGTGTGAGTATCTGAGTGATTGTGCTAGTGTGTTGTAAAATAGTGGTTGTTCTATGTGCTGTGAAGGGGCGTATATATTGACTAGTGTGTAAGTGTCTCTCTTGTCTGTGATGTTGAGTGTGACCGTTCTACCCTCGCTATCCCTGTCTTTGTGAGTTAATTCCCATCTATCTGATGTTTGTACAATTCCTAATCCTTTACTGTGTTGTCCTAAACTGAAATGACTGTTCTTCCCGCCTAGTGATTTTGTGTACATTTGTGCGTCATGTTCCGTGTTTATGTTTGTCTCTTGTAACAAAATAAAATCGCACTTGTGTTCTTTGACTAGTTTTATTATGTGTTGTTCTTTATGTCTACTGCCTCTAATGTTAAGCAATAAAAGTATGAGTTGTGTAGTCCCCATGATTGTTTTGATAGTGATGTTTTGATTAGCTTACGGGTGAAGTGGCGTTTTGTCTAGGGCTCCAGCTTCACCAACGTGTTTTGTCTAGGGCTCCAGCTTCACCAACGTGTTTTGTCTAGGGCTCCAGCTTCACCAACGTGTTTTGTCTAGGGCTCCAGTTTCACCAACGTGTTTTGTCTAGGGCTCCAGCTTCACCAACGTGTTTTGTCTAGGGCTCCAGCTTCACCAACGTGTTTTGTCTAGGGCTCCAGCTTCACCAACGTGTTTTGTCTAGGGCTCCAGCTTCACCAACGTGTTTTGTCTAGGGCTCCAGCTTCACCAACGTGTTTTGTCTAGGGCTTCAGCTTCACCAACGTGTTTTGTCTAGGGCTCCAGCTTCACCAACGTGTTTTGTCTAGGGCTCCAGCTTCACCAACGTGTTTGTCTAGGGCTTCAGCTTCACCAACGTGTTTTGTCTAGGGCTTCAGCTTCACCAACGTGTTTTGTCTAGGGCTTCAGCTTCACCAACGTGTTTTGTCTAGGGCTTCAGCTTCACTAACGTGTTTTGCCAGCAGTTCACATGTTTCTGTATTGTTTGAGCGACGTGAGCTAACCGACGAGCTCTTCGTCGCCTCGATGTTAGTTTTACTAGGCAGGGATGTGTCCATCTTACTATGTGTTATTATGTTATAATAATAAAACATTTATGAAATTTTAAATTATTTTCAATTTTCAACTATATTTTAACAAATGTTTATAAATTATATGCAAATTAAACAGAATCATTGACTGTCTTCTGAGGACACAACGTCCACAGGAAACCATTCACGCTTTAAAACTTTGTTTGCTACCTCCTCCATTTCCTCGTCACATATATGTCTTTTCATTGCCCCGTACTGTTTTTGGGGTAGTCTTACATTTATTGTTGGAGGAGGACTCCCTTTTGTAACGGTCTCTGGATATGACCGACCGATCGGTGACTGATGCCGTTTATCTTTTTCTTTTCAGCGGAAAAAATAATAGTTCTTAAAAAAATATAATGGGCGTCAAAAGGAACTTGTGAGGATATGTTTTCATGGGGAACTTGTGAGAATATGTTTTAATGGGTAACTAGTGAGGATGTGTTTTCGTGGGGAACTAGTCAGGATATGTTTTCATGGGGAACTAGTGAGGATATGTTTTCATGGGGAACTAGTGAAGATATGTTTTCATGGGTAACTAGTAAGGATATGTTTTCATGGGGAACTAGTGAGGATATGTTTGAATGTGGAACTAGTGAGGATATGTTTTAATGTGGAACCAGTGAGGATATGTCTCATGGGGAACTAGTGAGCTATGTTTTAATGAGGAACTAGTGAGGATATGTTTTAATCTGGAACTAGTGAGGATATGTTTGAAAGGGAACTGGTGAGTATATGTTTTAATGGGAAATAGTGAGATCTGTTTTAACGGGGAACTAGTGAGGATATGTTTTCATGGGGAACTAGTGAGATATGTTTTAACGGGGAACTAGTGAAGATATGTTTTCATGGTGAACTAGAGAGGATATGTCTCATCATCAGCAAATGAATTAGAATTAAGAAATCGAGGTCAAACATAAACTTGAGAACATGATGATTAGCTTAATCCAATGAGCATAGCATTTAATGCTAATTTAGAATATTGGAATAGATCTTGAACTTATACATAATAGACATCAAATTTACTAAAACAATTTCTTCAAACACTTACATTGTCAACACCAGAGAGAGAAACAATCCCATTTTAAATTATGTGCGGAAAATATTTTTGGGGTTAAGGAAATACTTTATTAGACGATGTTATGTGTAACACCAACATTTGCTTGACTTTTCTTTGTCTTTGCTACTATCAGCTTTGTTCTATACGATGTTATGTGTCACATCAAACTTTTATTTTTTGTTATGAGAACATCAAGTTCCACGCCAGTTACCACACGCACAGGAGACGGTCAATGAGAACATCCATATCCACCCTCGTTACCTAAGTACTGGAGATTGCCCATGACAACATCATGCACCACACAAGGTAACACAAACACTGGAATCTGTCCAGGATAGCATCATGCTCCCCACCCTGTACCACCCACTGAAATTACCCTTATTTCACAAAAAATATTATACAATGGCGATATCGACCAAATGTTGAAACTTTTATATCTTAAAATAGAAGAAAGCTTCCCGTCATTGCTAGACATGATTTCTCACTGGAGTTCTGACTCTGACAGTATCAAGAAAATATTTTAAACATTGTCAACATCATTAATATTTATTTTATCACTTTGCAACTCATGAATGTGTTGTCATGAATTAAATTCTCATTTACATGAGTTTTGTTAAAAAATTAATTAGGCCAATTAATCTCCCAACAATGTAATTGTATTTTATAAATTATGTATGATGTAGTCATTTATTATAAAAAAAATTACATGAATCCAAAGATAGTGTGCCAGTGATTTAAATAATGTATTAAACTATATTGATTAAGTCAAGAATTGTAAGAGATTTAATAAATGTTTAAGTGAGGAATATTAAGTGATGTGGGAATATTAATTGTATTTCTTATTCATGAGATCCAGCTTAGCTCTACAAAAAAAAAAAAAAAAAAAAAAATTCATCCATTAATACAACCACACCCACTTTTAATGTTCCCGCTAGTATTCTGTATGGGGATATCTCTCCGCCGATTCCCACTTTAGCTGGGCCTCGGCCGACGGTTACTGCTTATTAGGTTTGCCTATTTTAAAGAGGTGGCATATTTTTAAGTGTCGGGGATCAGCTAAAGATGTATGCAGGGAGATAAGCCGACTGATGACTTGAGTGAGGTGTGTTTTGGGTGAGAGGTGTGTGAGAGAGAGAGAGAGAGAGAGATAGTATTATGGCTCTGCATCCTTACAAGTAAGGGACGAATTCGAGAGGACGAGTGTACTCGTACTTTCAAACGGTTGAAAAAAAATTTAACAACATTTCTGTTTCATAGATTTGATGAAACCAGAGCGCAGTGAGCATGCTAAAGTAGCATGGATACCAGCGCTATAGAAGTATCCAATCAATCAATCAATCAATCAAACAAGCATTTCTATTTGATATTTCCATATTATAAATATAAATATTTTTTTTAATGTATAATATTGTTTTTTTTAAATGCTCACATTTGATGGAAACTTTTAAGTCATCAATATGTTTTCAAGGGAAATAATGCTATAATTTATATCTCTCATGCTGATATCTTTAAAAGATTTTATGACACAAATATATTTTGTAATGTTTGAAGTAAAAATGAACTTTTACATTTAGTGTATTACGAAAATTATAAAAGTTAGGATAAATATGGCGTAATTATACTTTTCTAACTCTCATTTGCTTGTTTCAAGAAACTTGAATTTTTTAATTATAATATAAATATATATTTTATTCATAAAGCTTAACCAAATGGTTGTATACCACATTTAAAGTTTCAAAAGTGCGAGTATTCTCTTACACACGCATTCGTTCCTTATAATAAGGAATGCAACGCCAAAATATTCTCTCCCTCTCTCAAACACGCCACCCTATACACCCCCACGCCAATCATCGGTCACCCAATTTCATTGTACACATATGTCATTAGCTGCTCCCGTTCATTAAAACTGATGTCAACATGATTGCTATATCATACTTAAGTATTTCACAATCCCTTTGCAATACTTATGTAAACATGATTGCTATATCATACTTACGTATTTCACAATCCCTTTGCAATACTTATGTAAACATGATTCATATATAGTTCTTATCAAAACATGATTTGTATATCATACTTATGTAAACATGATTTCTATAATATACGTATGTAAACATGAATCATATACAATTATTTTTGAAACATGTTTGCTATATCATACTTATGTGAAAATGAGTCCTATATCATACTATGTTAATATAATTGCTATATCATACTTATATAAAAATGATTCCGATATCATACTTATATAAACATGATTCCTAGTTCAACAACTAGCAGCTAGTGTTGTGTTGTGTGTTGGCCTACAAAGACTTAATCAATGTAAAGTTTTCATATCAGTTGTCAATAACTTTCCAAATAAATGAATCACATTCTTAGAACGAAACAAGTCAGGGATTAAATGGCATTCTTTATATCTCAATAAAATTCTACAACAAAAATTAAATTAGAAATGAAGTAGAATTTGGGGAAAGATAACTTAATTACTTTTGGAAATAAAATGTTCCTTTATTTTAAGAATTACAAAACTAAAACTATGAACAATTAAAAGAATATTCTGACATTGCCTAGAACTCTATGAACTAAGCAATATGAACTACTTGTGACATCTTTGGTTTATGTAAATCAGTGGATATATACATGTTTTAATATAAATTGTATTAATTGTTTAAAGGGAGGCGATTTTAAAACAACCAAAGCAAATTGTATGTTAGTATTTTGATTAAACGAAGCCTTGAAGTTTGTCTTATGATAACGTTCTTGAGAACTGAACAGCCCCATTATATTAAAACAGTGTGTTGTTTAACTGTACTATTTAATAAATACATAACGTATTTAAATTGTTACGTTATATTAATACAGTGTGCTGTACAAGTGTCACGTTATATTAATACAGTGTTTTGTTAAAGTGTCCCGTTATATTAATACAGTGTGCTGTTCAAGTGTCCCGTTATATTAATGCAGTTTGTTGTTAAACGTCATATAAATACATTGTTGTTTCCAGTATCACTGATGTTTCAGCTAACGTGAAAGAGAATTGTGAGAGCATACGTTTCCTCGTATTTAGTAAACTCTTTTCCTAAATAACAGTAGCAACGTTTTAATACTACCTCAATTCAGATTCATAATAAGATCTAGTTTCATATCCATAACAAAACTCATTGTCTTATATATAAAAATATCCATTGTCTTATCCATAAGAAGACCCATTGAAAGATCCATAATGTGATAACATAAATTGATATTAAGGGTATTTGGATTTATTTGATATAATTGAAACAAGTTATCTATGCGATGCTCAAGTGTCACATTATGTTAATACGTCTATTTTTAACATTTTGACACCACTCCCCCCCCCCCCACACATATACACAAGTATAAATAAATACATAAGAAATTAATTAATTAAATTATGATTCTTTAAATAAAATACATGTGTTTCAACATGTTACAGATACATTTAGAAAAAAGTCGATACTTCCAGCGTAGACATGAAGCTGTAATATAAATAAAGATAACATGTTGTACAAGAACGTATTTTAAAACTCAAATACAATTAAATGTTGCAGTTTATACAAAGCATGTAGTAATAAAGTTTCTGTGTAGGTCAGGCCATCAGAAATAGGCTGAGCAAGGGAGATAAGAAAGTCAGTAAAAAGTAACTTTTAACTTTGATTGCAATTGCACAAACGAAAAGTGGCAGGGGGTCCCAAGAAATCACACAGGGTGTCCAAAGAAGCAATACCACTCTGACCCATCTACAAAAATTAAAATAGTGACTAGGAGATGTTAATAACAAAATGTCATCAAATATTGTATAGACAAGTATTGATACTTAGATGTTGTCAAGAGTATTATTGAATACTAGCTTTCTGAATCTGCAACACAAGGGATGACACAAAGCGTCAACTTCCCATCTACTATTTTAATGAACAAAATATCCATTTAAATAACACATTTTAAACTTTTAAAAAATATATTTTAGCAGATTTGGATTCTTTTTATCTATTTGAACAAGAAGGATCATGGGGTTGTAAATTTTCCCAAGTTGTTTGAGTCGTTCATGAATGTTATTAGTGTTAAGCTGATTTATAGGTCCATGATATTGGCCAGATTGTATGTTAGCAATACATATTGTGTTCATTGAATCAAGTTGTTTCTCATCTTCTCATATTAATATTTGATATCGAATTCTTAATCTAATTCCATTTGCTGGTGATAAAAACATATTCGTACTATTTCCCATTGAATTGCCCTACAGTTTCTTAAATAAGAATGATTTATTCTTGTAATGGTGCGCAATTATGTTGCATTGTAATTTTAAACCTGCTACTGGTGTTAGAAACCGTCAAGACTCAAATACTGTAGGGACTATATGGTAGGAAGTGTTTTTTCCGTGTTAGCATTTGACAATGAGTTGAGACTACTACTACTACACATTAGTCCTTGGCATGAAAGGTGTTATTTCATTACTTCTGTTTATGCTTGGAGTTTAACTTTTCAACAGTTACCTTATTTATTATCTAGCTAACAGATAGTTTGTCCAATATTTTCAAATATTAAATAACTTTGATTTATAACTCATGACAAAAGTTTTCAGTAAACCTGATCATCGAAAATTTAATAAAACAATTTAAACTCTCCCCCCCCCCCCCAAAATATACTAAAATTATAAGAGTTGTTACAATAACATGACTAAACTTTATTTAAATTTTATGCTCTCATATTAAAGAAAATTTTTTTTTATTTATTTTTAAATGTATCATATTATTTTAATAAAATGTTTAAATATAATGAATTATTTCAGTCGTCAATATCTTTTCAAGGGAAATAAGTGTCACATATTGTATCTTTAATAAAGACAAATTTAAGGATTTATAACACATGATTATTTTTAAATATTTATTGTGACAATGTGTTTTTTTAATTAGTGTAATAATACAATAATAAAATATTGAAACTATATGGCTTGGTAATACTTTTGTAACTCTCTTTTGCTGCTTTAGCAAAACTTTGAATTTTAAAATATAAAAGAAATATATATATAAATTATGTTATTAATTAAATGATATTTCTCCATTGGGTACCACCTACCCTGCCATTCCATGGGGCTTCACACATCCCACTATGATAAATAACATTAAATATTCGTTTGTCCTAATTTCGTCATTGTCCACATCACCAAAATTTTTCCAAAAAAAAAAAAAAAAAAAAAAAAAAATTTCTTTTTCCATTTTCAATTATTTCATATGTAAAAAAAAAAAAAAAAAAAAAAAAAAAATTGTCTTAAATGTAAAGGTAAAATAAAAGTAAAATTAAACGCTACGTCAAGCAAAAGGGCGGCTGCGGAAGTCAATGAGAGAATTTCGAGGTTTCCGCCGCCACCCCCTTTTGTTTTAAGAGAAAAAAAGAAGAGAAAAAAAAAAAAAAAAATACCCTGCCAAAAGAAGGGGTGGTAGTGATGGTCCAATTCCTATCGGAAGAAAATGTTGAAGTTTTTCAACACAAAGGATGTGCTGACCGTTGGATTATGGTTTATAGACCAAAACAACGCTTGTCTGTACCACATTACAGATTAATAATTCAAAAATTTTGGTACTGGTACCAGGGAGAAAACAAGCGTGTTTTCATTGCGCCTCTTTGGACCATTGGACCAGCAAATGCAACAAATTTAAAAGACACATTTCACAAGTAGATTACACTGAAAACTCCCCAGGACGTCTGATAATAGATGAGGACAATACAGACGAGATGACCCCTGGAAACACCGCGGATGTGGTCAACGAAGGCGAGACTCTTGCAACCACAGTAGCTGTCATCGCTGATGGGGAGAACCCTGCAGCCACAGCAGCAGTGGAGGAGTAAGCAAGTGGGGAGATTGTATGGACAAAAATTGTGAAAAAGAAAAAGTTAGGAGTAAATAACGTAATCTTCTTATAAAAAGAGCTATATTTTATAACAGATTAGATAAGAAATTAAAAATATATTAATAACATATTGTCATTTCAACCATGTACTACATCATGTGTCATTGCAGCCATGTACTACATCATGTGTCATTACAGCCATGTACTACATCCTGTTCCTAAATCATTTTAAAATTTGTTGTGAGGATTTAAAGTGTTTTATGCATTAACGCTCTTCAAAGCAAAACAAAAGCAACGTGACATGAAATGCACTATTCGTGCCTGGCGCCATAGAGCGCTATCTGTATGACCTACTTTCTGAACAATTGTGGTGACTGATGTGGCTTACGTCAAGTGTTTTTGTTACGCTCATTAACAGAGTACAACCTAAGGTTTGTGATGGTATCATTAACAGAGTACAACCTAAGGTTTGTGATGGTATCATTAACATAGTACAACCTAAGGTTTGTGATGGTATCATTAACATAGTACAACCTAAGGTTTGTGATGGTATCATTAACAGAGTACAACATAAGGTTTGTGATGGTATCATTAACAGACTACAACCTAAGATTTGTGATGGTATCATTAACAGAGTACAACCTAAGGTTTGTGATGGTATCATTAACAGAGTAAAACCTAAGGTTTGTGATGGTATCAAAGTTAGACCAGTAGTAAAATGGAAATAAAATAATTGACTCAAGTAGTATCAAAATAGTTTTAATAACAGGACCTGACCCCAGGAAGTCATTGACAAGATCTTATCAAATGTTTTGTTTCAATGGCGTGAGAACATTTGTGTTTACATGGACACATGAAAATATAAGAACAGAGCATCGTATTACTTCCCTAGTAATGTTTGCACTTCCTGGTACTAATGTATAAATTGATGCATCTCGCCTTGCAAATGATACATACCGTTTTGAATTTGAGATTATTACATCAAAAGTTGAAACTGTGAATGTTATAAATTAAAGGTAAGATTGTATATATTTTAAAGTAAGAAAGCCAGAGAAAGTTGAACATTTTACGTTTAATTTGATTTTTATTTTTTAAATAATATTTTACTCAAGAATTTTAAAGGCTTGTCAACTAGTTTAATATTTCGTTAACCACTGGAAAAACTAGTTTTAATATGTAGTTAGCCATCGGTACTGACTGAGCTAATGAAGGATATTTCCGTCAGACTGAGCTAAGGTGGGCTGTGTCCATCAGACTGAGCTAAGGTGGGCTGTGTCCATCAGACTGAGCTAAGGTGGGCTGTGTCCATTCGACTGAGCTAAGGTGGGCTGTGTCCATCAGACTGAGCTAATGTGGGATGTGTCCATCAGACTGAGCTAAGGTGGGCTTTGTCCATCAGACTGAGCTAAGGTGGGCTGTGTCCATCAGACTGAGCTAAGGTGGGCTGTGTCCATCAGACTGAGCCAAGGTGGGCTGTGTCCATCAGACTGAGCTAAGGTGGGTTGTGTCCATCAGACTGAGCTAAGGTGGGCTGTGTCCATCAGACTGAGCCAAGGTGGGCTGTGTCCATCAGACTGAGCTAAGGTGGGATGTGTCCATCAGACTGAGCTAAGGTGGGCTGTGTCCATCAGAATGAGCTAAGGTGGGCTGTGTCCATCAGACTGAGCCAAGGTGGGCTGTGTCCATCAGACTGAGCTAAGGTGGGTTGTGTCCATCAGACTGAGCTAAGGTGGGCTGTGTCCATCAGACTGAGCTAAGGTGGGCTGTGTCCATCAGACTGAGCCAAGGTGGGCTGTGTCCATCAGATTGAGCTAAGTTAGGATGTGTCCATCAGACTGAGCTAAGGTGGGCTGTGTCCATCCGACTGAGCTAAGGTGGGCTGTATCCATGTGATTGGACTAAGGTGGGCTGTGTCCATCCGATTGAGCTAAGGTGGGTTGTGTCCATCCGATTGTTCTAAGGTGGGATGTGTCCATCAGACTGAGCTAAGGTGGGCTGTGTCAATCCGACTGAGATAGGGCGGGCTGTGTCCATCAGACTGAACAACTTTTGGCTTTGTTAGTACAAGGGATGTTTACGTGTCTAGAAACTCTACAATCAATGGCCTAATTTTTCTCCTAGTTATGGAAGCAAAGCAATTGACCGGGGGCTTAAAAAGTAATTGAAGACAAAACAATTACAAGAGAAATCTGTAGAGGATGTGCAAATGTTTTGACAATTTTGAAAATTAGAATCTGCTTTAAAGGAAAGACATTTTCTTTATTTCTATAATTTGAGGTAGTAAAAATAGTGGTCTAGAAAATTTGTTACAGATTTATAATTTGTGTGCATTTGTAAGAGACAAGCAGAATATCACAATTTAAGAATTGTGTTGACAATAAAGGCTTAGAAGAGTTCGGACATCCTAATATTCCTAGACGCGATTCCCTTAATAACTTCTCCAAGATGTTTATAATTACTCAAGGATAGTTCTAATTCCACCATGAGGTTTCCTCAATAACCTCTCCATGAGTTTGTCTTAATAAATCCTTTAGAATGTTTCCAACTCTTCCAGCATCTTCCCACCATTATTCCTTATTGAAATTTAAAAACCAAAACAAAAATGTGTATATTTAAATTTTAACAATTATGTTTTTAATCAATAGCTTTTAAACGTGCCTTAAGTATTTATAAAATAAAAAATTATTTAAAAAAAACAACAACACATTTTTAAACTCTGAAACAGTTATATTCATTCACTTTGGTGAATTTGTATAAATGCCTTTATTTTTCCAAAGTTAGTACATGCTCTTATATATTTTAGTCAGCTGTAAATCAATTTGAATAACAGAAATAGTTTACGAGAGGCTATACATACACTTTGAGCAAAATAGCATTTTATTTTTGGATACATTTTGATATGAGGAAACTTAAATTGTATCAACATTATGTACTACGACGTACCATTATGTATTGTAATAAACCATTATGTACTAAGAATACCATTATCTACTGTAATATACCTATATGTACTACGAATACCATTATCTACTATGATATACCATTATTTACTGTGATATGCAAGTTTGAATTATATTTAACTTTTGTTGTTGTTGTTGCCAATACTCCAAAAAGAACTAACTTAAATAAGTAGGCATATAAAAAGATTTTGTTCTGTATATAGAACATGGTTCTGTAGAGCTTTTCGAAAAGTATTTTTTGGGCAAGCAAGGAACATTGATTATAAGAAAAAGTGAACAAATTAATTTCATGTCATAATATGAATGTCTTAAAAAATGTCTTCCTTAATATTTAAATGCATATATATAGACACACGTTTATACACTAAGCTGTACAGGTCTAGATATACCAAGTCACACGTTTATACACTAAGCTGTACAGGTCTAGATATAGCAAGTCACACGTTTATTCACTAAGCTGTACAGTTCTAGTTGCAATTATTATTATTATTATTTTAAAATCAATGCTAAAATGAATTGCCACTTTGGTGTGCGGGGGAAAGGGTGGGGGCTTTCGAAGTTTGTTGGATCGCTGTTGTAAAACATCAATAAATATACCGTATATCGTTTATAGCTTGTTCTTTTCATGCAATATTAGAACTTCTCCAAGGGAAACATGACTATAGATAGTTTTAGTTTTAGTTTTTTTAACCTACAAGCAGATATACTATATTCTGGGAGATTCTTTATAGCGTATTCGTTATGATGTTGAAAAGATTTTTAGAATATTAAAATAATTTGAATTTAATGTATCTATTTGTATAAATAACTAGCGGATATAACCGCCAATTTGAACAGATTTGAAGAGATTTGAACAGTCTACTACAGCTTTATAATTATTCCATTCCCGGTGGGCTCCCAATCTAGTAGGTATCTCGCTCCCGTTAGTATATCGTTTCCCGGTGGGATTCTGATCCCTCTGGATCCCAATTCCGGTATGATTCCAATGCCGTCGGTATTCCGATCCCGGTGGTATCTCAATACCACTGGGATAACGATAGCTGTCGGTTCCCGATACCGGTGGGGTACCGGTCAAAGGCTATTGATATTTATATATAGCTTATATAAGGAAAAATTAAATGGGGCCCCCGGCTCCAGAGAAATTAGATATTATAAGTTCAGTACCTTTCGGTACTTGAATATGGATAATCAAATGAATGTGTACCACGTTTGGTCAAGATCCATCTATTCCTATACGAGTATTAAACATATATAGCTTATATAAGAAAAAATGAAATGGGACCCCTGGCCCCAGAGGAATGGATATTATGGATGCGATACCCTTTAGTATTTGAGTATGGATAATCAAGTGTACGTTTACTAAGTTTGGTCAAGATCCATCCATTCATGAATGAGTATTAATCCTATTGATATTTATAAAGCTCATATAAGAAAAAAACGAATTCGGGGCCCCTGGCCCCACACGAAATGTTATTAAAAGTTCTCAACCCCTTAAAAGTTCCTTCCGGATAAAGATGGATACATGTGCAAAGTTTGGTCAAGATCCATCAATCAGTGTAAAAGACTTTGTTGAACAAACCCACAAACAAACAGATTTTCCCTTTCCTTTTTTTCAGATGAATTTTCTCTTCGTCCTTTGTCTACTGTTGCCAGCGTGTCATGCACTGTCACTCACAACGAGTGTGACTGAAGTTGAAATTGGCATAACTCCCAATGTGTCACTGGCATGTGCCTTTGATCGCTTAGAGAATTCAAACATTCAAGAAATCCTATTTCTGAGAATTCTCAAGGTGAAGGTCAATGAAACTGGCTGGACACCGATGGTAGAATTACGTGACACCGACGATCTCCCGCGAATACTTGGAGAAGAAGACATCTTTGTCTCTGGCAACGTTGGGAAACATAAATTGAATAAAAAAGAGGCTAATATATTTTTAAAGGCAGTCTGGGCTGTAGCTGAAATTAAGACCGTCGGGAGATACAGGTGCGACATGGCAGGATGGAATGACGAGCATGACACGATTGCAACAAA
This sequence comes from Omphiscola glabra, assembly GCA_964017045.1. Classification (NCBI taxonomy): domain Eukaryota; kingdom Metazoa; phylum Mollusca; class Gastropoda; family Lymnaeidae; genus Omphiscola; species Omphiscola glabra. Next base: position 31,792,276 of record OZ024805.1, read on the forward strand.
GTCACAACTTCTAGAAATCAAAGAACGCTCTGTGTTAACATCCCTACAGCTTTATAATATGTTGATTCAAACTGAAAATAACTTCAAGTCTAACATAGAGACCAAAATTTCAGATGTCAAGAATGACATCAGCGTCCTAAAGGAGACGAATCTTATCATAATGACCTGGTTCCAACAGTATTGGCCTGAGGGTACATATGGATTACATTATCCATCCACCGGATGTCCAGCTCACGTGGGAGTCACGTGGGTGTCTGGAAATCGAGTTCATAATACCGAATCCACCAGCAGAAACCATGACAAGCTGTCCGATGGAAATCACTTTGGATCGATAATGAATCGAGCTGGGATAAATAATTTAATAACTCAGAATTTCTGCATGGTTACTGTCAGATCTACGGGTCCCTTATGGCCCAAAGGATCATATTGTATAGCAAGAAGAGAGTCTGGCAATGTTCCAGAAGGCTTTAAATGTGGATGGATCAATTGGCAAGATGAAAATAACACACCGGCACCATCAGTCGCAGGTCAGATTCCGTATGGCGACTACGTTAACCATTATACAAATATCCACTACTGCTGCAGATCAGACATGAACGCTAGCACACCAATGTACCTGCCTACAGCAAAACCATTTTACCTGTATAGATATGGCGGCACCTGCCAACAGATTCATGGCATGAATGTCCAGGAAGAGTCAATTTTGTTTGACACAGATGACCGGGGCGGTAACAGAGCCAGCCCTCCACATCCAGATGCCCTTATTACACCAGATATTAAACTTGAGCTTTGCTATTACTCCAAGAAATAGAATCAGCACGTTCATCTTTTTTGTATCTGTATATTCGCAACTGACAGATTTATCATATATATTTTTATATATCTATGTATGTGCTTCTTAACATTTTCCCCAATAAAATATAATATATATATATATATATTTTCCTAGAGAGAAGGTCAAGTCAATGGCATGGAACCCTCAAGGATCAAGAGGACGAAGAAGATCCAAAAATATGTGGCGAAAATGATGTCAACAAAGATTGGAAAGAGTTAGAGAGTATAGCTAGAGACAGGAAGGGTTGGAAGGAAATTTTTATTGCTCTATGTTCTACAGGGATTTGATAAGGCAAAGAAGAAAAAGAAGATGTGTTCTTGTATACTAACCAGAGTTTATAGTCACGTAACTGGAAAAATAATGGAACGGTTTTTGGAGACACGGGTAGCAGAGTTAAAATGTGTGGCCGTTTATTCCGAAGTGATAGAAGCAATGGTACCTGTCAGTCAAAGATAAACCTAGAGAAGACGGTCAAATTTATGAATCCCAATCAAATTAACATAGATAGCAATGACAGACCAGCAAGTTAGCAGCAGCAAACATTAAGTGTCATGTGGACTCAGAAGCCAGCTAAATTATAAATGAAATCATTTGGTGATGATGAGTGTAAGACATGTTGTAACCTAACAACTTTATCCACATCAAAGACACTCACAAGATAGGACCAAAATTTAGAAGAACAAACTAAAAGTAGCAACATAACTATTTTACACTCGCAGGACTTTGAAGCTGTAACAATTGGTTCTCAAAGCTGTCATACATTACTATAGTCATAACTTAGATTTTACATTAAAATATAAACATATAATAATTTTAGTTTTAATGTGGCAATCAATCATTTTTATTTGGGTCGATATATTTAGTCAATATCTCAAATGTCAGATGTTTTAAAATATCGTTTAATCACAAACCCATACCGACCAGTAGATACAGTTTAAGAGAGGGTAGACCTAGCAAAAATAGACACAAAAACAATGTGTTTCTTTATGTCTGTCTTGATCAGGTTTGTCCGTGGTTTGCCGATCCTAGTCATCTTGAAGATCCAGAGATCTCTTAGTGTTTTCCCCAGTATGCAGATCTCTTATTGTTTTCCCAGTATGTAGATCTCTTATTGTTTTCCCAGTACGTAGATCTCTTATTGTTTTCCCAGTATGTAGATCTCTTATTGTTTTCCCAGTACGTATATCTCTTATTGTTTTCCCAGTATGTAGATCTCTTATTTTTTCCCAGTACGTAGATCTCTTATTTTTTCCCAGTATGTAAATCTCTTATTGTTTTCCCAGTATGTAGATCTCTTATTTTTTCCCAGTATGTACATCTATTATTGTTTTCCCAGTATGTAGATCTCTTATTGTTTTCCCAGTATGTAGATCTCTTATTGTTTTCCCAGTATGTAGATCTCTTATTGTTTTCCCAGTATGTAAATCTCTTATTGTTTTCCCAGTATGTAGATCTCTTATTGTTTTCCCAGTATGTAGATCTCTTATTGTTTTCCCAGTATGTAAATCTCTTATTGTTTTCCCAGTATGTAGATCTCTTATTTTTTCCCAGTATGTAGATCTCTTATTGTTTTCCCAGTATGTAGATCTCTTATTGCTTTCCCGCTAACCATTCATCACGGGTTCAATGTTGCATTTATAGCAACACATTTTACTTAGTACACTGACTTTCCTCAAGGTGTTTGTATTCATGTAGAAATTGAGTGGCCCACAAGTAATCATCCGGATGCTACAGCATTCTTGAGTTTCATTAGGAATCCAGACCGACATATCCTAAGTCATATTGACAAGTCTATTTCTAATAAGATTCATATAAATAAAATACGATTTTGTATTATCATCCACAATCATTTTCTAGTGAACACACGACATCGCAATCATTTTCTAGTGAACACACGACATCGCAATCATTTTCTAGTGAACACACGACATCGCAATCATTTTCTAGTGAACACACGACATCGCAATCATTTTCTAGTGAACACACGACATCGCAATCATTTTCTAGTGAACACACGACATCGCAATCATTTTCTAGTGAACACACGACATCGCAATCATTTTCTAGTGAACACACGACATCGCACTTTGTGGTAGAAACAGAGACAGTTGAAATGTTTACGATATGTTTCTGTTTAGATTGGAGTCTGGCGACATGGATCTGGAGAAATAATTGTAGATGTCCGTTTGTAATACTTGTTATACTTCTCACTGAATCAAGCAATAGAGATATGTGATGACGCCATAGAGATATGTGACGACGTCATCGACATAAGTGTTTACATCATTTAGATATGTGAGGAAGTTAAAGAGAAACAGAGTAATACATCAGCAAACAGTTTTAAAGGATTCTCAATGGTAGCCATTAAAACAACCGATATATCAGAAACAGAACAATTGTCGTTGGCGTTACAATATGTAGACAACTTAGAGTGTGTAATTGAATGTTTAAGGATTAAAAGTAAGATAACTCAAACAATATATTGTACTAAAATTTCAGTCTGATTATAAATTATCTCCCGTTTTAATAATTACATAATACATTTTTGAAAAGAAATTATATGCATATAAAATCGTTTAATAATTATGTTAAATAAATAATTAACTCCATATCATTACATAAGACTCGGCAGCACATAATAGATATTGTTTTATCAAAAAGTTCACTTACTAACGCCACAAATTAGTGATTAGTTTTAAAAGCGGAGATATTTCAAGACATTCATCTTTGGTCTAATTTTATTTCTTAAATTTAGCGCCCTCCACTCCAAACCATATAAATAAATACATTATAATCTTCTATGATAAATATAGTCTTGGTCTTTTTTTTAAAGGCAGTTGAGCACTTCCTATGCAGACATAGTAAATTATTTGGTTGAAATGTCTCATCAAATCTTTGCCAGGGAGCATCATTGATTCAAATATGTGCAGTTAAATAGGATTCTTTTAGAATGAAACTAAATTATACATAGATAAATCAGTTTAGAAACTGACAACTAAAACAATTAAAACATAAATAAACATTTTATACAAGATGTCGTACATTATTAGCTTATAAATAGATATAACGGTATATACAAACCATGTAGTAATAAGGTGGACAACTTAGATCAGGCCACCATTAATAGGGTGAGCAAGGGAGGCAAGAAAATGTCACTTTTAACTTTGAATGAAGGTGCAAAAAAGAAAAGTGGCAAGCGTCTCCAGGAGTCTCAAAACTTTGACTTTGCGATGTTACAAAAAGCTATTATCGACCAGGAGATGTTTAAAAAGCAATGGTTGACAAGGAAATGTTACAAAAACACAATTATTGAATTGGAGATGTCACTGAAAAATATTTACAATGAAATGTAGCCAAGACCATTATTGAAAACTAGCTTTCAAAAGTTGCAACACAATGGCAGCCACAAGATCGTCACCTTCTCATCTACTAAATTTACTCCACACAATATGCATTCAAGTAACAAAAGATCTTCAACAGATAATGGGATTTTTTCCATCTACTTGCACAAGAAGGACTCTGAGGTTGTAACGTTTCCCAAGTTGTTTGAGTCGTTTATACATGTTATTAGGGTGAAGATTATTGAAGAGAAGACTAAGAAAAAATGAACATTTATGGATACATAACATAGTCTTGTTAATTATTTCCTTATCACAAAGGAATTTTCAATACAAACTTAAAAATTGAATTACTTCTCTCTCTGGTGTTGACAATTAAAGTGTTTGAATAAATTGTTATATCAAAATGTGATGGTCTATCCTGTATACTTTCAAGATTTGGCCAAATTCTATATAAGCATTAAATAATATGTTTATATAATTAATCTGTTCCTCATCTTCTGATGTTAATGTTTGACCTTCATTTCTTAATTCTAAAACTTTTCTTGGTGCTAAAAACATATCGTCACTATATACCATTGGATCCTCTTTCAGTTTCTTAAATAAGATGATTTTTTTTACTCTTCTTAATGGTGCGCAATTTTTATTTGATTGCAATTTTAATCTTGTTACAAGTGGTAGAAACCGTCAATATTCAAATACTGTATGAAGTAAATGGTAGGTAGTCTTTTTTCAGTGTTTGTAGCGTATGAAGGTTTGACACTTAGATGAGACTACTACTACCACTACTTCTACAATCCTTTCAGTGACAGTTGTTACTTGATTATTACAGTTAAGATTTGAGTTTGACTATTACACATTTATACATTTATTATCTAGCTAACAGATAGTTTATTCAATAATTTCTAATATTAAATCACTGTCATTGATGATTTAAGATACAAAACTTCTTTTAACTTGATCAGCGAAATATTAATAAAACAAAATAAATTGTTCTTTTTTTTTTAAACACGTTTTCCCAAAAATTTACTAACACGTATCAAATAAATGTCCCCTAAAACTTCAGAGTTGTTACAGTCATATGACTAAAAAAGCATTTCTATTTGGTGCATCCATTTTATAGATATAAATTTTTTTTTAAATTTATTTTATTGTTTCTAAAAATGATTGAATGTTATATATTATTATATTTTCAAGGGAAATAAATGCTACATTTTATATATTTATATAAATATATTAAAAGATTTTATGACACATACATAGTTTTAAATATTTTATGTGACAATTTATTTTTGCAAATAGATCAATGAGGAAAAAAAATCTAAGAAATATGTGTGACGTAAATGTACTTTTTCCGTATTCTTTTGCTGCTTTTCGAAAACTTGTATTTTTAAATTATAAAAAAAAGTATATATATTTATTTACAAAGCTTAACCAAACAGTACTTATAGCCCTAATAATTCACAAATTGCGAGCAATCGTTCCCTACTTGTAGGGATGCAACGCCAAAACACCTCCAGCCCCCCCCCCCAACACTCCACACCTCTGCCCCATTTCACAAGCCACCCCCTCACACAATCCATCCCCTCATACAAGCCACCCCTTCACACAATCACTCTGTCCCCCAATCCCCTGTGTACACATATCATTTGCTGATACCGACCCTCAAAATCGATCTGCTATAAAATGTAAACTATTTCAACTCCCTAAAATATGCCAAACTAAAAAGCAGTGACAGTGGCCCGAAGTGTAGCTAAAGGGAGAAGAGGGGGACAGATAGTCACATGCACCATACCAGCAGGTAAATACAAATTAAAATCCCCACATCACCTCCAATCCTCGCCTAAATCAATATAGTATAACACATTCATTAAATCAATTTTAATTCTTGACTCAATCAACATTATAAAACACATTTAATTAAATAACTTCTATATGACATCCTTCCGTCTTCGCGAGACGAATGAGTAGCTATTTAGTCCTACACGTCGATGAATGGCTCACTAGGCCAATCCTGGAGTGACAATCTCGAATGAACTTCCCGCAGGAGAATATTGATTCCTGTTTAATTTCTGCATTCCCAGTTGTTCTTTTTGTGATAAGGGCTTTGTTTCGAACATATTCTGCCGTTTTAAATACTTCGTACACTGCTGTTTGTCAGCTGCAAAGGTTGTTCGGCAATGATCTCCCATTTGTTGAGGTCTATAATGGCTTTCCTCATGCTTCTTTTGCAAATGTCCATAATTCTTAGGCGTGGCCGTCCAATAAGTATTGTCCCTTGTGCTAACTCACCATACAGCAGCATCTTTGGAATACGGCCTTCCTCCATTCTCATTCAATGGCATAACCAGCAAAGGCGCCTGTTACTAAGAGCGGAGAATATGCTACACATTTTGGCAGGTTCCAAGACCCTTCTGTTAGGCACCTTGTCCTGCAATCGGATGCGTAAAATGCGAAGCATACATCTTTAATGGAAGCTTTAGAGTGTCCACTCGTTATTGGTGTATGTGGTCCACACTTCACCTAATGTTCTCTTGATTCCCCCGTACATGTTCCTTGCATCCCCGTTGTCGGAAGCCGATTGGATACAGCTGCAAAGGTCACACCAGTATGTGTCAGTAAGTATTGTCACAGTGGCGGGACTTCTACTGGGACATTTTTGTTTGTATTTCGGAGAGCCTGTAGTGTTTGAGCACAAGTTGCATCCCTATAGGCAATTAGGACTCTTCTCTTCCTCTCGGTTACGGTTTCCATCATATTCCAATGCGCATTGTACAACTCATTATTTTTATGCTCCAGTTTACAGTAAGCGGACATGGCTGAATCGTACACAGCATCTCGTAAATGAGTCCACTTTGAGTCAATAGTGCTATCGGGTAACCCTTTAGCATGGGTATCCTGCAATATCTTTGAGAATTGATGCGTCTTTTCTGGATTGTTTGAGCAGTGGATGTTAATTTGTAAACGACACTTATTTTTAGCATTATTTAATTTTTTAGGCATTAGTCGTATCTTGCTTGCTACAAGAGAATGGTCCGTGTCACAGTCGGCACTGTGGTAACTGCAGGTGTGAAGTACCCTGGCTAGCTCTACGTGCCTAGTGATGACAAGTTCTAGCTCCACGTGCCTAGTGATGACGAGTTCTAGCTCCACGTGCCTAGTGATGATGAGTTCTAGCTCCACGTGCCTAGTGATGACGAGGTCTAGCTCCACGTGCCTAGTGATGACGAGGTCTAGCTCCACAAGCCTAGTGATGTCAAGGTCTAGCTCCACGCACCTAGTGATGACGAGGTCTAGCTCCACGCACTTAGTGATGTCGAGGTCTAGCTCCTCGCGCCTAGTGATGACGAGGTCTAGCTCCACGCGCCTAGTGATGACGAGGTCTAGCTCCACGTGCCTAGTGATGACGAGGTCTAGATCCACGCGCCTAGTGATGACGAGGTCTAGCTCCACGCGCCTAGTGATGACGAGGTCTAGATCCACGTGCCTAGTGATGACGAGGTCTAGCTCCACGCGCCCAGTGATGACGAGGTCTAGCTCTACACGCCTAGTGATGACGAGGTCTAGCTCCACGCGCCTAGTGATGACCAGTTCTAGCTCCACGCGCCTAGTGATGACGAGGTCTAGCTCCACGCGCCTCGTGATGACGAGGTCTAGCTCCACGTGCCTAGTGATGACGAGGTCTAGCTCCACGCGCCTAGTGATGACGAGGTCCAGCTCTACACGCCTAGTGATGACGAGGTCTAGCTCCACGCGCCTAGTGATGACCAGGTCTAGATCCACGCGCCTAGTGATGACGAGGTCTAGCTCCACGTGCCTAGTAATGACCAGGTCTAGCTCCACGTGCCTAGTGATGACGAGGTCTAGCTCCACACGCCTAGTGATGACGAGGTCTAGCTCCACGCGCCTAGTGATGACGAGGTCTAGCTCCACGCGCCTAGTGATGACGAGGTCTAGCTCCACGCGCCTAGTGATGACGAGGTCTAGCTCCACGCGCCTAGTGATGACGAGGTCTAGCTCCACGCGCCTAATGATGACGAGGTCTAGCTCCACGCGCCTAGTGATGATGAGGTCTAGCTCCACGCGCCTAGTGATGACCAGGTCTAGCTCCACTCGCCTAGTGACGACGAGGTCTAGCTCCACACACCTATTGATGACGAGGTCTAGCTCCACTCGCCTAGTGATGACGAGGTCTAGCTCCACACACCTAGTAATGACGAGGTCTAGCTCCACACACCTAGTGATGACGAGGTCTAGCTCCACACACCTAGTGATGACGAGGTCTAGCTCCACACACCTAGTGATGACGAGGTCTAGCTCCACAAACCTAGTGATGACGAGGTCTAGCTCCACACACCTAGTGATGACGAGGTCTAGCTCCACACACATAGTGATGACGAGGTCTAGCTCCACACACCTATTGATGACCAGGTCTAGCTCCACGCGCCTAGTTATGACGAGGTCTAGCTCCACACACCTAGTGATGACGAGGTCTAGCTCCACACACCTAGTGATGACGAGGTCTAGCTCCACACACCTATTGATGACGAGGTCTAGCTCCACGCACCTAGTGATGACGAGGTCTAGCTGGTGCCAGTGGCGGGAACGTGGGTGTCGCCATGACACTTTTTGGATTTGTTTACATTTGAAGAAGGTGTTGGTAACACATATACCATGGGAGCAGCACAATTCTAGCAGACGTTGGTCGTTATCATTTATCCTTCCTAATCCGTGATAACCAAGACACGAAAGCCAGGCTTCCTGACCAGATACTACTCTAGCATTAAAGTCTCCCAGAATGTACAATGCTTTGGTTTTGGGAACACATGAGAATTCTTGGTCCAGGGCCTCATAGAACTGATCTTTCTCTCCTGGAGTCGAATGAAGAGTTGGAGTATACCCACTGAATACGTTGGCCTTGCCTGCATATGATGAAATTCGCAGTCATAGAATCCTCTCTGATCCCAATGTAGGAGGTTCAATTCATGCCAATAATCTGCTTTTTTTTCGGCATATCAAAAACCATGCCGCTTAGGTTCATCTGCGTGTTTGACTTGTTATTAGAATGTGTAGCTGGCTACCTTTGTGGTACCATTATCCGCTAGTCTGGTCTCTTGAAGGCAGGCAACATCAATGTGTAATCTGGCTTGTTCCTTGTCAATTACGACAGTCTTCCTTGTGTAGTCAACCTGTTGAATGTGGCTTTCAAAGCCAGGATACATCGTCCTTATATTCCATGTTGCAAAGCCAGGACACATCGTCCTTATATTCCATGTTGCAAAGCCAGGACACATCGTCCTTATATTCCATGCTACAAAGCCAGGACACATCGTCCTTATATTCCATGTTACAAATCCAGGACACATCGTCCTTATATTCCATGTTACAAAGCCAGGACACATCGTCCTTATATTCCATGTTGCAAAGCCAGGACACATCGTCCTTATATTCCATGCTACAAAGCCAGGACACATCGTCCTTATATTCCATGTTGCAAAGCCAGGACATATCGTCCTTATATTCCATGTTGCAAAGCCAGGACACATCGTCCTTATATTCCATGTTGCAAAGCCAGGATACCTTGTCCTTATATTCCATGTTGCAAATCCAGGACACATAGTCCCTACATTCCATGTTACAAAGCCAGGACACATCGTCCATACATTACATGTTGCAAAGCGAAGTGGTTGAGTCTTCCTTCTTTTTAATTTCTTTGACTTATAAAAAAATTCTGCTCTTCGGGAAGTGACGTCACCAGTACAGCAACTTGGCGTGGGCGGTGATTTATGGAGACCAGTGGATCCAAGGGAATGACACTTGTCAATACAGCTTGGCACGGCTGCTTCGCAGGAGTTGACGAAATGACATTGTTATCTGCGTCAAATCGACTTCAGGACTCCATCTCTGGATTGTACACTTTGGCTTTAGTCCCGTAGTCTTACCATAGCTTCCCGCGTTCAATTTGTTGAATTATAACAGTAAATATTCATCAATTTCCCGATTTTTTTTTAAATTTCGGTATTCGTAAATTTGCGTGTCAGCCATCTTATTGCTAACCGGAAGTATTGAGTTTAAATGTAATGCAAAATAGTTTGAATAACATCATATAATTATAGAAACATAAGAAACAAACAATGTATATTTAGAAAATCTTAAAACTGTTTTTTATCTAGATCTAACTCTCAAGAATAAGATGCAAACTTCAAGACAATTAAAAAAGTAAAACATCGACTTACAAAAATAAATTAAAAAACAAAAAGAAAATGAAAGAAAAGTTGCACACCATTTAATGTGCGCCCTTTGTTACCAAGCTGCACCATTTTGAATGAAATGATGTTAAGCAAAACAATAAAATTAAATAAATGCTGGTTCTTTTAATATTATTAATTTGTATAACCACCTGACCATTATTTAACAGAAGTCGAATAGAAAATTGTATAATTTACTCGTTAATCAAAGTGGAGTGTTAGCTAAATTATTTGTGTAGTTTTAAATTTTTTTTCGTTAAGCTGGGGAATATTGGTTCGGGTTAGCAAAAAAAGCCGATAACACTCGAACACTTCCGAACAAATACTTCTTTGACACCATTCTTCTACTGGGGACACCTCTTCCCCTTGGACGTCCGCTCAGGGGCTAGCTGAGGAGTAGCGTCGCGTATGAGCAACTACCCCCTTTTACCGAAGACGGGGGTAGACACATCAAACGGTCCTTTTGAGGGCCCCAAAATCTTCAGCCATTTCTTAATTGGTTCGGTTCCTTGGTCTCTTAAGTTTTGTGAGAAAGGAAAAAGATTTGTAAAAAAGGAAGACCATTAAAAAGAAAAAGACAATAAAGAAAAAAATTAGAAAGCATTAAGGAAATTATAGGAACAAATAATGAAAAATGAATTTTTTAATTTTTTTTTAAAATTAATTAAACAGTCTAAACACAGACATAAAGAATATAATATAATATAATATACATTTTAAAAGTAATTGTGAAAATTAATTTTTTTTTTTTTCAATAGGAAAAAGTGTCAAACGGAACATACAATTAGTACCAATATGGACTTAAGTTTTAATCAATTGCCTAACTGACCATTACAAAGGTGGCACAAAATTGAGAGTACCGAATTCTCCTTCATCCAGTTTTTAAATTATTTTAAAAATTAAAATGTGTATATAGATTACTTGTCAGTCTCTATGGATAGTATACATACGTTTAAGTAGATCTGTGGTCATTCTATGAATATCCTACGTTTATCTAGATCAAATGTGAGTCTATGAATTTCTTAAGTACATTAATCTAGATCAATGATAAGCTTATGTATAACTTACATTTATCTAGATCAAAGGTCAGTCTATAAATGTCTTACTTCTATTCATCTAGAGAAATGGTCCGTCTTTGAATGTCTTACTTCTATTCATCTAGAGAAATGGTCCGTCTGTGAATATCTTACTTATATTCATCTAGAGCAATGGTCAGTCTATAAATGTCTTACTTCTATTCATCTAGAGCAATGGTTAGTCTATAAATATCTTACTTCTATTCATCTAGAGCAATGGTCAGTCTATGAATATCGTACTTGTAACAGACTAAAGTATTCATGAATGATTCACAACACCATGAACTCAGAAGTGAGAGATATTCAGTGTATTGTGTGAGTAGCTCGTGAGGTAAAACGGGAGACTGAAGTCAAGTCTCAGTAACAGGGGCAGTCGATGTAATTATGTCAGAGTGATAAGACATATGTGGTTTCTCTCTGTTGGACTAAATTATGAGGTGGATCTGTGCGCAAGGATGTTACATGTGCATTGTATCTTTAATACAAATTTTCAATACAGCATTTATGACTATAACTATATTTATTATTCATGAAATAAAGTGCTGTATATATATATATATATTTATTGGACGTCAATAATTCATTTCATGGAGAGGAAGATTAATTATGAGAGATGTGATGGAGTGATCCCTGACAGGACAATAATATTAGTTAACTGTCGCCGACCAAGAGCAGTCACAGTACTTACATTTATCTAGATCAGTAGTTAGTCTATAAAAATCTTATTTACAATCATCTAAATCAATCATCAGTCTATGAATATCTTACTCACATTCATCTAGATCAGTGGTCAGTATATGATTATCTTACTTACGTTTATCTAGAGCAATGGTCAGTCCAAGTATATCTTACTTTCGTGTATTTAATAATTCCACGGAGTTTTGCTGCTTACTACAACCTTTTTACCAAAGTGTGTTCATAAAAAACATGAACATTTAAAAATCCGTTTAAAATTATCAGTTTCTAATAGGACATTTGTCGTATGCACAAGATGTTAGGGTAATATGTTATATGAAATATATGACAGCAATCTAGACACACGTTGAATCAAAGGTATGTTTACCAATTAACATTATGCTGCAATGTGACAAGACAAATATGTTGTTCTTTAAAAAGGTAAACTTGTTCCTCAGAAATAAAATGCTACCACCATACAGTTGTATATTTAAAGGAAATATCGTAATTTGATGATGTGGATTTGCACCAGTGGTGACTCATGAGTTTACATTATGTGATTCTGGTTATTAAAGTTGTGTCATTTATCCTTAAGATATTTATATATTTCTTGGTTCAGGTTTTTTAAGTATTGTATGTACTGGTGGTTATTTCAATACAGATAAATAAATAATACCATTCTTTAACATATCTTATAGACTCTCTATTATGTTAACATTATCGAGTGACGTACGAGATCTTCATTGATTGATAGTCCTTGACTGATGTTTAGATTTACAATGACAGTGTTGGCTGTATTTGAGACAGAAGTCCATGACTGATAGTTAGCTTTACAATGACAGTGCTGGCTGTATTTGAGACAGAAGAATATTGACTGATATTTAGATTTACAATGACAATGTTGGCTGTATTTGAGACAGAAGAACCTTGACTGATAGTTACATTTACAATGACAGGTGAACTGGGCTCACAGCGCTGTACGTACACATATTAGAAAAAGAGACATAATCGTGACAATAAAATAAAATACATATATGTAATAAAGAACAGCTGTATAAAGAAAAAAAATAAAACAAATATTGCATATTCACCCCATCCACCCCAGAAATGTTGCATGGCAAGTCATGGACGGTGGCCAGCATCATGATTTATCGGTTAGATTTAGGGAATCAGTCGTGGTAGTAGAGTTTAAGGAGATGTGTTTTGTTTGCAGTTTAGAAGGCTGTGATGGTTGATATATTGCAGATGTGTAGTGGAAGAGAATTCAATTGTTTGGGGGCACAGTAAGAGAAATAACTTTCACCGTATGTTTTTGTGCAATATTGGGCATTTATTTTTGGCTAGTTGATAAAAATCATTGTTAGGGATTTTACAATGTTGACAGTGAACGGATGCCAACACAGAGCGAGTACGATACGTAAGAAAGATCTAGGTATAATCATTGTCGATAGGAAAGATGTTTAAGTAGAGGAGTAGCGACTTGTTCAAGACTCAGATATAAAGATGTGTAGTGTCTTGCTTGAAGCATAAGTTAGAATGTCTGCTATTGTGTCGTACTTGTGTTTTGCATATTATGTTCATTTTATAGTCATATTTATGTGACAACCAACTTTTTGTCATAGCATATCTTTTTGTAAAGTGTTTGATATCATGTTTCATAAGTCATTCATAGTGTATTTGTTGTATATTTAATTTCATATTAGATCGTATAATTAAATATTAAATTATGTTTTGTTACTTTAAGTTAAACTAAGGATTTATTTAGTTTATTATTAGTTGTTGTGTTTGATTAGACACATTAAAGCAAGGTGGTGTCAGAGGTATTGTAGAAATGTGTGAAAGTGAACATAAGGGATCTCATGACATCATAAGATCCATAATTATTTGAATCATTTATCTTAGATTGCCAATTAATATATAAGGGGAGTCCCTAGTCATCCACCGTGTCAACAAGTTAAAAAGACATGAGTTTATTGTTATTTAGTTAGAAGGTTTATAAAGTAACATGACATAAAAAATAATATTATTTTGAAGGATTATATTTCTATTTTCTTTATTAAAAAAAACAACATTATATATGTTTAAACGTTTTTCAACGAAATCAATCGCTTTCTTTCAGTAAATGATTTAGTCGATATCATTAAGGATGTTTCTAAAACAAAATGTTGTTGTGTTATCCAAATGTATTTCATATTTTTTTAAACAGTGATTAGTCCGTTACATTGTTATTAAAATTTAATATATTATGTTTTTATTTTTTTTTAAATAAAAACTTTAATTTTACAACTTTAAAAAGGTATGTGTAACATAAAATATTCTTAACCAGTGTTTTCGTTACAAGAGAAGCTTTTCTAAAAGTGGACCATTATGTCTTATATAAATATGTTGTCCACTTGACCTCGATCCCTGCATTCATGGATATAATACAAATTATTTACGACAATATTCTGTTAAATATAAATTAAAGAAAGTATTATCGAATTCGATCCTTACTTGTATGGAGGAAACGCTTAAATAATCTCCCCTGCCCCTCCACTTTCTTTTATCTCCCTTATCTCCATGCCTTTCAGGTCCCATCTACTCCGTCATTCACCAAAATGGAAATTAGCCCAATTTCCCCCTCCCCTTTATTGATTTCTAAATCGCAGTGTTGTCGCTAGTGTTGGTGTCACACAATGCGGTAAACTCATGGTTCCCCCCCTCCCCTTCATTGATTTCTAAATCGCAGTGTTGTCGCTAGGGTTGGTGTCACACACTGCGGTAAACTCATGGTTCCCCCCCTCCCCTTCATTGATTTCTAAATCGCAGTGTTGTCGCTAGGGTTGGTGTCACACACTGCGGTAAACTCATGGTTCCCCCCCCCCCTGACCCCCATGCAGGATTTCATTTTGTTAAAATAAGTACAAGTAAAACAATGACAAGAAAGAAAACAACAAAGTAATTAAATGTCAAGAGGTCAATGTATTTAAATGTGTAACAACGTTAAGTTATAGTTACATTAAAATTGTATTTACTTTACTTACAATTTGCTTTTCCCGTTCTTCAAAACTATAAACACGTAAATCACTTCATCAAAATCAATCTCCTTGAACGCATCACTTTCAATTGATATTATCGTTAGATCAGAAAGCATCGACTGTCCCACATTGTATCGTACATAGTTCTTGATATTTCTTCGTTTTGAAAAAAAATCAGCTTACTTGAAGCCAAAGACACACAGATCATAAGAAACATTTCAAGGCTTAATGAGAGTATTGGAAGAGATTCTAAGAAGTCTCATTCAGCTATTAATTTCAAATCATCAAAAACTAACCACGTGACTTCCTAAAGTAGATAACCTTGTAAGCATAGACATCATGTAAGAGACCTTGTAAGCATAGACAACATGTAAGAGACATTGTAAGTATAGACATCATGTAAGATACCTTGTAAGCATAGACAACATGTAAAAGACCTTGTAAACATAGACAGCATGTAAGAGACATTGTAAGTATAGACAGCATGTAAGATACCTTGTAAACATAGACATCATGTAAGAGACCTTGTAAACATAGACAGCATTTAAGAGACCTTGTAAACATAGACATCATGTAAGAGACATTGTAAACATAGACAGCATGTAAGATACCTTGTAAACATAGACAGCATGTAAGAGACATTGTAAACATAGACAGCATGTAAGAGACCTTGTAAACATAGACAGTATGTAAGAGACCTTGTAAACATAGACAGCATGTAAGAGACCTTGTAAACATAGACAGCATGTAAGAGATATTGTGCTGAATGGAAATCTTGTTTAATGTCAAGAGGCGGTGCTGGTGACGAATCTGGGAAATTTTAATGTTTGTTTATTTCTGGGTCCCAATATATTTAGTTTTAATTTACTTCTTCTGATTGCTATGTGAAGGCACCTCTTTCTGTGAAGAGTAGTTCACGAAATAAGTGTTACTTCTATTTATTTTGGTCTTTGCATGAAGGTGGGTGATATTGAACAGCCTACCATTAGCTCTTGTTTGGATGTAAACTACGTCTACATAGTCCCTGATTGAAAATTAAAGAAACATTAAGTAGAAAACATGGAAGGTCGTTGGATTCCAGTATAAAACATTATTTTACTCCGCTGCTGACTGGGAATGCCTTGGAGAAAGCATCATTTAAGATTACTGTGTTGTGCATGTATTCGTGAAATGACTGTGTTATTAGACCCTTGTGATAGTTGTACTTAATTCAATTGTGTGTCTTCATAAAATGACTTTAATATTAGACCCTAGTTCTAAATGCATTTTAGTCACATGTGTGTCCTCATAACATGAGTGTATTATTAGACCCTAGTGCTAAAAGCACTTTTGTCTAATGTATGTCTTCATGAAATGACTGTATTTTTAGACAGTTGTGCTCAATGTATTTAAGTTAAATTTTTGTCAAAAACAATCTAAACTATGAAATTTTCTTATACGTTTCGCCAAGTTTACTGCAGACATTTGAACACATTCAAATGAACATAAGTAATCAATTAAACAAGACAAGATGAATATATTCACATTTTATAGATAAAATGATTATTTCAAATTGATTATCTCAAAATGTATATATTGTGACATATTAGTTTAGCAATATGAACTTCATATGATTGTAAGCAATCATGATGATGATTATGATAATCATGACTGAGTACATTTATAGCGCTTGCATCCATGCTATTTTATCATTGGGTAAAAACGATTCTATGCAAGATAACGAACAAGCCACTATTACTACTAACTGGGACTAATGTTTTGACTAATGAAGTATTAAAGGTATTGTTTCAATAATGTATTATGTTTCATTTCATGCATATTATTTGCATTATTTCATACTTATTAAATGTATGATTCTGTGCATATTTACTATTATTTAATACACCTGAAATGTATTATTATTGTGATTTCACTGGTGTTGACATTTATGGCTGACCTTGTGAGTTCAATGGTGTTGACATTTATGTCTGACCTTGTGAGTTCAATGGTGTTGACATTTATGTCTGACCTTGCGAGTTCAAAGATATTGACATTTATGTCTGACCTTGCGAATTCAATGGTGTTGACATTTATGTCTGACCTTGCTAATTCAATGGTGTTGACATTTATGTCTGACCTTGCGAGTTCAAAGATATTGACATTTATGTCTGACCTTGCGAATTCAATGGTATTGACATTTATGTCTGACCTTGTGAGTTCACTGGTATTGACAACTATGGACAAAACTGTGAGTTCATTAGTGTTGACATTTATGGAAATTTTTTTGAGTGCACTGCTTTTGTCATATATGGATGTCCTTGTGAGTTTACTGGTGTTGACATTTATGGACATCCTCGTGAGTTCACATGTGTTGACATTTATGGACATCCTTGTGAGTTCACTTGTGTTGACATTTATGGACATCCTTGTGAGTTCACTTGTGTTGACATTTATGGACATCCTTGTGAGTTCACTTGTGTTGACATTTATGGACATCCTTGTGAGTTCACTTGTGTTGACATTTATGGACATCCTCGTGAGTTCACTTGTGTTGACATTTATGGACATCCTCGTGAGTTCACTTGTGTTGACATTTATGGACATCCTCGTGAGTTCACTTGTGTTGACATTTATGGACATCCTCGTGAGTTCACTTGTGTTGACATTTATGGACATCCTTGTGAGTTCACTTGTGTTGACATTTATGGACATCCTCGTGAGTTCACTTGTGTTGACATTTATGGACATCCTCGTGAGTTCACTTGTGTTGACATTTATGGACATCCTTGTGAGTTCACTTGTGTTGACATTTATGGACATCCTTGTGAGTTCACTTGTGTTGACATTTATGGCTGTCCTCGTGAGTTCACTTGTGTTGACATTTATGGCTGTCCTCGTGAGTTCACCACGTTTGAAATTGTTTTGTTTTTTTCTAGAAATCAGATAAAAAAATTTAGACTTAAAAAAAATCAGTTGCTTTTGGGGCTAATTATTTTAGTTTTCAATGTATTATTGCACTTATTTTGATAGAAACTGAACTCTAAATGTGTTTGGCTTAATTTTAAAAAAGTCACTTGCTCTTAACTGTAAAGAAAAGGTAAATGTTTAGGATTGAAGGTTGTAATATTTAGAGATGTTTTTTTTAAAGATGTTTACATTGTGTAATATAGATGTACTATTAATATGTGCGTGTGACATCACTACTTAATTTTTTTTTATTTTTTTTTTTTTAAGTTGAGTTCTCGTTGTTATGAAAAAAGGTGCAAGTTCTGGTTAGCCAGGGAGATGAGAGTGGTGTGGAGATGAGAGTCATTGACATGAGTGTCAGTGAGATGAGTGTCAGTGAGATGAGTGTCAGTGAGCTGAGTGTCAGTGAGATGAGTGTCAGTGAGATTAGAGTGGTGTGGAGTTGCGAGTCAGTGAGATGAGAGTGGTGTGGAGATGAGAGTCAGTGAGATGAGAGTGGTGTAGAGATGAGAGTCAGTGAGATGAGAGTGGTGTGGAGATGAGTGTAAGTGAGATGAGAGTGGTGTGGAGATGAGAGTCAGTTAGATGAGAGTGGTGTGGAGATGAGTGTAAGTGAGATGAGAGTGGTGTGGAGATGAGTGTAAGTGAGATGAGAGTGGTGTGGAGATGAGAGTCATGAGATGAGAGTGGTGTGGAGATAAGATTCAGTAAGATTAGAGGGGTGTGGAGATGAGAGTCAGTGATATGAGAGTGTTGTGGAGATGAGAGTCAGTAAGATGAGAATGTTGTATAGATGAGAGTCAGTGAGATGAGAGTGATGTGGAGATGAGAGTTAGTGAGATGAGAGTGGTGTGGAGTTGAGAGTCAGTGAGATGAGTGTGGTCTGATGATAAGAGTAAATGTACTGAACAAGTTTTCTGAAATCTCAGTTCCTGTGATATTA
Source organism: Omphiscola glabra (assembly GCA_964017045.1). NCBI lineage: Eukaryota > Metazoa > Mollusca > Gastropoda > Lymnaeidae > Omphiscola > Omphiscola glabra. The sequence continues at coordinate 31,811,354 of OZ024805.1, forward strand.
AAGAATTGTTATATTGTAAGGTATGACTGTGTTGTTGTTCTTAAGTATGGCTATAATGATGATCTTAAGTGTGGCCAAGGTTTGGATGTGTTGTAGTGATATTAGAAATCACGGCCAGTTATATGACCAAGTATGGTTGTGTTGTAGTGACATTAGACAGCACTGCCAGTAATATGACCAAGTATGGTTGTGTTGTAGTATCATTAGACAGCACTGCCAGTAATATGACCAAGTATGGTTGTGTTGTAGTATCATTAGACAGCACTGCCAGTAATATGACCAAGTATGGTTGTGTTGTAGTAACATTAGACATCACGGCTAGTAATATGACCAAGTATGGTTGTGTTGTAGTAACATTAGACATAACTTCCAGTAATATGACCAAGTATGGATGTGTTGTAGTGACATTAGACAGCACTGCCAGTAATATGACCAAGTATGGGTGTGTTGTAGTGACATTAGACATCACTGCCAGTAATATGACCAAGTATGGATGTGTTGTAGTGACATTAGACAGCACTGCCAGTAATGTGACCAAGTATGGATGTGTTGTATTGACATTAGACAGCACTGCTAGTAATGTGACCAAGTATGTATGTGTTGTAGTGACATTAGACAGCACTGCCAGTAATATGACCAAGTATGTATGTGTTGTAGTGACATAGACATCACTGCCTGTAATGTGACAAAGTATGGATGTGTTGTAGTGATATTAGACAGCACTGCTAGTAATATGACCAAGTATTGATGTGCTATAGTGACATTAGATATCACTGCCAGTAATATGACCAAGTATGGATGTTTGTAGTGATATTAGACAACACTGCCTAAAATAAGACCAAGTATGATTGTGTTGTAATGAAGTTAATCAAGGATGACAATAATGAGACGAAGTATGTCTTTTTATAGTGAAGTCAATGAAGGGTGACATTAATGAGACAAAGTATAGTTGTGTTGAAGTGAAGCTAGACAATGGTGACAGTAATGAGAATAATGACAATAATGACTTAAGAAAAAAGTTGGCACATTTGACTCGTAGAACTTCCATCAGAAATAAGAACGTACCACTATGTCCCATATCAATGTATGCATGATTCTTATAAAATACTGACGTAGCTAAGGGGTAGTGGAAAGAGCCGGGTAACACCATGTCAAGGTTGACAACAAATTGAACAATTACAGAGCACACGCTAATCAGTCTGAAGGAATTTCATAAAAGGATTACCGATAACACCTACATGTTTCACACTTGTAACCAGTACAAAAGTTCAAGGTTGATGCGAGAGAAATGATAAGAAACTGATTATGTCAGACAAAAAAACCTTTTGATCATAATTCAAAGACAATCGAAGTGATCAGTAACTTTTTTTAGTGACAAGAAACTGTTTTGTCTTGTGTTTTTTTTTTCTAAATCTGAGAAATAATGCTTTTCATTGATACCAAATACATTGTGTTCAGACTATTATAAGAACATGTATCGATTTGGAAAAAACACAAAACATATTTAAAAATGATGTTTTACCCATTTATAATGCTAAAAAACTAATATTAGTCATAATTTTAATAACTTTTAATCATTTTTTTTTTAAATGTAAAAAAAAAAATTATAAGAAACCAATTATATTTAAACCCAGAAATATTCAAACATAAATATTTTCGCCGATTCGTCACTAGCAATGCCTTTAAATGTTGAGCATGATTGTCACAGCACAATGTCTTTTACCTGTTGTCCATGATTTCACGTTGATATGTTACATTGACTTATTGGTTGATCGATTTGAGGAAGTTAATCTTACACAGAAATATCTGCAGATTATACGCCTTACTCTTGAACAAGTGATGATCAACTTTGGGGATTGAAGGTTGTGTCTGCATGAGAACCGCGGTCATTTAATGGTACATGCTACTTGGATCAACTTTGGGGATTGAAGATTGTGTCTGCACGAGAACCGCTGTAAAAAAAAAAAAATTTAAAAAAAAAAATAATAATAATAATAATACCAAGAGGCCATTCCACTTAAATTCGAGCCCCTCATGCAGGGACACAACCAAAACAAATCAAAGAAGCTGTCCCCCCCCCCCCCATCCCCGCAATACAAAAACCAAAGTGTGAGACTCAATTTAAAGAATCCTGCAATTTCCCAAATGTCCCTTAAAGAACATAAAAAACTAATTTTGGTAACAGGAATTTTGGGAAATAAACATCCTAATTCAGCTCTGGAACGTGCAAAAAAAAAAATGTGTGCTTTCGTACGATGGGACCACAATCTCGTGGGTGACCTAACTAACATCCGGGGTGTGTGAATTCAATACTTTCATTTGTCTACAGGCAGCACAATACAAACGTCAGAATGAAGGAATGAATTTGATTAAATTATTAACCTTCTTAGGTACATATATATGTGGATAGGAAATAGGATGTGTACATTTTTACGTGGATCACCAACATCCTGAATGAAATGAAATTACATTTGGGAAAAACAAATGTTACTTTCTCTATGTACAAATAAACATATGTTAACCAATTAAGAAAATTAATGGCGTTAACAAAACATGAGTTCATTTACATAAATATGTACAGGAATGTTATAAAGCTAATTATTTTACACACGTGAGAATTTAATTTTGAAAAATGTACAAGGGTTAATATTAACTTTCAAAAAATGAACATTTTTTTTTTTTTGTTTTTACTTTGCGAGAGTAAAGTAGTGTATGTTGTTATGAGATTAATAACATACTCAATGCTCTTACATGCATGCAAAATGGTTAAGAGATTTGTCTTTAGATAAAAGAATTCTTTGTTTTACGATTTTTCGATAATATAGTAGAAAACAAAGACAAACGTTTTGTTAAATTTTTAATGAAGATATCAGTATATCAAATTTCGATAATATAAAACATATTTTAAAATGCTTCATAGAGTTTTGTTATACATTTAATATTAAATTTTAAAAAAAATATATATATTAAAAAAATAAATAAAGGAAACAGACTCAACACAATCTTACAGACTAAATCTACACTTGCACAAATCATACAAGCAGGTACAGTTCACACAGTAGATATAGACAGAGCCATAACACTAAACACAATACCAGAATCCAAAAACAAGAAACAACACACAATAAGTCTCATATTACTTTCACAATACAGAAAACATATATGGCACCACAGACTTAAGGCTTTTTTTCACAAACATAATTACACAAACATTACATTAGAAACACTTTTTAGATTTAAAATACAAAACGTAATTGAAAACAAAATTTAAGACAATATAATGACTGAGAAATACATTAATTGTTTTTTGTTTATATTCCAACTGATATATATATCATGTTAACAAATGTATTATAGATGCAATTTTAACATAGTAAACAGTATTTCATTAGAATTTCAGTACCGTTTATGTAAAAAAGTTGTTTCAGCACATGATTTAAATTGTTGTTTAAGTTAACACTTAGATAATTTTGCCTGTAAATAATTTATTCTGTATATGTTGAAATATTCATTTGTTGAAAATGTAATAAAAAAAAAATATAAAAAAATAAAAAAAATAAAAAAAAAAAAAAAACAAAAAAATAAAAAAAAAAAAAACTAGATGGCATGTTTTTAACATGTCTATAACTTTTTTTAAAAAAAGGATAATCCTATCACATACAGTAAAACCTTCCTTGCGCTAATTCAATTTAGATAGAAACAAATGAGACACACACAATTGTCCTCCAAAACTTCAGAGTTATATATTTATATGACTAAAAAGCATTTTAATTTGAAGTATCCATATTAAGGTAATCTTTTTTTTTAATGTATCATATTGTTTTTAAATAAAATATTAATAATGGATAAAACTTTCAGTAATCAATATGTTTTAGGCGAAAGAAATGCTACATATTGTTGTTTTGGCATTTTATATTTTTGTATTGCTTCTGATGTGGGACATATTATAGGGAATATAGGTTTTCAAAATGTCGAGACGGTCTCATGTTACAAATATATTATACTTTCTCTTTAGGTGAATTATTCAAATACAAAGTGTGTATACTTTCATGTGTAATGATTCCTATTGAAGTATATTTATTTCAGTGCTATATTCAAGAATAACGTCTTGTATCTGCATCTACCAGGTATGTCATCTTAAAGTGGTCAAGTTGGCGATATGTTGCAGTAGGAGAGAAGAGGTCAAGTTGGCGATATGTTGCAGTAGGAGAGAAGAGGTCAAGTTGGCGATATGTTGCAGTATGAGAGAAGAGGTCAAGTTGGCGATATTTTGCAGTATGAGAGAAGAGGTCAAGTTGGCGATATGTTGCAGTATGAGAGAAGAGGTCAAGTTGGCGATATGTTGCAGTATGAGAGAAGAGGTCAAGTTGGCGATATGTTGCAGTAAGAGAGACCCACTGAAGACTCGTGTTGATGGCCTGCTTTCAACAGTAACACAATTAATCCACCAATGACATTTACTTCTGGTCATAAAACCGGACTGTTTGCGATTGATGGCTTGCATCTCAGATCACTTCACATTCATTTTCACGAGTTTGCAAAACCAAATAATAATTATGTGATGCCACATACCGGCTGACAGCTATGTTACCAGCAATTTGTCTGGCATGCTATACACCAGGTGATTGCAATGTTACAAACAATTAGTCATATTTCCTGATTTCTTATTAGATCATACCCACATTTAAAATCTCATAAACAATGAATTATAAAGTAATGCTATTTAGTTGTTGATATGTTTAAGGGCATTATACAAGCATGTATGATGAATTTCGTTGGAGTCGAATGATATTTGAAGGCAGTAAAAAATTAAGACATAACAAGTATAAAAATGATAATTGAAGACGATACAAAACTGTCACAATACAAAGTACAATAATGATAGTTGTAGGTGGCACAGAACTGTCACAATACAAAGTGCAATAATGATAGTTGTAGATGGTACAAAACTCTCACAATACAAGTACAATAATGATAGATGTAGATGTAGATGGTACAGACCTGTCACAATACAAAGTAACTATATGTGATGATGTTATAAGAACGGTGTGGTAACTATGTGTGATGATCTTATAAGAACGGTGTGGTAACTATGTTTTATGATCTTATAAGAACCACGTGGTAACTATGTGTGATGATCTTATAAATACGGTGTGGTAACCATGTGTTATGATCTTATAAGAACCACGTGGTAACTAAGAGTGATGATCTTATAAATACGGTGTGGTATTTTCTTTATGACCAGTCAACATTTCAAATACTGTAGGAACATATTTTTAATAATGTATAAACAGCCAATATTTCAAAAACAGTAGGAACTATATGGTAGGTAGTATTTTTTGTGTGTGTGTTATTGTAGTAGCCAGGTTTGACACTAAACTTAGACTACTACTACTACACTACATTCCTTGCAGTGACTGTTTTTACTTGGTTATTACTGTTTATCGTTGAGTTGGACTATTACACATTTACTTCATTTATTATCTAGGTAACAGTTAGTTTGTCCAATATTTTCTAATATCAAATCGTTGTCATTAATGATTCATTGTAAACAATTTCAGCGAAATTTTAAGACAACATTATAACTTTTTTTTTTCTTGTTGAAACACACTTTTCTAAAGATATATTAATAATTACAAAATTGATGTCCCCAAAAACTTCAGAGTTATTACAGTCATATGACTATAAAAGAATTTATATTTTTTTATTCATATTATAGAAATAAATATTTTTAAATTTATTTTATTGTTTAAAAAGTTGTAAATATAAAGGTTAATTATGTCATAAATATGTTTTCAAGGGAGATAAATAAGATTTCTTATATCTTTATAAAATGATATACTAAATGATATTATGGGACATAAATATTTTTTTAAATTTGTTGATATAACAAAATTTTAGAAATAGTGTCATAAGAAAATATCAAACATTTGGAATTATATGGCGTAATCATACTTTTCTAACTAACTTTTGCTTCCTTTTAGAAACTTTGCAATTTTAAATATAAATTAAATATATATATTAATTAATAAAGCTTAATCAAACGTTCAGCGTCCTCTTCCACTGTTGTGAAAGTTGTGAAAGTGCTAGTACGCTCGTTCTCCCAAATTCGTTCCTTACTTGTAAGGATGCAATGCCAAAATACCCTCCTTCTCCCACAAACCACCGCAAGCAAACCCGGTACTTAAATCCCCCCTTGCCCAATCCCCCTGCACAAACACAACATTAGCCTATCCCACACCCTTAATAATACAAAATGTCAAAAAATTAAATAAATTTCAACGCCCTACAATAGGCCCACCCAAGAAGCAATGACAGTAGTGTGGGGCTTACCGTCAGTTCACAAGATCAAATTTCGCGTCAAATTGTTGTGTGAACGCACCATTTTATGCATGGATTATTTTTTGGGGAATTTGATCAAATAGTAATTTGAAAGCTGTGACAAGTCTTCATACACGAATTACAACAAATGCTTGAAGGAAAATTTGATCGTGTGAACCGACCATTAGACAAAGGGGAAAAAGGGAAAGATATCTCCAAGCACAATAACAACGGGGTAACCAAAATGGGGCGTGGTCGTATTTTATGGATGGAAAAAAAATGATTTTAAGTGCCAAGCACACTTTGGGAATAAGACATCAAGTTAAATCACCACATAACTTCTAATTCTTGACTCAATAAATATTCATTAAATCACTTCTAATTCTTGACTCAATCAATATTCATTAAATCACTTCTAATTCTTGACTCAATAAATATTCATTAAATCACTTCTAATTCTTGACTCAATAAATATTCATTAAATCACTTCTAATTCTTGACTCAATAAATATTCATTAAATCACTTCTAATTCTTGACTCAATAAATATTCATTAAATCACTTCTAATTCTTGACGCAATCAATATAATATAACACGTTCATTAAATCACTTCTAATTCTTGACTTAATCAATATAATATAACACATTCATTAAATCACTTCTAATTCTTCACTCAATCAATATAATATAACACATTCATTAAATCACTTCTAATTCTTAACTCAATCAATATAATATAACAAATTCATTAAATCACTTATAATTCTTTACTCAATCCATATAATATAACACATTCATTAAATCATTTCTAATTCTTCACTCAATCAATATAATATAACACATTCATTTAATAATTTCTAATTCTTCACTCAATCAATATAATATAACACATTCATTAAATCACTTCTAATTCTTCACTCAATCAATATAATATAACACATTCATTAAATCACTTCTAATTCTTCAATCAATCAATATAATATAACACATTCCTTAATCACTTCTAATTCTACACTCAATCAAAATAATATAACACATTCATTAAATCACTTCTAATTCTTCACTCAATCAATATAATATAACACATACATTAAATCACTTCTAATTCTTCACTCAATCAATCTAATACAACACATTCATTAAATCACTTCTAATTCTTCACTCAATCAATATTATATAACACATACATTAAATCACTTCTAATTCTTCACTCAATCAATCTAATACAACACATTCATTAAATCACTTCTAATTCTTCACTCAATCAAAATAATATAACACATTCATTAAATCACTTCTAATTCTTCACTCATTCAATATAATATAACACATTCATTAAATCACTTCTAATTCTTCACTCAATCACTATAATATAACACATTCCTTAATCACTTCTAATTCTTGACTCAATCACTATAATATAACACATTCATTAAATCACTTCTAATTCTTGATGTGACCGAAGGTACGTTGACTAGGAGATTTGCTCCCTTCTATAGCTACAGACAAGTTCAGAGTTACAAAACTCCGGTTCTTCAGTTCCTGGAAAGCTGATATTTGTAAATTCTCCTCGCTCCTACAAAGCCGATAGTTTAAAAAGGAAAAACACGCAACGTATTCTAACAATCATCAAAAATGTTTTATTCCTTGTTGAGGTATAAGTGTTCAAAAACATCACCTTATGCTGAATAGTCATGTAGAATGACTAACAAATCCAATAAATACACAAAAATAATTACTAATTTATACTACGTCCAACACAAAAAAACACACTCTGGTCGAATCAACTCTCAAATATAATCATTCTCTCCCTCGCTAATAATCTCTCTCTCCTTGTACACCCTCACCAGACCATGCACTCGTGATATCAAAAAAATGTTCACATTCGTTCACCACTCTCATTTTCCCCCAACTCAAAACACACACTTCCTCACCTGGGGTCCCCCCCTTCCATAAGATGGTCATACATGCCTGAGAAAACTCATCCAAACATACACAGAAAAGTTAAACACATGATCTGACCGTGACGAGTGACGTTACGTGAAAACCAATGTTTACATAATAACCCCGGTCAGTTCGTGTACATGTTTTCTAAAATCCATAATAGCATAAAAAATCAAATAAATAATAGTAAACAAGTAAAAATGTCTAATGAAATGCCTTATTTGAAACATTTATGTTGTCACACGGTGACCGTTACTGGGGCGGGTGAGGGTGCGGTCACTGGGGCGGGGGTGTCCACTGGTTGATTTACTGGGGCGGGACAGGAGAGAGAGAGCTCCAATGTTAGGGTAACCTATGGGTCACGACGGACAGGGTCGGGGGACAAGTTTTGGGGCATGGATACTTTTGGGGTTAAGGACGGAAATTCCTAATTGACTGGAAACGATAGGGGTCAGGAATGTGTTAAGAGATAGCATTCTTGGACCAACAAAGAAGTTTGGGTAGGAACGAGGGGTATAAGTAGGGACATCTAATTCGGTAGTTTCACTGAGCACTACGGCCCACACGTGAGACTTCTCTCGTCAGAGCTCAGACACATAGACTTACCTAGTACCAGCCTTGCAGCAGTATCAACGTAGAATAGCATCAACATAGAGAGGTAAGTGTATGTAAGGTGTATGTATGGAGGAGCTTTATGATAGTTACGTTATGTAGAGATTTAGTATTTTGGAAGTCTACGGTAAGTAGTTAGATAGGGCTTAGCATAGATCACTTGGTGTAGGTGACTTATTCATGTATTTCAGGAATAGCCACCTTTTAACGCCAGTAACTTATCGTCACAAACTCGTGACGGAGTGTGTGCGCAGATGCCAGTGCAGAGAGACAACAAGAGACGCTAACAACCACGACGATAGGCCATAAGACAGATTCACGCTGTAGAGGGGGCGACAGTCTTGCAAGACTCCACTTAGTCGTATGGTAGCGTTTCGATTGTATGATGCAGAGTTGCTCAATATCTAGAATCACTATTGTAATGCCATTTTAGTAAGCATATATGTACGAAAATCATCCTATTATTTCGAAGTTTATTTCTTCATAGCGCATGCTATTATTCTCATTGTAGATTGCATATTACTTTACTTAGAACATTTAAACAATAAATTAGCTTTAGTCAGTTTACGTTATATTGAAGACTTTGTTTATTGTATATAGTTATTGTGTTTCCTTGGACACATCAAAACAAGGTGGTGTCAGAGGTGTTGTATAAGAATATAGACCAAGGGTCACTTAGCATAGGGAGCTCCTGACAAACTGGTGTCAGAAGTGGGATCTCATAGCAATTGTTATTTTAGTCAAGTTAATTTGCATTGCATAATTTTAGTTAAGATTGTACTTAGTTGTATCTAGTTAATTGCATATGTTGGACCTCACGGTTCAAGATCCACGTACTGTAACCATCACTGTTATTGTTTGATTTTACTTTAGATTTTTCTCTATCTTCAGATAATTTTATTGTAATATGGAATATTTGGAGGCGCTCAGCGCAGCTAAAAAGAAAGGTGTTAGCGAAGCTGAGTTTAGACAGTTGTACGAAGAAGAGAAAGGCAGACAGAAACTGACGATGGAATATGAAGAAAGACAAAAACAAATCGAAAGGGAAGATAGGTTAGCTGAAAGGGAAGACAGACTAAAACTAGCCGAAATTGAAGAACGACAACGACAAGCTGAAAGAGACTTCGAGATACGTAAACTACAGTTACAACTGGAAATCGAGACAAGTAGAGGTAATGGGATGTCAGACAAGGGGGGCGCGTCCAAAGGAGGTCGGAACAATGGTGGGTTGGATGAAGAGGGTTACAATGACAATGGGCCGGTTGAAGTGAGACAGCCAGTCATGAAGGGACCTCGCATTCCTCCGTTTGACGACACAAAAGAAGATTGAATTCTGTTACAGCAGATGACGCTGAACCGATGCCCGAGGTTGAGGCAATTATGGCTAACCTCGCTGGCTCAAAATATTTTTCAAAGTTTGACCTCACGAAAGGGTATTGGCAGGTTCCACTTGATGACACATCGAAACCACTGACAGCCTTCAGTACACCCGAAGGTCTGTTTCAATACAAGGTGTTGCCATTTGGGTTAAAAAGTTCTCCGGCGGCATTCAATCGGCTGGTAAGAATGATCATGAAAAATGTGGGACCGGGCGTAGAGGCTTTTGTCGATGATGTTCTAATTCACAGTGCTACATGGAACGATCACTTAGAGATCTGTGAGAGGGTACTCAATCGAGTGAGGGAGGCTAATCTCAAGATTAAGCCATCGAAAACGATGTTAGCTATGGAGGAAGTGGAGTTTTTGGGACACACAGTGCAGGCAGGCGTTATAAAGCCTCAAAATGAGAAGATTCAGGCTATAACGAATTGCGAAAGACCCACGACAAAAAAGCAAGTGAGGAGCTTTCTTGGCTTAGCGGGCTACTACCGTAAATTTGTGCCTAATTTCTCAGCTGTGACCGCTGCACTGTCTGATCTGACCAAAAAGTCACATGGCAACAAGTTTAAATGGGAGGAGCCACAAGAAATGGCATTTAAGCACATTAACCAGCTGCTTGCAAGCAAGCCCATTTTGAAGATGCCTGACTGGACGAAAGAATTCATATTACAAACAGACGCATCAAACAGTGGCATAGGAGGTTGCTTGCTACAGGTTTACGATGGGGTCCGTCATCCTGTGATGTTTGTAAGCAGGAAATTGAAAAAGGCAGAAGAGAAGTATTCCACGATAGAAAGAGAGTGCTTGGCGATAGTGTTCGCCTTGTCAAAACTGCAGCAATATTTGTATGGACGCAGTTTTGTCATAGAGACAGACCATGCACCACTGACATGGTTAAAATGCAACGAGCAAAGCAACGCAAGAGTGACGCGATGGGCTCTTGCAATGCAACCATATGACTTCCGCGTCGAGAACATAAAAGGAACAGACGCAATCTGGGCAGATGCATTGTCTAGGCTGCCAGAAAAGAGTTGCTAATTTGTGGGAAAATTAGCTTAAGTGGGGGCGTGTGTCACACGGTGACCGTTACTGGGGCGGGTGAGGGTGCGGTCACTGGGGCGGGGGTGTCCACTGGTTGATTTACTGGGGCGGGACAGGAGAGAGAGAGCTCCAATGTTAGGGTAACCTATGGGTCACGACGGACAGGGTCGGGGGACAAGTTTTGGGGCATGGATACTTTTGGGGTTAAGGACGGAAATTCCTAATTGACTGGAAACGATAGGGGTCAGGAATGTGTTAAGAGATAGCATTCTTGGACCAACAAAGAAGTTTGGGTAGGAACGAGGGGTATAAGTAGGGACATCTAATTCGGTAGTTTCACTGAGCACTACGGCCCACACGTGAGACTTCTCTCGTCAGAGCTCAGACACATAGACTTACCTAGTACCAGCCTTGCAGCAGTATCAACGTAGAATAGCATCAACATAGAGAGGTAAGTGTATGTAAGGTGTATGTATGGAGGAGCTTTATGATAGTTACGTTATGTAGAGATTTAGTATTTTGGAAGTCTACGGTAAGTAGTTAGATAGGGCTTAGCATAGATCACTTGGTGTAGGTGACTTATTCATGTATTTCAGGAATAGCCACCTTTTAACGCCAGTAACTTATCGTCACAAACTCGTGACGGAGTGTGTGCGCAGATGCCAGTGCAGAGAGACAACAAGAGACGCTAACAACCACGACGATAGGCCATAAGACAGATTCACGCTGTAGAGGGGGCGACAGTCTTGCAAGACTCCACTTAGTCGTATGGTAGCGTTTCGATTGTATGATGCAGAGTTGCTCAATATCTAGAATCACTATTGTAATGCCATTTTAGTAAGCATATATGTACGAAAATCATCCTATTATTTCGAAGTGTATTTCTTCATAGCGCATGCTATTATTCTCATTGTAGATTGCATATTACTTTATTTAGAACATTTAAACAATAAATTAGCTTTAGTCAGTTTACGTTATATTGAAGACTTTGTTTATTGTATATAGTTATTGTGTTTCCTTGGACACATCAAAACAAGGTGGTGTCAGAGGTGTTGTATAAGAATATAGACCAAGGGTCACTTAGCATAGGGAGCTCGTGACATATGTCATCATTCCTGCATTGCAAGTAAATGCTAATGACATGGCAATACATACAAGAATTATGACATGCTTTATTAATCATACATGGTAAAAGGTAAATTAATCACTATCGGTATCACATCATTGTTATTCCAAATCAATTGGAGCATTTATGTAAATATATTGTAACAAATATTTAAATGTTTACAGTACTTCGAAACATTCTTTATTAATGGAAATGTGAAAAAGAGAGAAAAAAAATGTCAACATCTGAGTTTGTGTGGACAGCCATGAATTGTCCCGTCAATGTCAACATCTGAGCTTGTGTGGACAGCCATGAATTGTCCCGTCAATGTCAACATATGAGCTTGTGTGGACAGTCATGAATTGTCCCGTCAATGTCAACATCTGAGCTTGTGTGGACAGCCATGAATTGTCCCGTCAATGTCAACATCTGAGCTTATGTGGACAGCCATGAATTGTCCCGTCAATGTCAACATCTGAGCTTGTGAGGACAGCCTTGAAGTGTCCCGTCAATGTCAACATCTGAGTTTGTGTGGACAGCCATGAATTGTCCCGTCAATGTCAACATCTGAGCTTGTGGGGACAGCCATGAATTGTCCCGTCAATGTCAACATCTGAGCTTGTGTGGACAGCCATGAATTGTCCCGTCAATGTCAACATCTGAGCTTGTGTGGACAGCAATGAATTGTCCCGTCAATGTCAACATCTGAGATTGTGGGGACAGCCATGAATTGTCCCGTCAATGTCAACATCTGAGTTTGTGTGGACAGCCATGAATTGTCCCGTCAATGTCAACATCTGAGTTTGTGTGGACAGCCATGAATTGTCCCGTCAATGTCAACATCTGAGTTTGTGTGGATAGCCATGAATTGTCCCGTCAATGTCAACATCTGAGCTTGTGTGGACAGCCATGAATTGTCCCGTCAATGTCAACATCTGGGCTTATGTGGACAGCCATGAATTGTCCCGTAAATGTCAACATCTGGGCTTGTGTGGACAGCCATGAATTGTCCCGTCAATATTAACATCTGGGCTTGTGTGGACAGCCATGAATTGTCCCGTAAATGTCAACATCTGGGCTTGTGTGGACAGCCATGAATTGTCCCGTAAATGTCAACATCTGGGCTTGTGTGGACAGCCAAGAATTGTCCCGTAAATGTCAACATCTGGGCTTGTGTGGACAGCCATGAATTGTCCCGTCAATGTCAACATCTGAGCTTGTGTAGACAGCCATGAATTGTCCCGTCAATGTTCACAAACAAGACTGTGGAATGTTTCGTGTATCCCCTTGTCTTAAAAAATCGTGGAGGTTATACGATCCACCTAACTCCCCTTTCTCGCTTTCATGTCTGACCTGCACGGTCCAGTAGTCACGTAGTCAAACCGCAAGTTTTTTTATACCCAAAGATAATTTTTCTCCACCCCGAGCTTTCACTTCTCCCTTGTCACACGCAACATCATGATTGAAAAGAAAAAAAAAATATTTTACATTTTCATACATGTTAGTTTTACCCAAATCCATTATTGTGAAGTTGCGATTTCCATCGATTGTGGATGGAAACACTTCCAATCTTTGCCCTTAAGGCGGTGACAGTCATCAACCGTGAAATGTTCACGAAAACTTAAGTTTAATTCGGGAACAGGCAAAAACTGTGATCTCCCCTCCTCCTCACACCATAACTCGGCTGAGCGTGACTCAGGAACAATAAATCTCAGGCACTCTATCAACATCAATATGTGGAAATTCCCTAACAATAAATTCACAATCAATAAGAGCATCAAAAAGCATCATTTAAACCCTCAACACTAGGTTCACAATCAATATTAGTTTCAACATTGCCATGTGAAATTTTAATGGACTACGATTAGTCACTTCCTTGTTTTGTCACGTGATACGTACCAGCCATTAGTAGGCTTTCTGCTACACATAACAACACATAACAACAGATAAACAGCTGATCAGCCATTGCCATTATCATTATTTCTAAAGCAAAATGTTTGTCTCCATCAGCGCTTCCCCAGTGTTTATTAAAATTTTACTTTTCAAAATATTCTCGAATACACGCGTTTCTTTAAATGACATTCATAAATGTGACAATAATTATAATTCAGTTATGATTAAAGGAAGAAAGTTGTTTGAAGAAAAATTTGTGAGCGACTAGTGTGTTGCAGACAGCCTACCGGAAGTATTACTTGTTTTTACACGTATCACGTGACAAAACAATCGACTAATCGTAGTCCATTAAACTGGTTTCATAATCAATATTACAATGGGGAGCATAAATAATACTTCAATATTGGCATCAAAGTCACCATGTGAACCATTAATTTCATTAGTTTCACTATCAGAAGTATTATCAAAATTACCACATGTAGCATCACTAACACTAGGTTCATGATGAATATTATCAAATTCACAATATAAAGCCTAAAAAACAATGGGTTCGAAATCAAAATTAGTATCAAATTCACAATTCGTGTCATCAATAACAGTGGTCTCATACTCAGCATTATTATCAACATTTTCATAAAAAGTATCCGTAATACTTGGTTTATAATCAATATTTGCATCAAAGTTACCATTTGAAAAATCCGTTACACTGGGTTCATAAACAATAATATCAAATTCACAATATGTGTCATCAATACTACAAGACTCATTATTTGTGTAAGGGCGATATTCATATTGCACATTATTCAACCCGTCATCACTATCAGAAGTATTCAGCTTATCTGTACTTGTGTCAGTGTCTTCAAAATATTCGTCACTTATACTAAATTGAAAAAATTCCAGTTCATCATTTTTCTTAATATTGCTACTGCCCTCTTTTACAGTTGGATCTATAGTTTCTGACAGACTTACCCAAGACTTATTATCTCTACACCAATTAAGCTTATTCCCACCAACTTCTACCTTCGTATATTTCCTAGGTCTACTTTTCCCATAATTATTTTTAAAGGTCCTCTCTCGCTTGTTTTCCTTAAAAACTTTATTTTCAACTTGACTATGAGGAAAGATTGGCCCCTCTTCTGAACAATTCGGCGTTATGTCTACTTCAGAGCTTACTGATTCAATATCTACCTTATGTATTTTAAAGTCAGGAAGTTATGTTATTTCATGTATTGACTTCTTAAAAATTACCTGTTCATAAATTTTCCTTACTACGGATTCCGGTGGCTTATAAGCGTAGATCCATCTATAGAATTATTCCTTAAGTTCACGCAGAGCTATTTCTTCATGGCTTATGTGTACTCCCCCTTTGACACTGTGTTGTTCCTGTTTATCCCCCTCAGTAGCAGTATCTCGTGAAAAATGTCCCCTTTCAGTATCAGTTAGTACCCTAGCGTTGTACTCAGCCATTTTCCTCTCATGTTCTTCGCCTCTAATTTTTTTTATTCTTTCTCATATGCGCGAATTTCTTCTTCCTCTTCGCGAATCTCCTCTTCCCTAATTGTTACCCATTCTTTAGCTTCCTCCCCTTCCAAACCCAATTCTATTGCCAGTTGTTTAATTTCGTCAATCGTTGGTAAAGCCATTTTTTTTACCTATCCTAGTTTTGTATTAATATATATATATTTAAAAACATTTTAGATTAAAAAAATTGGAACACAATTCCAATACGAATGAGTATTCAAGGGATAAGGTATATTACTTAAGTAAATGTACTTCAACAAATTATATAGGCTTAATTACTCTTAATTCACTTATGTACACTTCAAACCCCCCCCCCCCAATCGAACCATACAATAGCACTAAAGTAAAATCTAACATGACTGTATATCACTAATTATATATATATACTTAAATTACCCTGACTTGGTCTCAGCGTAGTTGGCTTGCTCCTTTCAACAGCAAAACAGTAGTGTTAGTGTCCAGTAACAGGTAAATAGGAACAGCGGGACAGCAGCGGCTGGTGACAGGAACAGTGTGACAGCAGGGTCTGGTTACTGGAACAGTGGGACAGCAGCCCAGATGTACATCATATCAAAAATGATATCAATAATGTCATTCAAACGTTGTGAATTTTGAATCACAAGCTTTAGACAGGCCCCCATGTGACTGATGGTAGGCTTTGGACGTTTAGGATTGATTTGGCTTCGACGGGTCCCCATGTGACGACTGTTTAGGGTTGGTATGGCTCGTTAGGGTTTTCTTATAAGCTTGGATGGTTGCTTCATTGTGGAGGATGGTTATGGTTGATCTGGGTGCTTAGACGGGCCTTCATTTTGGCTGATGGTAGGCTTGGATGGCTAGGATTCAGCTGGCTTCGACGAGCCTTCAATGCGGCTTGGATTTTTGCTCCACTGTGGTGGATGGTATGAGGTAATATGGCTTCGATGGGCCTTCAATGTGAACGATGGTAGGCTTGGATGATTCGGATTATGATTGTTTCGACTGTCCCCCACTGAGAACGATGGTAGGCTTGGATGATTAGGATTTGGCTAGCTTCGACGGGCACCCACTGTGACCCTAGGTACGTTTGTCTAGGAGTTGAGGTCCTTTCTATAGCCACAGACATTAGTTCAGAGTCAAAAACTCCGGTTCTTCAGCTCCTGGAAAGCTGGTATTCTTCAATTCTTCTGGCTCCAACAAAGTAGATAGGTTGAATGGAAAACACAACGCAGTCCAACAAGTCATCAAACTATATTTAAGTCCTGTCCGACGACTTTTTGTTAGGTATGGCCTCTCTCTAATTAGCGTAGCTTTACTATATGTTTAGTTAGGTATGGCCTCTCTCTAATTAGCGTAGCTTTACTATATGTTTAGTTCAACGCACTACTGAATACATCATGTCATACTAGAAGTTTATTCAATTCATCACATTATACTGGAAAAGTCAGGTAGAATGACAAAAAAATCCAATAGATACACAGAAGATTTACTACTTTATAATACGTCCAACAGATCTCAAAAACACAATCTGGTCGAATCCACTCTCAATAATAATCTCTCTCTCTCTCCTTTTATATCCTCACAGACCATGCACACGTGATATCCAAAAAATAGTTCACATTCGTTCACCACTCTCATTTTTCCCCAACTCACAACACACACTTTCTCACCTGGGGTTCCCCCCCCCCCCTTTCTTCTTCCCCAAGACGGTCATACATGCCTGAGACAACTCGTGGGAAATACACGCAATACCACGACCGCTCAGTTACGTCAACCAAACATACACAGAAAAGGTAAACACATGATCTGACCGTGAAAGACGTGTTTAGGGGTTTTAATTAACTTACTTCACCATTTTTAAGATATAATAATAACTAAATAACATTTTGACCACAACGTGTCTGTCATGAAGTCTAAAGCAAAGACATATACTTAATGACAATACACACTGATCATACTAAACAATATCTAAATGATGTGATAGACAGGATTAAAACAATATGATTGACATGTTATTTTTAACTTTCATGTTAATTTTTAAAATGTATTAGAGTAAAACACTTGAATTTGATGTCTCAAAACGCATTATGTAAGTTTACAACACTATTTGAACTAACCAAAGATTGCACAATAAATAATCAATATATAAGAACTGTCTTTCCAAACACAATACCCAGAGTTCCCACAACTGCAATGCATTATGTTGTATAATTCAATTTTGTTTTTAAAAATATTTTTTTCTTCCATTTAAAAAAAAAAAAGAAGAGGTTAAATATGCAATAACAGTTGTTGAAAAGGGAAATAATTATCCATACTTTTCTCACACACACTATATATACATATATATTTCAAATCTTTTTGTGACATATTTTTAATTTGTGAAAAAGTTATATTTAACAAAATATTTAAAAATAAAAATTCCAAAAATGTCCCTAAACGGAAGTTGTGTTGTTTTCTTACTTTCTTGTGTTGTTTTTAGGAAATATATGATTTCAATTAAAAGCTTAACCTAACGTTTGCTGTTCCATCGATTAAGGGAAAATGGGATTTCTCTCAAATTCGATCCCTTCATTTAGGGATGCAAACCAAAAAAACCAAAATGGAAATCTGACCAATGCCCAGCTGCCAAGCCAACATTCAAACCACCCTCACTGATAACTGACCATGCTAGACAAACTCTTGACCTGGTCAGCGTAAGACAAAAAAATCCTTCCTTTTTCTTTCGTAATTAAAAAAAAAAAAATTAGGATCGGTTCACACGATCAAATTGTTCTTCAAGTATCTGATGCAATTCGCGTTTGAAGCATTTTCACAACTTTCAAATTTCTATTTGATCAAATTCCTCAAAAAAGAAACTACGCACAAAACAGTGTTTTCATACAACAATTTGATCGTGTGAACTTACTCTAAGGCCTTTTAAAATGCGTGCACAAAAATTAACTTAACTTGAACGGTCCTGGAAGTCATTTTAAAAATTAATTATACTAATATTTTGTTGTCTTTCCCCGTCTACATTTTACGATATTTGCAGCTTTTGAGATAATTTGATCATGCCCATATTTTTCAATCACAATCTATAAATAAGGAGGAAGGATTTAGTTTATTTTCATTTAGATGGATTGTTTCATTTTATTGTGACTGATTGACCAATTTACAAACAAAAAAAACAAACAAAAAGTAACACTGAGCCATGGGCGCACATAGAATATTTCCCAGCAAGCGGTCAACAATATTTGAGTATTTTCCCCTAATAATCTAAAAAAATATAATTGACAGTAAAAGAGTGTAGGACTGTGTATAATTGTTTCGATAGCACCAATGGCATTTTGCACTTGAACAATAACTGAATTCAAATCATTAACAAACAGATTGAGCCAAGGCGAAGAGAATGGAGTAATAGCTACTTTTAATAAAATCTTCCTTATTTTAGTATGTGCACTGCCTTCATTTGCTGACATTGTTGAATAGCGATCATATCCATTTTAAATTCCCTGTCTACTTTGTATACAATAAATACCACTGACAATGGTTCTGTTCATGATATATCAGCCATTGCATCAGCCAACAATTGTTCTATTTATGATATATCAGTCATTTCATCAGCCAACAATTGTTCTGTTTATGATATATCAGCCATTTCATCAGCCAACAATTGTTCTGTTTATGATATATCAGCCATTTCATCAGCCAACAATTGTTCTGTTTATGATATATCAGCCATTTCATCAGCCAGTTATTGTTTTATGTATGATATATCAGCCTTTTCATCAGCTATTATTGAGATTTCTTTAATTTTTTTTTCTGATATGATAATTTATTGTTTCATTACTTCCTAACATATCTCTATGACGTCATTAAATATCTTTCAGTTGATTGTGAACCTGTGAGAAGCATACCGAGCATTACCAACTTGGATAACAAAGGTCAACAGGTCAATTCATAGGGTCAAAGTGCAATACTAATATACTTTAGTATCACCTTATTATTTATCAGGTGATGACGTGGCCATCAATGTAAAGCGTATATGTAAACATGTTGATTTAAAGATAATAGTTTTTTTTTCAATAGTAAAGTTTAGGAGGAGGGGACGTCATCATCTTTAAATAGAGACAGCCACGTCATTGTGACGTCATTGAGACAGCAACTATAAATCTATAACAAACCAAATAAATGAACCAAAATGATGGCAGGAATCGTGTTTATATGTCCCCCACCAAAATAAGAACTAGTGTACAGTGTTTGCATTTATACATGTAAGAGATCGAATTCGTGAGAAATCCTGTGTTGTTGTTTTTTTTAAATAAACGTAACAAATCCCGTGTTCCACAATTTTGACAGAGTTAAGATTATTTCGTTAAGCTTATGAATTAAATATACATTTATTTTATGACATTTATCTTAAGTTACTTCAGATAAATAGTGTCCTTTCTCCAAACACTTCAATAGAACCGACCACCAGGGCAAGGCGGACTTCTAAATATGAGCGATCGTGGCACACACAAACACACCCAGCCGGGTGAATTTGGAGCACAAGCTTATCTTGACCTATGGCACATTGTCCCCACATAGTATGAATGTCGTGTCTCTATTCACTGTTTGAACCTAGCTCCGCCCCTCCACGTCACGACCTATCGCTGTGGACTTACTTCTCCTCTTTTCTTTCCCTCTTCCCTATTTAAACCTTTCTCCCACTTACTTTCTGACACAAATCTTTATCTGCCCTCTTGGACACTACTTCTAGGCTAAGTGCTACATTATAATTTTTTTGATATTGTTCAACAAGTTAAAAATAAAATGCCACACAGCAATATCATTATATTTAAATGACGATTTAAAAGCTTTCATAATTATTTCCTCTGTAATCAAATTTAGTGGATATTTAACCCCCTCTATATTTTTAATAAAAAAATATAATCATACAACAATAATGCAATGCAGTTGTATGACGTATGATTTATCTTTTACTTTTTATGATGACAAAGAAGTGGATGACTTCTAACATGAACCCCAAGATGTGCTGAACCAAACCCCCAAGAAAGACATTCTTGTTGTTCAAGGTGATTGGAATGCCAAAGTAGGAGAATATGCCTATGCAAACTGGAAAGGAACGTGTGGACGCCACTGTAACGCAACTTCAAACGAGAGAGGTCTGAGGCTCTTGGAATTTTCCAAATTCAACGAACTCATACTGGCCAACACACCGGGTGCACATAAAATATCCAGGAAAACTACATGGCATAGCCCCAATGGGAAACATCACAATCAGATTGATTATATCAAGACTCGCAGCTTCCCAGGAGCTGACATTGGAAGTGACCACGATCTAGTCAAGATGACCTTTAGGCTGCGCTTAAAGAGGGTAAATAAACTGGGAGATACCAGAATCAAAGTTCGACATTCAAAAGCTGAAGGATCCTAAAGTAGCAGTAGCCTTCCAAGCAATGATAGTAGGAAAAAATTACAAAAGTATATATTATATATTGGAATTTTTGTGAAAACATAATTTAAATTTACAATAAAACCATCTATATGATATCAATACATTTTATATTAACGAAATTTGATATATTTATATCTTCATCAGTGAGTTGAGAGGGTTCTGAGGATTAGAATTAGTCAGATCAGAATGGTCTGAGTATTAATGTTAGTCAGATAAGAGGGAGCTGATGATTGGAATTAGTGAGATGAGAATGGTCTGAGGATTATGGTTAGTTACATGAGCGTGGTCTGAGGTTTAGACGTATATGAGGATTAGAGTTTGTGAGTTTAGAGGGATCTGCGGATTAAATGTGTTGTGATGAGAGTGGTCTGAGCAACAGAGTTAGTGCTATTAGTGTGGTCTGATGATTAGAGTTAGCGAGAGGAGAGGGGACTTAGGACATTCATTGAATGTTCTTATGTGTGGAACATGTATGCCTATGTTGTTGTTTTTTTAGGACCATATGTGTAAATGATTATGTTCTTAAGTGGGCAGCATATATTTCTGTATTGTTCTTCTTAAGTCCGTATTATGTATGGTTGCATTGTATTTAAATTTGACAAGTGTACCGAAAATGAAACAAAGCTATGATGCGTTGTAGTTAAATAAGACCAGTGTACCAAAAATGATACAAGTATGGATGAGTTGTGGTTATGTTAGACAAGAGTACGGTAAATGAGATCAAATATGGATACGTTGTAGTTAAGTTAGAAAAGTACAACAAATGAGACCAAGTATGGCTGCGTTGTAGTTAAATTAGACAAGTACAACAAATGAGATCAAATATGGATACGTTGTAGTTAAGTCAGACAAGTGTACCAAACATGAGACAAGGTATGGTTGCGGTGTAGTTAAGTTAGACAACTGTACCAAAAATAATACCGTGTATGACTTTCCTTAAGTAAAAATTACTCACATCCAGAATTCTAATAAAACAATGGCTTAGCTAGATACCATCTATTTCACAAAATGTAAACAAATACATATCACACACTACTCGTTCTGACTCAATGTCATAAAAGGAAACCGACAACATATAACATTTGAACAAATGTAACCAATCAAATGCACGCTTTATTATTACTTCTAGGCTGATGCGACAGAAATGATTTGAACCTAAACAAGTCAGACACAAACTCCGTTTGATCATAATTCAAAGACGATTGAAGAGTTTAGTAACGTTCGTTGTTGACAGTAAACTGTATATTGATCTCAATTCTGACAATGAAACTTTCCATTGACACCAAATACAATGTGGGCGGGCGATTCTAAGAATAGAAATAGATATGCTGAAAGTAAGACTTTTACCCATTTATAATGTTAACAAAATATTTGTCAAAAAATATTTAGTATGTTTTAATAAGTTATTAATTTATTTTTTTACATTAAAAAGAAGTATATGAAAAGAAATATATTAAAAAAGCAGAAATACTTTTTTTTTTAAAAATGTTTTTCGTCGAATCGTCACTAGCGCCATCCCTTAACATTTGAGCACGATTATCGTAAAGTTCTTTTACATGTTGTCCGTGATTTCTAGTTTATGTTTCTTTTACCTTAGGGCTTATATTAATAGAGGAAGTTAATCTTACACAGAGGTTTTGGCAGTCTAAAGGATCTACTCTTGACATAGTGGTTGTTGACCAAACTTAAAGCCTTAAGAATGTTTCTGCACGAGACGCGCTGTCACTTGGTAATACATGCTATTTGAAAGGCAGTTTTAACATTTTGACCATATGGAATTTTGTAAGAAAAAAAATTAAAGTTTAAGAAGTAATGGCAGGATAACTAATTACGATCTAAAATAGAAAAGTTACGACTCTTCTGACATTTGAAAGTGATTCGGTAAAGGGTATTGATATTTAACACGTGATTGACAGATTTCCAGCTTTGAAGACCAGGAAAAGACAATTTTAAATAAAGTAAATTTAATCTAAAGCATATATAATTTCTCGTTCTCAGAGCTCTTAAATACATTTACTTCACAAACTACTTTTTTTCTGTTGTCATTGAAATGTGTACAACATATATGTATACATTTAAAAAGTTAAAGGAGAATGAATTTAAATGACTGATTTTAACAAGAAGAAATCCATTGTGGAAGTCTGGTGGAGCTGAAGGGATGACACGATTAGTTTACCGCACCAACCCTAGCTACGTCACTGTAATATCGTACGCCACTTTTGTTACTTTAACTTGTACTGTCCGTGAACAAATTCATTTAGCTGAGAAATCCAACACAGTGTATTTTGTCTCTATAATTAAGTTAAATATATTGTGTGAAGCCTACTGTATGAGTAAACACATGGACGTGCTTAGAGGGTTTAATTAAGTTACTTCATCATTTTTAAGATCTAATGAAGTTCTAAGATAACTAAATAACAATTTGACCACAAAGTGTCTGTCGTGCAGTCTATAGCAAAAACATATACTTAATGACAATACACACTGATCATACTCAACAATGTCTAAAAGACGTGAAAGACAGGATATACAAATATAATGTACATCTTATTTTTAAATTTAATTTTAAGATTTAAAATGTATTAAATTAAAATAATTGAATTCTATGTCTCAAAACTCACTACGTAAGTTTATTTTACCATTTGAACTAGACAAAAGATTGCACAATTAATCATTAATATATAAGTCATTTTTTCGGAAAAAAAAACGATCCCATAGTTCTCACAAATGTAGTGCATGGCTGTTGTATAATTCAATTTTATAGAAAACATTTTTTCTCCAATATATAAAAAAATAGAAGGGGCTAAAATACAATAAAATTGTTTTAAAAGGGAAATAACTATTAATGGTTGTATATATTTATATACATGCAATATTTATTTAAAAATTTGTGTAGCATATTTTAATTTGTCAAAGTATTGTGTCCAGTAAACATTTAGTATAAACTTTTTTTTAAAAATATTTCCCTAAACGGAAGTTTTATTGTTTTCTTACTTTCCTATGCTGTTTTTAAGAAACAATGAGATAAAATTTATACAATAAATATATTTTTATTTGAAAGCTTAACCAATTGGTGTTGGAAAAATAAATTCAAGAGCAACGGATTTCTCTCAAATTCGATCCCCTCATTTAGGGATGCCAAACCAAAATGAAAAGCCGACCAATGCCAAGCAGCAAATCCATATCCCAGACCACCCCTCCCCCCGCGAAAACCGAGCATGCCACACAAACCCCCGACACCATCGGCGCAAGGGAAAAAAAAATCCTGCAATCCTCCACCTGGTCTCCCAAACCCACAGTCCCAAATACCCCCCCCCCTCTGCCATAACCACGACGTGGTTGCCCCAAAATAAAGCCGATCATGCCCCCCACCCGGCCCACATCCACGATTCACCATTTAAAAAAACCTCCTCATCGTTCTTCTCCCCTACATCCCAAGGTCCCACTCTAAACTGCGACATGTCTTGAACATCTTGAGATTTATATATATAAACAATTCATCCTATCTGAAGAATGGTGATGCAGTTATTTCGATATTTGCTTTTACACACAAGTTTTTGGGATAAAGTAGACTATAACACCGGCCATACATCCTAGAGCCGCCTGGGAAGAAGACCAATGACGCTATCCTCACATTGGATGCCTGTGTGGTGAAGACTAATAAGATTATCTTGACATTGTATGCTTGTGTGGTGAAGACTAATAAGATTATCTTAACATTGGATGCCTGTGTGGTGAAGACTAATAAGAACATCCTAACATTGTATGCTTGTGTGGTGAAGACTAATAAGAATTTCTTGACGTTTGATGTTGGTGTGTTGAAGACAAATAACAATATCCTTGCATTGGATGTTGGTGTGGGAGTTATCCCTACACCAGCAAGTGATACATTCATACAAGAGTTATCGCTAGACACAAGCAGTTGGTAAACGAATTCAAGAGTCATCCACTTACACCTACCAATAAAAGTCATTTCACAAAAAAAAAAAATGTTTACCGGGTTATGCCAACAAAACAAATGTTTACCGGGTTATGCCAACAAAACAAATGTTTACCACGTTGTGCCAACAACACAAATGTTTACCACGTTGTGCCAACAACACAAATGTTTACCACGTTGTGCCAACAAAACAAATGTTTACCACGTTGAGCCAAGATGAAACAATTTACATAGACGCTAGTAGTACAATGTAAGGTTTCTTGAAGAGATTTTTCTTTTTTAAAGAAAAATCAATTGCAGTTTAACGATAAAAAATTACACCACAAAACCTCTTACTGTTCACAATCAAAACTTGCCCTACTAAAACTCTTACGGTTCACATTAATTTTTTTTTTTTATAAATATAATTAATGTTTCTAATCCAGTTCTTAACATTCACTCCTTCCTTTTTTTTTCATGTATATTATTTAAATTACCGAGGTCACACGTAAAACATTTTAAAATACGGATTAAAAATATGAACGTCTTTTTAAAACAATATTCTAATTATCACAATCATCAATGCTAAAAATTGACCTCCATTAATATTAACACTAGTTTGATAATACGGTCAGCCATAAATGTCAACACTAGTGTAGTAACAACGACAGCCAAACATGTTTTCCATTGTAAGATTTACATTTTAAGTAAGCAATGTATTTACTTAGTCAATCAATAACCAAAAATTGTGCAATTTTTTTTCTCCAGCTCAGTTGTCTCTACCAAAGTGCGTAATACGGACTCTATAGCTACTAATATATAATGTATATTAATGAATTTTTCTTTGACATAGAAAGGTTTCTATAGGTATAAATATATGACGTACATTAAACAATTTGTTCTCTGCAAAAGAAATATTTCTATAGCTAGTAATAGATGATGTACATTAATAAAGTTGTTATTTGCCCTTTGGGTGCGGGTGTCTTTCAAGCAATTGTGACCAACCGATGTTGTCTTGTTTGAGGGAAGCGGGTAAAGTTTGAAATAAGAATACAATTTTCACGGGGAATTCAAGTAGCAGGGAATACAAGAAATCACGAGACACAAGAAAAGTCAAAATAAAATATTATCAATCAATGTTCTCCTGCCTAAAGTGCAGCCGAGACTATCGATTCAAGACTGATTTCTTAAACCACTCGACACTATCAAAACAATAAAGAGTCTATATTAGGTTTTTATGAAGATGGTACGATTGTAACTACGGTAAACAATGTGTTTTATTTTCAAAATGTGTGATTATTCATATTTGTTTAAATAAAATTAAGCACCTGTACATATATAAACTTGAAAACGTCAACCAACTTATACATGAACATCCTACGTATACATTACTAAACATAAATAACCAGAATCACACCATTTTAACTCATGATTCAGTACTGTTGCCAAGCCACATCAATCACATATATTGCTTCATTTGGATATTCATCTAAATAGAGATAGGTGATTTCTGTAAAAACAACAACTTGTATTCCTGAAGAAATATCCCAGGCATTGTGATGTAACAATCGTAAAATTGCAGCATGTTAATTTGTAAGAACACTTTGAATTCAAGGTGTGTCTAGATTGCTATCATACCTTTCATATACCCCTGTTCCCCTGCTGTTGCAGACAAGACAAATGTCCCATTAGAAACTGAGACTGTTAGATAGCTTTTCAAATGTTCATGTCTTCATGAACGCACTTTGAACATAAAAATAGGGTAATTAGCGAAAATACGTGACATTTTTAGATAAAAGTTTTCACTATAGTCATAGACTGACTACTGATTTATTAACATAAGTGAGATATTTATAGACTGATCATTGATCTAGATAATCATACATAATATATCTATAGATTGATCATTAACATAAATAAATATACGAAAGATATTCATAGACGGTCCACTGATCAAAATTAATCTTTATATAGTTTAGTAAGACAGTTATGGCAAAATTAAGTTCATGTTGGTACTAATGGTTTGTTCGATAAATAATTATGTTATACCAAACACATTTTGGATTAAGGCGAAACAAATAAATATTGTAATTACCCAACAAATGATATATTAGAATTATTATTAACCAACGAATACATTTTAAAATAAAAACATAACATCGTAATAATAAGGAAAATTTAACTGTAGTGACAAGGAGAACAAATCCAAACACAAACTTTACCAATTCTCTGCATTGAACAAAGGACTAAATATTTTTATTTTTAAATAATGATCCTCAACGCATATGCTTCTTGGATCATGACACTTTATATCTGTAGACTATTTGACCGTCTGTCTATTTTATGTGTAAAAGAGTCGATTAACTAGACGCTGAAGACATTCGTGTGTGTGCCATGTGAAGGCGCATTGTCAGCGAACAGTAGGTCACGAATTAATACTTCTTTTTACTTTGGTCTTTACATAAAGGTGGGCGATATCGAACATTCTACCATCATAACTTGTATAGATGTACACATCGTCTACACAGTCCCTTAAGGAAAACTGGATATGTTTCTATAAGAAAATAGCGTTGGTGTCAGTATTGAAAATTGTTCCCCACTACATATCTACAACTTGGGTTTTGTTTAAAATGTCCGCTTGCTGTCAGACTCATGACTAGTTTTTCAATCGATCTTTGACTTATATAAAGCCATAACTATCTACAATTATTTTTGAAGTGTCTATTACGATTAAATCAGCTATCAATAATTGATGAAGTAATGAAAGCATTCCACCCAATTTGGCCTATAAATAGTTCTTCTGTGGATTCTGGTCCAAGCACATTGGTATGAGCAGTTTAGAAATAAACACGAGCGAATGGCGACTGAAAAAATTAGTAGGGATAATAGCGGCAATGCGAACATCAAGGCAGTGGGATAAACAAAGTCACACACGTGGTTTTTATCAAGAAGTGGGGTAAACCATGTAAAAAATGTGGTTGTACATCAATGCAGTGGAGTAAACCATGTCACAAATGTGGTTGTCCAGCCAGGCAGCGGGGTAAACCATGTCACAAATGGAGTTGTCCATCAATGCAGTGGGTTAAATAATGTAAGAAATGTGGTTCTCTATGCAAACGAATTCCTGGGTCTTTGAACAGAAAGTAAAGCAATGACATATAAAAATAACTTACAATTCTGACATATAACATTGGCATATAACATTGATATATAACATTGACATGTAAAAGTGGCATAATACTCAGAAATGTATCTCAGGTAATTGGCTCTTTACAGGCAAGTCTTGATCTATATATGAGGGGAGGGGGGGCGCCACAATGAGTTTTCGTGATATTTTATAGATTGAAATAACAGGTTTTATTGTTAAACATTCGGGGTGATGGGGGAAATAATCCTATCCCGGGCTTAAAGGACAAAGAAATTACATATAGACTCATATACAACATGACACCAGTCTCATCAAGACAATATAAGGACCGAGCTAGGCACATAGAATGTCCACTATGCAGGACAGGGGCTGATGAGACCGAACAACATTTGTATCTGACATGCAAAACAATCTTACAGACTAAATCTACACTTAAACAAATCATACAAGCAGGTACAGTTCACACAGTAGATATAGACAGAGCCATAACACTAAACACAATACCAGAATCCAAAAACAAGAAACAACACACAATAAGTCTCATATTACTTTCACAATACAGAAAACATATATGGCACCACAGACTTAAGGCTTTTTTTCACAAACATAATTACACAAACATTACATTAGAAACACTTTTTAGATTTAAAATACAAAACATAATTCAAAACATAATTTAAGAAAATATAATGACAGAGTAATACATTAATTGTTTTTGTTTATTATTCCAATTCATATATATATAAATATCATGTGAACAAATTTATTATAGAAACAATTTTTAACATAGTAAAAAGTATTTAATTAGAATTTCATTAAATATTATGTAAAAATGTTATTTCAGCACATGAAAAAAAAAAAAAAAAAGTGACTGTATCTGTACAAGGGATTGTCCACTTGAATTCGATCCCTACATTTAAGGACACAAACTAAATGAACAGCTGCACGTTACTTCATTAAATCCTGTCTTAAGCTCACAGTTAAAAAAAAAATAAATAAATAAAAAATTATGTCTTATATAAAACTATAGTTCACATGATCTCGATCCCTGTATCTAGGGATATTATACAATTGAATAGTCAGTGTGGTGCAATTTATTTTCTGTCAAAATGTTTAAGAACTATTATTGTTAATGCATTTTAACTGGGTAAAGCTCGAATTCAATTAATTATTACTTTATTGATGAAACGCTAAAATAATCTCACCTGTCAATCTCATTTCTGTTCTCCCATCTATCTCCGTGCCCTTCAGGTTCCATCACTTCTTCTTCTATATATTACGGGCCCACGATCAATTTATTGATCATTATGGCTCCTATGAATGTAGATGTGATTTGTAATGTTTCTGTGCCTGGTGTTGATAAGGATATTTCACTGGTTACAAGAGTAACTGTGTGAGGGTATCATACACTTCCGTCTTTCATCAAAAGGAAATTAGTTTAACTCTGTCACTCCTTTGTATTAATAGCCTAATAGCAGTGACGTAGCTAGGGTCGATGTCACCCGATGTGGTGAACTAATGGTTTCCACCTTCCTCCACCTTCCTCCACCTTCCTCCACCTTCCTCCACCTTCCTCCACCTTCCTCCACCTTCCTCCACCTTCCTCCACCTTCCTCCACCTTCCTCCACCTTCCTCCACCTTCCTCCACCTTCCTCCACCTTCCTCCACCTTCCTCCACCTTCCTCCACCTTCCTCCACCTTCCTCCACCTTCCTCCACCTTCCTCCACCTTCCTCCACCTTCCTCCACCTTCCTCCACCTTCCTCCACCTTCCTCCACCTTCCTCCACCTCCAATATTTTAAAACATCAAAAACGTTCGAAGTGGCTTCCTCAAGTAGATAACCGTGTAAGCATAGACAGCATGTAAGAGACCGTGTAAGCATAGACAGCATGTAAGATACCGTGTAATCATAGACAGCATGTAAGAGACCGTGTAAGCATAGACAGCATGTAAGAGACCGTGTAAGCATAGACAGCATGTAAGATACCGTGTAATCATAGACAGCATGTAAGAGACCGTGTAAGCATAGACAGCATGTAAGATACCGTGTAAGCATAGACAGCATGTAAGAGACCGTGTAATCATACACAGCATGTAAGAGACCGTGTAAGCATAGATAGCATGTAAGATACCGTGTAAGCATAGACAGCATGTAAGAGACCGTTTAAGCATAGACAGCATGTAAGAGACCGTTTAAGCATAGACAGCATGTAAGAGACCATGGAAGCATAGACAACATGTACGAGACCGTGTAAGCATAGACATCATGTAAGCGACCGTGTAAGCATAGACAACATGTAAGAGACCGTGTAAGCATAGACAACATGTAAGAGACCGTGTAAGCATAGACATCATGTAAGAGACCGTGTAAGCATAGACAACATGTAAGAGACCATGTGCTGAATGGAAATCTTGCCAATTTTTAAGAGGCATTGCTAGTGACGAATCTGTGAAAATATTAATGTTTGTTTATTTCTGGGTTTCAATATATTTGGTTTAAATATCCCTCTTCTGTTTGGTATCAAAGGCACCTTTGAAAGTTCACGAAATAGTTATACTTCTATATAACTTAGTCTTTGCATGAATGTCGCGATAGTTAACAAGTCTACTATCAGCTCCTGTATGGATGTAAGCTCTGTCTACACAGTCACTATAGGAAAATTAAAGAAGCATTAATTAGAAAATGGAGAAGACCTTTCGACTCCAGTATAGAACCTTGTTTAAACTCCGCTGCTGACTGGGCATGCCTTAGAGCCCGCGTCATTTAAGATTACTGTGTTGTGAATAATTTTATCAAATGACTGTATTAGTAGGCCCTAGTGCTAAATGTAATTAAGTCACAATTTTGTCAAAATCAGTTAAAAAGTGACCTTTGCTTATACGGTTTAGACAAGTATAATGCAGAAATTACAACACATTAAAATGTGACCTTTGCTTATACGGTTTAGACAAGTATAATGCAGAAATTACAACACATTAACATGTGACCTTTGCTTATACGGTTTAGACAAGTATAATGCAGAAATTACAACACATTAAACTGTGACATTTGCTTATACGGTTTAGACAAGTATAATGCAGAAATTACAACACATTAAAATGTGACATTTGCTTATACGGTTTAGACAAGTATAATGCAGAAATTACAACACATTAAAATGTGACCTTTGCTTATACGGTTTAGACAAGTATAATGCAGAAATTACAACACATTGAACTGTGACATTTGCTTATACGGTTTAGACAAGTATAATGCAGCAATTACAACATATTAAAATGTGACATTTGCTTATACGGTTTAGACAAGTATAATGCAGAAATTACAACACATTAAAATGTGACATTTGCTTATAGACATAGATGTGTTGGACGCCATTGTCTCATCCCTTGGTTATGATGACCCGTCTTATCTGTCCCCGCTTCCCCCTTTGGTTATGCTTCATGTCATGGTCACTGCTTTTTAGGTAGGCATATTTTAAAGAGTTGAACTATTTTTAATCATTTTATAACGGATCACTTTGAAGGGTCGGGGATCAGTTAATGATATAGGATATTATGTATGGGGGAGATTGGACGACTAGCATTTGTGTGAGGGGTTTGTTAGGGGTGGTGTGTGTGGAGATAGGCAATTTGGTGTTTTATCCCTACAAGTAACGAACGAATTCGAGAGTACGAGAGCACTCGCACTTTAAAAGTGAAGGAAAAGCTTATTGTTTTTTAAGCTTTATGAAAAAGTATTTATATTTATTATATAATTTGAAAAGCAAAGTTTCTTGAAAGCAGGAACAGATAGGTAAAAAAAAGATAAGTAGGCCATATATGTTCAAATTTTGTTATTTTATTATTACAATGTTTCTAAAAATACATCATTACCTCAAATTTAAAAAAAATAATTATGTGTCATAAATCCTCCATTATAGTTATATAATATTGATAAAATGTATCACTTATTTCCCTTTAGAACATATTTATTGCATAATTACGCTTTATATTTAAACATTTTAACAAAAATAATATAATACATTTAAAACATATTTTTTTCTATAATATGAAAGCTTAAAATTGAAATGAATTTTTTAATTATATGACTGTAACAAGACTGAAGTTTTAGAGGACGATTATTTTATACATTTAATAAATTTTGAAAAGCGTGTATTTTTTTTTAAAAAGTTATAATGTTTTATTAAAATTTCAAATAATGTAAATAAAATAAACTTTGTTTATGTAGCCACAAATGTATGTGATAAGATTGCATGATTATATTATGACTGAAATTGTCCACAGATAAAAGTAATACACATTTAAATGTTGATTTGATAATGCGCTGAATTGTCGTATCTATTTTTGTAATAGAAACTGTTACGATTACAATACAAAGTTTGGCGCAATACAGCATGTAATGTAAATTCACTATCTGGCAGGCAGTCCTATCAGATTCGGAGAACAATACAGCATATATTGTAAATTCACTACCTGGCAGGCAGTCCTATCAGTTTCGGAGAACAATACAGCATATAATGTAAATTCACTATCTGGCAGGCAGTCCTATCAGATTCGGAGAACAATACAGCATATATTGTAAATTCACTACCTGGCAGGCAGTCCTATCAGTTTGGGAGAACAATACAGCATATAATGTAAATTCACTATCTGGCAGGCAGTCCTATCAGATTCGGAGAACAATACAGCATATATTGTAAATTCACTACCTGGCAGGCAGTCCTATCAGTTTCGGAGAACAATACAGCATATAATGTCAATTCACTATCTGGCAGGCAGTCCTATCAGATTCGGAGAACAATATAGCATATATTGTAAATTCACTATCTGGCAGGCAGTCCTATCAGATTCGGAGAACAATATAGCATATATTGTAAATTCACTACCTGGCAGGCAGTCCTATCAGTTTCGGAGAACAATACAGCATATAATGTCAATTCACTATCTGGCAGGCAGTCCTATCAGTTTCGGAGAACAATATAGCATATATTGTAAATTCACTACCTCGCAGGCAGTCCTATCAGTTTTGGAGAACAATACAGCATAGAATGTCAATTCACTATCTGGCATGCAGTCCTATCAGATTCGGAGAACAATATAGCATATATTGTAAATTCACTACCTGGCAGGCAGTCCTATCAGTTTGGGAGAACAATACAGCATATAATGTCAATTCACTATCTGGCAGGCAGTCCTATCAGTTTGGGAGAACAATATAGCATATATTGTAAATTCACTACCTGGCAGGCAGTCCTATCAGATTCGGAGAACAATACAGCATATAATGTCAATTCACTATCTGGCATGCAGTCCTATCAGTTTCGGAAAACAATATAGCATATATTGTAAATTCACTATCTGGCATGCAGTCCTATCAGATTCGGAGAACAATACAGCATATAATGTAACATTCACTATCTGGCAGGCAGTCCTATCAGATTCGGAGAACAATACAGCATATAATGTAACATTCACTATCTGGCAGGCAGTCCTATCAGATTCGGAGAACAATACAGCATATAATGTAACATTCACTATCTGGCATGCAGTCCTATCAGATTCGGAGAACAATACAGCATATAATGTAACATTCACTATCTGGTAGGCAGTACTATCATATTCGGAGAACAATACAGCATATAATGTAACATTCACTACCTGGCATGCAGTCCTATCAGATTCGGAGAACAATACAGCATATAATGTAAATTCACTACCTGGCATGCAGTCCTATCAGATTCGGAGAACAATACAGCATATAATGTCAATTCACTATCTGGCATGCAGTCCTATCAGATTCGGAGAACAATACAGCATATAATGTCAATTCACTATCTGGCATGCAGTCCTATCAGATTCGGAGAACAATACAGCATATAATGTCAATTCACTATCTGGCATGCAGTCCTATCAGATTCGGAGAACAATACAGCATATAATGTCAATTCACTATCTGGCAAACAGTCCTATCAGATTCGGAGAACAATACAGCATATAATGTCAATTCACTATCTGGCATGCAGTCCTATCAGATTCGGAGAACAATACAGCATATAATGTAAATTCACTATCTGGCATGCAGTCCTATCAGATTCGGAGAACAATACAGCATATAATGTAAATTCACTACCTGGCATGCAGTCCTATCAGATTCGGAGAACAATACAGCATACAATGTCAATTCACTATATGGCATGCAGTCCTATCAGATTCGGAGAACAATAAAGCATATAATGTCAATTCACTACCTGGCATGCAGTCCTATCAGATTCGGAGAACAATACAGCATATAATGTCAATTCACTATCTTGCATGCAGTCCTATCAGCTTCGGAGAACAATACAGCATATAATATCAATTCACTATCTGGCAT
The DNA here is from genome assembly GCA_964017045.1 of Omphiscola glabra. NCBI lineage: Eukaryota > Metazoa > Mollusca > Gastropoda > Lymnaeidae > Omphiscola > Omphiscola glabra. The sequence goes on from OZ024805.1 coordinate 31,846,032, forward strand.
GCAGTCCTATCAGATTCGGAGAACAATACAGCATATAATGTCAATTCACTATCTTGCATGCAGTCCTATCAGATTCGGAGAACAATACAGCATATAATGTCAATTCACTATCTTGCACGCAGTCCTATCAGATTCGGAGAACAATACAGCATATAATGTAAATTCACTATCTGGCATGCAGTCCTATCAGATTCGGAGAACAATACAGCATATAATGTCAATTCACTACCTGGCATGCAGTCCTATCAGATTCGGAGAACAATACAGCATATAATGTAAATTCACTACCTGGCATGCAGTCCTATCAGATTCGGAGAACAATACAGCATATAATGTCAATTCACTACCTGGCATGCAGTCCTATCAGATTCGGAGAACAATACAGCATATAATGTAAATTCACTACCTGGCATGCAGTCCTATCAGATTCGGAGAACAATACAGCATATAATGTCAATTCACTATCTGGCATGCAGTCCTATCAGATTCGGAGAACAATACAGCATATAATGTAAATTCACTACCTGGCATGCAGTCCTATCAGATTCGGAGAACAATACAGCATATAATGTCAATTCACTATCTGGCATGCAGTCCTATCAGATTCGGAGAACAATACAGCATATAATGTCAACACTACCTGGCATGCAGTCCTATCAGATTCGGAGAACAATACAGCATATAATGTAACATTCGCTATCTGGCATGCAGTCCTATCAGATTCGGAGAACAATACAGCATATAATGTAAATTCACTACCTGGCATGCAGTCCTATCAGATTCGGAGAACAATACAGCATATAATGTAAATTCACTACCTGGCATGCAGTCCTATCAGATTCGGAGAACAATACAGCATATAATGTCAATTCACTATCTGGCATGCAGTCCTATCAGATTCGGAGAACAATACAGCATATAATGTCAATTCACTACCTGGCATGCAGTCCTATCAGATTCGGAGAACAATACAGCATATAATGTAACATTCACTATCTGGCAGGCAGTCCTATCAGATTCGGAGAACAATACAGCATATAATGTCAATTCACTACCTGGCATGCAGTCCTATCATATTCGGAGAACAATACAGCATATAATGTCAATTCACTATCTGGCATGCAGTCCTATCAGATTCGGAGAACAATACAGCATATAATGTCAATTCACTATCTGGCATGCAGTCCTATCAGATTCGGAGAACAATACAGCATAGAATGTAAATTCACTATCTGGCATGCAGTCCTATCAGATTCGGAGAACAATACAGCATATAATGTCAATTCACTATCTGGCAGGCAGTCCTATCAGATTCGGAGAACAATACAGTATATAATGTAACATTCACTATCTGGCAGGCAGTCCTATCAGATTCGGAGAACAATACAGCATATAATGTCAATTCACTACCTGGCATGCAGTCCTATCAGATTCGGAGAACAATACAGCATATAATGTCAATTCACTATCTGGCATGCAGTCCTATCAGATTCGGAGAACAATACATCATATAATGTCAATTCACTATCTGGCATGCAGTCCTATCAGATTCGGAGAACAATACAGCATATAATGTCAATTCACTATCTGGCAGGCAGTCCTATCAGATTCGGAGAAGGAAAATGCATACGATTTTTTATTGATGAGCATTTTTTGAGGTCATGGCTGACTGGATATTTTTGTAATAAAATAGCAACATTTTACTCCTTAAACTATATAAAAAAAAAAATAATTCCAATAATTGATATTTCATTTATGCAATAAGTGAATAATACATGAAAAAAAAACTAACTTGAATGTAGCGAGAATTGTTTTTATCGCATTACAAAAATATTTTGTGAATGATTATAATGCATAAATCTACCAAACACATTTTCAATTATAGTTTGACTTTTCTCTACTTGTCCCACACAGGACATGTAAATGGGTTATATATTGAACTTTTTTTTTAAATTAAAGAATTAATAAGTTGATAAAACGATGCACACAGATGAAAATTAAATTAAATAAATGAAAACAAAAATATGTTGGTCTCTGATACTCTCTAATTCGATCCTTACTTGTGGGGACACAACGTCATAATACTCTCTCTCTCTCACACACCACCCCTCATATTGTATCCTTACTTGAAGGGATACAACGTAATACTAACCTCTCTCACACATCCCAACTAGTTGATACTTACTTGAAGGTAATCAACGCCATAATACACTCTTTATCACACACCATCCCATTTATGTCATCATTCCTTGTAGTCATACAACTTCATAATACCCTCTCTCACCCACACCACGTCACCTATTTAATCCTTACTTGTAGGGATACAAAGTCATCTAACCTTCTCTCACCCACACCACTTCACCTATTTAATCCTTACTTGTAGGGATACAAAGTCATCTAACCTTCTCTCACCCACACCACTTCACCTATTTAATCCTTTCTTGTAGGGATACAAAGCCATCTAACCTTCTCTCATCCATACACACCCCGGTCATTTCCTCGGTCACCCACTCTAAAATATTCTCTCATCAATACACACACCCAGTCATTTCCTCGGTCACCCACTCTAAAATATTCTCTCATCCATACACACCCAGTCATTTCCTCTGTCACCCACTCTAAAATATTCTCTCATCCATACACACCCAGTCATTTCCTCGGTCACCCACTCTAAAATATTCTCTCATCCATACACACCCAGTCATTTCCTCGGTCACCCACTCTAAAATATTCTCTCATCCATACACACCCAGTCATTTCCTCGGTCACCCACTCTAAAATATTCTCTCATCCATACACACCCAGTCATTTCCGCGGCCACACACTCTAAAATATTCTCTCATCCATACACACCTAGTCATTTCCTCGGTCACCCACTCTAAAATATTCTCTCATCCATACACACCCAGTCATTTCCTCGGTCACCCACTCTAAAATATTCTCTCATCCATACACACCCCGGTCATTTCCTCGGCCACACACTCTAAAATATTCTCTCATCCATACACACGCAGTCATTTCCTCGGCCACACACTCTAAAATATTCTCTCATCCATACACATCCCAGTCATTTCCTCGGCCACTCACTATAAAATATTCTCTCATCCATACACACCCAGTCATTTCCTCGGTCACCCACTCTAAAATATTCTCTTATCCATACACACCCAGTCATTTCCTCGGTCACCCACTCTAAAATATTCTCTCATCCATACACACCCAGTCATTTCTTCGGCCACACACTCTAAAATATTTTCTCATCCATACACACCCAGTCATTTCCTCGGTCACACACTCTAAAATATTCTCTCATCCATACACACCCAGTCATTTCCTCGGTCACACACTCTAAAATATTCTCTCATCCATACACACCCCTGTCATTTCCTCGGTCACCCACTCTAAACTATTCTCTCATCCATACACACCCAGTCATTTCCTCGGTCACCCACTGTAAAATATTCTCTCATCCATACAAACCCAGTCATTTCCTCGGTCACCCACTCTAAAATATTCTCTCATCCATACACACCCAGTCATTTCCTCGGCCACACACTCTAAAATATTCTCTCATCCATACACACCCAGTCATTTCCTCGGTCACCCACTGTAAAATATTCTCTCATCCATACACACCCAGTCATTTCCTCGGCCACACACTATAAAATATTCTCTCATCCATACACACCCAGTCATTTCCTCGGCCACACACTATAAAATATTCTCTCATCCATACACATCCCAGTCATTTCCTCGGCCACACACTATAAAATATTCTCTCATCCATACACATCCCAGTCATTTCCTCGGTCACCCACTATAAAATATTATCTCATCCATACACACCCAGTCATTTCCTCGGTCACCCATTCTAAAATATTCTCTCATCCATACACACCCAGTCATTTCCTCGGTCACCCACTCTAAAATATTCTCTCATCCATACACACCCCGGTCATTTCCTCGGTCACCCACTATAAAATATTCTCTCATCCATACACACCCAGTCATTTCCTCGGTCACCCACTCTAAAATATTCTCTCATCCATACACATCCTAGTCATTTCCTCGGCCACACACTATAAAATATTCTCTCATCCATACACACCCCTGTCATTTCCTCGGTCACCCACTCTAAAATATTCTCTCATCCATACACATCCCAGTCATTTCCTCGGTCACCCACTATAAAATATTCTCTCATCCATACACACCCAGTCATTTCCTCGGTCACCCACTCTAAAATATTCTCTCATCCATACACACCCAGTCATTTCCTCGGTCACCCACTCTAAAATATTCTCTCATCCATACACACCCAGTCATTTCCTCGGCCACACACTATAAAATATTCTCTCATCCATACACACCCCTGTCATTTCCTCGGCCACATACTCTAAAATATTCTCTCATCCATACACACCCAGTCATTTCCTCGGTCACCCACTATAAAATATTCTCTCATCCATACACACCCCGGTCATTTCCTCGGTCACCCACTATAAAATATTCTTTCATCCATACACACCCAGTCATTTCCTCGGTCACCCACTCTAAAATATTCTCTCATCCATACACATCCCAGTCATTTCCTCGGCCACACACTCTAAAATAGTCTCTCATCCATACACACCCCTGTCATTTCCTCGGCCACACACTCTAAAATATTCTCTCATCCATACACACCCCTGTCATTTCCTCGGCCACACACTCTAAAATATTCTCTCATCCATACACACCCCTGTCATTTCCTCGGCCACACACTCTAAAATATTCTCTCATCCATACACACCCCTGTCATTTCCTCGGCCACACACTATAAAATATTCTCTCATCCATACACACCCCTGTCATTTCCTCGGCCACACACTCTAAAATATTCTCTCATCCATACACACCCCTGTCATTTCCTCGGCCACACACTCTAAAATATTCTCTCATCCATACACACCCAGTCATTTCCTCGGCCACACACTCTAAAATATTCTCTCATCCATACACACCTCTGTCATTTTCTCGGCCACACACTCTAAAATATTCTCTCATCCATACACACCCCTGTCATTTCCTCGGCCACACACTCTAAAATATTCTCTCATCCATACACACCCCTGTCATTTCCTCGGCCACACACTATAAAATATTCTCTCATCCATACACACCCAGTCATTTACTCGGCCACACACTATAAAATATTCTCTCATCCATACACACCCCTGTCATTTCCTCGGCCAAACACTCTAAAATATTCTCTCAACCATACACACCCCTGTCATTTCCTCGGCCACACACTATAAAATATTCTCTCATCCATACACACCCAGTCATTTCCTCGGCCACACACTCTAAAATATTCTCTCATCCATACACACCCCTGTCATTTCCTCGGCCACACACTATAAAATATTCTCTCATCCATACACACCCAGTCATTTCCTCGGCCACACACTCTAAAATATTCTCTCATCCATACACACCCCTGTCATTTCCTCGGCCACACACTCTAAAATATTCTCTCATCCATACACACCCCTGTCATTTCCTCGGCCACACACTCTAAAATATTCTCTCATCCATACACACACCTGTCATTTCCTCGGCCACACACTATAAAATATTCTCTCATCCATACACACCCCGGTCATTTCCTCGGTCACCCACTCTAAAATATTCTCTCATCAATACACACACCCAGTCATTTCCTCGGTCACCCACTCTAAAATATTCTCTCATCCATACACACCCAGTCATTTCCTCGGTCACCCACTCTAAAATATTCTCTCATCCATACACACCCAGTCATTTCCTCGGTCACACACTCTAAAATATTCTCTCATCCATACACACCCAGTCATTTCCTCGGTCACCCACTCTAAAATATTCTCTCATCCATACACACCCAGTCATTTCCTCGGTCACCCACTCTAAAATATTCTCTCATCCATACACACCCAGTCATTTCCTCGGTCACACACTCTAAAATATTCTCTCATCCATACACACCCAGTCATTTCCTCGGTCACACACTCTAAAATATTCTCTCATCCATACACATCCCTGTCATTTCCTCGGTCACCCACTCTAAAATATTCTCTCATCCATACACACCCAGTCATTTCCTCGGTCACCCACTGTAAAATATTCTCTCATCCATACACACCCAGTCATTTCCTCGGTCACCCACTCTAAAATATTCTCTCATCCATACACACCCAGTCATTTCCTCGGCCACACACTCTAAAATATTCTCTCATCCATACACACCCAGTCATTTCCTCGGTCACCCATTGTAAAATATTCTCTCATCCTTACACACCCAGTCATTTCCTCGGCCACACACTATAAAATATTCTCTTATCCATACACACCCAGTCATTTCCTCGGCCACACACTATAAAATATTCTCTCATCCATACACACCCAGTCATTTCCTCGGCCACACACTATAAAATATTCTCTCATCCATACACACCCAGTCATTTCATCGGCCACACACTATAAAATATTCTCTCATCCATACACATCCCAGTCATTTCCTCGGCCACACACTATAAAATATTCTCTCATCCATACACATCCCAGTCATTTCCTCGGTCACCCACTATAAAATATTCTCTCATGCATACACACCCAGTCATTTCCTCGGTCACCCATTCTAAAATATTCTCTCATCCATACACACCCAGTCATTTCCTCGGTCACCCACTCTAAAATATTCTCTCATCCATACACACCCAGTCATTTCCTCGGTCACCCACTATAAAATATTTTCTCATCCATACACACCCCGGTCATTTCCTCGGTCACCCACTATAAAATATTCTCTCATCCATACACACCAAGTCATTTCCTCGGTCACCCACTCTAAAATATTCTCTCATCCATACACATCCCAGTCATTTCCTCGGCCACACACTATAAAATATTCTCTCATCCATACACACCCCTGTCATTTCCTCGGTCACCCACTGTAAAATATTATCTCATCCATACACATCCCAGTCATTTCCTCGGTCACCCACTATAAAATATTCTCTCATCCATACACACCCAGTCATTTCCTCGGTCACCCACTCTAAAATATTCCCTCGTCCATACACACCCAGTCATTTCCTCGGTCACCCACTCTAAAATATTCTCTCATCCATACACACCCAGTCATTTCCTCGGCCACACACTATAAAATATTCTCTCATCAATACACACCCCTGTCATTTCCTCGGCCACACACTCTAAAATATTCTCTCATCCATACACACCCAGTCATTTCCTCGGTCACCCACTATAAAATATTCTCTCATCCATACACACCCCGGTCATTTCCTCGGTCACCCACTATAAAATATTATTTCATCCATACACACCCAGTCATTTCCTCGGTCACCCACTCTAAAATATTCTCTCATCCATACACATCCCAGTCATTTCCTCGGCCACACACTCTAAAATATTCTCTCATCCATACACACCCCTGTCATTTCCTCGGCCACACACTCTACAATATTCTCTCATCCATACACACCCTGTCATTTCCTCGGCCACACACTCTAAAATATTCTCTCATCCATACACACCCCTGTCATTTCCTCGGCCACTCACTCTAAAATATTCTCTCATCCATACACACCCCTGTCATTTCCTCGGCCACACACTCTAAAATATTCTCTCATCCATACACACCCCTGTCATTTCCTCGGCAACACACTCTAAAATATTCTCTCATCCATACACACCCCTGTCATTTCCTCGGCCACACACTATAAAATATACTCTCATCCATACACACCCAGTCATTTCCTCGGCCACACACTATAAAATATTCTCTCATCCATACACACCCCTGTCATTTCCTCGGCCACACACTCTAAAATATTCTCTCATCCATACACACCCCTGTCATTTCCTCGGCCACACACTATAAAATATTCTCTCATCCATACACACCCAGTCATTTCCTCGCCCACACACTCTAAAATATTCTCTCATCCATACACACCCAGTCATTTCCTCGGCCACACACTCTAAAATATTCTCTCATCCATACACACCCCTGTCATTTCTTCGGCCACACACTCTAAAATATTCTCTCATCCATACACACCCCTGTCATTTCCTCGGCCACACACTCTAAAATATTCTCTCATCCATACACACCCCTGTCATTTCCTCGGCCACACACTATAAAATATTCTCTCATCCATACACACCCCGGTCATTTCCTCGGTCACCCACTCTAAAATATTCTCTCATCCATACACACCCCTGTCATTTCCTCGGCCACACACTCTAAAATATTCTCTTATCCATACACACCCAGTCATTTCCTCGGTCACCCACTCTAAAATATTCTCTCATCCATACACACCCAGTCATTTCCTCGGCCACACACTCTAAACTATTCTCTCATCCATACGCACCAAGTCATTTCCTCGGTCACCTACTCTAAAATATTCTCTCATCCATACACACCCAGTCATTTCCTCGGTCACCCACTCTAAAATATTCTCTCATCCATACACACCCCGGTCATTTCCTCGGTCACCCACTCTAAAATATTCTCTCATCCATACACACCCAGTCATTTCCTCGGTCACCCACTCTAAAATATTCTCTCATCCATACACACCCAGTCATTTCCTCGGCCACACACTCTAAAATATTCTCTCATCCATACACACCCAGTCATTTCCTCGGTCACCCACTCTAAAATATTCTCTCATCCATACACACCCAGTCATTTCCTCGGCCACCCACTCTAAAATATTCTCTCATCCATACACATCCCAGTCATTTCCTCGGCCACACACTATAAAATATTCTCTCATCCATACACACCCCTGTCATTTCCTCGGTCACCCACTGTAAAATATTATCTCATCCATACACATCCCAGTCATTTCCTCGGTCACCCACTATAAAATATTCTCTCATCCATACACACCCAGTCATTTCCTCGGTCACCCACTCTAAAATATTCCCTCGTCCATACACACCCAGTCATTTCCTCGGTCACCCACTCTAAAATATTCTCTCATCCATACACACCCAGTCATTTCCTCGGCCACACACTATAAAATATTCTCTCATCAATACACACCCCTGTCATTTCCTCGGCCACACACTCTAAAATATTCTCTCATCCATACACACCCAGTCATTTCCTCGGTCACCCACTATAAAATATTCTCTCATCCATACACACCCCGGTCATTTCCTCGGTCACCCACTATAAAATATTATTTCATCCATACACACCCAGTCATTTCCTCGGTCACCCACTCTAAAATATTCTCTCATCCATACACATCCCAGTCATTTCCTCGGCCACACACTCTAAAATATTCTCTCATCCATACACACCCCTGTCATTTCCTCGGCCACACACTCTAAAATATTCTCTCATCCATACACACCCTGTCATTTCCTCGGCCACACACTCTAAAATATTCTCTCATCCATACACACCCCTGTCATTTCCTCGGCCACTCACTCTAAAATATTCTCTCATCCATACACACCCCTGTCATTTCCTCGGCCACACACTCTAAAATATTCTCTCATCCATACACACCCCTGTCATTTCCTCGGCCACACACTCTAAAATATTCTCTCATCCATACACACCCAGTCATTTCCTCGGCCACACACTATAAAATATACTCTCATCCATACACACCCAGTCATTTCCTCGGCCACACACTATAAAATATTCTCTCATCCATACACACCCCTGTCATTTCCTCGGCCACACACTCTAAAATATTCTCTCATCCATACACACCCCTGTCATTTCCTCGGCCACACACTATAAAATATTCTCTCATCCATACACACCCAGTCATTTCCTCGCCCACACACTCTAAAATATTCTCTCATCCATACACACCCAGTCATTTCCTCGGCCACACACTCTAAAATATTCTCTCATCCATACACACCCCTGTCATTTCTTCGGCCACACACTCTAAAATATTCTCTCATCCATACACACCCCTGTCATTTCCTCGGCCACACACTCTAAAATATTCTCTCATCCATACACACCCCTGTCATTTCCTCGGCCACACACTATAAAATATTCTCTCATCCATACACACCCCGGTCATTTCCTCGGTCACCCACTCTAAAATATTCTCTCATCCATACACACCCCTGTCATTTCCTCGGCCACACACTCTAAAATATTCTCTCATCCATACACACCCAGTCATTTCCTCGGTCACCCACTCTAAAATATTCTCTCATCCATACACACCCAGTCATTTCCTCGGCCACACACTCTAAACTATTCTCTCATCCATACGCACCAAGTCATTTCCTCGGTCACCTACTCTAAAATATTCTCTCATCCATACACACCCAGTCATTTCCTCGGTCACCCACTCTAAAATATTCTCTCATCCATACACACCCCGGTCATTTCCTCGGTCACCCACTCTAAAATATTCTCTCATCCATACACACCCAGTCATTTCCTCGGTCACCCACTCTAAAATATTCTCTCATCCATACACACCCAGTCATTTCCTCGGCCACACACTCTAAAATATTCTCTCATCCATACACACCCAGTCATTTCCTCGGTCACCCACTCTAAAATATTCTCTCATCCATACACACCCAGTCATTTCCTCGGCCACACACTCTAAAATATTCTCTCATCCATACACACCCAGTCATTTCCTCGGTCACACACTCTAAAATATTCTCTCATCCATACACACCCAGTCATTTCCTCGGTCACACACTCTAAAATATTCTCTCATCCATACACACCCCTGTCATTTCCTCGGTCACCCACTCTAAAATATTCTCTCATCCATACACACCCAGTCATTTCCTCGGTCACCCACTGTAAAATATTCTCTCATCCATACACACCCAGTCATTTCCTCGGTCACCCACTCTAAAATATTCTCTCATCCATACACACCCAGTCATTTCCTCGGCCACACACTCTAAAATATTCTCTCATCCATACACACCCAGTCATTTCCTCGGTCACCCATTGTAAAATATTCTCTCATCCTTACACACCCAGTCATTTTCTCGGCCACACACTATAAAATATTCTCTTATCCATACACACCCAGTCATTTCCTCGGCCACACACTATAAAATATTCTCTCATCCATACACACCCAGTCATTTCCTCGGCCACACACTATAAAATATTCTCTCATCCATACACACCCAGTCATTTCATCGGCCACACACTATAAAATATTCTCTCATCCATACACATCCCAGTCATTTCCTCGGCCACACACTATAAAATATTCTCTCATCCATACACATCCCAGTCATTTCCTCGGTCACCCACTATAAAATATTCTCTCATGCATACACACCCAGTCATTTCCTCGGTCACCCATTCTAAAATATTCTCTCATCCATACACACCCAGTCATTTCCTCGGTCACCCACTCTAAAATATTCTCTCATCCATACACACCCAGTCATTTCCTCGGTCACCCACTATAAAATATTTTCTCATCCATACACACCCCGGTCATTTCCTCGGTCACCCACTATAAAATATTCTCTCATCCATACACACCCAGTCATTTCCTCGGTCACCCACTCTAAAATATTATCTCATCCATACACATCCCAGTCATTTCCTCGGCCACACACTATAAAATATTCTCTCATCCATACACACCCCTGTCATTTCCTCGGTCACCCACTGTAAAATATTATCTCATCCATACACATCCCAGTCATTTCCTCGGTCACCCACTATAAAATATTCTCTCATCCATACACACCCAGTCATTTCCTCGGTCACCCACTCTAAAATATTCCCTCGTCCATACACACCCAGTCATTTCCTCGGTCACCCACTCTAAAATATTCTCTCATCCATACACACCCAGTCATTTCCTGGGCCACACACTATAAAATATTCTCTCATCAATACACACCCCTGTCATTTCCTCGGCCACACACTCTAAAATATTCTCTCATCCATACACACCCTGTCATTTCCTCGGTCACCCACTATAAAATATTCTCTCATCCATACACACCCCGGTCATTTCCTCGGTCACCCACTATAAAATATTCTTTCATCCATACACACCCAGTCATTTCCTCGGTCACCCACTCTAAAATATTCTCTCATCCATACACATCCCAGTCATTTCCTCGGCCACACACTCTAAAATATTCTCTCATCCATACACACCCCTGTCATTTCCTCGGCCACACACTCTAAAATATTCTCTCATCCATACACACCCCTGTCATTTCCTCGGCCACACACTCTAAAATATTCTCTCATCCATACACACCCCTGTCATTTCCTCGGCCACTCACTCTAAAATATTCTCTCATCCATACACACCCCTGTCATTTCCTCGGCCACACACTCTAAAATATTCTCTCATCCATACACACCCCTGTCATTTCCTCGGCCACACACTCTAAAATATTCTCTCATCCATACACACCCCTGTCATTTCCTCGGCCACACACTATAAAATATACTCTCATCCATACACACCCAGTCATTTCCTCGGCCACACACTATAAAATATTCTCTCAATCCATACACACCCCTGTCATTTCCTCGGCCACACACTCTAAAATATTCTCTCATCCATACACACCCCTGTCATTTCCTCGGCCACACACTATAAAATATTCTCTCATCCATACACACCCAGTCATTTCCTCGCCCACACACTCTAAAATATTCTCTCATCCATACACACCCAGTCATTTCCTCGGCCACACACTCTAAAATATTCTCTCATCCATACACACCCCTGTCATTTCTTCGGCCACACACTCTAAAATATTCTCTCATCCATACACACCCCTGTCATTTCCTCGGCCACACACTCTAAAATATTCTCTCATCCATACACACCCCTGTCATTTCCTCGGCCACACACTATAAAATATTCTCTCATCCATACACACCCCGGTCATTTCCTCGGTTACCCACTCTAAAATATTCTCTCATCCATACACACCCCTGTCATTTCCTCGGCCACACACTCTAAAATATTCTCTCATCCATACACACCCCTGTCATTTCCTCGGCAACACACTCTAAAATATTCTCTCATCCATACACACCCCTGTCATTTCCTCGGCCACACACTATAAAATATTCTCTCATCCATACACACCCAGTCATTTCCTCGGCCACACACTATAAAATATTCTCTCATCCATACACACCCCTGTCATTTCCTCGGCCACACACTCTAAAATATTCTCTCATCCATACACACCCCTGTCATTTCCTCGACCACACACTATAAAATATTCTCTCATCCATACACACCCCTGTCATTTCCTCGGCCACACACTATAAAATATTCTCTCATCCATACACACCCCTGTCATTTCCTCGGCCACACACTCTAAAATATTCTCTCATCCATACACACCCCTGTCATTTCCTCGGCCACACACTATAAAATATTCTCTCATCCATACACACCCCTGTCATTTCCTCGGCCACACACTATAAAATATTCAAGTTGTGTGTAAGCTGGTTTGTAATGTTAGATGTCTAGCTACTCGTTAAATGTTGTATTTAATGTGCGTCACATTCCTGTCAATATATAACCAGGCATAAGTGGCTATTTCCTATTCTAAAAGATCATATGTAGTATGTGTGACTATTTCCTATTCTAAAGGGCCATAGGTAGTATTTTATGCCATTTCATATTCTAAATTGCCATATTTAGTAAGTAAACACAGTAAACAAACGTATGTACACACTGGGTGGGGGGAGGAGAGAATCTGGGACTTTTTGTAAAACTGGGCAAAGGATTTTGGGGGGGTGGGGGGTGGGGTAAACAAAATTGTTTGAAAACATGTATGGCTCCACAAACTTAATACTTTTTCTTCACAAACATAATTACACAAACATTACATTAGAAACTATTTTTAGTTTTAAAATATAAAACATAATTTACGAATAAATCTATCACGTTAAATCTGTAATAAATATAGGTTAATAAAGCACACACTTTGGAGCTATAATTTACACTTACTATTATGTAAATATGTTATTTCAGTAAATGGTGTACATTTTTGGATTATTTAAGATTAAGTATTTTTCATTGTAAATAGCTTTTATTTGGTACATAATTAAATAGTCATTGTTAAATCTTTATAAAAATAATATACTTAAATTGCAATGATAGCTGGAGCTGCATTACTAACAATTTATAATATTAATTAATTAATAATAAACATTTATGTTACATCAATTCATCTTTCAGTTTTTATGAGGTTTTTTAAGAGCGTAAAAAAAACAATTTATTTTTCAAGGGAAACTATTGCCTTCGTTTTCTAACACTATTTATTACACAACATTCAGTATACTTTGAGAGACGATAATTTTATTGTTTGACGAGTGTTTATTTTGTAAAAAAAATGTTTAAAAAACCAATACATATTTAGACCTAAAAAAAAAAAAAAAATAATTGTACCTATATATCATAGGGATTTTTTACGAACCTACTAAATTTCAAATTTAAAGTAAATTTATATCATAAAAAATATGCTCAACCAATGGTTGTTGAATGTACGATATGGTCAAACAGCCGATCAATTTTTACAAGCTGCATTGCACTTGAACTCGATCCCCACCATCAAGGCCACAATGCAAGCCAAGAAGCTCAACATTCCCAATCACCAAAAACAAAGCCCCACACCCGCCCCCCCCCAACAAGCCAAAGCCGCCATTCGCTGCACCCCCACTTAAAGAAAAAGTGTGGAAGTGCCCAACCGATGCCCCTCAAACAACCCACACATAGGCTCCCACACCCCCGCGCCTACGCAAAGAAATTAGAAGGCCCTTAGACGCTCGAGCAGGCCCCATACAGCTGTGGATATGAGAATCCAGGATTCCTATAATTCAGTCCACGCACTCGCAGCGACCCATTCAATTGCTCCTTTAGAAAGTATACTGATATAGCTCATATACGACAAAAATAATCTAGGGCCCCGGCCTTAAAAGGAGCATTGTAAAATGATTGTACTATTTTAGAAACCCTTATCGACATGCGCACAACGACAAAACAATTTTTTTTCTTAATCGTATGAATGGTATAGGAACGCATAAGGGAAATATATTTATATAGCTCATAAAATGATTTAGGGCTCCCGGCCCCAAACGGAATATGTGAAATGGTTGTACTAATTTTAAAATATACTTATTATCTCACACACAAACTGAAATGTCTTTTTTTGTATTTGATTCAATTCCATAAACTCATGCAATAGTTCTGTTCTAAAGTATATTTTTATAACTCATATTAGAAAAAAAACAACGAAATTTTAACACCCGACTCGAAACGAAATGTTGTAAAATGGTTTTACTAATTCATAAACCTACTTATTATTTTACACATTTTGAAAAGTCAGCCTTGCCCGAGTAGTCGGCTCTATTAAAGTTTTTGGAGACAGGACACATGTTCGCGGATGATACCCAACTTCAGAAATCCGTGATCCCCTCTCAGCTCCCTCAGCTTCTTAAAATGACACAGAAGACAGTGGAGTCAGTTAAGCACTGGATGACAATAAACAAGCTCAAATTGAATGATGAAAAGACTGAGGTGATCCCCATTGCTACCGCTCAAAAATTAAAATCTTTAAAAGATACACCATCCTTTACTCTCTCAGGCGTGCAGATTGAGTTTGCTCAAACAGTGCGAAACCTGGGTGTCTACTTAGACAGAACACTAACTATGGAAAATCACATTAACATGATTTGCAAGGCGATTTTTCTAGAGCTACGCAGAATTAGTCATATCAGACCCTTCTTAACGTTGGGTGCATCAAAGAGGCTGATGTCTGCATTCGTGCTATCACGCATGGACTACTGCAATGCTCTCATGGTGGGTCTTCCAGCTACGCTCCTTGATAAAATTCAAAAGGCACAGAATAATGCGGCTCGAATTGTTCTTCGTAAACGCAAATTCGACCATGCTAAAACTCTTCTGATAGAATTGCATTGGCTGCCGGTCCGCGCTCGTATAGAGTACAAAATCGCAACTCTGTGCTACCGCTGCTTGCATGACCTGGCGCCGTCCTATCTCCAAGCGCTCATGACGCCTTATGTACCCACTAGACAACTCCGCTCATCCGATAGTGGCAAACTCTCGATACCGCGTGTTCGCCTTGAAACTTACGGAAAGCGCACGTTCGCATTTGCTGGCCCAACCATTTGGAACACCCTTCCTGACGCTCTCAAAAACAGCCAGACGCTGGAGTCCTTCAAAACAAATTTAAAAACTCATCTATTTCGCAAACACCTGCTGGAATGATGATGTCTACAATCTTTTCCAGCTTGTTATTATCTCCCAACTTAGTTTTTGTACCGCGCTTCGAGCCTTTGGGGATGAAGCGTGATTTTTCAAATGAACTTTATTATTATTATTATTACTGTTTATCTTGCAAAGAAATGCACAGCCATCAAAGATAACGAAGCACTGGTACATAAAACAAACAAAGAAATGTACAGCCATCAAAGATAACGAAGCACTGGTACATAAAACAAACAAAGAAATGTACAGCCATCAAAGATAATGAAGCACTGGTACATAAAACAAACAAAGAAATGTACAGCCATAAAAAATAACGAAGCACTGGTACATAAAACAAATAAAGAAATGTACAGTCATCAAAGATAACGAAGCACTGGTACATAAAACAAACTAAGAAATGTACAGACATCAAAGATAACGAAGCACTGGTACATAAAACAAACTAAGAAATGTACAGCCACTTGCGAGATCAAATGAAAACACCGCATCCTGAGAGGATTAAGTGGTTGACACGTTTCAACACAGAGCAGATAGGAGACACTTTTAAAAATATACACATCCAAGAAATAGAACCTAGGGTTAGAGAAATAACTTTTGGCAGTACAGACAACACATTTGACAGTGAAGACAACACATTTGGCAGTGCAGAAAACACATTTGGCAGTGCAGACAAAACGCCAATTTTCACAAACATGTGTACACAAAAACATTGCTAGAAACATTATTTAGAGAAAAAATACAAACCCTAATAGATCAAACCTAATAACCTAGATCCTAATAAATTAAGACTAACTTAAACTTAAACATCAAACTAAAACCAAATTTTACTATGCTATAACCCCTTCCCCATACCGTCCCTCCATCCTCCCCCCATCCCCTGTTCCTTATCCCCTGACACAGTTTTGTTAAGTGTAGATTGTGTAAATAATTATTTATATTTAAATGTATGTAAATAAAACGGCGTCACAGACTCTGTACAGTGTCTACGCTCAAAGTGTCATCTTTTTCTTACAGAAAAGAAACGACAAACAAGGACACGGAAAAGTCAAAAGGGAGGAAGCCATCATCGTGTTCATTTTTCATATCATCCTTTTTGTTTTTATCTTGCTTGCCATTTCACACCATGCCACTTATCGTCCCAATCATTTCACACCATGCCACTTATCATCCCAATCATTTCCACATTTCATTCCATGGGGCTTCACACATTCCACTATGATAAATAACATTAAATAGTCGTTTGTCCTAACTCCGTCATTGTCCACGTCACCAAATATTAAAAAAAAAAAAATAAAAAAATTATCTTCTTTCCATTTTCAATTATCTCTTATGTACAAAAAAAATTGTGTTAAATGTAAATGTAAAGTAAAAATAAAATTAAACGCTACGTCAACGCAAACGGGTGGCAGCGGAAGTCGATGAGAGAATTTCGAGGTTTCCGCTGCCACACCCTTTTGTTTTTAAAGAAGAGAAAAGAAAGTATAAAGAAAAATAAAAAATAAAAATACTTATCTTTGTTTTGGCATTCACGTAGAACTCCGTCTTTCTTTTTTGGGAGTGTTCCCTCAGAAGTACTGCAAAACTGAGGTAGTCACTCCCAAGTATACCTTTTCGGATCTTTTGGCTTCATGCCTGTGACAGGGATCGTCCCTACGCAAAATCGGAATATATCAAACTTTGTGGCAGTCTGTGTGGTAGAAGTATATTTTTAGCATTGTGCCAGTCTGTGTGGTAGAAACATATTTTTAGCATTGTTCCAATCTGTTTCTACAACATTTTATTTTTAATTAATTTGTCACTACGCATTTCGCTTTGATACATAATCAGAATTTAATTGTATGTTTGTTTTATTTTTTGAAAAGGCTGATGATGTGAGTATGCATACGGTGACATTAGTTTAAGAAAGAGGAAGACACGTTGCAGGCCACTAAGTTGCGCCTTTGTTACCATGCAGCACCAATAACATATACAAAAATAGTGCACTAAGCGCCTTTGTTATCATGCAGCACCAATAACATATACAAAAATAGTGCACTAAGCGCCTTTGTTATCATGCAGCACCAATAACATATACAAAAATAGTGCACTAAGCGCCTTTGTTATCATGCAGCACCAATAACATATACAAAAATAGTGCACTAAGCGCCTGAGTTACCATGCAGCACCAATAACATATACAAAAATAGTGCGTGTGAATTATAAATCCATCTAGTAATACAGTCCCCATTTAACTCGAGAAAGAACATTTGCAATCTACACATAGATGCATTAAATAAGAAGGTGTCCGCTCTACGTTATTGAATTTAAATGTTAAAATAAAGAAACGATTCGCTTGTTATGGAGCTATCATTAAAATAATAGTTCACCAATTACATTTCTAGCAGTGGCGTAGCTGGGGGTGTGGGCCGTATCGGGTGACACCATCTTATGGTTGACACCAAATGGTAAAATTACATATTGAAAATGCACGCAATGCTCAATCTATGACAGCACACACTACTTGGTCTAACACAGCACACACTACTTGGTCTAACACAGCACACACTACTTGGTCTAACACAGCACACACTACTTGGTCTAACACAGCACACACTACTTGGTCTAAGAAAATGTCATAAAGGGATAACCAAAGTAAATTCTGAGAAATAAAGTGTTCCATTGATACCAAATAAGATGTTGTGTAGGCGAGTCTAAAGACATGAATCGAATCAGTAAAAAAAAATATAATTCCTTAAAAATTACATTTTATCTATTTATAGGGTTAACAAAATAATATTGACATCATTTTATAATATCCTTTAACAATTACATTAAATTAATTTAAATTTTTAAAAAAGTTTTTTTTTGAACTTCAATATATTGAAACACAGAAATAGTAAAAAATGGATATTGTCGCTGATTCGTCACACATCACCTTAACATTAGAGCACGATTGTCATACAGCACAATGTCTTTTAGATGATGTCTGTGATTTCATGTTTATCTGTTGCCATTACCTTTGGGCTGATGTACTTGTGTAAGTTAATGTTACACAGTTGACAAACCTAGATGCCTTAAGATCATTTCTACAAGAAAAGCCCTTTCATGGATCGTGCTATTGAAATGGCCTTTATAATCAGACCCATGTTGAATTTCGGTAGAGAGAATATTAAAATTTAAGAACAGAATGGAAGAAGAACTATTTACGATCCACCAATTGACAGTCAAGGCATTCTGTCTGCTTCCATTATCAATTGAAGTTGATATGTGTAAGGATATTGATTTTGATCTAGTGATTGACATGTTTGCAGCCATAAATACCAGAAAAAAAATTAATGTCAATGTAAAAAAAAAATGTAACTTAACTTTGTACAGTTCTTAAATACATTGACCTCCTGACCTTTAATTACTTTGTTATTGTACTTGTAATTTTTATACTATGGGCTTATGGGGGCTGTGACACCATAATTCTACCGAATCGGGTGAGGCCAATCATAGCTGCGCCACTGTTATTTGGTGATCGGGGATGGGGGAGAGTGGGACTATTCTCACTTTTGTTAAGGAATGGGGAAGGAGCCTCAATGGCATGTGGTGGAGTTGGGTGGGGGGCATGGATGGGAGTGATTATTTGGGCGTTTTCTCCCAACAACTGGGGATCGAATCGGGGATTGTCACGGTGATTGGCTGCAGCATGCGCATTCTTGGGCTGGATCACTTGCGTGAATTTTGGGTGCGGGGTGCTGGATATTTGTTTGTGTCATGTCCCTGGATTTGGGGATCGAATTCAAGTGACAATAAGCCACGTGTTTTTTTTTTTTTTTTTTTTTTTTTTTTTTTTTTTTTTTTTTTTTTTTTTTAAACAAAGGGGGGTGGCGGCGGAAACCTCGAAATTCTCTCATTGACTTCCGCAGCCGCCCTTTTGCTTGACGTAGCGTTTAATTTTATTTTTATTTTACCTTTACATTTAACACAATTTTTTTTTTTTTTTTTTTTTTTTTACATATGAAATAATTGAAAATGGAAAGAAGAGATTTTTTTTTTTTTTTTTTTTTTTTAAATTTTGGTGATGTGGACAATGACTTAATTAGGACAAACGACTATTTAATGTTATTTATCATAGTGGAATGTGTGAAGCCCCCTGGAGTGAAATGTGGAAATGATTGGGACGATAAGTGGCATGGTGTGAACTGGCAAGCAAGATAAAAACAAACAGGATGATATGAAAAATGAACACAATGATGGCTTCCTCCCTTTTGACTTTTCCGTGTCCTTGTTAGTCGTTTCTTTTCTGTAAGAAAAAGATGACATTTTGAGCGTAGACACTGTCCAGAGTCTGTGACGCCGTTTTATTTACAAAGTATAAAATTTATTTACAAATTTATATTAAAAACACATGTGTCAGGGGGTGGGGAGCAGGAGATGGGAGGGGAGGATGGAGGAAGAGGGGGATATGGTGAGGGTATCGTAAGGGATTATAGCATAGTACTATTTAATATCTTTTAGTTAAAAATTTAAGGTTAATTAAGTCTTAATTTAGTAGGATTTGATTTTTTAGGTTTGATCTATTAGGGTTTGTATTTTTGCTCTAAATAATGTTTCTAGCAATGTTTCTGTGTACACGTGTTTATGAAAATTGGCGTTTTGTCTGCACTGACAAATGTGTTGTCTGTACTGCCAAATGTGTTGTCTGCACTGCCAAATGTGTTGTCTGTATTCAGCCAACAGTCGGAGGCTGATTACATTTTGGGCTTTATAAATAGATTTCGGGATAGTGTTTAGTGTAATAGATTTATCTATGTTTACCGGGTGGGTTGTTCCTGCCTAGAGATAGTGTTTAGTGTAATCGATTTATCTATGTTTACCTGGTGGGTTGTTCCTGCCTAGAGATAGTGTTTAGTGTAATCGATTTATCTATGTTTACCGGGTGGGTTGTTCCTGCAAGGAGATAGTGTTTAGTGTAATCGATTTATCTATGTTTATCTGGTGGGTTGTTCCTGCCTAGAGATAGTGTTTAGTGTAATCGATTTATCTATGTTTACCGGGTGGGTTGTTCCTGCCTAGAGATAGTGTTTAGTGTAATATATTTATCTATGTTTACCGGGTGGGTTGTTCCTGCCTAGAGATAGTGTTTAGTGTAATAGATTTATCTATGTTTACCGGCTGGGTTGTTCCTGCCTAGAGATAGTGTTTAATGTAATAGATTTATCTATGTTTACCGGGTGGGTTGTTCCTGACTAGAGATAGTGTTTAGTGTAATCGATTTATCTATGTTTACCGGGTGGGTTGTTCCTGCTTTTAAGAGCAATGTTAGTGTGGCTTTAGCTGTTTGTATTATTTTACAATCCATAAACAAATGTTGTTCCGTTTCTACTAACATGTATCCGCAGAGTGGATATCTTGGTCTTTGAATCCTATGATGTTCAAGTCTTTCGGATGTTGGTGTCATGTTGTATAGGAGACTGAAAGTTATTTCCCTTGCTCTAGGTTCAATTTCTTTTATGTGCAGGTTATTAAAAGTGTCTCCTATCTGTTTAGTGTTGAAACGTTTCAACCACTTGATCCTCTCCGAATGAGGTGTTTTCATTTTATCTCTCAAGTGGCTGTAAATTTCTTTGTTTGTTTTATGTACCAGTGCTTCGTTATCTTGGATGGCTCGTGTGCATGCCTGGTAGAAAGGGGGGAGCCTTGCCCCCAGGTAGTGTGGTGTGTTGCTGATGATGGGTGTGAGACGTGTCAATCTAATCCCTATACAGTAGTGTGTTAGTGCGTATTCTTTATGGTCTTTTATAGCCTGGCCTATATATTTAATTCTTATTGCTTGGACTTTAGTTTCTATGTCCTGAAGATTAATTCCTCCTTCTAATTTAGTTTGCATAAGTGTTGAGTGTTTGATGTTCCATTTAGTGTTTTTAAAGATAAATTTCCTTATTCTCTGGTTAATAGTTTTTAGTATATCCGGAGGTATGTTAAAAACGTTACCTACATAGACTAACTTTGGTATGATTAGTGTGTTTACTAGCGTGCTACGTCCGATTATAGTTTTTGTTGAGTATTGGAATCTTTCTATTATAAAATCGATGTTTTTAATTATTTTTTTAACATGTTCCTTTATGCACTTCCTCCGGATTGTTTGTGAAGGTTAGTCCGTATATGAGAAGTTCTTTTTGACCTGTTAGATTGAGAGGGCAATCTAATTTGTCTGTTAATTTACCTATCCCCATAATTTCTGATTTATTTATATTGATTTTAGAGCCGCTACCCTGGCCGAACTCGTTAAATGTTTCTATTATTTTTATGATAGATTTGTTATTTTTAGGGAAGAGTGTTGTGTCGTCAGCGTAGGCGAGCAGTTTCCTTTCTCCTCTATTTGGTATGCTTATTCCTTCTATGTGAGGGTCCTTCCTAATCTTTTCCAGCACTGGCTCTATTGCCAGGATATATAGGTAAGGTGATAGAGGGCATCCTTGTCTGACCGATCTCTGTATCTCAATTCCTTCTGATAGTGTGTTGTTTATTAAAAGTTTACTAATGGGGTTTTTGTATAGTATTTTAACCCAGTCGCACACATAGGATCCTATGTTGTTTTGTTTGAGTATTTTGTGTAAGTATGTGTGTGATACTCTGTGTAAGTATGTGTGTGATACTCTGTGTAAGTATGTGTGTGATACTCTGTCAAAGGCTTTCTCCTGATCAAGTGCCAAGATGCTTGCCTGTATGTTTTTGTCTTTGGCGTAGTTAATTATATCTCTAATAAAATGATTATGGTTGTTTATATTTCTGTCTTTAATGCTACACTGTTGGTCTGGGTGCACTCATTCTTTTAGATAGGGCTTAATCTTATTTGCTATCGCTTTAGTTAATATTTTGTAGTCTGTGTTTAGTAGAGATATAGGTCTGTAATTTTTAGGTTGTGTCCTGTCTGTTTTCTTGTTGAGTATTAGTTTGATGTACGATTCTCCCATATTGGGCGGCAGTTCTTTGTTGTCGTACGACTCACTTATCACCGCGTGTAGGAGTGTGGTCAGCTGTGACGCGAAGTGTTTGTAGAACTCTGTCGTCAGCCCGTCTGATTCCCCATTGTTCATCCCGTCTAGCGCCATCTTGACATCGGTGACCTCTATTGGTTTATCAAGCTCTGCCATCTGGGCGTCAGAAGATTGCAAGAGACAATATAGGTAATGAAATGCTTAAAAGTTAAATATAAATTAATTGTATAAAATTTATCTCACTGTTTCCCAAAAAATACATCTAAAATGAAAAACACACGGTAAATGTTCCCTTTTAAAATGTTCTAAAAATATTTAATTACAATTTGGTGACAAAACATTCAATTAACAAAATAAAAAGAAATTTGTTCACATCGACGTCTAATGGTAGATATAAATGAATATTCAAGAACGATCATAATTATTTCCCTTGTAAACAAATTTAGTATATATTGTTTTCAATAAGTAAAATACATTATTTTACAAGTTTAATTATGTTTTTTGTGTGTGTTCAGCTGTCCGTATGTTTACTTGGCTTTGTGTTCTCACGTCTTTGTGTTCACTTGTCTGTGTGTTCAGATGTCTGTGTGTTTACATGTCCGTTCACCTGTCATGTGTTATGTTGTCTTTGGTAAGATGTCGTTGGTCTTGTTGTCTTGGTTCCAGATTATTTAATATTTGACATCTGAGTTCTTACAACTGACTTTCATTACTGTTGTTTGCTTACATTTAGGAAAGAAAAATGGTTTGAAATATCTCATACACTTTTTTTTTTCCTTGAGGGAGGTACGTTTAATTTCAAAGGAAATAAATAGTATAGTTTATATCTTTTTTTTATAGATATATTTAATGATTTTACAAAGCATTATTATTTTATACTTGTTAAATTAGTACACTTTTTATAAAATATTGTATATACAAATAATAACATATTTGCTGGAAAAGGCAAATAGAATCAATTTATAATTTTTAATGCTGTTTAAGGAAAACTATAACTTTCATATTATAGAGTAAATATATACATTTCCTATCATTACACCATCATTAAAAATGTACCTTAGATTACGAGTACACTCTTTTAAGCGGGCTTTCGATCCTAACGTATAGGGATACAACGATATAATAATCCCTTTTCCTTCATCACTGCCATCATATTTTATACTTTTCACGCTACTCCTGACTCATTAGGTAAAATGCCATATTTATTACATTGCTGTTCCACTGTTGTTGTGGGGCCGTATATAACTATTATATTAAATAACTATGTTATCTGCATTTCATAGTAACATAATTTAATTAGTTACCTTGAAGATGACCGATGTTTAGACTTGTGTTGTATTGCAAATAAAGTGAAGGGAGAGTTGCTAAAATCGCCATCCTCACTCTCTCGCCATCCTCACTCTCTCGTCATCCTCACTCTCTCGCCATCCTCACTCTCTCGCCATCCTCACTCTCTCGGCCTAAACTATTTGATCAAAAGGCAAGACTGGGTCAAGACGACTAATATAGAACAGAATTCATTGGATGACCATCAGTGTTTCATATGCCTCGTTGTTATCGAATGTTTATTGTGCCAATGTCATAGCGCCTTCGGGAATACATCCCCGGGTTTAATATGCGTAAATTTCTTCTCTTAGATGAATTGACATCAAAGTTTAACGAGTCCCATCTGATCTCCCGTCAACAAGTTTGTAAATGTCTTAATTTAAACAACTCGTCCAGTCAGCGCCCTTTGTGTTATTATCTAAAAGATCAAATAGTAAAAAATTATCTAATAGATCAAATAGTAAATGATAGTCCAAATGTTATTTCACAAAAACGTTATTGTGTTTGTTATCTTTTGTTAGCTCTATAGTGCATTTTCATCTAAAAAAAAATATTAAAATTAAACGTATGTCCCATTTCCCACCCGTTAGCTGTGCTCCTGGCAATGCCCCCTTTCATATAAAATCTGAAATACCCCCGCCCTCGGAAAATAGTCTGATAGAAACAATGTACATAGGTACTCTTCGTTTTGACAGGACATAAAGATGCCTTATATTATATTTTTAAAATACATTTGTATATACCCTCGATGTAGGGATCGAATTCAAGTGGACTATAGCTGATACTGAGTCAATATAATCCACTTAGAACAAAACGATAAGCTGACTATTAATCGAAGTTTCAGCATATTTAATGGTATATAAAGATATCTGTTTAAAAAAAAAATGTAACGTTTCTATTTGAATAAAACAATAGATAAAAATAAATGTTAATAATATTTGTTAGAACTTGTTGCACTTTTGGTATTAAAAATATTATTGATATAATTCATAAAAAAGACATAAATAAAAGAAATTTCTCACAATAATTATAAATTATATAGACAACAAACTTGACGAAAGCAAATTTAATTTTTTCCCTTACAAAATCTTATTAACAATAAACCTTCCTTAATAAAAAAATAAGAAATGTTAGAACAAGGTATGGGGAAGCTTGAATTAAGAACTAGGACAACAAAACAATAACTTTTTGGCTAAGAGCCTTCTTAGGAGAAAGGAGGGATGAAAATAGGACACGATATAGAGAAAAAAAAAAGTGTATCAGATATTTCAAATAACTTATGTGATCACCATTGATAAATCAGGAAGTTGGATTTTACAAAAACCATGATTTCAGGAAGTGAAAGAATTAATAAAATATTATTGAAAATATAACATAATTTATGATAGCATGCTAAGTTTCAACTCTCTGCCAGTGTTTTTCAGTCATCTCTCCCGGGGGTTGGGGAAACTGTCTCTCGAGACAAGTCAACTGTCTAACGGGCAAAAATTAGCACAAAAAAACGAAAATATATTTATATAATTTCATTATATAAACAAGTATATGTTACTTGAATTATATAAAAGTATCCGTACATTTAAAGCTCATAGTGTTAAAAGCTTCCATAATTCGATTTTAAATATCGTGATGTGCCGAAAAATTGCCGCTTCTGATCATAAGCAGAAATCTTACTTTTGTGTTCGCTTGTATCAAATATTTGTCTTTATATCACCAAATTTACAAGTTTAAAAACTTTAATAACACGGTATGAAATAAAGATGTATCAAAGATGTGCAATTATTTGTGTGCGAATGACATTTCATACTAAAAGCATGACCTTTAAAGTAGGAATAGGCTTAAATTATATGATGGCATTTTGATTTTAAAAATATAATTAACATCATAGTTTTTAATGTACTCAATTTAATGTATGTTGATCTAGACAGAATACACATTTTAAATAAGTAATATTGTTTTTTTTTAAATTTTAACAAAAATTTAGAATTTAACTTGAGCATAAAAATATTACAAGTTTCATAAATTATTATTATAAATAAGACGAATACATTTGTCTTTTATTTATATAGTTTAAGGCTTATTTTGTAACATATTTTCTTGAATAAGAGAGTGAATTTTTAAATACTTAGCAATGTTTATTCAAATGTTAAACTGTTTTTCTGTGTTTAATATTAGAATAAAATACACACTGATTCAATCTTTTCCAACACATTTTTGTTTTAACAAAACAGTATTTCAAACAAACAAAACAGTATTACAAACAAACAAAACAGTATAACAAACAAACAAAACAGTATTACAAACAAACAAAACAGTATTACAAACAAACAAAACAGTATTACAATCAAACAAAACAGTATTACACACAAACAAAACAGTATTACAAACAAACAAAACAGTATAACAAACAAACAAAACAGTATTACAAACAAACAAAACAGTATTACAAACAAACAAACAAACCAGTATTACAAACAAACAAAACATTATTACAAACAAACCAAACAGTATTACAAACAAACAAAACAGTATTACACACAAACAAAACAGTATTACAAACAAACAAAACAGTATTACAAACAAACAAAACAGTATTACAAACAAACAAAACAGTATTACAAACAAACCTAACAGTATTACAAACAAACCAAACATTATTACAAACAAACAAAACAGTATTACAAACAAACAAAACAGTATTACAAACAAACAAAACAGTACTACAAACAAACAAAGCAGTATTACAAACAAACAAAGCAGTATTACAAACAAACAAAACAGTATTACAAACAATCAAAACAGTATTACAAACAAACAAAACATTATTACAAACAAACAAAACAGTATTACAAACAAACAAAACAGTATTACAAACAAACCAAACAGTATTACAAACAAACAAAACAGTATTACAAACAAACAAATCAGTATTACAAACAAACAAAACAGTATTACAAACAAACAAAACAGTATAACAAACAAACAAAACAGTATTACAAACAAACAAAACAGTATTACAAACAAACAAAACAGTATTACAATCAAACAAAACAGTATTACACACAAACAAAACAGTATTACAAACAAACAAAACAGTATTACAAACAAACAAAACAGTATTACAAACAAACACAAAAGTATTACAAACAAACAAACAAACCAGTATTACAAACAAAAAAACATTATTACAAACAAACCAAACAGTATTACAAACAAACAAAACAGTATTACAAACAAACAAAACAGTATTACAAACAAACCAAACATTATTACAAACAAACAAAACAGTATTACAAACAAACAAAACAGTATTACAAACAAACAAAACAGTACTACAAACAAACAAAGCAGTATTACAAACAAACAAAGCAGTATTACAAACAAACAAAACAGTATTACAAACAATCAAAACAGTATTACAAACAAACAAAACAGTATTACAAACAAACAAAACAGTATTACAAACAAACAAAACAGTATTACAAACAAACCAAACAGTATTACAAACAAACAAAACAGTATTACAAACAAACAAATCAGTATTACAAACAAACAAAACAGTATTACAAACAAACAAAACAGTATTATTATACTTTGACAGGATTGAGAAGCTCTTGTACTGTTCTAGTTTTTAAAAGTCGGAACTGCTTGTCGTGGCCTCTTGTCGCTGTCTAGGGATAAGATGGACCAGTTTCGGTTTAATACTGGAGCAGTGGATCAGCCCATTTTTTATCTTGTACAACACGGAGAGCCTAGAGAGTCGTCGTCGTTCTTCCAACGGTGACCAGCCCAGTGTTTCCAGCATGCTGCCAACACTTGAGGTGTTTCTGTAGCGGTTCATGACAAAGCGTGCTGTACGTCGCTGGACCGCCTCCAACCTGTCGATGCTCTTCTGGGTAAATGGGTTACACCCTGAGGATGCGTACTTTAAAAGCGGCAGGGCAAAGGCTTTATAGGCTTTTTCTTTCACGCTTGAGTTGCCGATCCTCAAATTAAGGACATACTAACATATTGGTAATTGTTGTCTTGAAAGGTTTTAACTCACATTTTGGGCTGGAAGAAGCACAAAGAATAAGTCAATTTCCATTGCTGTATTATTTCTCTTATATGAGTTTACTTTATCCATAGATCACATTTACAGTGTGTATAGTAGAAGCACAATATAGAAAAACGTGTCAACCATTTACAAAACTCAATGACTGTAACGCGTCACCTCACATTTCTCTTTTGGTGTGTAGTTTGTGGAGTTAACATGTTTCTAAATAACATGATGTGATCTCACATTTCCATTTTGGTGTGTAGTTTGTGGAGTTAACAAGATTTTAAATAACATGATGTGATCTCACATTTCTCTTTTGGGGTGTAGTTTGTGGAGTTAACATGTTTCTAAATAACATGATGTGACCTCACATTTCTCTTTTGGTGTGTAGTTTGTGGAGTTAACATGTTTCTAAATAACATGATGTGACCTCACATTTCTCTTAAGGTGTGTAGTTTGTTGTGTTAACATGTTTCTAAATAGCATGATGTGAACTCACATTTCTCTTAAGGTGTGTAAGTTTGTGGAGTTAACATGCTTCTAAATAACATGATGCGATCTCACATTTCTCATCAAGTGTGTAGTTTGTGGATTTTAAAATGTTTCCAAATAACATGATGTGATCTCACATTTCTCTTAAGGTGTGTAGTTTGTAAAGTTAACACGATTTTAAATAACATGATGTGACCTCACATTTCTCTTTTGGTGTGTAGTTTGTGGAGTTAACATGTTTCCAAATAACATGATGTGATCTCACATTTCTCTTAAGGTGTGTAGTTTGTGGAGTTAACAAGATTTTAAATAACATGATGTGACCTCACATTTCTCTTAAGGTGTGTAGTTTGTTGTGTTAACATGTTTCTAAATAGCATGATGTGAACTCACATTTCTCTTAAGGTGTGTAAGTTTGTGGAGTTAACATGCTTCTAAATAACATGATGCGATCTCACATTTCTCATCAAGTGTGTAGTTTGTGGATTTTAACATGTTTCCAAATAACATGATGTGATCTCACATTTCTCTTAAGGTGTGTAGTTTGTAAAGTTAACACGATTTTAAATAACATGATGTGACCTCACATTTCTCTTTTGGTGTGTAGTTTGTGGAGTTAACATGTTTCTAAATAACATGATGTGACCTCACATTTCTCTTTTGGTTGTTTAGTTTGTGGAGTTAACTTGTTTCTAAGTAACATGATGTGACCTCACATTTATCTTAAGGTGTGTAGTTTGTAATGTTAACATGTTTCCAAATAACATGATGCGATCTTATATTTCTCTTAAGGTGTGTAGTTTGTGGTGTTAACATGTTTCTAAATAACGTGATGTGACCTCACATTTCTCTTTTGGTGTTTAGTTTGTGGAATTAACATGTTTCCAAATAACATGATGTGATCTCAAATTTCTCTTAAGGTGTGTAGATTGTGGAGTTAACAAGATTTTAAATAACATGATGTGACCTCACATTTCCCTTTTGGTGTGTAGTTTGTGGAGTTAACATGTTTCTAAATAACATGATGTGACCTCACATTTCTCTTTTGTTTGTTTAGTTTGTGGAGTTAACTTGTTTCTAAGTGACATGATGTGACCTCACATTTCTCTTAAGGTGTGTTGTTTGTGGTGTTAACATGTTTCCAAATAACATGATGTGACCTCACATTTCTCTTAAGGTGTGTAGTTTGTGGTGTTAACATGTTTCTAAATAACGTGATGTGACCTCACATTTCTCTTTTAGTGTGTAGTTTGTGGAGTTAACATGTTTCTAAGTAACATGATGTGACCTCACATTTCTCTTAAGGTGTGTAGTTTGTGGTGTTAACATGTTTCCAAATAACATGATGTGATCTCACATTTCTCTTTTGGTTGTTTAGTTTGTGGAGTTAACACGATTTTAAATAACATGATGTGAACTCACATTTCTCTTTTGGTGTGTAGTTTGTTGAGTTAACATGTTTTCAAATAACATGATGTGATCTCACATTTCTCTTAATGTGTGTAGTTTGTGGAGTTCACATGTTTCCAAATAACAGGATGGCAACATATCATCTAAAACACTGGTTCTCAACCTTTTTGATGCCGCGACCCTTTTATACAGTTTCTAATGTTATTGTGACCCCTAACGATAAAACTATTTTCGTTGTACTTAATAACTGTAATTTTACTTCTATGATGAACCGTAATGTAAATATCTCATATGTAGCACCTATTTCTATTGTTACATATTGAACATAATTAAAGCATATAGTTTAATCACAAAAAACAATATGTGATGACTAGCGAGAACCCGGCATGCGTTGCAATTCCCCTCAATGAAAAAATTGTTTGTGTTTTAATTAAGTTTTAAAGTAATGTTTAAATATAAAATATTTTTTGTCTTTTCGGTCTAGTGAGTACACAAATAAATTAGAAGTTTTTTTCGACGCGTGAGCAGGCAACATATAGCTGTCCACGTGAGAAGCGTGCATTTTCAAAATTTAGTCCACACTCTTGTAGCGATTGATCCACCCATGCAGTAGATCTGTTTTAAATTATATTTATGTAGCTCAAATATTTATTATTTTTAAAATAAGGCCCCCAGCTCCAAACGCAAAATTGTAAAATGATTGTACTTATGTCACAAACAAACTAAAATATCGCTTGTATTTGATTGATTTCTATCCACCCATGCAATAGCATTGATTGAAATTATATTTGTTTAGCTCATATAAGAACAAAATTATTTAGGGCCCCCGGTCCCAAAAGGAATATTTCAAAATGGATAAGCTAATTCACAAACCTTTGCTGCGCACAACACTAATTTATGGGATAGAAGCGCATACTGGACATACATACATACATTATTTATATATATATAGTTTACCAAATAAAGATAACCTTTTCGCTACTATTCAAGGATGATCTGTCTGTCTGTCTCTCTGTATGTCTCTCTCGCTCTGTCTCTCTGTCTTTTTGAATTTATATCTCTCCGTCTGCCTATCTGTCTCTCTGTCTTACACTATCTCTATGTCACTTTGTCTGTATCTCTGTCTGCCTCTCTGTCTGTCTCTCTGTCTGTCTATGTGTCTCTCTGTCTCTTTATCTGTCTGTCTATGTATGTCTGTCTCTCTGTCTGTCTCTCTGTCTGTCTCTATGTCTGTCTCTCTGTCTGTCTCTCTGTCTGTCTCTCTGTCTGTCTCTATGTCTGTCTCTATGTCTGTCTCTCTGTCTGTCTCTCTGTCTGTCTCTCTGCATGTCTCTCTTTCTGGGTCTCTGCCTGTCTCTCTGTCTATATTCTGTCTCTCTGTCTGTCTCTCTAACTTTCTCTCTTGTATGTCTGTCTCCCTGTCTGTCTATATGTCTTTCTCTCTGTTTCTCTGTATGTCTCTCTGTCTGACTGTCTGTATGTCTATCTCTGTATTTCCGCCTGTCCGTCTGCCTGTCTTTCTGTATCTCTGACTATGTCCGTTGTCTGTTTCACTCTCTCTGTCTATCTGTCTCTCTAGCTATATATTTTGTCTCTCTATGTCTTGTATGTCTGTCTCCCTGTCTCTGCCTGTGTCTCCGTCTCTGTCCGTTGTATCTCTCTGTCTCTGTATGTATGTTTCGCTTTCTGTCTCTCTGTCTGTCTCTCTGTCTGTATCTCTGTCTGTCTCTCTGTCTGACTCTGTGTCATTCTGTCTGTCTCTCTATCTGTGTCTCTGAATGTCTGTCTCTCTTTATGATTCTATCAGTCTGTCTGCGTCTCTCTATGTGTGTCTGTCTTTCTGTATGTCTGTCTCTCTGTCTGTATCTGTGTCTGTCTCTTTGTATTTAAGCCTGTCTCTCTGTCTGTCTCTCTGTCTCTATGTATGTCTGTCTTTATCTCTGTCTGTCTATCTGTCTGCCTCTCTGTCTGTCTCTCTGTCTGTCTGTCTGTTTGTCTATCTATCTATATATCTATCATCTACATATCTAACAGCTACCTTCCTTCATGCCTACCTGCCTACATGCCTACCTGCCTGCCTGCCCATCTGCCTGCCTGCCTACCTACCTATTTTTCTACCCATCCTTCCATCCATACATTCATCCTTTCATCCATCCATTCATCTATCCATCCATCAGTCTATCTATCTATCTACATATCTATCCAACTATCACTCATATATTTGTCTATTTGTCTGACTGTCTTTCTGTCTATCTCTCTATCTAATAAAATATCTATTTTGAATATTAAATTTTAACTTGTGTAAAAAGATAGTGTTTTGATATTCATCGGTACAGTTATGTTTTCTTAATTGGTAAACATATGTTCATATGTAAAATTAGAATATATAATCTATTTTTTTACAACTGTCATGTAATTGGATTGAAAGATATTGTCATCGAAGTAAAAATATATAAACTCAATTTCCTAACCCCGAATTGTTTGTATCGAAGAAGGTCAATTATTTATCAAATTCATTCTGAGACTTATCTTGTGTTGCATTGGGCAAACTGAATCTATCGAATTAATCCCACCCCCACCTTCCTTTTGCAACAGTGTTTAAAAAAAGTAATCATCAATTCGATTGTAACCCACATAAAAACCCCAAAGGATTTTTGTTTGCATTTAATATGCTTTGTTCTTATTTAGATGAGAGATAAGTGCATTAAAAATGCTATTTGGCTACGTAGTTTTGCTACTCCAATTTAATTAAACGGCATATGGTTATTAAAATTATTTTTAGATGTAGAGTTTTTACTACTTTATAAATTTCATAAAAGTTAATTTTTGGAATGAATAAAAAGTAAAAACTTTGAAATGTTGAAAATACAAAGCTAAATTTGTTTTTAAATTTAGCAATTTAAAAAGCAATCGATGCTATTTATTAATTTTACTTTTAAAAAGGGGGATATACAATATCTATTTTCTCATGCTCTTTTATTTTATCATAGCAATTTTAGCTTTGGCTAAATATGCAATTTGCACTATGCACTATGACGTCATTTGCATGATTATTTAGAACAAATTAACTTTAATTTTATTTCGCCTTATTGACAACGCGCTAAAGAACGCACTAACAACAACTGATGTTTAGGTCTTGTCGATAAATGTGATTACTGTGTATTTCTTTGATCATATTTTTTCTATTTAATTTTTTTCATAATTTTTAAACGCATATAAAATGCTTAAGATAGTTCCCTAGTTGTTTCTTTATATGTATTTGTAATTTATAATAATAATACTTAAACTTTTGCTAAAATAAAAGCGGAAATATGATATTTTTTTCTCATGTAAATTTTTTCGATTTCCGTAAAATAATAGAAAATAACTATGTTTGTTTTTAAGAGTCCGAACGTATCAAAATAGTTTCGGCTCTTTGGCTTTATGTCCCTATAGCTCATTCTTATATTTAATATATATATATATATGCATGTGAAATATTTATTTCTAATAACAAGTAAATGAAGTTTTGTCTTTTTGAATTTCGGCGCAGCATTGTTAGCAGTCTTAATATTACAACAGTAAACTACATTGCTACATTTTGCGACACTGTGCGTGAAAAAGGTAATAATGGGGGAGACTCCCACAATAACACTAGAGAACTTGCACCCATATGTTAACTCAGTATATTCATTACATGAAGTGAAAGATTGATTAATTTATTTCTATCTTCAATTGTTATAAATATTTTTTAATATTGTATTTTTTAAAATCACACTTTTAACAGCCATCGTCATATATATATATATATATATATGTTGTTCGTCCGTCCAATCGACTAGGACCATCCAGTCATCCGGTTGGGGGTTGGGTTACGGTGGGTTCGTAGGTGGCTTGCCAATCCTATACGTGCTCGGAATAGTCTGTGGGACCGCGGGCAGGGGATAGTTGGTGCAGTCGTGAATTTAATAATGTTCTTTCGGGCTTGCCTGAGTGTCTCAATGGTGGCCACCCTACTGGCTTCATAAGATTTAGCCCCTATCTTGACCACTGATCTCCACCTGACTCTGTCCTGAGCTGTCTGCTCCCATTTAGTAGTGTCGATGCTGAAGGCCTTTAGTGCCACTTTCAGTGAGTCTTTGTAACGTTTTTTTGGACTTCCTTGGGAGCGCTTGACTTTCTTGAGCTCACCATAGAATATTTGTTTAAGGAGCCAGTGATCTTACATACTGGCAACGTGTCCCATGCAACAGGGTTGATACTGCATCAGGGTGGTGAAGATACTAGGTAGGTTCGCTCTAGCGAGAACCTCTGTGTCAGGAACTTTGTCTTGCCACCTGATGCCGAGGAGTTTCCTGGCGTGACGCTGGTACACTGTCCATGTTTCCCATCCGTAGAGAATGGTCGAGAGGACTGCTGCGCTATAAAACTTGATCTTCGTTTCCCGTCTGATACTTCTCCTGTCCCAAACAGTGCTGCGGAGCCTGCCAAATATGGCACTAGCTTTTGCAAGTCTGGCATTCATTTCATCATCAATGATGACATATCTGGAGAGGGTGCTGCCCAAGTAAGTAACTTTATCTACCGCGTTAAGACGCTGTCCGTTGGATGATGATGTTGGGTTTAGCCTACTGGGAGCTGGCTGATACAGTACCTCAGTCTTCTTCGCGTTGATTGTTAGTCCAAAGTTGTTGCAGGCCTCAGAAAAGATATCAACGCTTTGCTGCATGGCAGCTTCAGAGTCAGCATTGAGGGCACAATCGTATGCAAACAGAAGCTCGTTGATGGTGGTATGTTTGACCTTTGTTTTAGCTTTGTCGGTCTTCAACCTAAAGAGGCTTTAAGCTAATACAAATATATATATATATATATATATATATGTTATCATCGTCATATATACAGGATTAACATAGTGTATCTTCATGCTATTATTTTTAATATTTAGTATATGTGTTTATGTTATATTAAAACAATGCTTAAAATGTTGATGTAGCAGCACCCCCCACCCCACAATTATAACTCACGAGCCGCCTCGTATTCATATTGTTTTTCCCAAATCACAACACATCTTTAGCCCTGACATAAGTTTATTGATTGTCCCTTGAGTCTCACCGGTTCTCAAATTTGGAACAAAGGTAACGTCATTTTAGAAAATACTTACCATTTTTTAACTCCTACACACTGACGATCTGTAAGAAGTAGGCTCATGCTATTCATGTTTCCCACTAAATAAACTGCAATTACTCATTGAACCTTTTCCATCATCTATCATTTTCATTATATTTCATTTATACTTTCCAGCATATCTCACCTCCATGACTTTCCATTTAATCTTTCCTGCTTAAATCATCTCCATGAAATCCTATTTAAACTTGAGTTAGTCTATCCTCTTTATTCGCGATATTTGTTTTTGATCTAACGCTATTGTAAAGTCTTTAGAAAAACTTAACTGAATTCAGGATGCTCAATTTAAAACTTAGAAGATGATGTTTTATGGGCTAATTTTAACGCATGAAATAAGGATAGATTTAATTTTCATAATTTGCCCACCTTGGAACACCCTGCTCAGAAAACTGTGGATGAGAAGAACCTGTTTCAGAACATCAGGCCCCATAACGGCCATCCTCAGAACAAATGGCCTAAGAAAAGTCTGCGTCGGAAAGGCTCTGTTCAGAACGGCCTGCCTCACAACAGCCTGACTCACAACAGTCTGCCTTGGAACGCACTGCCCAAGACAGTGCGCACCTCATGCACATCTGTCACATGACAACCTGCATTAGAAGATCATTCCCCAGAACGGCCTTCCTTATAACAGTCTGTCACAAAGTGGACTATTTCAGACAGGCCTGCACCAGTACGGCTTGCATCATAACAGTCTGTAACAGAACAGTCACCCACTGATCGGTCTACCACAGAACGAAGTACCCTGGAAAGACCTGTCTCAGAACGGATGATCTAAGTTTGTCTGCTCAAACTACAGAGCGATCTCCCTCATTAATGTAATGTACACAATCCTCAAAATTTATAGCAAGAAAACTGGAAAGGTATAGTGAACAGATCCTGGGGTGCTAGCAAAGCAGATTCCGGCAGAATATGTAAACCACGGATCATATTTTTTACTATTAGATGTCTCCTGGAGAAATGTTACGAA
This sequence comes from Omphiscola glabra, assembly GCA_964017045.1. Lineage (NCBI taxonomy): Eukaryota > Metazoa > Mollusca > Gastropoda > Lymnaeidae > Omphiscola > Omphiscola glabra. The sequence goes on from OZ024805.1 coordinate 31,882,689, forward strand.
TATAACATTGACATACACCAACTATACGTGGATTACACAACATCATACGATAGCCTAGACAGGAATTAATTATACAACACACTGGAAGAACGCGGATCCCCTAACAAGCTTACTCGCCTCATACATATGGCGATGGCTAACTCCAAGAGTAGAATCAAGGTACAGTGAGAACACTGAAGGGCGTTCCCGGGTAATCGGGGCCTCAGTCAAGTGACTCACAATCGTATAGACAACCACAAATTTGAGAGTGTCTACATTCAAATATCTAGTGGCAACTATAAATGAGCACAATGAATTAATGTCGGAGTTGAAATGATAACAGCAAACAACTGTTCCTGTTCCAGCCTACAAAAGCTAATGGGAAGCGAAAACCTTTCAAGAGGAACAAATAAGACAATACACCACTATCAGTAGTAACTTACGCTAGATTGACTTGGACCTTACCAGAAAAGTAGATAGCCGTATTAAAACATGGTAATGGAAAATCCACATAAAAATATACTGACCAGTGATGGAAAGTGTTGTCTAAAGAATCTATAAAAACTAAGAGAAATACCAATTCTACAAAGATACAGCCATAGTTGGAACACTAAAAATGGCATACTGCGCTGAGCAGGACATATTTAACAGATGCCGGAATGTAGAGCAGCAAAAGTGATCTAACAGCAGAAACCTAAGGGCAGACGATGCACCGGTCGTCAAAGGCTGAGATGGATCGACGATGTAGAGAACGATTTTCACCATCTGTGGGTTCACGCATGGAGGCAGTTAGCAATGAATCGTTCCTGATGGAAGGATGTGGTCGAGCAGGTCAGGGTTCTACGTGGGCTGTAGCGGCACTGATGATGATGATTGCAGCTTAAGTTATCAATGATTTGAGAAGTCCTCGTATCTGTAAACTTGAATTGTGCAGCTGTAGTTAACATTGAGTTAATAACCACTGTATCTGTGTTCTTGGCTCTTGCTGGTTTATTTAACATTAAGATGAAAAGCGCTTCTATCTGTGTACTTGGCTCTACAGCTGTTTATAACATTGATATGATGAGGTATCGAATATGTTGACTTGGCTCTTAGCGTTTTTCTAACTTGAGATTTAAAGAATTAGTAAATATTAGCTGTTATAGCTTTAGTTAACATTGATTGAAAAGCCCTTGCCTCGGTAAAATTGGCTAGTGTAACTTTGATTAACATTAAGATAAAAGCCATCATAAAATCGGACTTGACTCTTTCAGCTTTAGTTAACATTAAGATAGGATCCCTCATAAAAGTGGACTTGACTCTTTCAGCTTTAGTTAACATAAAGATAGGAGCCCTCATACAAGTGGACTTGACTCTTTCAGCTTTAGTTAACATAAAGATGGGAGTCCTCATACAAGTGTACTTGACTCTTTCAGCTTTAGTTAACATAAAGATAGGAGCACTCATAAAATTGGACTTGGACTCTTTAAGCTTTAGTTAACCTTAAGATAGAAACCCTCATAGAAGTGGACTTGACTCTTTCAGCTTTAGTTAACATAAAGATAGGAGCCATCATACAAGTGGACTTGGACTCTTTGAGCTTTAGTTAACATTAGGATATGAGCCCTCATACAAGTGGACTTGACTCTTTCAGCTTTAGTTAACATAAAGATAGGAGCCATCATACATGTGGACTTGACTCTTTCAGCTTTAGTTAACGTTAAGATAGGAGCCCTCATACATGTGGACTTGACTCTTTCAGCTTTAGTTAACATAAAGATAGGAGCCATCATACATGTGGACTTGACTCTTTCAGCTTTAGTTAACGTTAAGATATGAGCCCTCAGACAAGTGGACTTGACTCTTTCAGCTTTAGTTTAGAAGCCCTTATATCAGTGGACATGGTTATTGCAGCTTACATGTTTACATTGAGATGAAAAGCCCTCTTAACATTGGACTTACGTTGAGATGAAAAGCCCTCTTAACATTGGACTTACGTTGAGATGAAAAGCCCTCTTAACATTGGACTTACGTTGAGATGAAAAGCCCTCTTAACATTGTACTTAAGTTGAGATGAAAAGCCCTCTTAACATTTGACTTACGTTGAGATGAAAAGCTCTCTTAACATTGGACTTACGTTGAGATGAAAAGCCCTCTTAACATTGGACTTACGTTGAGATGAAAAGCCCTCTTAACATTGGACTTACGTTGAGATGAAAAGCCCTCTTAACATTGGACTTACGTTTAGATGAAAAGCCCTCTTAACATTGGATTTACGTTGAGATGAAAAGCCCTCTTAACATTGGACTTACGTTGAGATGAAAAGCCCTCTTAACATTGGACTTACATTGAGATGAAAAGCCCTCTTAACATTGGACTTACGTTGAGATGAAAAGCCCTCTTACCATTGCACTTACGTTGAGATGAAAAGTCATTGTATCTGTAGTTTACAAGTATATCTCAGCAATCATAGAAACTCAAAGGGCAAGAGTGCAAATCCCGACTTAGAAGAAGACAAGTTAAGTCAAAAATATTTGTTCCATACTTGTATTTTATAATATCCCCTCTGACCAACCATTTTCCTGGACAAAACAGACCCCAGGTCCAGCTATTTAGCAACGGAAATCAGTTCCTGCTATTTAGACAACGGACCTCAGTTCCAGCTATTTAGACAAAGACCCCAGTTCCAGCTATTTAGCAACGGAACTCAGTTCCAGCTATTTAGACAACGGACCTCAGTTCCAGCTATTTAGACAACGAACCTCAGTTCCAGCTATTTAGACAACGGACCTTAGTTCCAGCTATTTAGACAACGGACCTCAGTTCCAGCTATTTAGACAACGGACCACAGTTCCAGCTATTTAGACAAAGGACCCCAGTTCCAGCTATTTAGCAACGGAACTCAGTTCCAGCTATTTAGACAACGGACCTCAGTTCCAGCTATTTAGACAACGGACCTCAGTTCCAGCTATTTAGACAATGGACCTCAGTTCCAGCTATTTAGACAACGGACCCCAGTTACAGCTATTTGGACAACGGACCTCAGTTCCAGCTATTTGGACAACGGACCTCAGTTCCAGCTATTTAGACAATGGACCTCAGTTCCAGCTATTTAGACAACGGACTCCAGTTCCAGCTATTTGGACAACGGACCTCAGTTCCAGCTATTTGGACAACGGACCTCAGTTCCAGCTATTTGGACAACGGACCTCAGTTCCAGCTATTTAGACAACGGACCCCAGTTCCAGCTATTTGGACAACGGACCTCAGTTCCAGCTATTTGGACAACGGACCCCAGTTCCAGCTATTTGGACAACGGACCTCAGTTCCAGCTATTTGGACAACGGACCTCAGTTCCAGCTATTTGGACAACGGACCTCAGTTCCAGCTATTTGGACAACGGACCTCAGTTCCAGCTATTTGGACAACGGACCTCAGTTCCAGCTATTTAGACTCCAGCCTGCTACCATGACATGTCTTATACGTGTCACGCTTCAAGAGAGCGGGATGTCATTATTTGTATGGGCTGAATGGACAAATATGAGCTTGAAGCAGTGAACTTGTTTTATTTTCTGGAGCATGCAGCAACAAGTCGCAGATATTAAAATGACTCTCTGGCATTGTTTTTCCCGCATTTATTGGCCAAGCTATTCTTATAGCAATGACTCTATCAACAAGAACCTGAACCGAGAAACATTCTTTTACTACAATCACACGAGTCAAAACTTGGCTCCGTTCGTCAAAGTCTGATGATCTTCTTTCAGGGGCGTGTTTGCTTAGTGTACACCGTTTAAGTTTGAACAGAAAAAAGGCAGAGTTTTAGCAGAAAGTGATTGAAATATTTGTAAAGAAATAACGCTGGTTTCCATTCCATTTCAAAGATGAATTTAAAGAAAATCAAGAAATATTTTAGCTTTCATTTATATATTTATATTATGAAAAAGAATCTCCACGTTTGCTGATTCTCCTTTTAAAATTCCTGGATACGCCTATGATTCACTGTGTTTATTTGTCTTCTCATACTAGTTTCCATAGCTATTGACAAACTTAATAGGATTGTCGCTCTATACCAAAACATGTAGGATAGCATTAACTGAGCTGCATTTTGGTCTCGAGATTTAGTTTATAGATGCTGATTTATATAATGTACGTGTCTAAAACTATTGTTCAGAGCAACACTAATTTTAAGCTTGACTTAAAGACTCATCTGATTATAAATGTTTGCACTGCCCCCTGTGTGTTCACGAAACGACATTAGGAAGCAATTATGACGTAGTAAGCTTATTTTCTTCGGCATAAGCAGCTCTATTCAATTTAAAAATGATCATAAATTATCCTATTTAGTGTTGTATTCAATGACAGCAAATAATTTGTTTAGTGTTGTATTCAATGACAGCAAATAATTTGTTTTAAATAGTGTATGAAGTGCACTGAACTTAAAGTCAAAAAAGATTTTGTTTACAATTGACATCTTTGTCTTTCCATTACGGATGGGCGTGACTAAAGATGTATTAAATTGCCAACAGCAAATGCAAACATCCTAATAACTCATTGGTTTGTAGATATCTTTCTTTGAATGGAATACATCTACTTAAAAACGGGATGTTTCGTGTGACAGTTTTATTCTATCTTACTGTTTAAGCTGAGTCGAAATAGAATAATACGCTTTGCAACTTACAATTCAGAGGCGGTTCGCTCTATAACACTGCCCAACTTTTGCGTCCATAACTTCAGTCACAATTTTTAGTAATAACATAAATTGCAAAGAGTTTTTCCTTCTTTACTTCAATGATTGTAAATATTATTTACTACTATAATTTATTTTCTTAAATCACAATTTTTGATTTCATCGTCATATCTAAAAGCTTAAAATATTTTATCACCAGTTTCTTATCATGAGATGTTTTGTCTTTGTGATCATATGTTTTACTTGGCACAAAGCCATATTAAAATAACCCTGAAAAATGTCCTGTAGCAGCACCCCCACTAGCAACCCACTAATGTAAGTCACAAATGTCCTGTAGCAGCACCCCCACTAGCAACCCACTAATGTAAGTCACAAATGTCCTGTAGCAGCACCCCCACTAGCAACCCACTAATGTAAGTCACAAATGCCCTGTAGCAGCACCCCCACTAGCAACCCACTAATGTAAGTCACAAATGACCTGTAGCAGCACCCCCACTAGCAACCCACTAATGTAAGTCACAAATGTCCTGTAGCAGCACCCCCACTAATGTAAGTCACAAATGTCCTGTAGCAGCAACCCCACTAATGTAAGTCACAAATGTCCTGTAGAAGCACCCCCACAAATATAAGTCACACATGTCCTGTAGTAGCACCCCCACTAGCAACCCACTAATATAAGTCACACATGTCCTGTAGCAGCACCCCCACTAATGTAAGTCACACATGTCCTGTAGCAGCACCCCAACTAGAAACCCACTAATGTAAGTCACACATGTCATGTAGCAGCACCCCCACTAGCAATCCACTAATGTAATCACACATGTCCTGTAGCAGCACCTCCACTAGAAACCCACAAATGTAAGTCACAAATGTCCTGTAGCAGCACCCCCACTAATATAAGTCACAAATGTCCTGTAGCAGCACCCCAACTAATATAATTCACAACCGTCATGTAGCAGCACCCCCACTAATATAAGTCTAAAATGTCTTGTAGCAGCACCCCCACTAATGTACGTCACAAATGTCCTGTAGCAGCACTCCCACTAATATAAGTCACAAATGTCTTGTAGCAGCACTCCCACTAATATAAGTCACAAATGTCTTGTAGCAGCACCCCCCCCAATATAAGTCACAAACGTCATGTAGCAGCACCCCCACTAATATAAGTCACAAATGGCCTGTAGCAGCACCCCCCAATAATATAAGTCACAAGCCTTCCTGTGCTAATTTGTTCGTCCCCACTTACAAACAAATCTTTTACTCAGACACACTTTTATTGATTGTCTCTTGAGTATAATCGCATTAAAAATATGGTCAATTATTATAACAGATGTCTCATCGGTTCTCGAATCTTGAAACACGCGTACGTCACATTAGAAAATACTGCCGATCTTTACATCTATGCATACTGGCATTTAATACGAAGTAGGCGCACGTTATTCGTGTGTCCACATAAACATCGCATAATCATTAAAACTTTTCAACCACAATCTCACCTCCATGGCATTCCTTTAAAAAAGTGCCCAGCACAATCTCAGCACCATGGCATTCCTTTAAAAAGTGCCCAGCACAATCTCACCTCCATGGCATTCCTTTAAAAAGTGCCCAGCACAAGCTCACCTCTCTGCCATTCCTTTAAAAAGTGCCCAGCACAACCTCACCTATATGGCATTCCTTTAAAAAGTGCCCAGCACAATCTCACATCTATGACTTTCATTTAAAATTGCCAGCATATCTCGCCTTTATGAAATTCTACTTAAACTTTTTAAGAGGCCTATTTCACTAAGTCTTTAATTTTCTGCTTTTGATTTCACCCATGAACTTTTAGTGTCGAAATATTTTTTTTTATATTTGGCTATCTTTTACAATTGACAAAACATATTTTAAAGTTTTAAAAAATCTTTACTAGATTCAGGATTTTCAATTTAAAAACTAGAATGAAATAAAGGTAGTTTAACTAATGTATTTAATAATTTTAGAAGCAGTTTAAGGACGTTTATAGTAGCTTGGTTTAAAGATCAACCGGAACGAAATAGGTTATTAATGCAAAAGCTTGAGAACCTCTCTGGTCAAGTAGGTAATCTAAATTGAATTGTTCTAATCGTGGTAGGTGGTAAGCTATTTAAGAGCTGTCTGATATTTCAATTGGTATCGCTTCAATTGGCCAAAGTCAACGATCTCTTTGTTGTTTGGGTTTCAACTTAGTCTAGGACCATGACTGCTTTGGTGAGTAAAGTAAATAAATATAAAGATTGAGAGGATTGGTTTTCTATTAGATGTGCGTGTGCAATTGTTAGAATGTATTTACAAAGAACGTCACAGAACAGAAATCAACAGTCTGGATCTGAACAGCCTTACTCAATAAATCTTGCATTAGCATACTGAATTTTAGAAAAATGTTTTGCATCAGAAAAAACTGATTCAGAATAGCCTGCGTGAAAATGGAATGCCTCAGATTAGAATGCCACTAAATGACCTGCCCAGGAAGAGCCTGTCTCAAAACAGCCTATCAAAGAAAGGCCTGGGTTTGCCTAATACCAGTCTGCAAAAGAACATCCTTCATCAGAATGAATCGCTTCAGAACATACTTCTTCAAAACAGCCTGTCACAACACAATCTTGGCTGTCTCGGAACGGCCTGCCACAGAACATCAGAACATTATAACTCAGAACAGTCTACATCAGAAGAGTCATCATCACAACAGTCTACATCAGAAGAGTCATCATAACAATAGTCTACATCAGAAGAGTCATCATCACAACAGTCTACATCAGAAGAGTCATCATCACAACAGTCTACATCAGAAGAGTCATCATCACAACAGTCTACATCAGAAGAGTCATCATAACAACAGTCTACATCAGAAGAGTCATCACCACAACAGTCTACATCAGAAGAGTCATCATAACAACAGTCTATATCAGAAGAGCCATCATCATAACCGTCTGCCTCAGAAAATCTAGTCTAAAATCCTGCAGGAGGTTAGCCACATGTTAGCCAACATTGAAACGGATTGCCCAAAAACAGCCTGCGTCAGAACTTCGTGACATAAAACTGTCGGCCAAGAACGGCCTGTCCAGAATGATCTGTCTGAGATCAGGCTGCTAAGAAAGTCGTTACAAAGGACAGCCTGGAACAAAACAAAATAAAACAATGCATACTGACTCGGAATTGCCTGCCTCAGAACAGCCTGACACAGAAAGATCGGCTTCAAGAATGGCTGCCAAAGAAAGGCTTGTGTCAGAATAACCTATCTCAGAATGGGCTGTCTCAGAACTGCTTGTCTCAGAACGACCGGCCTCATAATAGCCTGTCACACTGGAGCCATCCTCAAAACCGCCTGCCACAGAATAACCTCCTTTATAACGGCATTCTTCAGAACAGCCTGCAATGAACAGCTTAATTTTTTACAGCCTGCCATAGAATATCATTCCCATCAATGACTTGAATCGTATCAGCCGGCCGCCAAACGGCCTAGCTCAGAAAAACCTGTATCAGAACCGCCAGCTTTATAATATCCTGACTTGGATCGGCCTGTCTAAAAAGTGCTTGCATCAGAACGGCATGTCTAATAAAAGCCTAACGCAATTCAACATTCTTCATAGATGCTTGTCATCGAGCTGCCTTCTTCATACCGGCTTACATAAGAACAGCCTGCCTCCGAAGAGCCTGTCACTCTACGGCCTACCTTTTAAAATCCAGCTTGTATCAGAAGAGCTTGCATCGGAACCGCCTGCCTCATTATGGCCTGCTACAATGGAGACTTATTATTATAAGTATTATAAGTTGTCCTATGTAGCGCGGTACCCAGCCAAGAGCAGGGCTCATCACGCTGCCCATACAAACATTAGCAAAAGTGAAATAATGGTGACAATTAAATAAAATACATGTATGTAATACAGAACAGCTGTATAAAAACAAAACAAAACAAATGCATACTCCCCCCACCAATCTCAGAATTTTACATGTCAAGCCATGGACGGCAGCCATCAACATCGTATAATGGTCAGAAGTAGGGGGGGGGGGGAATGTGAATCAGTCGGGGTAGTAGAGTTGAAAGAGATGTGTTTTGAGTGCAGTTTTGAAAACCTGGGTGGATGATATATTGTGGATATGTGGTGGCAGAGAATTCCATAGTTTGGGGGCGCATAAAAAGAAACATCATTTACTATATGTTTTAGTACGTGTCTTAACAACAGACAGAAAACGCGTATCTCTGGAGGAGTGAAGCTGTCAAAGGGGTAAATAGACAGAAAGAGGTTCGGTTAGATAGAAAGGTCAGGAATCTGAGAAAAAATTGTGACAGAGAACAGACAGCTTGCAATCAATGTGTGCCTGTACGCTGAATTTTGAACATTTTGTAGTTTTTCTATGAAGTGTTTTGGTGAACCTGACAGAAGAGAGTTGCAATAATCAAGACAAGAGAGAGAGAGAGAGACTTCCTCATACTTGCCTGCGACATAAGAGCCTCCTTCAGAAAGGTCTGTCTACGAACAGCCTGCCAATGAACAGCGTTCTTTATAGCAGCCTGCAACAGATCACCCTGCCCAAAAAATGCCTGTTTTTTTATCAACCTGCAACATAACGACCTGCATCGTAACAGCCTTCTTCCGAACAGCCTGCATCAGAACGCCCTGTTTATTACAGTCTGCCTCAGTACAGTCTGCCTCAGTACATCCTGCCTCAGTACAGCCTGAGCATAAAAGTCCCGCCTCAAAATGCCACAGAACAGCTTGACTCAGAACGGCAGGCAAAAGAATAACATGTTTCAGAAAAGAATATTTTAGAACAACGTGTCTATGGAATGTCCCGCCTATTAATAGCCTACCAAAGACCAGTCTGACACAGAATGACCGGCTTTATAATAGCGTGCCAAAGAAAGGCATGTATCAGAATCACCTAATTTAGAATTGATGTCCTCATAAAAATGCAACAGAACAGCATGACTTGAAATGGCGTGCCTCATAATAGCCAGCTTCAGAACGGCCTGCCTCATAATAGCCAGCCTCAGAACGATCTGTCTCATAATAGCCAGCCTCAGAACGGCCTGTCTCATAATAGCCAGCCTCAGAACGGCCTGTCTCATAATAGCCAGCCTCAGAACGGCCTGTCTCATAATAGCGAGCCTCAGAACGGCCTGTCTCATAATAGCCAGCCTCAGAACGGCCTGTCTCATAATAGCCAGCCTCAGAACGGCCTGTCTCATAATAGCCAGCGTCAGAACGGCCTGTCTCATAATAGCCAGCCTCAGAACGGCCTGAAAAAGAACAATTAATCCACATTCACAAAGTGAAACATATTGTAAATCTTTTAGATGTGGTAGGTCTCGTGAGTCTGTTGGTCACAGTTGACCTTCTAATTTATAGTGAATGATCAGAATCCACTAAAACATAATGTATAAAAAAGGAAATATTCAGAGATTATTTTCTACGCCTGAGTAGACTTTCTGGAAAGTTTAAAACAACCGTCCAAATCACATTCAGTTGGAGAAAGTGGTGGCAGCCCGTATCACAAAATTAATTGGTGGCTTCAGTAACACAATCAGAAGGGGACTCAAGGGGTGATTGTCACGGCTTGACACCACACAAGGTGAACCAAAACTTAGTCAACACATGGTGACCAAAACTAGGTCAACACAGGCTGAACCAAAACTAGGTCCACGCATGACTCTATGACAATCTCTTGAACATGCTTTACAAATTGTTCTACAAAATTATGTATAGCATAATCTATAAAACTCTCTTAAAATTTCGATAACAATTTCGATCGCATGCTCTACAATGGGTGCTCTAAAAATATATATTGCAAACTATATATGCTTTTTTTCCCCACTATGTAGATTAGCACATATTCGATTAATGATACAGAACACTTATACTTAACCTTTGAAAAGACAACTGTGCTCTACTATTGCAAATGAAGGATCTCTCAAACTACATTTAAAAAAAAAATAATAAAAAAAAATTGATGTAACCGCACACCTACACATGGTTAGCAACACACAAACGCATGGTTAGCAAACACAAACACATGGGTAGCAACACACAAACACATGGTTAGCAACACACAAACACATGGTTAGCAACACACAAACACATGGTTAGCAACACACAAACAAATGGTTAGCAACACACAAACACATGGTTAGCAACACACGAACACCTGTTTAGCAACACACAAGCACCTGGTTAGCAACATACAAACACATGGTTAGCAACACACAAACACATGGTTAGCAACACACAAACACATGGGTAGCAAAACACAAACACATGTATAGCAACACACAAACACATGGTTAGCAACACACGTGCACATGGCTAACAGCACACATGCACATGGCTAACAGCAAACGTGCACATGACTAACAGCACACATGCACATGACTAGCAACACACATACACATGGTCAATCGTAAAAAATACACATGTCAATACGCAAACATACACATGGCTAACCTCACATATACACATGACTAACCTCATACATACACATGACTAACATCACACATACACATGGCTAACCTCACACATACACATGACTAACCTCACACATACACATGACTAACCTCACACATACACATGACTAGCAACACACATACACATGGCTAACCTCACACATACACATGGCGAGTTTCACACATGGTCATGGCCGGTCGCACGCATGGCTAACCGCACTCATACAAATGGCAAACCAGCCACAAGCACGTGACTAATCGCACGCATGCGCGCGGCTTACCACACACATGGCTAACCCCACACAAACACATAGCTTACCTTAAAAATACACATTGCTAACCACACACATACACATGTCTTACCAAACTCATAAACATGGCTAACCATACACATACATATCATTTTATATTTACACAGAAGTCTGTATTGCTGTGCCTTCTAATGAGTCATTACGTCCAGGTGAACTGTCAAGGTAAGACTTGTTGTAATAAGCCATTACGTCCAGGTGAACTGTCAAGGTAAGACTTGTTGTAATAAGCCATTACGTCCAGGTGAACTGTCAAGGTAAGTCTTGTTGTAATAAGCCATTACGTCCAGGTGAACTGTCAAGGTAAGACTTGTTGTAATAAGCCATTACGTCCAGGTGAACTGTCAAGGTAAGTCTTGTTGTAATAAGCCATTACGTCCAGGTGAACTGTCAAGGTAAGACTTGTTGTAATAAGCCATTATGTCCAGGTGAACTGTCAAGGTAAGTCTTGTTGTAATAAGCCATTACGTTCAGGTGAACTGTCAATGTAAGAATTATTCCAGTTAGAAATATTTTAATACATTTTATTCGAAAAAAAATGTGTATATTTAAAAATTCGTTTTACTTTTTTTTACATTTTTTTCAACTTAATGTTGGCATTTAAATTGAGAGTACTCTTTGATACAACTTGATGTTGGCCTTGGTTCAACTTGATGTTGGTCTTGGTTCAACTTGATGTTGACCTTGATTCAACATGATGTTGGCCTTGGTTCAACTTGATGTTGGCCTTGGTTCAACTTGATGTTGGCCTTGGTTCAACTTGATGCAAGCATTTGTTTAACTTGATAAAGGTCGTGGTCAAACTTTTTTTAGACCTTATCTCAGCTTGATTTAGACCTTGGTTAAATTTATTGTAGGCCTAGGTTAAACTTGGTGTAGGTCTTTATTAAACTTGCTGTAGGCCTTTGTTCAACTAGATGGAGGCCTCTTTGTGTTAAACTGATTTCATCTCCGTCTCCTTTTGTATTTGTTTGTATTCATTTTAACCTATTTCATCTAAAGTTATTTTTAAAATTTTTATTAAGTACATTTTAGCAAACAAACAGCATTACATGAAATATGGAAGAAATAAATTTCACACAGAAAATAAGTCAATCTTTGCCTACTTTAGAAGTTTCACTTTAGAAGTTTCATTAAAACTGTAGCTTAGTCAAGTTAAAGGAAAGGGTTGGTAAGTCAAAAGAGTCGAGAATTTGGTTTGTATATATATATATATATATATATAGAGAGAGAGAGTAATAAATATCGAACGTAAACATTAAATTGAATTCAAATTTTCTTTGCTATTATTTGACCTTATACATATATTTATTTGAAATTAAGTGTGTACAGAATGTTCTGTGGGGCAGATTCAGAGTAGACAAGTTCTTAAATGTCTTGATTATAACATGTCAACATAAATGTAGCTATTTCATTTAGCTTCAGATACGGAGTCTTCATTACTAAGTCGATCTTTATTTAAGATAGTGTTTTAGGTCAATTGTATTAGTTTTAAATAAATGTTAATAACATTCCTACAAATTCATTTCAGATCCTAATCCTTGTCAACGTGTAAGAAACGGCAAAGTTCGCCACCCTACATCCTGTATAAAATATTATGACTGCGCTAATTACAGGGCAAAACCACAAACCTGCAAGAGTACAGAACATTACAGCACCAAGGTATAAGTTAACTAAAGAATACTATAGCACCAAGGTAGAAGTTAACTATAGAACACTACAGCACCAAGGTGTAAGTTATATAAGTATACAACACTGAAGCACAAAGGTATAAGTTAATATACTAAAGCGCCAAGGTATAAGTTATTTACCCAACACTACAGCACCAAGGTATACGTTAATTATAGAACACTACAGCACCAAGGTATACGTTAATTATAGAACACTACAGCACCAAGGTATACGTTAATTATAGAGACACAACAGTATTAACATATAAGTTAATTATAGAACACTACATCACCAAGGTATACGTTAATTATAGAAACACAACAGTATTAACATATAAGTTAATTATAGAACACTACAGCACCAAGGTATACTTTAATTATAGAAACACAACAGTATTAACATATAAGTTAATTATAGAACACTACATCACCAAGGTATACGTTAATTATAGAACACTACATCACCAAGGTATACGTTAATTATAGAACACTACAGCACCAAGGTATACGTTAATTATAGAAACACAACAGTATTAACATATAAGTTAATTATAGAACACTACAGCACCAAGGTATACGTTAATTATAGAAACACAACAGTATTAACATATAAGTTAATTATAGAACACTACAGCACCAAGGTATACGTTAATTATAGAAACACAACAGTATTAACATATAAATTAATTATAGAACACTACAGCACCAAAGTAAACGGTAATTATAGAACACTACATCACAAAAGTATAAATTAATTATAAAACACTACAACACCAAAGTATAAGTTAAATAGGAAAACTACAGAATCAAGGTATGCGTTATATATAGAACGCTAAAGCATCAAGGTATTTATTAATTATAGAACAAAACAGCATTAAGGTATAATTTAATTATATAACTTTTATATTTACAAACATTTCAGACGACTCTTTTTCTTTACGATTGACTCTCGACAATAACCAAAATTGTTGTCTCATTCATTTATGCTATCCGTCATTTAACTCAGTGCTCCATTGGCAGCATTGGGTTTAATGAACTTTCCATTATGTTACATGGACTGCTTCCATTGGCAAAATTGGGTTTAATGAACTTTCCACAGGGGTACCACGGAATTCGTATTTTTAGCCAATCAAGAAAAACATTTCATTTTTTGTTTATGTTTTGAGTATATCGCTTGCTACCTTCCAAGTTATTTGTATTCACATTTTCCCGCTCTTCCTTTTAGCTTAAACCAAAGATTACACTTTAGGATAGTAACCATTTTAACAATAACTTTTTAAAACTAGTTTACACCACCATTATTAGGTCTAAGATTAAAAATGCAAATTTATTCGCTAAATAATTTTAACGCAGTAACATGACTTTTGTTAGCTCAACTATTAGTATACTTATTTCAAACGTATTCTTTATATTCCATAACTTTATCTCCCACATGCACCTAAAAACAAACGTAAATTAAATGTATACCTTCTCTATTGCATTATATTTCATGTTCATCTACTACATTATCATTTTAAAGAAAAGGACAATCTTATATATCGTTTTACTTTTTTTTTTCATTAGGCCAGGGGCTGTGTCCCGATACAAGAGTCCAGTTGCATCATAACGACCACACCAGTAGCACTTACAACAGGTTTTGGTTTTAATGATTTAAGCCAAATTATTGTCCATTTAATTTCTTTAATTTTAAAAATAAAAAAAAATTGTATTTATAAACGCTTTGTGACAACATCCATTTATTAAATTAAAATAAACTAATTAAACTTCGTGAAACTTTTAGAACTATAAAAATGTTTTGAAAACTGTCATATCTATAGGTTTTAGATCTTTATATTATAGTTAGAAAATTCATAGAAATCTATTTCTTGTGCACAATTTATTATGTGACAATGTTTTTTTATCTGAAATCTTTTATTAAGAGGGGAAAGTAGAATGAAGCTTAAATACTCTCGTGACTAATTCAAATTTTGTCAAAACTAAACCCAAATAATGCTGCTCTAATCTGGTTGACATCAACATACTTTATAAATATCAATTGTGAATTATAGATTTGTTTAAAAGCTGAGCCAAGCACACAGAGTTTGCTCTATCGAATCTTCAGTGGGAATTTCTTAAACTGAAGAACTGAAAATGGATTTCTTATGACAATACTTTTATCATTAGGCCTATGTTATGGAAGATGTTTGGAATTTTTAACATTAATTTTATCCAATGACATTTCAATATTCAAAGCAAGCCAAAAAACCATTTACCCTAATATTTAGTCTCAATTAACTTGTAACAAAATCGTATGCTGCAATGCAATGGTTTAATTGAAATAATGTTTAGATTTAGTTCTTATTTTAAAAGTTATTTATAATTTAAAAAAATTGAAATATATTAAATTATATTTAAATAACACAGGCCATTTACTAAGTGGAACATAATTTATTGTAACTCAAAATAGCTTTACAAAAGTGAAATATCGGGAAAAGTATTTTATAAAGGAAGATGGAATAGAAGAAAAGAAATACAATGAAAAGTCGTTATAGAGATGTCAATTTCTCATAACATGTGTGTATTATTTGTATTGCGTCTAACAGACCAAGCAACAACTATTCGAATACCTGAATCTGTAACTCGATCTGGATCCGTATCTGGATCTGAATCTGGATCTGGATCTGTATCTGGATCGGCACCTGGATCTTTTTCTGGTTCTAGATATGAATCTGTATCTGGATCTGTATCTGGATCTGGATCTGCATATGTAACTGGATCTGGATCTGGATCTGCATATGTAACTGGATCTGGATCTGTATCTGCATCTGTAACTGGATCTGTTTCAGGATCTAGATCTGAATCTGTTTCTGAAACCGTCCCTGGATCACAAAATAGTAAGCAATATTTTTTGATTTTTAAATAATTGATTTTCTTAGGACATATGTTGACAAATAGACAAAAATAATAAAACCAAGAACATGTAATGTGTACTACCTTCCAAAAATATGTATCACATCTTTGCAATTGTATTATTGAAAATGTATGTTCAATGTATCATTATTATTGTATTTGAACTTATATTTTGCGAGGTAAGAATGGTCATAAAGTTATTTTGACTTACAAATCATATAAAGTCGTTTATTTTACCTACAAGTCACAACAAAGTTGTAGATGTAACAATTGTTTCGTTAACTTTACTAAATACCATTGTTTTTGATGAGAGATACTTTAGCAATGTCTTTAAACTAATGCAATTTCCCCCCCCCCCCCTCCACTTCACGTCGATTCTGCTTGGTTGTCATTGAGTTCATCTCAATACGCTCTGTCATGTCAAGTCTGCTCGGGTGTCAATGAGTTCAGCTCAAAACGCTCTGTCATGTCAAGTCTGCTCGGGTGTCAATGAGTTCAGCTCAGTAATCTTTGTATTTAACCAAGTCACAAATGCAGCCCAAAGTGTTATGGCTTTGTGACCAACTATATCAGCTATTCACATACGTAATCACTGGACCTTTGTCTAAGTAGATTTTAAATGTTCAGCCCGCTCGATCTCTCCTCTATACACACTTTGGTCATTAAGACGCCTGGATGACAACTAAGTTAAAAATAAAAATTAAAAACCATCGTTCTTATTTACAAATTCACTCAACTTCTTTTCTGACTGAATTGACTTTAATGAACAGAGTGTTCCCCCGACCAGACAAATCTGAACTTATGATTCTTTTATGAACAGAGCCCCCAACCAGACAAATCTGAACCTATGATTCTTTTATGAATAGAGTGTTCCCACAACCAGACAAATCTGAACTTATGATTCTTTTATGAATAGAGTGTTCCGCCAACCAGACAAATCTGAACTTATGATTCTTTTATGAACAGAGTGTTCACCCACCAGACAAATCTGAACTTATGATTCTTTTATGAACAGAGCCCCCAACCAGACAAATCTTAACTTATGATTCTTTTATGAATAGAATGTTCCCCCAACCAGACAAATCTGAACTTATGATTCTTTTATGAACAGAGTGTTCACCCAACCAGACAAATCTGAACTTATGATTCTTTTATGAACAGAATGTTCCCCCAACCAAACAAATCTGAACTTATGATTCTTTTATGAATAGAGTGTTCCCCCAACCAGACAAATCTGAACTTATGATTCTTTTATGAACAGAACCCCCAACCAGACAAATCTTAACTTATGATTCTTTTATGAATAGAATGTTCCCCCAACCAGACAAATCTGAACTTATGATTCTTTTATGAACAGAGTGTTCACCCAACCAGACAAATCTGAACTTATGATTCTTTTATGAACAGAATGTTCCCCCAACCAAACAAATCTGAACTTATGATTCTTTTATGAACAGAGTGTTCCCCCAACCAGACAAATCTGAACGTATTTGACAAATATGAACATTCGGGGAAGACGTACTACTTGTACAAGTACATTTACACTTCGGACGTTGTCTCTGCTGCTATGTGTGAAACATTGTGTGGATATCTCGCTGAGATAGAGGATCAAGACGAATTTGATTTTGTCGTCTCATTGAATGCTAAGCACAACTACTATGGAATATTAGTAGCAGGGACAGACAAGTACACGGAGGGCACATGGGCGTATGAAAGGACCTTAAAAAGCGTCACCTACTTCAACTGGTGCCTTGATCCTAAAGAACCTAATAATGACAATGATCAAGACTGTATGGGCGTCAGCAAAAAGTACCCTTGCATGTTTGACCACCAATGTGAATCACATCACAATAATTTTTATAGTTTTCGTTACTTATGTGAAGTCGATAAAAATACTGATTAAAAGAGTATACATTGATTTGTCAAAGTTTACGTTCGCGATTGTGCACTTCCAGAGGAGCTTGCTTTTGTTTTCTTTTGTGTCTTTTTATTTTCTCTACAAATTAATTTTTTTTTAGTTAAAATTTCATGACGCGACTATAAACGTCAGACGGTAAGCAGGTTTGATCGCAAGACAAAATAACTTTAAATAACATTAGTTAAGTGGAATAATCAACACCATGCTGAGATTGTTCAGTACATTTTAATTAACATTAGTTCAGTGGAATAATCCATTCGATGTTGATATTATTTTCAGAACATTTTAATTTAACAACAATCTTGAAAGCTGAAAGGTTTGACTGTATGTAACATAAAAATGTAGTGAAATTTAAAAATTATATTTGATTTTCTGCCACTTTTTAAATAAAACTTTCGACTGACGTAATTGTGGATGGCGGACAATGTCGCATGCCTTTCTTTCCATTAAACAAAAGTATAGAAATCTTCAAATATAAATGGTTTTCTTTTGTTGTTTTTTTAATGATACAATTACAATCCACTCATTTTGTTGCGCTGTTTTATATTGCAATCGTATCAATCCACTTGTTTGTATTTAGTCCATAAATATAATACTACTTTCATAATAAATATTGAAGTATAAAGTTATTAGGACATAAGGATATATTCAAAGTTATTAGGACAGAACGCTATATACAAAGTTATTAGGACAGAAGGCTATATACAAAGTTATTAGGACAGAAGACTATATACAAAGTTATTAGGACAGAAGACTATATACAAAGTTATTAGGACAGAAGGCTATATTCAAATTAAATATATATTTTTTTTAAAATAATACGCCATGGCGAACATATTCCATTACGTGCGTTGCTTTGATACTTTTTTTATTCTAACGGTTTTCCCATACTTGGTATCGATCCTTTTCTTTGACCTTACCTGAGTGCAGTGTCACCCCGTTTTCGCCATGTAATATAAAGTGTTGGAAAGTCCTGCTTTGTAATTGGTGCATGATGTACACCAAAGAGATTTAGTGGAGAGAATGGAGACAGAGGTTTTCAATATTGATGAAATAACAAACAAGGTCCATTCGCTTATTACATTATGTGTACATCCAACGAAGGATCTCACAAGTCACCCCAAAAAAAGGAAACTAAAAAAAAAAAAAAAAAATCTTACGAGAGAGCCACATAATAACAAACACAATACTAAAAAATATGGGTGACTTAGTCTTACGACAGAGCCACATGATAACAAACACAATACTAAAAATATGGGGGACATAGTCTTACGAGAGAGCCACATAATAATAAACACAATACTAAAAAATATGGGGGACATAGTCTTACGAGAGAGCCACATAATAACAAACACAATACTAAAAAATATGGGGGACATAGTCTTACGAGAAAGCCACATAATAACAAACACAATACTAAAAAATATGCGGGACTTAGTCTTACGAGAGAGCCACATAATAACAAACACAATACTAAAAATGTGGGGGACATAGTCTTACAAGAGAGCCACATAATAACAAACACAATACTAAAAAATATGGGGGACATAATCTTACGAGAGAGCCACATAATAACAAACACAATACTAAAAAATATGGGGGACATAGTCTTAAGAGAGAGCCACTTAATAACAAACACAATACTAAAAAATATGGGGGACATAGTCTTACTAGAGAGCCACATAATAACAAACACAATACTAAAAAATATGGGGGACTTAGTCTTACGAGAGAGCCACATAATAACAAACACAATACTTAAAAATATGGGGGACATAGTCTTACGAGAGAGCCACATAATAACAAACACAATACTAACAAATAAGGGGGACATAATCTTACGAGAGAGCCACATAATAACAAAAACAATACTAAAAAATATGGGGACTTAGTCTTACGAGAGAGCCACATAATAACAAAACACAATACTAAAAATATGGGGGACATAGATTTACGAGAGAGCCACATAATAACAAACACAATACTAAAAAGTATGGGGGACTTAGACTTACGAGAAAGCCACAAAATAAAAAACACAATACTAAAAAGTATGGGGGGCTTAGACTTATGAGAGAGCCACATAATAACAAACACAATACTAAAAAAATATGGGGGACATAGTCTTACGAGAGAGCCACATAATAACAAACACAATACTAAAAAATATGGGGGACATAGTCTTACGAGAGAGCCACATAATAACAAACACAATACTAAAAAATATGGGGGACATAGTCTTACGAGAGAGCCACATAATAACAAACACAATACTAAAAAATATGGGGGACATAGTCTTGCGAGAGAGCCACATAATAACAAACACAATACTAAAAAATATGGGGGACATAGTCTTACGAGAGAGCCACATGATAACAAACACAATACTAAAAAATATGGGGGACTTAGTCTTACGAGAGAGCCACATGATAACAAACACAATACTAAAAATATGGGGTACATAGTCTTACGAGAGAGCCACATAATAATAAACACAATACTAAAAAATATGGGGGACATAGTCTTACGTGAGAGCCACATAATAGCAAACACAATACTAACAAATATGGGGGACATAGTCTTACGAGAGAGCCACATAATAACAAACACAATACTAAAAAATATGGGAGACATAGTCTTACGAGAGAGCCACATAATAACAAACACAATACTAAAAAATATGGGGGACTTAGTCTTACGAGAGAGCCACATAATAACAAACACAATACTAAAAAATATGCGGGACATAGTCTTACAAGAGAGCCACATAATAACAAACACAATACTAAAAATTATGGGGGCTATAATCTTACGAGAGAGCCACATAATAACAAACACAATACTAAAAAATATGGGGGACATAGTCTTACGAGAGAGCCACATAATAACAAACACAATACTAAAAATATGGGGGACATAGTCTTGCGAGAGAGCCACATAATAACAAACACAATACTAAAAAATATGGGGGACATAGTCTTACGAGAGAGCCACATAATAACAAACACAATACTAAAAAATATGGGAGACATAGTCTTACGAGAGAGCCACATAATAACAAACACAATACTAAAAAATATGGGGGACATAGTCTTAAGAGAGAGCCACTTAATAACAAACACAATACTAAAAAATATGGGGGACATAGTCTTACTAGAGAGCCACATAATAACAAACACAATACTAAAAAATATGGGGGACTTAGTCTTACGAGAGAGCCACATAATAACAAACACAATACTTAAAAATATGGGGGACATAGTCTTACGAGAGAGCCACATAATAACAAACACAATACTAACAAATAAGGGGGACATAATCTTACGAGAGAGCCACATAATAACAAAAACAATACTAAAAAATATGGGGACTTAGTCTTACGAGAGAGCCACATAATAACAAAACACAATACTAAAAATATGGGGGACATAGATTTACGAGAGAGCCACATAATAACAAACACAATACTAAAAAGTATGGGGGACTTAGACTTACGAGAAAGCCACAAAATAAAAAACACAATACTAAAAAGTATGGGGGGCTTAGACTTATGAGAGAGCCACATAATAACAAACACAATACTAAAAAAATATGGGGGACATAGTCTTACGAGAGAGCCACATAATAACAAACACAATACTAAAAAATATGGGGGACATAGTCTTACGAGAGAGCCACATAATAACAAACACAATACTAAAAAATATGGGGGACATAGTCTTACGAGAGAGCCACATAATAACAAACACAATACTAAAAAATATGGGGGACATAGTCTTGCGAGAGAGCCACATAATAACAAACACAATACTAAAAAATATGGGGGACATAGTCTTACGAGAGAGCCACATGATAACAAACACAATACTAAAAAATATGGGGGACTTAGTCTTACGAGAGAGCCACATGATAACAAACACAATACTAAAAATATGGGGTACATAGTCTTACGAGAGAGCCACATAATAATAAACACAATACTAAAAAATATGGGGGACATAGTCTTACGTGAGAGCCACATAATAGCAAACACAATACTAACAAATATGGGGGACATAGTCTTACGAGAGAGCCACATAATAACAAACACAATACTAAAAAATATGGGAGACATAGTCTTACGAGAGAGCCACATAATAACAAACACAATACTAAAAAATATGGGGGACTTAGTCTTACGAGAGAGCCACATAATAACAAACACAATACTAAAAAATATGCGGGACATAGTCTTACAAGAGAGCCACATAATAACAAACACAATACTAAAAATTATGGGGGCTATAATCTTACGAGAGAGCCACATAATAACAAACACAATACTAAAAAATATGGGGGACATAGTCTTACGAGAGAGCCACATAATAACAAACACAATACTAAAAATATGGGGGACATAGTCTTGCGAGAGAGCCACATAATAACAAACACAATACTAAAAAATATGGGGGACATAGTCTTACGAGAGAGCCACATAATAACAAACACAATACTAAAAAATATGGGAGACATAGTCTTACGAGAGAGCCACATAATAACAAACACAATACTAAAAAATATGGGGGACTTAGTCTTACGAGAGAGCCACATAATAACAAACACAATACTAAAAAATATGCGGGACATAGTCTTACAAGAGAGCCACATAATAACAAACACAATACTAAAAATTATGGGGGCTATAATCTTACGAGAGAGCCACATAATAACAAACACAATACTAAAAAATATGGGGGACATAGTCTTACGAGAGAGCCACATAATAACAAACACAATACTAAAATTATGGGGGACATAGTCTTGCGAGAGAGCCACATAATAACAAACACAATACTAAAAAATATATTGGGGACTTAGTCTTACGAGAGAGCCACATAATAACAAACACAATACTAAAAAATATGGGGGACATAGTCTTACGAGAGAGCCACATAATAACAAACGCAATACTAAAAAATATGGGGGACATAGTCTTGCGAGAGAGCCACATAATAACAAACACAATTCTAAAAAATATGGGGACATAGTCTTACGAGAGAGCCACATAATAACAAAAAAAATACTAAAAAATATGGGGGACTTAGTCTTAAGAGAGAGCCACATAATAACAAACACAATGCTAAAAAATATGGGGGACATAGTCTTACAAGAGAGCCACATAATAACAAACACAATACTAAAAAATATGGGGGACATAATCTTACGAGAGAGCCACGTAATAACAAACACAATACTAAAAAATATGGGGGACATAGTCTTACGAGAGAGCCACATAATAACAAACACAATACTAAAAAATATGGGGGACATAGTCTTACGAGAGAGCCACATAATAACAAACACAATACTAAAAAATATGGGGGACTTAGTCTTACGAGAGAGCCACATAATAACAAACACAATACTAAAAAATATGGGGGACTTAGTCTTACGAGAGAGCCACATAATAAACACAATACTAAAAAATATGGGGGACTTAGTCTTAAGAGAGAGCCACATAATAACAAAACACAATACTAAAAAATATGGGGGACTTAGTCTTACGAGAGAGCCACATAATAACAAACACAATACTAAAAAATATGGGGGACATAGATTTACGAGAGAGCCACATAAAAACAAACACAATACTAAAAAGTATGGGGGACATAGTCTTACGAGAAAGCCACATAATAACAAACACAATACTAAAAAATATGCGGGACTTAGTCTTACGAGAGAGCCACATAATAACAAACACAATACTAAAAAATGTGGGGGACATAGTCTTACAAGAGAGCCACATAATAACAAACACAATACTAAAAAATATGGGGGACATAGTCTTAAGAGAGAGCCACTTAATAACAAACACAATACTAAAAAATATGGGAGACATAGTCTTACGAGAGAGCCACATAATAACAAACACAATACTAAAAAATGTGGGGGACATAGTCTTACAAGAGAGCCACATAATAACAAACACAATACTAAAAAATATGGGGGACATAGTCTTAAGAGAGAGCCACTTAATAACAAACACAATACTAAAAAATATGGGAGACATAGTCTTACGAGAGAGCCACATAATAACAAACACAATACTAAAAAATGTGGGGGACTTAGTCTTACGAGAGAGCCACATAATAACAAACACAATACTAAAAAATATGGGGGACATAGTCTTACGAGAGAGCCACATAATAACAAACACAATACTAAAAATATGGGGGACATAGTCTTGCGAGAGAGCCACATAATAACAAACACAATACTAAAAAATATGGGGGACATAGTCTTACGAGAGAGCCACATAATAACAAACACAATACTAAAAAATATGGGAGACATAGTCTTACGAGAGAGCCACATAATAACAAACACAATACTAAAAAATATGGGGGACTTAGTCTTACGAGAGAGCCACATAATAACAAACACAATACTAAAAAATATGCGGGACATAGTCTTACAAGAGAGCCACATAATAACAAACACAATACTAAAAATTATGGGGGCTATAATCTTACGAGAGAGCCACATAATAACAAACACAATACTAAAAAATATGGGGGACATAGTCTTACGAGAGAGCCACATAATAACAAACACAATACTAAAATTATGGGGGACATAGTCTTGCGAGAGAGCCACATAATAACAAACACAATACTAAAAAATATATTGGGGACTTAGTCTTACGAGAGAGCCACATAATAACAAACACAATACTAAAAAATATGGGGGACATAGTCTTACGAGAGAGCCACATAATAACAAACGCAATACTAAAAAATATGGGGGACATAGTCTTGCGAGAGAGCCACATAATAACAAACACAATTCTAAAAAATATGGGGACATAGTCTTACGAGAGAGCCACATAATAACAAAAAAAATACTAAAAAATATGGGGGACTTAGTCTTAAGAGAGAGCCACATAATAACAAACACAATGCTAAAAAATATGGGGGACATAGTCTTACAAGAGAGCCACATAATAACAAACACAATACTAAAAAATATGGGGGACATAATCTTACGAGAGAGCCACGTAATAACAAACACAATACTAAAAAATATGGGGGACATAGTCTTACGAGAGAGCCACATAATAACAAA
This sequence comes from Omphiscola glabra, assembly GCA_964017045.1. Lineage (NCBI taxonomy): Eukaryota > Metazoa > Mollusca > Gastropoda > Lymnaeidae > Omphiscola > Omphiscola glabra. Next base: position 31,907,677 of record OZ024805.1, read on the forward strand.
CACAATGCTAAAAAATATGGGGGACATAGTCTTACAAGAGAGCCACATAATAACAAACACAATACTAAAAAATATGGGGGACATAATCTTACGAGAGAGCCACGTAATAACAAACACAATACTAAAAAATATGGGGGACATAGTCTTACGAGAGAGCCACATAATAACAAACACAATACTAAAAAATATGGGGGACATAGTCTTACGAGAGAGCCACATAATAACAAACACAATACTAAAAAATATGGGGGACTTAGTCTTACGAGAGAGCCACATAATAACAAACACAATACTAAAAAATATGGGGGACTTAGTCTTACGAGAGAGCCACATAATAAACACAATACTAAAAAATATGGGGGACTTAGTCTTAAGAGAGAGCCACATAATAACAAAACACAATACTAAAAATATGGGGGACATAGTCTTGCGAGAGAGCCACATAATAACAAACACAATACTAAAAAATATGCGGGACTTAGTCTTACGAGAGAGCCACATAATAACAAACACAATACTAAAAAATGTGGGGGACATAGTCTTACAAGAGAGCCACATAATAACAAACACAATACTAAAAAATATGGGGGACATAGTCTTAAGAGAGAGCCACTTAATAACAAACACAATACTAAAAAATATGGGAGACATAGTCTTACGAGAGAGCCACATAATAACAAACACAATACTAAAAAATGTGGGGGACTTAGTCTTACGAGAGAGCCACATAATAACAAACACAATACTAAAAAATATGCGGGACATAGTCTTACAAGAGAGCCACATAATAACAAACACAATACTAAAAATTATGGGGGCTATAATCTTACGAGAGAGCCACATAATAACAAACACAATACTAAAAAATATGGGGGACATAGTCTTACGAGAGAGCCACATAATAACAAACACAATACTAAAAATATGGGGGACATAGTCTTGCGAGAGAGCCACATAATAACAAACACAATACTAAAAAATATATTGGGGACTTAGTCTTACGAGAGAGCCACATAATAACAAACACAATACTAAAAAATATGGGGGACATAGTCTTACGAGAGAGCCACATAATAACAAACACAATACTAAAAAATATGGGGGACATAGTCTTGCGAGAGAGCCACATAATAACAAACACAATTCTAAAAAATATGGGGACATAGTCTTACGAGAGAGCCACATAATAACAAAAACAATACTAAAAAATATGGGGGACTTAGTCTTAAGAGAGAGCCACATAATAACAAACACAATGCTAAAAAATATGGGGGACATAGTCTTACAAGAGAGCCACATAATAACAAACACAATACTAAAAAATATGGGGGACATAATCTTACGAGAGAGCCACGTAATAACAAACACAATACTAAAAAATATGGGGGACATAGTCTTACGAGAGAGCCACATAATAACAAACACAATACTAAAAAATATGGGGGACATAGTCTTACGAGAGAGCCACATAATAACAAACACAATACTAAAAAATATGGGGGACTTAGTCTTACGAGAGAGCCACATAATAAACACAATACTAAAAAATATGGGGGACTTAGTCTTAAGAGAGAGCCACATAATAACAAAACACAATACTAAAAAATATGGGGGACTTAGTCTTACGAGAGAGCCACATAATAACAAACACAATACTAAAAAATATGGGGGACATAGATTTACGAGAGAGCCACATAAAAACAAACACAATACTAAAAAGTATGGGGGACATAGTCTTACGAGAAAGCCACATAATAACAAACACAATACTAAAAAATATGCGGGACTTAGTCTTACGAGAGAGCCACATAATAACAAACACAATACTAAAAAATGTGGGGGACATAGTCTTACAAGAGAGCCACATAATAACAAACACAATACTAAAAAATATGGGGGACATAGTCTTAAGAGAGAGCCACTTAATAACAAACACAATACTAAAAAATATGGGAGACATAGTCTTAGAGAGAGCCACATAATAACAAACACAATACTAAAAAATGTGGGGGACTTAGTCTTACGAGAGAGCCACATAATAACAAACACAATACTAAAAAATATGCGGGACATAGTCTTACAAGAGAGCCACATAATAACAAACACAATACTAAAAATTATGGGGGCTATAATCTTACGAGAGAGCCACATAATAACAAACACAATACTAAAAAATATTGGGGACATAGTCTTACGAGAGAGCCACATAATAACAAACACAATACTAAAAATATGGGGGACATAGTCTTGCGAGAGAGCCACATAATAACAAACACAATACTAAAAAATATATTGGGGACTTAGTCTTACGAGAGAGCCACATAATAACAAACACAATACTAAAAAATATGGGGGACATAGTCTTACGAGAGAGCCACATAATAACAAACACAATACTAAAAAATATGGGGGACATAGTCTTGCGAGAGAGCCACATAATAACAAACACAATTCTAAAAAATATGGGGACATAGTCTTACGAGAGAGCCACATAATAACAAAAACAATACTAAAAAATATGGGGGACTTAGTCTTAAGAGAGAGCCACATAATAACAAACACAATGCTAAAAAATATGGGGGACATAGTCTTACAAGAGAGCCACATAATAACAAACACAATACTAAAAAATATGGGGGACATAATCTTACGAGAGAGCCACGTAATAACAAACACAATACTAAAAAATATGGGGGACATAGTCTTACGAGAGAGCCACATAATAACAAACACAATACTAAAAAATATGGGGGACATAGTCTTACGAGAGAGCCACATAATAACAAACACAATACTAAAAAATATGGGGGACTTAGTCTTACGAGAGAGCCACATAATAAACACAATACTAAAAAATATGGGGGACTTAGTCTTAAGAGAGAGCCACATAATAACAAAACACAATACTAAAAAATATGGGGGACTTAGTCTTACGAGAGAGCCACATAATAACAAACACAATACTAAAAAATATGGGGGACATAGATTTACGAGAGAGCCACATAAAAACAAACACAATACTAAAAAGTATGGGGGACTTAGACTTTCGAGAAAGCCACATAATAACAAACACAATACTAAAAAGTATGGGGGGCTTAGACTTATGAGAGAGCCACATAATAACAAACACAATACTACAAAAATATGGGGGACGTAGACTTACGAGAGAGCCAAGTATACTCAAACACAAATTTTACAAACATGGGGGACATATATTTACGAGAGAGCCACATAATAACAAACACAATACTAAAAAATATGGGGGACATAATCTTACGAGAGAGCCACATAATAACAAAAACAATACTAAAAAATATGGGGGACTTAGTCTTACGAGAGAGCCACATAATAACAAACACAATACTAAAAAATATGGGGGACATAGTCTTACGAGAGAGCCACATAATAACAAACACAATACTAAAAAGTATGGGGGACATAATCTTACGAGAAAGCCACATAATAACAAACACAATACTAAAAAATAAGGGGGACGTAGACTTACGAGAGAGCCACATAATCACAAACACAATACTACAAAAATATGAGGGACGTAGACTTACGAGAGAGCCAAATAATCACAAACACAATACTAACAAACATGGGGGACATAGATTTACGAGAGAGACACATAATCACAAACACAAAACTAACAAACATGGGGGACATAGATTTACGAGAGAGACACATAATCACAAACACAAAACTAACAAACATGGGGGACATAGACTTACGAGAGAGACAACTAATCACAAACACAATACTAACAAACATCGGGGACGTAGACTTATAAGGGAGCCAAATAATCACAATTACAATGCCAACCAAACATACCTGTAGACATAGTTAAAGGAATGCTTGCAGCAATAACATAAACTCAACGTGTTACACATATACATAAAGGAATAACTGCAACAATGACATATAATACAGTTGCTATAGACATATTTTTGAGAGGGCCTAACAATAACACAACACAAAACAAACATGTGATGCCGTAGACTTAAGAGTTAGCCAAACAATCACAAACACATTACAAAACAAACATGTGATGCCGTAGACTTACGAGTTAGCCAAACAATCACAAACACATTACCAAACAAACATGTGATGCCGTAGACTTAAGAGTTAGCCAAACAATCACAAACACATTACCAAACAACTATGTGATGCCGTAGACTTACGAGGGCGCCAAACAATCACAAACACAATACCAAACAACCTTTTGATGTCGTAGAACTATTTAGAAGCCATATTCAAAAACATATTTTAAACGTCTTTTTACTGGCCAAAAAAGTATTCACAAAGCTAAAAATTACCTAAGGGTAAAACATACTTAAAAAAACAAACGTATTTTAAAAAAACAGAATTTGTGTAAAAACTGAAACCCGAAAATATAATAGGAAATACACCTGGGCGTGATTGCTTGTAGCATGAGGTTATGAGAAACTATATATACAATTTAAATCAAATTTGTATCGAATTGACAGTATTGCTTTTGAACATAATATAACGAATCCGTTGAACAATAGCAATATTAGACAGGATGCTTTTTAGATTGGTGTTTATTGAACATATCGTGAGGTATTAATTTCAACAATAAAATGCAACGTCTCGGTATCAGACAAATTAAGTAGACGACTTGTTAGATTCTGATCAGAATGCAGCCAATGCCTCGGTGTCAGACAAATTAAGTAGACGGCTTGTTAGACTCTAATCAGAAAAAATAATCTCTTACATGTTTTAAACATATTTGATTGATTGTAAAAGAATGCATCTTTTTTTTTTTTATAAACACATTACATCACATATTTATTTAAGGATTTGTAGATCCCTTACTATGTAGCAAATGTTGACGTCATATAAAAAACATTTATAAGGACATCAGTGAAACACAGATTGCAAAAAACCTGAAATAAGTAGGCAGCACAACAAAGAAAGTCTCGGCAAAGAGAATTCTCAAGTTAACAAACAACACTTAGCTACAATGTAGTATCCAAGAGGACATGGAGATAAATATAAAAGACAATTAGTAGGTAAGCGAGTTAACATAGACCATTGGTGACTGACGAGACGTCGGATCTTGGTGTCCTTGTGCTTATCTACCCAGGACGACAGTTGTCTACTTGTTAGGCTATGCCTCCCACTTCATCCCACTGGCCACTGTAACCAATGGCAACTAATTCTGATACACCAAAGAAAAACCGGTTCGTTGCACGATAACGTTTATTTTCCAGCAATTACTTAACTATCGTTGATATATAACTTACGACTAATAATGAAGTCATTCCAGCCAAACACACTAAGCAACCCATTATCCAACAATAGGGCTTGTCATTTAATGGCGGAAATCTATAAATAGAACTGCTGTAATCATCCGGGGAATTATGCGGACAAAATGCCAACACTGTTCAGTACTGCTATGTTAGCGAAGTGACTCTTAACCTAAATCAAAACATTGTTTTCAACTATATTTAATGAAACATTTACACCACTTTAAAAAATCCACAATCTCAATAATAAAATGGCATAATACTTTTTGAGAGAGATTGAGAGAAACACACTAATTTATGTGGTGTTAGGGGATTGGGATCATCCGAACGCAGGTCCAAAATTCATACCACTAGTAGTAGTAGGTCTAATTCATACCACTAGTAGTAGTAGGTCTAATTCATACCACTAGTAGTAGTAGGCCTAATTCATACCACTAGTAGTAGTAGGCCTAATTCATACCACTAGTAGTAGTAGGTCTAATTCATACCACTAGTAGTAGTAGGCCTAATGCATAACAATAGTAGTAGTAGGCCTAATGCATAACACTAGTAGTAGTAGGCCTAAATCGAACGTTAGTTTAATAATGTTTTACCATGAGTAAATGGTCAAATGTGATAATAGTCGCTTAACAACTGTCGGAAACATGTTCAAGTTGTGTGTGTGTCTCTCTCTTTCTTACTCTCTCTCTCTCTCTGTGTGTGTTGGGGTGTGTGTGGGTGGGTGGGTTTGTTGGTTGGTTGGTCTGTGTGTTTGTGTATGTGTGTGCGTTTGTTTGTGTGTATGTGTGTTTGTTTGTTTTTGTGTGTATGTTTGTGTTTTTTGTGTGTTTGTTTGTGTGTGTGTTTGTGTGTGTAAGTGAAAGCGCCACTGGAAAGCACACAATGAATTAATTAGTTTGGAAACAGGCCAATTTACGCTTGACCTGCACCCAAAGTCCATCAATAGTATTTGTGTATATTTCTGGGTGAAAGGGTGTACGAAATCTTGGGCATCTTTTAACATATAGCACGAACACTTACAAAAATTGATATTTAAAAAACAAAAATTAAGAATTTAACGGGTTCTTACAAATAGGGCACTTTTCATTGATTATTATTGCTTATTTGTGTTTTCTTCAAATTTGCTACTTGTGTAACACAGTTTCCTAAATAACATAGTTATTAAAATGCCAACTGTTTTTTTATCTTTTTATTTTCAGAATAATAAACAATCTGCCCCGCTTATTTGCATTTATTTTTATTTTAATGATTTCTTTTTAGATGGCAATCTTATAGTAGAAAGCTAACGAAAGACTAAAAAGTTTGTGAAATAACATTTGGATTATCATTCCAATTTCAATTTGTGTTTATCGTTGGGGACTAGTTGTAGAAAAAATTCTTCGTTGTATACCGTGTTTTCAGATTTATTTGTCCGCCGTTCTAAAAATAGTAGCATTACGTAGTGTGCTATGACGTTTTCCGGTCTGAGAAATGACAAGCCCTATTACGTAACTATCGTTGATATATAACTTACGACTAATAATGAAGTCATTCCATCCAAACGCACAAAGCAACCCATTCTCCAACAATTACGTAACTATCGTTGATATATAACTTACGACTTATAATGAAGTCATTCCAGCCAAACACACTAGACAACACACTATCGTACAACGGCAATCTATCCACTATGATAGCAATAACTAAAACTAACGCGTCATTTATTCATTACCCAAATACGTCACAACACTTTTCACACAATATATACAGCAACGCGTGTAAACTGTAACTAAAATCATTTACGCATCAAGCATAACAGCAGTGATCTACACACAACAACAGTGATCTACACATAACAACAGTGATCTTTTACCCTTGACAGACAGCTTTGGTTGATGTGAATACCGCACCTTGTGATAGTAACAGCAATGGTTGATGTGAATACTGGCCCTTGTTATAGTAACACGTATGTAAAAAATAATACTCAGTGAATTGTAAATCAGAGGAAGCTTTAATGAACTTTGCAATGTATTACCTTTAGTATTATTAAAGATGTTCTATTTTGTTTTCTATAGAAACCATCAACTGACAATGCATCGTGTAGACAACAACGTTAAGACACGTACAATACATTGTATTATGTTTATTATATATTACAAAATCAAAAAGAAATATAATTAAAGTTATTGACTTACAGTATAATGATTGCCTTGTACCAGCAAAATGTTGAAGAAGATACAATGTTGTAAATAAGTTCTAATGATGAAAAATAAATGTACACACTCACAGTAAACAAAATCATGTCTCGTAGTAGAGATCTATAGGAAAAAAACACACGCTCAAAAGTATCTCTCGTCTACATTCCTACTCTTCATCTAGGCGTTTATATAGCCTGTTTCATATATACTTCTCGAACGGATTTATGCATTGTATTCCAGTCTCGATTTTTCTGCAGATTTCTACAGAATTCTAATAACAATACCGACCATAAATTTTAGTTAGTATTAATCCAGGTCAAGGAAACCTATTTTAGTAACATCCTAATAGCGCTGCTGAACTTGGGGTCAGCTAACAAGTTTAAAGAGTTGAATGACACTGTATTAAAATAAATTTACATAACTATAAAGCTCTACAGAATGCCTCCAACAACACCTTAAAAATGTCCTTCTCAGTTCAAAAGTTATAATAGAAAATATGAAATCAAGTATAATAAAAAATACACCTCTTGATATTAAAATAATCAAATATTGTATAGGCTGCAGGCCCCCCCCCCTCACTGGACAATTAAAAAAATCAAGATGTATCGGCGCAATCGATTTCCGCACAGCATGCCGATAAGGATCATTGCCGGATTTTCTATCGATATGTATGCTCCCTAGTGGCTTAACTACTATAGGTACCTCCATGGGCGGCCGAATGTTTTCTAGAGTGTTTAGCGTCAGGGGACATAATATAATTGTATGCCAACACCCCCCTTCTTTTTCAACCTAGAAAATCAATTATTTTCAACCATTAAATAATATCAAGGCTGATCTTGCCACCCCCCATGATGTTCAGGCACCCAGTGGACGTATGTCCAATTTGCCGCCCATCAAGGCTGATCTTGACCCTCCACATGATGTTCAGGCACCCAGTGGACGTATGTCCCATTTGCCGCCCATCAAGGCTGATCTTGCCCCTCCAAATGATGTTCAGGCACCCGGTGGACGTATGTCCAATTTGCCGCCCATCAAGGCTGATCTTGCCCCTCCACATGATGTTCAGGCACCCAGTGGACGTATGTCCAATTTGCCGCCCATCAAGGCTGATCTTGCCCCTGCACATGATGTTCAGGCACCCAGTGGACGTATGTCCAATTTGCCGCCCATCAAGGCTGATCTTGCCACTCCACATGATGTTCAGGCACCCAGTGGACGTATGTTCAATTTGCCGCCCATCAAGGCAGATCTTGCCACTCCCCATGATGTTCAGGCACCCAGTGGACGTATGTCCAATTTGCCGCCCATCAAGGCTGATCTTGCCCCTCCACATGATGTTCAGGCACCCAGTGGACGTATGTCAAATTTTACGCCCATCAAGGCTGATCTTGCCACTCCCCATGATGTTCAGGCACCCAGTGGACGTATGTCCAATTTGCCGCCCATCAAGGCTGATCTTGCAACTCCCCATGATGTTCAGGCACCCAGTGGACGTATGTCCAATTTGCCGCCCATCAAGGCTGATCTTGCCCCTCCACATGATGTTCAGGCACCTAGTGGACGTATGTCCAATTTGCCGCCCATCAAGGCTGATCTTGCCCCTCCACATGATTTTCAGGCACCCAGTGGACGTATGTCCCATTTGCCGCCCATCAAGGCTGATCTTGCCACTCCACATGATGTTCAGGCACCCAGTGGACGTATGTCCAATTTGCCGCCCATCAAGGCTGATATTGCCCCTCCACATGATGTTCAGGCACCCAGTGGACGTATGTCCCATTTGCCGACCCTTAGCTGCCCTTCTGGACAGTGGCAGGTCCCTCTTCCCTGAAAAAAAGAAAAGGAAAGAAAATACTAGAACAAAGTATGTGAAAGCTTGAATTAAGATACAGGATAATAAGAAACTTTTTCAGCTAAAAGTCTTCCTCAGCAGATGGGACTGATGAAAATAGGACAAGAAATAAAGACAGGTAAATAACTTAAGTAATCACCATTGTTATTTCTGGAAGTAGGATTGTCCAAAACCAAGATTTCAGGAAGTGAAAGAATTTATGAAATGTTAATGTAAACAAATAAAATAATTTATTTTAGCAATTTATGTTCCCACTCTATACCATTGTTTCTTTCATGCATCACTTCCGGGGGAGGGGGAAGGGGGTTAGGGGCAATTAATACTGAGGCACGTCAAATACTACAAGAAAACGAACATATATTTTATATCATTTCTATAAATAAACAAGTAACAGGTTCCTTGAAATGTATTAGATTATCCTTATATTTGAAGCTAATCTTGTCAGAAGCGTCCACAATTCGATGATAAATATCGTTATTTGCCGAAAAGTGGCCGCTTTTGATGATAAGCAGAAATGAACTTTTGTTGTTCGCTTGTATCTGCATTTTTTAAAATATTTTTAAAATTTTTTTAACAACTTCACAAATTTAAAAAACCTTAATAACACGGTATGAAACAAAGAATAATCAAACACGTGCAATTTGTCTTCGAATTATATTTCATAATAAAAGAGTGTCTTTTAAAGAAGAGATTGACGTTAATTATAAATTATATGACGCCATTTAGCTTTTTAAAATATCGTTATTTGCATAGTTTTAAATGTACTCGATTCGATGTTTGTTGAGCTAGACATAATAAAAAAAAGCGATACTTATTTTTTTTACACAAATATAACATTTAACGGGGGCATACAAATAGTACACATTTTATAAATTATTTTTTAGTCCAATGAGTTTGTGTTTTATTTCAATGATTAAATTGTGTAAAGTTTGTAAAATATTTTTTTTAAAAAGGCACTTTTGTTTAAAAATGCTTAGCCATATTTATTAAATGTTCATTTATTTGGTTTCTGTTTAATATTAGAATAGGTTTGTGTTTAAATTAACAAGATGAAGAGTAAAAAGCTTTTACTAGTTACAGATTTTAAAACAGTCACAGGGAACTCCGACAGCCATTGTCAAATTTAGGACATATCTGGAGATCAGATGCAATTTATTTGAAATCATGATTTGGACATTAACTAGAGTATTTCGTGTCCGAAAACTATGTTGCAGTTGTAGTTTGTTTTCTTTCACAAGAAGGTGACAATGACAATAGTTACGCGTAACATTTTTCTGTACGAATAGTCAAGATTTTCAACAACTGTAGGAACTACATTATGGTAGTTTGTTAGTTTTAGGTATTAGTCGCATAGCAAGGTTTTGACACTAAGTTAAGACCACTAAAAACACACCGTGCTCCTTGCTTTGACAATTCTTACTTGATTATTACTGTTTAGCTTTGAGTTGGACTATTATACAAATACATCATTTATTATTTAGCTAACAAATAATTTGTCCAAAATTTTCTTATATCAAATCACCGTCATTGATAATTCATGATACAAAATTTCTTTTAACTTGATCAGACACATTTTAATAAAACAATGTAAACTCTTCTTTCTAAACACACTTTTCCAAAGATGTACAAAAAAGTATCAAATAAATGTCCCCCAAAACTTCAGAGTTGTTATAGTCATATGACTAAACAAACGTTTCTATCTGATACTTCCGTATTATAAATATAAATATATACATTTTTAAATTTATTATATTGGGGTTTTTTTGTTTTTTTTTTAATTTTTAAATATGAATGAAACTTTTATATAATAAATATGTTTTCAAGGGAAATAATGCTATAGTTTATATCTCTCATATTGACATATTTAAAGAATTTTATGACACGTACATATTCTAAAATTTTTCCAGTAAAAATGCATTTTTACCAATAATGCATTACAAAAGTAATACAATTTAAGAAAATCGTGGCTTAATTATACTTTTCTAACTCTCTTTTGCTGCTTTCTGGAAACTTTGATTTTTAAAAATATAAATATATATATATTTATTTATAAAGTTTAATCAAAATTTGCATGGTACAAAGTATGTTTCCAAAGTACGATTATTATTGTACACTCGCATTCGTGCCTTACTTGTAGAGACGCAATGCCAACATACCCATCTCTCTCATAACCACCTCCCCATTCACTCACGCAAATCCCCGGTCGCCCAATCCCCCAGCACACATATAGCATTAGCTGATACCTGACCATTAAAACTGATCTGTCATAAAATAAGAAATAGTAAAACTCTTTAAAATATGCCCAAATAAGAAGCAGTGACCGTTGCCCTAGGCTTAGCCAAGGTAGAAGTGAAGAACAGATATCTCCATGTACCATACCAGTGTGGTGGTATTTAATGTATTAACATACTTTTTTAGAGATGGGTCCACCTCAGAAATAAGATTTTAAATTAAAATTCCCTCATCACTTCTAACCACTTGATTGATATATATAGTATAACAAATAAATTAATTCACTTCTAATTATTGACTCAATCAAAGTAGTATTACAAAATCTTTAAATACTAACATGATCTTTAGTGATGCACTTCAAGGTTTGCAGTTCAATAATGAAAAGATCTTTAGTGATGCACTTTAATGAAGACAATTCAATACTGAAATGAACTTAAGTAATGCTTTTAATGCTGTCAGTTCTTTAACACGTCTTTTTCTACAATCTTTTTGTATTAAATTCAATTTTGTGAATCCAATACTGAAAAGACAAGTGGATGTGTCTCATGTTCTTCTCTAAAACAGTTCCAATCTTGCTGTTTATTGTATACTGTGCACAGAAGCTAAATAATTTAGTCAAATGAAACAATAAATGTTAACTTAAGTATACCGGTAACCCCGAAGTTAAGGGCCAGATATGACCACCGTGACGCAATTTTCCGAAGCCCGATGTCAAGGGTATGAAATAAATGTAGTTATGTTTGTAAGTAAATCATGTTGAGTTAGAGAGTATAGGTGTAGCGTTGTATATTGTGCGTGAATGTTATGACGTATTTGGGTAGGGGAAGTGACGCATTAGTTGAGTGTAGTGTAGAGAGTGGAATGTAGATGGCGGTTGGACAAAGCGATGTTGTAGAACCCTAGGAAAAAGAGCTGTGTGCCTTGTGTTTCCTGATAATTAAAGTTATATATAGTTATGAAAATGACTTGAGTTGTTACTAATGGTTGAATTAGTGGAAGAACTTGTTGAATGATCCAATCCTGAGGACATAGAAGTTGAAATTGGGGGCTACTCGTCCGAGATTGGAAAACATCATTTTCTTACTTGAGGTAAAGTCCAAGAACTTTCTTATACTTTTGTGAAGTTACAAGTATCGTTGCTGTCCCGTGTTTCAAGGTCAGAGCTCTGATGCCACCGTGTATCAAGTGTGTATGAGTTGCATACACCAGTGACTCCATTAGCTACCTACGTCCTGTATCAGGCTAGTTATGTTAACTGCGCCTGGCTGTTATTCAACTTAACTATGTCCTGCCCTGTATGAAGTTACGAAGGTCGAGTCCAGTTACAGTGAAATAACAATGTCCTGCCCTGTATGAAGTTACGAAGGTCGGGTCCAGCTCCAGTGAAATAACTACGCCTCGCCCTGAAGTTACCAGTGTCGTCGACCGAACAAGCTTTGTGTCGCCATCTGAACAAGCTGTGTGTCGTCGCCCGAGCAAGCTGTGTGTCGTCGCCCGAGCAAGCTGTGTGTCGCCGTCTGAACAAGCTTTGTGTCGTCGCCCGAACAAGCTGTGTGTCGTCGCCCGAACAAGCTGTGTGTCGTCGCCCGCACAAGCTGTGTGTCGTCGCCCGAACAAGCTGTGTGTTGTCGCCCGAACAAGTTGTGTGTCGTCGCCCGAACAAGCAGTGTGTCGTCGCCCGAACAAGCTGTGTGTCGTCGTCCGAACAAGCTGTGTGTCGTCGTCCGAACAGGCTTTGTGTCGCCTGTCCGAACTCATCTGAGTCTGTTAAGTATCATCCTCGTCCGAACTCGTCCGAGGTGTGAAGTATTCTGACCCATCCGTCCGAATCTGTGTGGGGTGCTCGTCGGAAGCTGTCTTCTGTCCCAACCAAATCACTTGTCGGATGTTATGAACCGCTGATCGGTGTATTCTTCTGAGCTTTACACCGCCCTTTGCTGATACCACTGCTGACACACCCCGCTGTTGCTGTAGACCGCAGTGGTTATTGACCGTCGTGGCAGTGCTGTATTAAGCTGCATATGAACTGTCTGTCGGTGAGTGCCTACATCGTGTCCAGTGTCCAGTGAGCTGTCGATGTCCCGTGGCCCTGTCCGGTCACCCAGTTGATCAACGTCCTGTATCATCGAGCCATTGAGGTCCTATCCTGCATCACGCTGCCTATGCACCCATCCTGCATTGTGGAGTCACCCACGAACTGTCCAGTGTCGGCGATTCGCCTACATCCTGTCCAGTGAGCTGTCGATGTCCCGTGGCCTGTCCTGGTCATCCACAACCTATGACCGTGTCTCGTGAATTGTCATCCAGTAACATTGAAGTTCGTGAAAGAGCCATTGACACTTAACCTAAGAACAACTGACACTTAATTAAGTCCAATTGTGTTGTTTTTTTAAATAGTTTCATTCCTTTAGGACATTCCATTAACCAGGCAAGTTGTATTTTTATTTCTTTATCATTTTTTTTGGTAAAATTTCGTAAGTATAGTTAAATTTTTTACCCTAGTAGATTTTAACTTTTTGCCAGAATTAGTTTAAATAGACTGCGATTGGTCCTTAAACCTTTATTATTGTTCACTGTACGATCACCCCTAATCTGTATTGCTATGGCGGGATATGTTGGTGAGAAATGGACGTTACAAGAAATTAGAAGTCGGGGTTTAGCACTCCATTATCAAGGAGACGAACTTGTGCAATTTATAAAGGGAATGTGGGAAAAACAGAGAGAGCAAGAACGTATAGACACGCAGATAGCGCAAGAACATATAGATAAACAGAGATACATTGGAAGAACAGTCAAACAGAAATATGTAGAACGTACATCCAAACAGAGATATGTAGAACGTACACCCAAACAGAGCTATGTAGAACGTACAGCCAGACAGAGACAGTACGAACCTAGAGATAGACAGAAGCAATACGAAATTCAAAAACTAGATGAAGAAATTAGACTTGCGAAGTTAGAAGCAGAACGACGAACAAGTATTTTAAAGAGACAGGCAAATTACTTTAAGGACCGTGACGATGATGATAGTCAGGAACAGGAAATACATGGAATTGCCAGTATTTACTGTGAGAATCCCTATAAAAATGTTGATCGGGTTTGTCACGATAAAACTGAAAATAACTTAATTGGCAAACAGAGATATGTAGAGCGTACAGCCAAACAGAATTATATAGATGGCATTACCAGCTTTTACTGTGAGGATCCCTATGAACAATTTAATGAGTTTGATATTAATGAATCTGAACTTGATAAATTAAAAATAGAAGAGGCAGATAAACAGAAACAAAATGAACTTGATAAGTTAAAAATAGAGGCAGATAAACAGAAACAAATTGAACTTGTAAAGTTAAAAATAGAGGTAGATAAAAAGAGACAATTTGAACTGGATAAGTTAAAAATCGAGGCAGATAAACAAAGACAGTTTGAACTGGATAAGTTAAAACAAGAAGAGGCAGATAAACAAAGACAATTTGAACTGGATAAGTTAAAAATAGAGGCAGATAAACAGATACAAATTGAACTGGATAAGTTAAAAATCGAGGCAGATAAACAAAGACAGTTTGAACTGGATAAGTTAAAAATAGAAGAGGAAGATAAGCAGAGACAATTCGAACTGGATAAGTTAAAAATAGTTGAGGCCGATAAACAGAGACAATTTGAACTTGATAAGTTAAAAATCGAGGCAGATAAACAAAGACAATTTGAACTGGATAAGTTAAAATTAGAGTCAGATAAGCAGAGACAACTCGAACTGGATAAGTTTAAAATAGAAGCGGATAAACAGATACAATTTGACCTTGAGACATTGAGAATAAAGTTAAATAAAGAAACTAGATTGGTGGAAGCAGGTGATACACAATTTTACCATGTACAAGTGAATCTTGATAATGTACCTTATATTATTTTTGATGAACAAGATGATGCTTATGATGTAAAGTTTAGAAATGAAAATATTTTTTGTGATGGTGTACACGCTACCATCTCTGGTGGCGTACAAGATGATGTACAAACTGTAGGTTTTGTTGATGTACAACAGCGATATGTGAATTTTTTACTGGAGAGAGATTTTGATTATGTACAAGAGGCAGACTTTGATTTTTTGCGGGATGATAATTTGGGTTTTGTGAAGGATGAAGATTTGAGGTTTCTTCATGAGAATTTTGTGGAGGAGGAAAATGTGTGTTTTGATTTTGAAGGTGTTAGAACCTGGACAAGCAACGGTTGTCACAATGTAGAGGCCACGAACTTGTCAGGGGCCGTTTTACGAAGGGGACGTAATGTCAACAAAGTGGAAGTCATTGGGGACGACTTCACGTGGACCTACGAGGGTCGTAGTCCACGCGCTGAATTTAGTAGTGGTGTAGAGGTCAATGGTTGCTCAAGGCTTGAGAACCGTGTTTGTGTTGGGTCTGGTTTGGACTTGGGCGGTCTTGGTGAGAACAGAGGGGCTGGCTTTTATGGAGTCTCCGTGTTGGAGATGAGCGTTTTCACTAACGTGGGGTTAGGTGAGAGCAGTTTTGGTCTGTTTATGAAGTGTCATGATTTGTTTTGTAATGTATTATTATGTTATGCATATGACAAAGTACTTTTTGGAGTTGTTTTGGTGTTAAGCCTTGGAAAAGTATTGTTATTTGAGCAGGAAATGTTTAGATGGGGGAAAGATGTACACGTCGTGTGGAAAGCGACTGACAAGAGAGATATCCCGCCCTCTTAAAATCAACTGGACAGTTGACGGCTGTCTAAATGACTCTACGGATGATGACATTTTTTTGTTCTCTTCAGCAGTCAGGATATTGTTTTCCCTGTTTCATTAGTTAATTTTTGAATGTGTCATGTTTTGACTATTACTATAATCGCTTGGACTTGTTGATAATATCGATGGTGATTATGTAAATTTACTGTATGATGTTTTGCCAAGGTTATATAGTTTTACATTAACTAATAATTTCATACACTGACTTTAAATTTTGTTTGGAAGATTCTAATCGTGGAGTAGAATCTAAGCGGAAGAGGGGGGATATGTCAAGGGTATGAAATAAATGTAGTTATGTTTGTAAGTAAATCATGTTGAGTTAGAGAGTATACGTGTATCATTGTATATTGTGCGTGAATGTTATGACGTATTTGGGTAGGGGAAGTGACGCATTAGTTGAGTGTAGTGTAGAGAGTGGAATGTAGATGGCGGTTGGACAAAGCGATGTTGGAGAACCTTAGGGAAGAGAGCTGTGTGCCTTGTGTTTCCTGATAATTAAAGTTATATATAGTTATGAAAAGGACTTGAGTTGTTACTAATGGTTGAATTAGTGGAAGAACTTGTTGAATGATCCAATCCTGAGGACATAGAAGTTGACACCCGATCTACAGCACGGGAAACGAATAAACGATTTAAAAATTTTTTTCAGACAAACAGTTTAAGAATAATGTAGGAAACGAGATTAGGGTCAAAGGCTTGGAATGATGATTTACAACATCAGGTTGGGGGAGGGGGTGGATAAAAACAAAATATAAAGCCACACTCATTGATACCACACCTGAGGATACTTATCGGGGGTTAAATGACCATGTTTAAATCCACTATCATAGATACCACTCCTGCTGCCACTTATCGGTGGCCCGACGACCATGTGTCTACATTTAGATGGTGTTAGCTGAACTAGAGGACCTAGGATATGTGCGATGGAAGGTGAGGTATAGGCGAGACCATATCATGGATAGTTTTATCGTTAGTCCCCCACCTGGAAATTACCCACTCAGTTGATAAACCAAAAAGTTGATAACCCCACATATTTGATAAACAACACAGTTGATAAACCACAAGTTTATAACCAACACATTTGATAATCTAAACGTTTGATGACCAACACAGTTGATGACCCGCACAGTTGATAAACCAAAAAGTTGATAACCCCACATATTTGTTAAACAACACAGTTGATAACCCACACAGTTGATAAACCACAAGTGTATAACCAAGACAGTTTATAATCCAAACGTTTGATGACCAACACAGTTGATGACTCGCACAGTTGATAACCCACGCAGTTGATAATTCACATAGTTGATAACCCACACAGTTGATAACTGACACAGTTGATAACCCACACTGTTTATAACCCACACATATGTTAACCAAGCAGTTGACAACGTTTGATAACCCCTGCAGGTGATGACACATACAGTTGATAAAAAAACACAGTTGATAATATAGGCAGTTGATAACCTACACATTTGATAACCCACACGTTTTATAACCCACACAGTTCATAACCCACACAGTTGATAGCCCACACAGATGTATTTTATTAGCATTTTTTTTTTGTCAATGGCAGACCAAAGGATATCGATATTTAAAAACCTAGAAACAAGACATACATACATAACTTATGAATGAATAGCATCACATCACAACTTACCTCAGTTAAAACATAGAAACAAGACATACATACATTACTTATGAATGAATAGCATCACATCACAACTTACCTTTGTTAAGTCTCTAGGTTCTCTCACATAAACGTTTGTTTCCTTTAAGAGAGACCTTGACATTTGCAATAAACATTATATAACATTTGGTATGGTAGGAGGAGGGGATATGTTACTGAATGTTAACATAAACTTTAGAAAAATCTGCACATAGTGACCAGGTAAATTTCAAGAAAACTTGACACTTGGCATTGAATGCGACAAAATATTTAAATAGTTTTCTAATTTAACAATTATGATTCACCAACAGGCTAGCAAAAATTATATTTAATTTAAAATAAAAAAATACATTTAAAAATACAATTATTTTTTTTTTAAATTATAAAAATAATATATTAAAATATTTTTAAAATTAAAAAAAAATAATAAATAAAAAATATATTCAGATTTGTCAATTTTTCACAAATGGTTATTCTGATTGTCTTTTCCATCAATCATTGCCGAGATAATTGCATTGATCATTAAATAGCGACCAAACCGCCCACAATACAATATGCACAATTTTTGTTTTTTTAGATATTGTTAAAATAGAAAGTAGAAATTCGCATATTCGTTTTTCTAAATAAAGTTTTAAATGTTGTTGGGTTTCTTTTGAATTTTAAACAATATGAATAAAAAATGTTGTTCAGGGGCAACAATCGATTTTACTATTTAAACGTATGTGTCTATGTAACTTAAAATTATATGAGGTTTTCAATAAATTGTGTTGACCAAAAAAAAAATAAAAAAATATTGTTATTAATAAAAAATGGTCCGACTCTCTTTTTATCCCATTTGAAAGATGTTTATCGAAATATCTACACTATTTTTTTAATATAAACATATCGTTATCTTTATAAATAAATGCCTTATCCTCGACATTGAATTGGATGATATAAAATAGTTAGAAACATGGAACAATTAAGACGTGTTTAGCTTATTTGAAAATCGTATCATTTCCCACTTCCCTGGGTTTAGGGCTGGGTATAAAGGTGTAACTGTGTCCACAGAGTGGCAACGTCCATTAACTGCATTTTCTTACATGTTTATTTATTTTGAAAGAAAATATAAACCTTAATATTCCTGACTGTAATATCATTGTATTTAAATATATTGTTATTCAGAGAAAACGTGGCCATTTAATATTAAAAATAAATGCAATAAATTGATTGTGAACCCTTAACATATAGAGGAATAAGAGCACATTATTTGTATTTACCTAAAGACATTGGTTTGAACAAAGAGTGAATACGATTTTTGTTAATCTAAGTAAATATTTTTTGTTACATTTATTGGAACAACATATCGTTTAGTTTCATAGGAAGTTTCTTTGAGATTGAGGAAGATCGGAAAGTTCAGGCGTAAGGAATATATAATTTTATTAAAATCATTTTATTTCTAGAGATATTTTAAACGGAACAGCATTCAGGTTAGGGTAAACGTGTAGAAAAAGCTTTAAAATAATTGGACGCAACAAAACAACGCACGTGTCAGCAAAAATTTCTGAAAAAAAGAATATGTCCGCCATTTTATGTAGACTACATATACATACAGAAAGTTTGTGTGTTATATTTGCTGTAGACTACATAAAATCAATACAACAATGTTTAGTGCACCATTTCTGTAGACTACAGATCTATACCAGTGAAAATAAAAATGTGTCTTTGTCCGAAAATTTTTTTTTTTGTTTGATGTCGAAGTCTTTTTTGACACAACTTTGGATTTCTGTTGTAGGCATTTGTCAGATTTCCTTCTACCAGATGTATATTACTTTTATTATTTATCATCTATATAGTATATTCTTTTTTTAAAATGAATAATTATTTTGAATATTCCTGGAGACATGCCAATAAAAAAAGATCCTTCCATGCCGAAGAAATGGCGGAAGGATCTCTTACTCTGGATTGAGGGTCAAAGATTTTCCCTTTTTTTACTTTGTCTTTTCAATTATTCTCTTTTTATATCAACGATTATTTTGTAGGTCTGCGTAAATTTCTTACATTTCTTAAATGTCGCAAGTAATAATCGCCCGCTTAATGAAACGTGCGATATTGTAAATATTTCTTTTTTCTTTTGTAACTATAGTTTTCTGTTCTAAAAAACTTTAGTCTTCATTGTGTACTCTGCAAGCAGTGTAGATGTATGGACTTAGTACATACACAAGGAATAACAAGATTGAAATATGAAACAGTATATTGTATATTCTGCAAAGAGTTTAGCTGTATGAACTAAATACTTACACAAGCAGTGTAGATGTATGGACTAAATACATACATAAGGAATGAAAAGATTGAACTATATAACAGTGTTCATTGTGAACTCTGCAAGCAGTGGACTCATTACATACAAAGCAAACAAAAACCATACATTTATACATTTCTAAATCATGTGTTCATTGTAAAGAAATATGTTCAACAACTCACACCTACCAGAATTTCATAAGTGAAAGAAAGTAGCAGAAATACCAATATACTCTCTCTAATGTATCTCTCTAATTTATCGCTCTACACTTAAATATTTCTTTTTCTTAAAGAATGCTATTTAAAAAACGGTTTTTAAATAGTCTTATCATGGTATTAACCATTCTATTTACACAATTAATTAAAACATAATTTGGTGTCTCGATCAAACCTGATGTAAAGTCATATTCCCTTTATGAATTGAAACAAATTTAGATTTGAAAAGAAAGGTTAAGAATCAAGAATTGATGTAAATTATATTTAAAATTATAAATATGCATGTATATAAACGTGAACAAAAGGGGCAATAGCTCGAATCTGACCAATTAAACACCTATCTATGCCTGCTAATAGTAACACAATATAGTTAGAATTCATCGCTTATCCCATGACTACTATTGGTACCAAACCATAGTTAGAATTGATCATTTATCTTTGTCTGCTAATAGTACCAACCTATCCTGTGATATCTGAGACCAAGAAATAACAGTTAATGCAATGAAAACGTCTAAAACTAAAATATAAAGAAATATAGCAATTTATACAAGGACGTCGAATAAAACTAAAAATTAATAAAGATATCAGTTTATGCAAAGCCATCATTAATAAGGTGTCAAGTTAAACAACACCATCAGTAATAAGGTGGCAAATTAAGCAATACCATCAGTTATAAGGTGACAAAATAAGCAAGGCAATCAGTAATAATGTGACAAGTTAAGTAAGACCATCAGTAATAAGGTGGTAATTTACGCAAGACCATCAGTAATAAGGTGGTAATTTACGCAACACCATCAGTATAACGGTAAGCAAGGGAGGGAACAACGGCAGTAATATTTAACGTTAACATTTGAATGCAAGTGCACTTCTTAAAAGTGGCAGAAATTCCCCTGAAGTCTCACCACTTGAACTATGAGATGTTAAAAAGCCATTACTGACCAGAAGATGTTTAAAAACCATTACTGACCAGAAGATTTTAAAAAAGCCATTACTGACCACAAGATGTTAAAAAAGCCATTACTGACCGGAAGATGTAAAAAAAGCCATTACTGACCGGAAGATGTTAAAAAAGCCATTACTGACCAGAGGATGTAAAAAAAGCCATTACTGAACAGAAGATGTTTAAAAAGCCATTACTGACGAGAAGATGTAAAAAAAGCCATTACTGAACAGAAGATGTTAAAAAAGTTATTACTGACCACAAGATATTAAAAAAGGCATTACTGACCGGAAGATGTAAAAAAAGCCATTACTGACCGGAAGATGTTAAAAAAGCCATTACTGACCAGAAGATGTTAAAAAAGCCATTACTGACGAGAAGATGTAAAAAAAGCCATTACTGAACAGAAGATGTTAAAAAAGTTATTACTGACCAGAAGATGTTAAAAAAGCAATTTCTGACCAGAAGATTTTAAAAAAGGGATTACTGAACAGAAGATGTTAAAATACGCAATTATTTACCAGGAGATGCTACTGAAAAGAACGAAAATTGACAACGGTATGTGGTTAAGACAATTATTAATAATGAGACGTTGGAAGGACAAGTCTTGCAAACTCGATTTTATAATTAGCAACACAATGGCGGCCACAATGCGTCAACTTCCTATGTACTAAAGGTAACTGTTAAAATATGCATTCAAGAAACGCACGTTACACGTTTTTGCAAAATCGTTCAGCAGATGATGGGATTCTTTCCATCGACGTGCACAAGAAAGTCTCTTAAGTTGTAACTTTTCTCAAGTCGTTTGGGTCGTTCGTGAATGTTATTTGGGTGAAGCTGATGATAGCATAGGCTAGGAAATAATGCACAGTTTGATGAACACAAAACATCGTCTGGTCAAATATTTCCTTAACACTAAAGAATTTTCCGTACAAACTTAAACAATTGAAGTACTTTTCTGCCTGGTGTTGACAATTAAAGTGATTAATTAAATTGCATCATTTGATGGTCTATTATGTATAGGTTCCATATTTTGTACAGATTCTGTAAGTGTAAAAAGACTCAATATATTGGTTGTAGGATTAAGCTGTTCCTCATCTTCTGAAGTTAATGTTTAACCTTGATTTACTAATTTTATTCAAACCATTTGGCTGGTGATAAAACTTAGAAACTTAGATGACACTACTACTACTACACTACACTCCTTGCAGTGACAGTTGTTACTTGATTATTACTGTTTAGCTTTGAGTTTGACTATTACATATTTACATCATTTATTATCTAGCTTTAGATAATTTGTCTAATACTTTCTAATATCAAATCACTGTCCTTAATGGTTCATGAACCAAAATTTCCTTTAACTTGATCAGCGAAATTTTAATAAAACAAAATTTAAAAAAACAAAAAAAACTTTGTCTAAAAATCTACTAAAATGTATAAAATATTTGTCACCCAAAACTTTACAGTTATTACATTTAAATAACTAAGAAATCATTTTAATTTGATGCTTCCATATTACTGTAATGATTTTTTTTAAAAATGTATTATATTGTTTAAATAAAATATTAATAAGGGATACAAATGTCATTCATCAATATGTTTTTAAGAGGCATAATAAATATTTTTTTGTCTTTAGTATATATATATATAAATATTTTAAGACTCATTTATTTTTAAATATTTGTAGTAGCGACGTTTTCTTTAAATAGAGTAGTAAGAAATTATAAAAATTTAGGAAATATATTGAATACTTTTACTTTTCTTACTCTCTTTTGCCACTTTCAGAAAACTATGAATTTTAAATTATAAAATAAATATGTATATTAATGCATGTAGCCAAAGTTAATGCGTATCCTTTAATTTCTTTGATCCTAGAGGGATTGAGATTAGAGTCGTACAATTGAACTCGTTCCTCACTTGCAGGGATGAATCGACAATAAACCATCCACTCCCCCACTCAGCAACCCCACCACACATGCAACCCAACAGCCGTCAAATCTCCCTGCACACAATTATCGTTCTCCAACCCTCACAACTGATATATCTCAAAATTACAAATACAATTACACCCCATAATATGTCCCACACCAGAAGCAATACATAAAATGAATATGGCCATGTCACTTCCAATTCTTGACTTGATCAATATATTATAGCACATTCATCAAATCACGTATAATGCTTGACAAAATCAAAATAGTGTAACACATTCATTAAATCTCTAGTGCACTGTCATCCGAGTCCTGACATAAAATGGTGACATCATCTGGGTTTCATAATAATATAATTACATGTAGAGACATAGAATAAACAACATCTTTATCAAGACAACAACATAATGACTTACGAATAATATTACATTTTTCTGAGTATGTCGAAGTTAAAAAGTGTAAACAAAGCTGAACGTTTGTTTGAAAGATCTCTACATTTGTATGGATTTTAACGTATGGTCATTTATAAAAATATTTTACAATAGCACTGAGCTTAATGGTACCCGTGTGCGAATGGCCGCGCTGCGTGTCCGGGTCAATTTTGACTAATGTTATTCAGATGTCATTTGTAGTAGTTTATGTTAGTTAAAATTAAGAATTAAGTTTACAAACATATAGTCCATTCAATTACCTTTCTTTTGTTGTATCATTTGGTTTTACAAAACCAACAATGATATTTTAAATCGTTTTTTTAATCCCAGCCTCTCAATTCTGGTACACGTGTACCAATAGGCTAGCCTGTGTATTATGTCACTAAATATGGGGATCGAGTTCATGTGGACAACATCTTAAAAAAAATATTGTTATATTTTTTTTTTTAAATGTTATAATCCACTTGCTTTTTTTTTTTTTTTTTTTTGATTTTAAATTTTGTTTATTTTTCTTCCTCAAACATACTCAAGAATACAGACATGACCACATTTCAAGTCCAGGATGATTAATAATTTAAAAAAAACTATCTGATCCATCATTCTGGAAGGAATAAATATCTCCAGAGAGGAATCACATTAAATACAAATACAAGCTAAATAAAAGGCTAAGATTCAGATGCAACCTTTGTCCAGCTCAAAAAAAATAAAATAAATTCAATGTCCTCCCATTCAATCTGAAATTTTTTTAACGTCCTTTTTTATTAAAGACATTTAATTTTAATTGCTTCTATTTCTATGTAAACCTTTTATTTGTAGCTATAGATTAATAATCAGAGTATGAATCCCCTTTAAAGGCGTGAACAAGGCCAGTTATAAAGATATACATTTGATTAAACAAGCTGATCCTTCTGAAATCTGGGTCATTATGTCTGTTTCTGTCACTGTCCAAAATATGAGCATTAGGTCCCTTCTTCATTTTTTTTCTTAAACTTAGGATAATAGTTTTGTGTCAATATAACTTCCATGAGTTCAGTAGGCTCAGCAGGGTAATCATTGTAAGCAAGGTTAAAAAGATAACTAAGCTAACTTGGAATTTGTAAGTTATTACCGTATCTAGTGAATAAACACAGTGTTACATTTTCAGAATAAAAAGAAATTTAATGGGAAAACGGTGTCAGCTCAGCCGGAAGAAGATTTATTTTTACAACACTAATGTAGTCCTCTAGTAATCCATCTGTTAATAGGGCAAATGTAAGCAGAGAACATTCTAGCCAGCCAGTTTCACAGTCTCTCAAACACCACTATTTTCTTTTACTACTTCACATTTAAGCTTCAAACTCCAAGCCAAGGCCAACCTTATGACCTCCTTGGTTGATGTTTTTGCCATCTATCAAGGCAGACAGAGTCAGCTTCACTCTTATGCCTCCATTGGCTAGTTCGTCTCTTAAAGTCTGTGTGTAGCCAATACCAACATGACTTTGGTTGTTCACTTTAGCACTAATTGAAGCATCACCATCCAACTTGTACTTTCCACCAACAGCAAAAGAAGTGTTCCCGGTTCCAGCAGCCCATGAAAGGTTTACGGCTGCTTCCAAATTGTCACTAACTTTCTGGTGAACTGAACCAACAAACTCTTGACCATCATTATTGCCATCCTTTGATGTATTGTTCACAAAGGTTGTGAATGAAAAGTCACCACCAGCATAACCAAAGCACAATAATATGATTTAGAAACATTGCTTGAAAATATTTAAAGATATATATATATGTCTGTTAAAATTATGAATTTATAGCTTTTATCTCATTTAAACCAAAAATATATAAAAATGTATTTTTAAAATTTGTAAGAAAACGCTGATTAATTTTTGTACTTATAATTTTATTAAAGTATATTCGCATAAAAAAAGAAAGTAAAAATCGTTCAGAAAGCTACTCAACAATATGGACATAACATGTATAGAAAAAGAAGCGATTGTTTCCCTTGAAATTTATTTATTAGCTATAAACCATAAAAAAATATATTTATAAAGTATGACATTAGAAAAATGTGTGTGGAAACTGGAATTAAGAGCCGGGACAATAAGACAAGATTGTTTCAGTTAAGAGTCTTTATCAGTAGATAGGAGAGATGAAAATAGATTTCAAGACTTGTTAATAACTTAAATGATCGCCATTGTTTTTTTTCCGGAAGTTTAATTTTCCTAAACCAAGTTTAAAGGGTGTGAAATAATTTATAAAATGTTCCTTTAAAAATAAACACATAAAGTCATGTTATTTTATGTACCCTCTACCACAAAAGTGAGTTTTCGACTTGAAGACGCAGCGCTAAACTGATAGCTTAAAATTTTTCAATTATGCAAAAATAACTTATTTAAAGGCAAATTTTAACTAAACCAACATTTTAAACTATGTCTGAAATAACCTATTAACATGATACTCACTGACATTCTAAATAAATATTGTGTGCTTTATTTTAAGCCTTAGTTTCTGATATCACTTATTTAATATAATATATTTATTAATTGGAATTATTTTTTTTTTAATTAATGCCTTACTTTGTCATTATATTTTCTTAAAATACGTTTTGAATTTTGTTTTTTTATTTTAAATCAAAAAGGTGTTTGCAATGTAATGCTAGAAAAAATATGTTTGTAAAAAAGCGCCTTAAGTCTGTGGTGTCATACATGTTTTATTCATTCTAAATTGTATTACACTTATTGTGTGTTATTTTTATATTCAGTCATCGCCGAACGAAGCCAAGTTTTGACTTGCCTGAATGTTCTAATGGAACGCTCCACTTTGCCTCTTGGTGTTGATAAAGTAAGTGCAATAAGAATACCTTGGTGAATGGATGAAACAAAAAAACTCTTGTAATTGTTGCTGCATACTACGAAAACCAGTTCAATGCTTCAAGCTCAACGCTATCAAATGAGTACAAACTAGTAATGATATCAACGTTTTTTTCTTAAACTCGAAACGATTAAGACGTGTCATGATAGCAGGCTGAAGCCTGAATAGCTGGAACTGGGGACTGTTGTCTAACGAGAAACGGCTGGTTAGCGATGATATTAACGAATCCAAGAACGGACCAAATATTTTTTGTCTAAAGTAGCCTTATTTCTAGTCGATATCTTCCCTGCCATTTGATTTTCTAGGATTCTTTAGACATATTGGACGCCCACAGTTACAATGGCTTTTCATTTCACTGTAAACTAAAGATTCAAGAGCCAAAACTCATTCATAAATATTTTGCGAAGAGTCAATAAGAAAAATAACTAAAGTATGGCATTCGTCAGCTTTTCAGTTTGATTTCTTTGGATTGCATCCATAAATGAAGGGATCGAATTTGATGTAAATCTCGATTTCAAAAATCAGGTTAAGCTTTTGAATTAAATCTATGCATTCGATATATTTTATTTCATTGGTTACTAAATAGCAGCATAAGAAAGGAACAATAAAACTTCCGTTTAGGGAAACATCTTTGAATTTTTTTACTTTGAATATTTTGCTGAAAATAACTGTTTAACAAATTAAACATATGTCACAACAAATTGTAAGATATATATCTATATATATAAATATATAAACGCATTAACAATTATTTCCCTTTTCAACAAATGTTACATTTTCAGCTTATTTGGATGAACAGATTCAAAACGATTCTTGTAAACGTGAATATGATTTATCGTTTCAAATTTATCATTTCTTAGGATGGTAGAAATTTATCGGATAACATCCAAAGTCAATGTTCAGAAGGTATTTAAATGTAATAATTAAATGGTATGCTAGTAGTCTGATGACACCCAATGTCAATGTTAAGACGGTAGATAAAGAGAATCATTTACTAGTATGCTAGAAGTAGTCTGCTTACGACATAATGCATCTTAAACAAATTAATTTCACACCAGAAATTATCCAATAAGTAGAACTTTTTCATATGTTAAAACGTGCATTTTCTTAATCTTTATATTGCTCACTTCTCACATGGAAAGCAGTGTGTGGTCTGCTCACTTCTCACATGGAATGTTGTGTGTGGCCTGCCCACTTCTCACATGGAAAGTTGTGTGTGGCCTGCTCACTTCTCACATGGAAATCTGCGTGTAGCCTGCTCACTTCTCACATGGAAAGCTGTGTGTGGCCTGCTAACTTCTCACATGGAAAGCTGTTTGTGGCCTACTCACTTCTTACATGAAAAGCTGTGTGTGGCCTGTACACTTCTCACATGGAAAGCTGTGTGTGGCCTGCTAACGTCTCACATGGAAAGCTGTGTATGGCCTGCTCACTTCTCACATGGAAAGCTGTGTGTGGCCTGCTAACGTCTCACATGGAAAGCTGTGTATGGCCTGCTCACTTCTCACATGGAAAGCTGTGTGTGGCCTGCTCACGCTTCGAAAAACCTTCTAATTTATTAGAGTACGCACCAGACTGTAAACAAACATTTTAAAAAATATTGTGTATATAAAAAGTACTTCACAAAACATGATTAAAACACACACACGTATCTATTGGAATGGCACTGCAACGCGTGCCGGGTACTCGCTAGTTTCATAATATTTATTTCACGTCTGTTTAAATCTTTGCCGTAATATTCATGTTTTGTTGTCTTAATTTAAACTTCCAAATACCATGTTCTATTATTTCCTATATTTTTGTCTTCTTTCTTTAAAGAAAGTATAAAGCTAAAAAATGCTTTTTAAGGGAAACAATCAAATTCTTTCACTACATTATTTTGCCTTTATAAACAACGATTCACAGTTAGTCCGTGAAATTGTTATTCTTATTTATTTTGTGTTCTTTTTTAAATTGACATAAAAACTATAATTTGACAACCTTAAGAGATGTACATATATTATTAAATATGCTTTACCAGTGTTTCTTTGTTACTCTGTTGTATCTACAAGTGAACTATTATGTCTTATATAAAACTGTAGTTCACTTGACCTCGATCTCTGTATCCATGGATATCAAACAATTGAATTGTCAGTGTTGTGCAATGTATTCTCTCGCAAAATGTTTACGAACTATTATTTGAAATGTATATTAACTTGGTATCTCTCTAATTAAAGTATTACTTTATGGGGAAAACGCTAAAATAATCTCCACTGTCCATCTTATTTCTGTTCTCCCATCTATCTCCGTGCCCTTCAGGTCTCATCTCTTCCGTCATTCATTAAAAAGGAACTTAGTTTAACTCTACCCTTCCCTTTTATTGATTGCCTAATAGCAGTGATGTAGCTAGGGTTGGTGTCAGCCGATGTGGCAAATTAATGGTATCCACCTCGCTTCAATGATGGCCTTCTTTTTGTTAAAATAGGTACAAGTATCACAATGACAATGAAAAAAGGGAATTAAATGTAAAGAGGTAAATGCATTTAAGAACTGTAACATCGTTAAGCTATAGTTAGATTAACATTGCATTACTTAAAGTTTCCTTTTATTGTTCTTCAAAACTTCAAACCTGTCAATGGCTTTATCAAAATCAATATCATTGACCGCATCACTTTCAATTTGTAGTAGGGCCAGATCAGAAAGTCTTGGCTGTACCATTATGTATCGTAAACAATTTTTTTAAATAAATATTTATTTTGAAAAGCTCCACTGACATGAAGCCACAGACAAACAGATCGTAAGAAATATCTGAAGGCTTAGCGATACATTGGAAGTGATTCTAAGAAGTCTCCTTCAACAACAAATTTCAAAATTTAAATTCGAACCAGTCCAAAACCTTTCGTCCTATTCAGCTATGAATTTTAAAACATCAAAAACTTTCGAAGTGGCTTCCTCAAGTAGATAACCGTGTAAGCATAGACAACATGTAAGAGACCGTGTAAGCATAGACAACATGTAAGAGACCGTGTAAGCATCGACAACATGTAAGAGACCGTGTAAGCATTTACAACATGTAAGAGACCGTGTAAGCATATACAACATGTTATAGACCGTGCAAGCATAGACAGCATGTAAGAGACCGTGTAAGCATAGACAACATGTAAGATACCGTGTAAGCATAGACAACATGTAAGAGACCGTGTAAGCATAGACAGCATGTAAGAGACCGTGTAAGCATAGACATCATGTAAGAGACCGTGTGCTGAATGGAAATCCTGCTCTAATATTAAGAGGCATTGCTAGTGACGAATCTGTGAAAATTTTAATGTTTGTTTATTTCTGGGTTTCAAAAAAATTTGGTTTAAATATCCTTCTTCTGTTTGGTATCAAAGGCAGCTTTGTAAGTTCACGAAATAGTAATACTTCTATATAACTTAGTCTTTGCATGAATGTGGCGATAGTTAACAAGCTTACTATCAGCTCCTGTATAGATGTAAACTCCGTCTACACAGTCCCTATAGGAAAATTAAAGAAGCATTAATTAGAAAATGGAGAAGACCTTTGGACTCCAGTATAGAACATTGTTTAAACTCCGCTGCTGACTGGGAATGCCTTAAAGACCGCGTCATTTAAGATTACTGTGTTGTGAATGTTTTCATCAAGTGACTGTATTATTAGACCCTCGTGCTAAATGTACTTAAGCCACATTTTTGTCAAAATCAGTTAAAAATGTGACCTTTGCTTATACGCTTTAGATAAGTATAATGCAGAAATTACAACACATTAAAATGTGACCTTTGCTTATACGGTTTAGACAAGTATAATGCAGAAATTACAACACATTAAATGTGACCTTTGCTTATACGGTTTAGACAAGTATAATGCAGAAATTACAACACATTAAAATGTGACCTTTGCTTATTCGGTTTAGACAAAGATAATGCAGAAATTACAACACATTAAAATGTGACCTTTGCTTATACGGTTTAGACAAGTATAATGCAGAAATTACAACACATTAAAATGTGACCTTTGCTTATACGGTTTAGACAAGTATAATGCAGAAATTACAACACATTAAAATGTGACCTTTGCTTATACGGTTTAGACAAGTATAATGCAGAAATTACAACACATTAATATGTGACCTTTGCTTATACGGTTTAGACAAGTATAATGCAGAAATTACAACACATTAAAATGTGACCTTTGCATATACGGTTTAGACAAGTATAATGCAGAAATTACATCACATTAAAATGTGACCTTTGCTTATACGGTTTAGACAAGTATAATGCAGAAATTACAACACATTAAAATGTGACCTTTGCTTATACGGTTTAGACAAGTATAATGCAGAAATTACAACATATTAAAATGTGACCTTTGCTTATACGGTTTAGACAAGTATAATGCAGAAATTACAACACATTAAAATGTGACCTTTGCTTATACGGATTAGACAAGTATAATGCAGAAATTACAACACATTAAAATGTGACCTTTGCTTATACGCTTTAGACAAGTATAATGCAGAAATTACAACACATTAAAATGTGACCTTTGCATATACGGTTTAGACAAGTATAATGCAGAAATTACAACACATTAAAATGTGACCTTTGCTTATACGGTTTAGACAAGTATAATGCAGACATTACAACACATTAAAATGTGACCTTTGCTTATATGCTTTAGACAAGTATAATGCAGATATTACAACACATTAAAATGTGACCTTTGCTTATACGGTTTAGACAAGTATAATGCAGAAATTACATCACATTAAAATGTGACCTTTGCTTATACGGCTTAGACAAGTAAAATTGCAGAAATTACAACACATCAAAATGTGACCTTTGCTTATACGCTTTAGACAAGTATAATGCTGAAATTACATCACATTAAAATGTGACCTTTGCTTATACGCTTTAGATAAGTATAATGCAGAAATTACAACACATTAAAATGTGACCTTTGCTTATACGGTTTAGACAAGTATAATGCAGAAATTACAACACATTAACATGTGACCTTTGCTTATACGGTTTAGACAAGTATAATGCAGAAATTACAAGACATTAAAATGTGACCTTTGCTTATACGGTTTAGACAAGTATAATGCAGAAATTACAACACATTAAAATGTGACCTTTGCTTATACGGTTTAGACAAGTATAATGCAGAAATTACAACACATTAATATGTGACCTTTGCTTATACGGTTTAGACAAGTATAATGCAGAAATTACAACACATTAAAATGTGACCTTTGCTTATACGGTTTAGACAAGTATAATGCAGAAATTACAAGACATTAAAATGTGACCTTTGCTTATACGGTTTAGACAAGTATAATGCAGAAATTATAACACATTAAAATGTGACTTTTGCTTATACGGTTTATACAAGTATAATGCAGAAATTACAACACATTAAAATTTGACCTTTGCTTATACGGTTTAGACAAGTATAATGCAGAAATTACAAGACATTAAAATGTGACCTTTGCTTATACGGTTTAGACAAGTATAATGCAGAAATTACATCACATTAAAATGTGACCTTTGCATATACGGTTTAGACAAGTATAATGCAGAAATTACAACACATTAAAATGTGACCTTTGCTTATACGGTTTAGACAAGTATAATGCAGAAATTACAACATATTAAAATGTGACCTTTGCTTATACGGTTTAGACAAGTATAATGCAGAAATTACAACACATTAAAATGTGACCTTTGCTTATACGGATTAGACAAGTATAATGCAGAAATTACAACACATTAAAATGTGACCTTTGCTTATACGCTTTAGACAAGTATAATGCAGAAATTACAACACATTAAAATGTGACCTTTGCATATACGGTTTAGACAAGTATAATGCAGAAATTACAACACATTAAAATGTGACCTTTGCTTATACGGTTTAGACAAGTATAATGCAGACATTACAACACATTAAAATGTGACCTTTGCTTATATGCTTTAGACAAGTATAATGCAGAAATTACAACACATTAAAATGTGACCTTTGCTTATACGGTTTAGACAAGTATAATGCAGAAATTACATCACATTAAAATGTGACCTTTGCTTATACGGCTTAGACAAGTAAAATTGCAGAAATTACAACACATTAAAATGTGACCTTTGCTTATACGCTTTAGACAAGTATAATGCTGAAATTACATCACATTAAAATGTGACCTTTGCTTATACGCTTTAGATAAGTATAATGCAGAAATTACAACACATTAAAATGTGACCTTTGCTTATACGGTTTAGACAAGTATAATGCAGAAATTACAACACATTAACATGTGACCTTTGCTTATACGGTTTAGACAAGTATAATGCAGAAATTACAACACATTAAAATGTGACCTTTGCTTATACGGTTTAGACAAGTATAATGCAGAAATTACAACACATTAAAATGTGACCTTTGCTTATACGGTTTAGACAAGTATAATGCAGAAATTACAACACATTAACATATACACAAGTCCATTTATTAAACATCACAAAATAAATATTTAAAACATTTTATATAAACGAAAATAAAATATCAACTTAGTTATCTAAAAATGTGTACTTTGTGACTTAAGTACGTTGTGACTTATTTACTTTGTGACTTAAGTACTTTGTGACTTAAGTACTTTGAACACCAAGAACTTCGCATGCGTGTAAGCAGTGATGATGATTATTATGGTGATTATGACTGAGTACATTTATAGCGCTTGTGTCCATGCTATTTTAGCATGGGGAACAAACGATTCTACGCAAGATACCGAACAAGCCACTACTAAATGTGACCAAAATTGTGACTAATAAAGTATTAAATGTATTATTTCAAAAAATATATTATGAGTTATTTCATGCATGTTAATTGCATTATTTCTAACTTATTAAATGCATTATTCCATCCATTTTAACTTTTTATTTCATACACTTTAAATGTATTATTCCATACCAATTAAATGTATTGTTTATGCATTTTAAATAAAATGTCCATGCATATTAAATGTATTATTCCATACCAATTAAATGTATTGTTTATGCATTTTAAATAAAATGTCCATGCATATTAAATGTATTATTTCATACATATTAAATGTATTGTTTATGCATGTTAAATGTAATTTTCATACACACGTAAAGTAGTTTTAATAATTTTAATGTACTTTAATTCATTTACTTCTAGACAAAGGTATGTTGGACGTCATGGTCTCTGACATTCTTTGGTTATGATAACCCAGCTTGTTTCACTGTAGTTTAATCCATGTACTTTTAGACATAGATGTGTTGGACGCCATTGTCTCATCCCTTGGTTATGATGACCCGTCTTATTGTTAAAAGGCCAAAGTAGAATAAAAAACGTGTCGAATGGTTGGGAGAGTTGAGCTGGAATAAAACCAAATGCAACACTACAAGGAGTTGGGGGGGGGGGGGACAAGAGAAATACCCCGCTGTTTTAAAATATAAATATTTCAATGACAATTTGTGGCCGTCCTTGTGAGTTCACTAGTGTTGACATTTATGGACTCCTTGTGAGTTCACTAGTGTTGACATTTATGGACTCCTTGTGAGTTCACTAGTGTTGACATTTATGGACTCCTTGTGAGTTCACTAGTGTTGACATTTATGGACTCATTGTGATTTCAATGGTGTTGAACATTATGGATGTCTTGGTGAGTTCAATGGAATTCACCTTTATGGATGTCCTTGTAAGATCAATGGTGTTTACATTTATGGCTGTACCTGTGAGTTCACTGGTGTTGACATTTATTGCTGTCCTTGTGAGTTCACTGGTGTTGACATTTATGGCTGTCCTTGTGGGTTCATTGGTGTTGACATTTATGGCTGTGCTTGTGAGTTCAATGGTGTTGACATGTATGGCTGTCCTTGTGGGTTCATTGGTGTTGACATTTATGGCTGTCCTTGTGGGTTCATTGGTGTTGACATTTATGGCTGTCCTTGTGAGTTCAATGGTGTTGATATGTATGGCTGTCCTTGTGGGTTCATTGGTGTTGACATTTATGGCTGTCCTTGTGGGTTCATTGGTGTTGACATTTATGTCTGTCCTTGTGAGTTCACTAGTGTTGACATTTATGGATGTCCTTGTGGGTTCATTGGTGTTGACCTTTATGGCTGTACTTGTGGGTTCACTAGTGTTGACATTTATGGCTGTACTTGTGGGTTCATTGGTGTTGACCTTTATGGCTGTACTTGTGGGTTCACTAGTGTTGACATTTATGGCTGTCCTTGTGGGTTCATTGGTGTTGACCTTTATGGCTGTACTTGTGGGTTCACTAGTGTTGACATTTATGGCTGTCCTTGTGGGTTCATTGGTGTTGACCTTTATGGCTGTACTTGTGGGTTCACTAGTGTTGACATTTATGGCTGTCCTTGTGGGTTCATTGGTGTTGACCTTTATGGCTGTACTTGTGGGTTCACTAGTGTTGACATTTATGGCTGTCCTTGTGGGTTCATTGGTGTTGACCTTTATGGCTGTACTTGTGGGTTCACTAGTGTTGACATGTATGGCTGTCCTTGTGGGTTCATTGGTGTTGACCTTTATGGCTGTACTTGTGGGTTCACTAGTGTTGACATTTATGGCTGTCCTTGTGGGTTCATTGGTGTTGACCTTTATGGCTGTACTTGTGGGTTCACTAGTGTTGACATTTATGGCTGTCCTTGTGGGTTCATTGGTGTTGACCTTTATGGCTGTACTTGTGGGTTCACTAGTGTTGACATTTATGGCTGTCCTTGTGGGTTCATTGGTGTTGACCTTTATGGCTGTACTTGTGGGTTCACTAGTGTTGACATTTATGGCTGTCCTTGTGGGTTCATTGGTGTTGACCTTTATGGCTGTACTTGTGGGTTCACTAGTGTTGACATTTATGGATGTCCTTGTGGGTTCATTGGTGTTGACCTTTATGGCTGTACTTGTGGGTTCACTAGTGTTGACCTTTATGGCTGTACTTGTGGGTTCACTGGTGTTGACCTTTATGGCTGTACTTGTGGGTTCACTAGTGTTGACCTTTATGGCTGTACTTGTGGGTTCATTGGTGTTGACCTTTATGGCTGTACTTGTGGGTTCACTAGTGTTGACCTTTATGGCTGTACTTGTGGGTTCACTAGTGTTGACCTTTATGGCTGTACTTGTGGGTTCACTAGTGGTGACCTTTATGGCTGTACTTGTGGGTTCACTAGTGTTGACCTTTATGGCTGTACTTGTGGGTTCATTGGTGTTGACCTTTATGGCTGTACTTGTGGGTTCACTAGTGTTGACCTTTATGGCTGTACTTGTGGGTTCACTAGTGTTGACCTTTATGGCTGTACTTGTGGGTTCACTAGTGTTGACCTTTATGGCTGTACTTGTGGGTTCACTAGTGTTGACCTTTATGGCTGTACTTGTGGGTTCATTGGTGTTGACCTTTATGGCTGTACTTGTGGGTTCACTAGTGTTGACCTTTATGGCTGTCCTTGTGGGTTCACTAGTGTTGACCTTTATGGCTGTCCTTGTGGGTTCACTAGTGTTGACCTTTATGGCTGTCCTTGTGGGTTCACTAGTGTTGACCTTTATGGCTGTACTTGTGGGTTCACTAGTGTTGACCTTTATGGCTGTACTTGTGGGTTCACTGGTGTTGACCTTTATGGCTGTACTTGTGGGTTCACTAGTGTTGACCTTTATGGCTGTACTTGTGGGTTCATTGGTGTTGACCTTTATGGCTGTACTTGTGGGTTCACTAGTGTTGACCTTTATGGCTGTACTTGTGGGTTCATTGGTGTTGACCTTTATGGCTGTCCTTGTGGGTTCACTAGTGTTGACCTTTATGGCTGTACTTGTGGGTTCACTGGTGTTGACCTTTATGGCTGTACTTGTGGGTTCACTAGTGTTGACCTTTATGGCTGTCCTTGTGGGTTCACTGGTGTTGACCTTTATGGCTGTCCTTGTGGGTTCACTAGTGTTGACCTTTATGGCTGTCCTTGTGGGTTCACTGGTGTTGACCTTTATGGCTGTCCTTGTGGGTTCACTAGTGTTGACCTTTATGGCTGTCCTTGTGGGTTCACTAGTGTTGACCTTTATGGCTGTCCTTGTGGGTTCACAAGTGTTGACCTTTATGGCTGTCCTTGTGGGTTCACTAGTGTTGACCTTTATGGCTGTCCTTGTGGGTTTACTAGTGTTGACCTTTATGGCTGTCCTTGTGGGTTCACTAGTGTTGACCTTTATGGCTGTACTTGTGGGTTCACTAGTGTTGACCTTTATGGCTGTACTTGTGGGTTCACTAGTGTTGACCTTTATGGCTGTCCTTGTGGGTTCACTAGTGTTGACATTTATGGCTGTACTTGTGGGTTCACTAGTGTTGACCTTTATGGCTGTACTTGTGGGTTCACTAGTGTTGACCTTTATGGCTGTACTTGTGGGTTCACTAGTGTTGACCTTTATGGCTGTACTTGTGGGTTCATTGGTGTTGACCTTTATGGCTGTACTTGTGGGTTCACTAGTGTTGACATTTATGGCTGTCCTTGTGGGTTCATTGGTGTTGACCTTTATGGCTGTACTTGTGGGTTCACTAGTGTTGACATTTATGGCTGTCCTTGTGGGTTCATTGGTGTTGACCTTTATGGCTGTACTTGTGGGTTCACTAGTGTTGACATTTATGGCTGTCCTTGTGGGTTCATTGGTGTTGACCTTTATGGCTGTACTTGTGGGTTCACTAGTGTTGACATTTATGGCTGTCCTTGTGGGTTCATTGGTGTTGACCTTTATGGCTGTACTTGTGGGTTCACTGGTGTTGACCTTTATGGCTGTACTTGTGGGTTCACTGGTGTTGACCTTTATGGCTGTACTTGTGGGTTCACTAGTGTTGACCTTTATGGCTGTACTTGTGGGTTCATTGGTGTTGACCTTTATGGCTGTACTTGTGGGTTCACTAGTGTTGACCTTTATGGCTGTACTTGTGGGTTCACTAGTGTTGACCTTTATGGCTGTACTTGTGGGTTCACTAGTGTTGACCTTTATGGCTGTACTTGTGGGTTCACTAGTGTTGACCTTTATGGCTGTACTTGTGGGTTCATTGGTGTTGACCTTTATGGCTGTACTTGTGGGTTCACTAGTGTTGACCTTTATGGCTGTACTTGTGGGTTCACTAGTGTTGACCTTTATGGCTGTACTTGTGGGTTCACTAGTGTTGACCTTTATGGCTGTACTTGTGGGTTCACTAGTGTTGACCTTTATGGCTGTACTTGTGGGTTCATTGGTGTTGACCTTTATGGCTGTACTTGTGGGTTCACTAGTGTTGACCTTTATGGCTGTCCTTGTGGGTTCACTAGTGTTGACCTTTATGGCTGTCCTTGTGGGTTCACTAGTGTTGACCTTTATGGCTGTCCTTGTGGGTTCACTAGTGTTGACCTTTATGGCTGTACTTGTGGGTTCACTGGTGTTGACCTTTATGGCTGTACTTGTGGGTTCACTAGTGTTGACCTTTATGGCTGTTCTTGTGGGTTCACTAGTGTTGACCTTTATGGCTGTCCTTGTGGGTTCACTAGTGTTGACATTTATGGCTGTACTTGTGGGTTCACTAGTGTTGACCTTTATGGCTGTACTTGTGGGTTCACTAGTGTTGACCTTTATGGCTGTACTTGTGGGTTCACTAGTGTTGACCTTTATGGCTGTACTTGTGGGTTCACTAGTGTTGACCTTTATGGCTGTACTTGTGGGTTCACTAGTGTTGACCTTTATGGCTGTCCTTGTAGGTTCACTAGTGTTGACATTTATGGCTGTACTTGTGGGTTCACTAGTGTTGACCTTTATGGCTGTACTTGTGGGTTCACTAGTGTTGACCTTTATGGCTGTACTTGTGGGTTCACTAGTGTTGACCTTTATGGCTGTACTTGTGGGTTCATTGGTGTTGACCTTTATGGCTGTACTTGTGGGTTCACTAGTGTTGACATTTATGGCTGTCCTTGTGGGTTCATTGGTGTTGACCTTTATGGCTGTACTTGTGGGTTCACTAGTGTTGACATTTATGGCTGTCCTTGTGGGTTCATTGGTGTTGTCCTTTATGGCTGTACTTGTGGGTTCACTAGTGTTGACATTTATGGCTGTCCTTGTGGGTTCATTGGTGTTGACCTTTATGGCTGTACTTGTGGGTTCACTAGTGTTGACATTTATGGCTGTCCTTGTGGGTTCATTGGTGTTGACCTTTATGGCTGTACTTGTGGGTTCACTGGTGTTGACCTTTATGGCTGTACTTGTGGGTTCACTAGTGTTGACCTTTATGGCTGTACTTGTGGGTTCACTAGTGTTGACCTTTATGGCTGTACTTGTGGGTTCACTAGTGTTGACCTTTATGGCTGTACTTGTGGGTTCACTAGTGTTGACCTTTATGGCTGTACTTGTGGGTTCAT
The DNA here is from genome assembly GCA_964017045.1 of Omphiscola glabra. Lineage (NCBI taxonomy): Eukaryota > Metazoa > Mollusca > Gastropoda > Lymnaeidae > Omphiscola > Omphiscola glabra. Next base: position 31,946,688 of record OZ024805.1, read on the forward strand.
TGGTGTTGACCTTTATGGCTGTACTTGTGGGTTCACTAGTGTTGACCTTTATGGCTGTACTTGTGGGTTCACTAGTGTTGACCTTTATGGCTGTACTTGTGGGTTCACTAGTGTTGACCTTTATGGCTGTACTTGTGGGTTCACTAGTGTTGACCTTTATGGCTGTACTTGTGGGTTCAATGGTGTTGACCTTTATGGCTGTACTTGTGGGTTCACTAGTGTTGACCTTTATGGCTGTCCTTGTGGGTTCACTAGTGTTGACCTTTATGGCTGTCCTTGTGGGTTCACTAGTGTTGACCTTTATGGCTGTCCTTGTGGGTTCACTAGTGTTGACCTTTATGGCTGTACTTGTGGGTTCACTAGTGTTGACCTTTATGGCTGTACTTGTGGGTTCACTGGTGTTGACCTTTATGGCTGTACTTGTGGGTTCACTAGTGTTGACCTTTATGGCTGTACTTGTGGGTTCACTAGTGTTGACCTTTATGGCTGTCCTTGTGGGTTCACTAGTGTTGACATTTATGGCTGTACTTGTGGGTTCACTAGTGTTGACCTTTATGGATGTACTTGTGGGTTCACTAGTGTTGACCTTTATGGCTGTACTTGTGGGTTCACTAGTGTTGACCTTTATGGCTGTACTTGTGGGTTCACTAGTGTTGACCTTTATGGCTGTCCTTGTGGGTTCACTAGTGTTGACCTTTATGGCTGTCCTTGTGGGTTCACTAGTGTTGACCTTTATGGCTGTTCTTGTGGGTTCACTAGTTTTGACCTTTATGGCTGTCCTTGTGGGTTCACTAGTGTTGACATTTATGGCTGTACTTGTGGGTTCACTAGTGTTGACCTTTATGGCTGTACTTGTGGGTTCACTAGTGTTGACCTTTATGGCTGTACTTGTGGGTTCACTAGTGTTGACCTTTATGGCTGTACTTGTGGGTTCACTAGTGTTGACCTTTATGGCTGTACTTGTGGGTTCACTAGTGTTGACCTTTATGGCTGTCCTTGTGGGTTCACTAGTGTTGACATTTATGGCTGTACTTGTGGGTTCACTAGTGTTGACCTTTATGGCTGTACTTGTGGGTTCACTAGTGTTGACCTTTATGGCTGTACTTGTGGGTTCACTAGTGTTGACCTTTATGGCTGTACTTGTGGGTTCATTGGTGTTGACCTTTATGGCTGTACTTGTGGGTTCACTAGTGTTGACATTTATGGCTGTCCTTGTGGGTTCATTGGTGTTGACCTTTATGGCTGTACTTGTGGGTTCACTAGTGTTGACATTTATGGCTGTCCTTGTGGGTTCATTGGTGTTGACCTTTATGGCTGTACTTGTGGGTTCACTAGTGTTGACATTTATGGCTGTCCTTGTGGGTTCATTGGTGTTGACCTTTATGGCTGTACTTGTGGGTTCACTAGTGTTGACATTTATGGCTGTCCTTGTGGGTTCATTGGTGTTGACCTTTATGGCTGTACTTGTGGGTTCACTGGTGTTGACCTTTATGGCTGTCCTTGTGGGTTCACTGGTGTTGACCTTTATGGCTGTACTTGTGGGTTCACTAGTGTTGACCTTTATGGCTGTACTTGTGGGTTCATTGGTGTTGACCTTTATGGCTGTACTTGTGGGTTCACTAGTGTTGACCTTTATGGCTGTACTTGTGGGTTCACTAGTGTTGACCTTTATGGCTGTACTTGTGGGTTCACTAGTGTTGACCTTTATGGCTGTACTTGTGGGTTCACTAGTGTTGACCTTTATGGCTGTACTTGTGGGTTCATTGGTGTTGACCTTTATGGCTGTACTTGTGGGTTCACTAGTGTTGACCTTTATGGCTGTACTTGTGGGTTCACTAGTGTTGACCTTTATGGCTGTACTTGTGGGTTCACTAGTGTTGACCTTTATGGCTGTACTTGTGGGTTCACTAGTGTTGACCTTTATGGCTGTACTTGTGGGTTCATTGGTGTTGACCTTTATGGCTGTACTTGTGGGTTCACTAGTGTTGACCTTTATGGCTGTCCTTGTGGGTTCACTAGTGTTGACCTTTATGGCTGTCCTTGTGGGTTCACTAGTGTTGACCTTTATGGCTGTCCTTGTGGGTTCACTAGTGTTGACCTTTATGGCTGTACTTGTGGGTTCACTAGTGTTGACCTTTATGGCTGTACTTGTGGGTTCACTGGTGTTGACCTTTATGGCTGTACTTGTGGGTTCACTAGTGTTGACCTTTATGGCTGTACTTGTGGGTTCACTAGTGTTGACCTTTATGGCTGTCCTTGTGGGTTCACTAGTGTTGACATTTATGGCTGTACTTGTGGGTTCACTAGTGTTGACCTTTATGGCTGTACTTGTGGGTTCACTAGTGTTGACCTTTATGGCTGTACTTGTGGGTTCACTAGTGTTGACCTTTATGGCTGTACTTGTGGGTTCACTAGTGTTGACCTTTATGGCTGTCCTTGTGGGTTCACTAGTGTTGACCTTTATGGCTGTCCTTGTGGGTTCACTAGTGTTGACCTTTATGGCTGTCCTTGTGGGTTCACTAGTGTTGACCTTTATGGCTGTCCTTGTGGGTTCACTAGTGTTGACATTTATGGCTGTACTTGTGGGTTCACTAGTGTTGACCTTTATGGCTGTCCTTGTGGGTTCACTAATGTTGACCTTTATGGCTGTCCTTGTGGGTTCACTAGTGTTGACCTTTATGGCTGTACTTGTGGGTTCACTAGTGTTGACCTTTATGGCTGTCCTTGTGGGTTCACTAGTGTTGACCTTTATGGCTGTCCTTGTGGGTTCACTAGTGTTGACCTTTATGGCTGTCCTTGTGGGTTCACTAGTGTTGACCTTTATGGCTGTCCTTGTGGGTTCACTAGTGTTGACCTTTATGGCTGTCCTTGTGGGTTCACTAGTGTTGACCTTTATGGATGTCCTTGTGGGTTCACTAGTGTTGACCTTTATGGCTGTCCTTGTGGGTTCACTAGTGTTGACCTTTATGGCTGTCCTTGTGGGTTCACTAGTGTTGACCTTTATGGCTGTACTTGTGGGTTCACTAGTGTTGACCTTTATGGCTGTCCTTGTGGGTTCACTAGTGTTGACCTTTATGGCTGTCCTTGTGGGTTCACTAGTGTTGACCTTTATGGCTGTACTTGTGGGTTCACTAGTGTTGACCTTTATGGCTGTCCTTGTGGGTTCACTAGTGTTGACCTTTATGGCTGTCCTTGTGGGTTCACTAGTGTTGACCTTTATGGCTGTCCTTGTGGGTTCACTAGTGTTGACCTTTATGGCTGTCCTTGTGGGTTCACTAGTGTTGACCTTTATGGCTGTCCTTGTGGGTTCACTAGTGTTGACCTTTATGGCTGTCCTTGTGGGTTCACTAGTGTTGACCTTTATGGCTGTCCTTGTGGGTTCACTAGTGTTGACCTTTATGGCTGTACTTGTGGGTTCACTAGTGTTGACCTTTATGGCTGTCCTTGTGGGTTCACTAGTGTTGACCTTTATGGCTGTCCTTGTGGGTTCACTAGTGTTGACCTTTATGGCTGTCCTTGTGGGTTCACTAGTGTTGACCTTTATGGCTGTCCTTGTGGGTTCACTAGTGTTGACCTTTATGGCTGTCCTTGTGGGTTCACTAGTGTTGACCTTTATGGCTGTCCTTGTGGGTTCACTAGTGTTGACCTTTATGGCTGTCCTTGTGGGTTCACTAGTGTTGACCTTTATGGCTGTCCTTGTGGGTTCACTAGTGTTGACCTTTATGGCTGTACTTGTGGGTTCACTAGTGTTGACCTTTATGGCTGTCCTTGTGGGTTCACTAGTGTTGACCTTTATGGCTGTCCTTGTGGGTTCACTAGTGTTGACCTTTATGGCTGTCCTTGTGGGTTCACTAGTGTTGACCTTTATGGCTGTCCTTGTGGGTTCACTAGTGTTGACCTTTATGGCTGTACTTGTGGGTTCACTAGTGTTGACCTTTATGGCTGTACTTGTGGGTTCACTAGTGTTGACCTTTATGGCTGTCCTTGTGGGTTCACTAGTGTCGACCTTTATGGCTGTACTTGTGGGTTCACTAGTGTTGACCTTTATGGCTGTACTTGTGGGTTCACTAGTGTTGACCTTTATGGCTGTACTTGTGGGTTCACTAGTGTTGACCTTTATGGCTGTCCTTGTGGGTTCACTAGTGTTGACCTTTATGGCTGTACTTGTGGGTTCACTAGTGTTGACCTTTATGGCTGTACTTGTGGGTTCACTAGTGTTGACCTTTATGGCTGTCCTTGTGGGTTCACTAGTGTTGACCTTTATGGCTGTACTTGTGGGTTCACTAGTGTTGACCTTTATGGCTGTCCTTGTGGGTTCACTAGTGTTGACCTTTATGGCTGTACTTGTGGGTTCACTAGTGTTGACCTTTATGGCTGTCCTTGTGGGTTCACTAGTGTTGACCTTTATGGCTGTCCTTGTGGGTTCACTAGTGTTGACCTTTATGGCTGTCCTTGTGGGTTCACTAGTGTTGACCTTTATGGCTGTCCTTGTGGGTTCACTACGTTTGATATTGTTTTGTTTTTGTAAAAATTAGATTAAAATTTCAGACTTTAAAAAAAAAAATCAAATTCTTGTTTTTTGACAATAACTTTACTTTTTAATGTAATATAGCGATTAGTTGATAGAACATGAACTTTAAATTGTGTTTTGTTTAATTTAAATAAGTCGATTGCTCCTAACTGTAAAGAGAAGGTGAGTGTCTAGTGTTGAAGATTGTAACATTTAGAATATTTTTTAAAAAAATGATATTTACATTTTGTAAATGTAATACGGATTTTACAATTTGCAGTGACGTCACCTGTCTAAGAGATTTTAAAATATTTTTTTTTTAAATGGTGGGGGTTGGAAGAATTTCTTTTGTAACCTAATAGATAAAAACAAATAAATAGTCTAAAAATCGTATTTCTCCGATTTGTCACTAGCTCCTAATATTTGAGCAACATTGTCATAAAGTAAAAGTTCCTTTATTGATGTTATCTACTTGAAGCAAGTTAATTTTACATGGCAGTATCTGCATCACTTGGTGGAACATGTTAATGAAAAGCCATATTTAAAATCTGACACATATGGAATTTTGGTAGAGATAAGTTTACGGTTTAAGAAGAGAATGACATGAGAGCTAATAAAAAATAATGTGTCTGTAAGAAGAAAACACTAAGGATATGCCTTCGTGAATTGATCGCAATCGTTCTAAACACCAGACAGATCATTAGAAATCAAGAAAGTATCAGATATATGTGTGGTTGTTCAACAAAAGATCAGATTATCAGCTATCAAGAAAATATCAGATATATGTGTGGTTGTTCAACAACAGATCAGATTATCAGCTATCAAGAAAATATCAGATATGTTTGTGGTTGTTCAACACCAGATCAGATCATCAGCAATCAAGAAAGTATCAGATATGTTTGTGGTTGTTCAACACCAGATTATGTCATCAGCTATCAAGAACGTATCAGATATGTTTGCGGTTTTTCAAGGCAAGTAAAGAAGAGTTATTGTTAAGTGTTCCAAAAATAAACTCTTACTTTGATGAGTAATCAAAAGATGCCATTTTAAAAAGAAACACCTGAGCTTAGACGATATCTAAAGGCAGCTGATATTTAATTTTAAAAAAATGTTTTGGACAGGTCAGTATTTGCTTTTTGAAATTAATCGTTGAATGAGACTTCCTAGAAACTATTCCAATACTCTCATAAAGTCAAAAAGCCTTCAAAAGTTTCTTATGATCTGTGTGTCTATGGCTTTATGTGAGCGGATTTTTTTCAAAACTTACACTTATCAATAACTTTGTGCGAGCCACCATAGAACAGTCACGGCTCTTTGATCTTGCTTTACTGTCAATTGCAAGTTGAAAGTGATACGTGGAATGATATTGATCAAGTCATTGACAAGTTTGTAGCTTTGAAGACCAAGAAAGAAACATTTCAATAAAGGAAATGTAATGTAAAAGAAATGTTACTTAACGTTGTTACAATTCTTAAAAATACATTTACCTCCTGACCGTAAAGTACTTTTTTTATTGTACTTTCATTGTTATACTGTGGACTTTTTAAACAAGAACAAATATATCCTTGAAGTCGGAAAGAAGTGACGCCATGAGTTTATCGCTTCGGATGACAACATCCCTTGCTACACCCCTGATATTACATTTTTATTAATTTTTGATGGAGGACCGAAAAAAGGGGACATGAACTGCAGGGAGAGAGATGGGAGAACAGAAATGTGAGGGGTAGGGGAGATTTTTTAAGCATTGCCTAAAGTAAATTAACGATCGAAATCAAGAATTATCAATTTTATTACTTTATTTTGAAGTATAGAATATTAAAATTTTTGAATTAATAGGCGAGAATATCAAATAAAACATCTTAACTCATTTGTATTGTATCTCTATATTTAGAGATCGAATTCAAGTGGACTACATCTGATATAAGGCATATTAAAACACCTAATCAGACCGGTAGGCATATAAGAAATTCCATTGATTAATCATAATTAATGATATATATATATTTCAGGTAAAGCTACAAATTTATAGTTGAGATTTGTGAGGTCATGTTATTTTACCTGTAGCAATTCAGTAAAACGTTTAGACATCAAGCGGAACAGAGGTATTAGTTTTCCTTGTGTCAGACATAGTATTACTAAATATAAAATGGTGGCAGCCACCTGAGACAATAGCAGAGAGAATAGTATTACTAAATATAGCATGGTGGCAGCCAACTGAGACTATAGCAGAGAGAATAGTATTACTAAATATGACATGGTAGCATCCAAATAAGACTATGGCAGAGAGAATAGTATTACTAAATATGACATGGTAGCAGCCAAATGAGACTATAGCAGAGAGAATAGTATTACTAAATATGACATGGTAGCAGCCAACTGAGACTATAGCAGAGAGAATAGTATTACTAAATATGACATGGTAGCAGCCAAATGAGACTATAGCAGAGAGAATAGTATTACTAAATATGACATGGTAGCATCCAAATGAGACTATGGCAGAGAGAATATGTCATTAGGATAGAGTTCCTCCTAATATTAAAATGCGAAGAAATTGTGTGAGGATTGGAAACTGTTCAAACAAATGTGAATGAACTATTACAGTGTGGCACACATCAAAACAGAAGATAAGAAATATAGAAAAGCTATGGTCATACACACCCTAGGATCAGAGGGGCTGACCATCTACAATGGCATGCCTCTTAAAGAAAAACACAATATGCATGACGCCATAAATGCATTTGATGATCGTTTCGTGTAAAAAAAAAGGAAACATTTCAGGAGTATTTTTTTTATTAATAGGAAGAAGAAAGTTGATGAATCTTGTGAGGACTATATTGCAATCTTACGAACCTTGGCTAGAACGTGAAATTTATGCTGAGAGGCAGAATTGTGGTTGGCATAAAAGACGAGATAAATACACAAGCATTATTGGAAGTTAAATAACTGACTTTGCCGAAGTGTATAAACATAGGTCAAACAACCTCTATATAAATAATATTGCAGCAATATATTAACATGTGCTAGAAAGTTATTTATGTACCTGATATGCGATAATAAAATTAAGGTACTTCAGTAAAAAAAAAAAAAAAAATTAATATTTCAGTTGTTTAGAGAAAATTTCAAAGTAACAAAATAAACCAAAATCAACTTTTTAGCTTTAGTACATTTTGAGCACGAATTTGTTACGTTTAATTTTTTTGTATTTTCTACTATGAACGAAGCCTCCACATTTTGTAACCTCATTCTGTTGATCGCGTCTTGCGCAATGAACAAACATTTTATATAAGACAACGCATCCTCTTAATATTTAAATAATATGTAGGGACTATTTATTTTAAAATTTCAACTTTGACACTTGACTATTTAATTACAACTTTCCATAACCAATGGTTTTATAGCTTTTGCGCAAGGCAAACTCTTACGAATAAAACTCCGAGGTAGTACAACAGCATAACCATTATGGAAGTGAACGTGAATGGCTTCCCATGACAATGTTTTCTACGCGGCCAATTATGAATATTTTTAAATAAACTCTACCGAAGTTTTTGAAAGCTTGAATTAAAACATATTTATTGAAATTACTTCTAGGTTCATTCTAAATTACACGTCCTGAGAAATACGTAACTATGTTTACTTATGCAAAACTAGTTCATATGTTGTTTGCTTTTTCTATGATATACAGCCTCTATGATAAGGCCACCAGTGCAGTCCTCTTCAAAATCAACATCGGAGAATGGGTCAAGACAACGGTTGGAGTACGGCCTGTCTGCTTTCTCTCCCTCACTCTGTTAAACTTATTTATAGGGAAAATTATGTCAGATGCACTGGAAACGCATGTAGGGACAGTCAGCATTGGTAACAGAACAATCACAAACTTACGCTTTGCTGATGACATTGATGGACTGGCTGGAAACGAAGAAGAGCCAGCCAACCTAGTAAAGCGTCTCGACAAGACTTCATAGTCCTTTGGGATGCAAATCAGTTCAGAAAAGAAAAAAAAATGATGACGAATAGCACCACTGGCATCGCCACTCAAATTAAGGTCGTGGAGGAAAGAAGAGACAGTTGGCAGCTTCAAGTACCTCGGAGCAATAGTCCCCATTCATTGTTTTATATATATGTGAACAAAATTGATTTTTGTGACGTGATTTACGATGTACTTTTGTTATGAAATGATCACATCATTTGGAAGAAAAATAAATCTGAAATTTCTCGCTGCATCTCAGTAATATGGATTAATTAAAAATGGAGAAAATTTTTAGACAATGTTGACACTAATATTTTTTAATCTTCAAATTCTCAGTTCATGGGATCAAATTTTCAATCAAATATTTGACGCGATTTTTGTATAAAGCCTTGTCGTAAATTTGAATTTATTATTGGACCACATTTTATGGTAGGCACATTGTTGAATACCGCTACATTGCGCAACCTTCATAGCACGTGAACAAACACAAACAGGAAGCTCGTGTATCTAGGTCATGTTTACATTGACTAATATAACTTATCGAAACAACAACAGCCTCGAAATAAGAAAAACATTTACTAACATTACAAAAAAAATAATTTGTTTTAAAAAATTGGAAGATTAATGTCCGTGGTAACATGATGCAATTGAAAGTTATTTATTACACACGAACCCACTCATATCGACGTCGGTTAACTCATCAACCCTATTAAGACGACGTTTTTGACGTGGAACCACGAAATTCTCTCTTTGTCTTAGCATTTTCTCATCGGTTATGTCGATTCTGTTATGTCGCCGATCTTTAATACCACAAGTAAATAATGTACCACTTAACCTCGGATATCTCGATCACCATAACCAATCGCCGGCCTTTAAACTCTGCAAGAAAAAGCCAACAACAAATAAACACGTTTTGCTTAATTAAAAATAGTTACTTATTTCTCAAAATATAGGACGTGTATTTTGGAATGAATCTAGAAGTAATTTAAATACATTTGTTTTAATTTGAGGTTCAAATATCCATGTGCGAAACGTCGTCATGGGTAGCCATTCACAGTCACTTGCATAATGGTTTTGCAGTTGTACTACCTCAGAGTTTTATTCTTAAGAGTTCGCCGTGTGCAAAAGCTATTAAACCATCAGAGAAAGCTTTATTTAAATAGTCAAGTGCCAAAGTTTAAACTTTAAAATAAGTAGTCCCTAAATAGTATTTTAGTAATAGAGGGATGTGTTGACTTATATAAACTGTTTAGTCATTGCGCATGATTCCATCCACAGAATGACGTCACAAAATGTGGAGACTTCGTCCATAGTAGAAAATACAATCACGCACGGTAAAAATTCGTACTCAAAATGTACTCAAGTTAAAATGTTGATTCTGGTTTGTGTTTTTAATTCGAAATTCGCTCTAAATAACTGTATCATTTTTTTTTTTTTAAATATTTTTTACTGAAGTACCTACATTTATGAACGCAAATCATGTACATAAAGAAATATCTAGAACTTGTTAACAAATTGCCGCCATATATCTTTTGTTTATATTGAACATCAGTTATCTCGACGTTTTTTGGTTAACCCCGAGGCCTTCGACATATCCGGGTTCTACTGTACTATATTGATCGAGTCAAGAATTAGAAATGATTTAATAAATGTGTTATATTATATTGATTGAGTCAAGAATTAGAAGTGATTTAATGAATGTGTTATATTATATTGATTGAGTCAATAATTAGAAATGATTTAATGAATGTGTTATATTATAATGATTGAGTCAAGAATTAGAAATGATTTAATGAATGTGTTATATTATATTATATTGATTGAGTCAAGAATTAGAAATGATATATTGAATGTGTTATATTATATTGATTGAGTCAAGAATTAGAAGTGATTTAATGAATGTGTTATATTATATTATATTGATTGAGTCAAGAATTAGAAATGATTTAATGAATGTGTTATATTATATTGAATGAGTCAAGAATTAGAAGTGATTTAATGAATGTGTTATATTATATTGATTGAATCAAGAATTAGAAGTGATTTAACGAATGTGGTATATTTTATTGATTGAGTCAAAAATTAGACGTGATTTAATAAATGTGGTATATTTTATTGATTAAGACAATAATTAGAAGTGATGCGGGAATTAAGGTTATGTATTACTTCTGAAGTTGGACATGTAAGAGTTAAGATATTTCTAATTTTAAGATGTATGTTTTTTTTAATGTCGGGATCAGCTTATAATATGTGTGCATGGAGGTTGGGCGGCCGGGGATTGGCGGAAGGGGGTGGGTGTGTGAGGGAGGGGTATTTTGGCGTTGCATCCCTACAGGTAAGGATCGAATTACAGAGTACGAGAATTCGCCAACTCTGCAGATATTTAGATATCCGACACAGTTGATTGTGTAGTAATAAAGATATATATTTGTTTCATAGTTTAAAATTCAAAGTTTCAAAAGAGCAGCAAAATATAGTAAGAAACGTATTACTACGCCATATAATTCCTATTTTTGTGGTTTTCTTATTAAATTAATTGTATAAACAAATTGTCACAACAATTTTTTTTAAATAAATATGTGTCATAACATATTTTAATATAACTTCTATAAAAAATAGAACAAGTAGCATTTATTTCCCCTGAAAATATAATAAAGCCTGAAATATAAATTCTTCATATTTAAACATTTTATTTACACAAAATGATAAATAAAAAAATTAAAAAAATAATTTAATATGAAAGCGTAAGATATAAATAAAGCTTCTAATCATATGACTGTAATATTATGATGTTTTGGGAAACAGTAATTCTCATAATTTTAGTATATTTTTGGAAAAGTGTTTTTTTTTAATGTTTATATTATTTTATTAAAATTTCACTAATCAAGTTAAACGAAATGGTGTGTCAAGAGTCATTTATGAATGAAAATATTGGACAAACTATCTGTTAGCGAGATAATAAATAAGGTAATTGTGTAAAAGCCAAACTCAAAGCTAAATAGTAATAATGAAAAAACAACTGTCACGGCAAGGAGTGTAGTGGTGTAGTAGTAGTTTCAACTTAGTGTCAAAACTTTGCTACGCTACTAACACTGAGAAATCACTACCTACCATTTAGTTCATACAGTATTTGAAATTTAGGCTGTTTCTACTACCTGTAGCATGTTGAAAATTTCAATGCAATAAAAAGTGCGCACCATGAAGAAGAAGAAATCAATTATTTAAGAAACTTAAATGAACTTCAATGGAAAATAGTGAGGATATTTTTTCATCACCAGCAAATGGATTAGATTAAGAAATCGAGGTCAAACATTAACATCAGAAGATGTAAAAAAAATCCTGCTAAAACAACTTCTTCAAACACTTTAATAGACCATCATATTATGCTAAAAGAACTATTTCAAATAAATATCAATAACAGAAAGAGAAGTAATTTCATTTTTAAGTATGTACGTACAATTTTCTTGGGGTTAAGGAAAAAAGTTACAAGACTTTGTTATGTGTCCATCAAACTGTAAAATATTCCATAACTTTGGCGCTATCGCTTCAAAAGAGCGCACTCCGTACGACTTTTCTTCTGTGTTCATCCACACTGGGAATTTTCAATAAGGACTGAGTTGAGGACCGCAGGTTCTTTAAGGTTACATGTTTATGAAGCAGTTCACTTTGCCATAAAATACCGAATAGCTTACAAAGCGTACATAACTGTACGAATTGAATTACAACTACACGGATATACTGTCAACCATATTTGAGACGCGTCTCTACGACAATACACACAAAGCGAAAATATCCGTCAGCGATTCTAAACAATCTTATTTAACGTATCACGGGGCTTACAGTTTTGACGTTGATGTTCGTTATGTTTTGTACGAGTTCAATAATGAAAACGATCAACAAAATCGAAGTGTTTCATATCAAAAGCAGGTCCGCGAAAAAACGTAACTCATATTTCGGTTAAAGCCGATTTCTTTTTAAAGTAAAGGTTTCGTTGACGACAGAGAAAGTCGTGGATGTAGACAGCATCAAAAGAAGAAATGTAACATTGGTCATGGGCAGAAGTGTCAGGCAGGACAAATGTAAGCTTCGGAGGAAAAAAAACTGTGCCGGAAGCGTAAGGGTGTTAGTGATCTCAACTTTGATTCTATTGAATTTTTTCGGTTTAGGACGGTTCTAATGGAACGAAAGGAATTCGCAATTCAAGTAAATGTTAATGACATATCTGAAGCGAACCGATATCCTAAGGACAGGAAAATATCTGATAACCCTAGAGCCGTCCGTGGAGCTTGTCGACATATGAAAAATATAATCCAGAGACTAACAGGCTTAACTTGTCATATCAGGGTCAAGTGAAATCACAAAAACTGCGTGTGACTTGTAGTTCTGAGAGCGGATCTGATACCAGCGAAAAAGTAAATGTCATTCTGAGATTCTGTCAATGTCGCGGCGTAAACCGCCATGATACAGATATCAATCAGTTGCCAGGAATCATGAATACAATATAAATCCATAGAGTGAATTAAAAATACAATCTAGTAACAAAAAACAAATATTCAAACACATGTCAGCTAACATATGACACTGAGTCACTCGTAAATAATACACATTTTTCTATTCAACGTCTGATAAATAATGTGGTTATACAAAATAAAAATATTAATACTAACATCTTGAAAGTGTTCTGTTATATACTTCAAGCATCCAATATATCAAAAATAACACACTGATTGTTTCAGTAGTAGAAAACATAAAGTACTTTTTTTTTTATTATTAATTACTTCATGTTCAATCTCGTACACTACAAATATAAAAAAAAAGTTTGGTATGATATTAAAATGTGAGTTACACGACGTGTAAAACGTTTCTTTATTTTCTAATTTAAATTTAAAGACGTTATGCAGACACTTTCTTATTTCATGCATCTATGTGTAGTTTACAATCGTTTTTCTTATTTCATGCATCTATGTGTAGTTTACAATCGTTTTTCTTATTTCATGCATCTATGTGTAGTTTACAATCGTTTTTCTTATTTCATGCATCTAGGTGTAGTTTACAATCGTTTTTCTTATTTCATGCATCTATGTGTAGTTTACAATCGTTTTTCTTATTTCATGCATCTAGGTGTAGTTTACAATCGTTTTTCTTATTTCATGCATCTATGTGTAGTTTACAATCGTTTTTCTTATTTCATGCATCTATGTGTAGTTTACAATCGTTTTTCTTATTTCATGCATATAGGTGAAGTTTACAATCGTTTTTCTTATTTCATGCATCTATGTGTAGTTTACAATCGTTTTTCTTATTTAATGCATATAGGTGACGTTTACAATCGTTTTTCTTTCTCTAGTTTAGTTGGGACTGTATTAATAGATTAAATTATTTTTTAAACACAGACACAACATGTATTTATTTTATTGTATTTAATTTATATGGGTTGTCACTTGTCATGTACTATATTTACAAGTTAAACAATCAATTTATTTCGGATCGTCTAGTCATTTACTATGTCTACACAATAGACAATCAATTTATTTTCGGAGCCCCTTGTCATGTAGTATGTATACAAGTTAGTCAATCAATTTATTTTGGATCCTCTATTCATGTACTATGTCTACAAGTTATACAATCAATTTATATGGTGAGCCATGGTCAAGCAATACGTCTACAAGTCAAAAAGACATGAATAATGTTATTGAGGTAAAGGGTTGATAAAATAACTTATTATAAATAATACTATTTTACACAATAACATTTCATACATTTTTTAAATCCTGTAATTTTACTTTGTAAAGTCAAACTTCTGGAAATGACAAAGCTGATCACTTTAATTTGTAACTTGTCTCCGTTTCTTGTCATATTTTCATCTGTCCTGTCTGCTTAAGAATGCTCTGGGCTGAAACGTTTTGTCTTACAGTTCTGATTCTTGATTTTTGCTTCCACATATTTTATTTTACCTTTTTTTCTTTAAAGAAGCTTTATTGTTAATAAATGTTTTTTTCAAGGGAAAAAATCTTTTTTGATTTCTTTTTTTTTTTATAAATTATTTAAGGTTTTTGTTAGAGATTTTAATTTTGCTTTTCTTATTCGAATGTAGTTAAATAAAAATTTTAATACAATAATTTCTAAATTGCTCCTAAAAATGTTACATCAATAATTTGTTTTTATTACTTTTTTAAAATAAAAGTATACACTTTAAGTTTTTATATTAAACATATTGTACATTTTTTTTAAATATTCTTACACAACAATTTCTTGTTCTTTTACTAATTCAAAAAATGGATTATTGTCTTTTTTAGAGCTGTAGTCCACTTGAAATCGATCAGTCCATATACGGAAACAATAAAAACAAAGTGTCAGGATGATGTATTGCAAATTTTCGCTGATTAAAATACGAAAATACTTTATAATCTACTTAAATATATATATAAACAGGAGGATTCTCGACGTCTATCTTTATTTTTAGGTATGAAACACGTAAATAATATCCCCTGCTACCTTATCTCTGTTTTCCTACCTCCATCCCTGCACTCCTTGTCCCATCCCTTCCTTCCTCCACCAAAAGAGACATTAGCCCCCACAATTAACCCCCCTAACAAATCGATTCATGAATTGAAAATAACCAAATCACAACATTTGAAACAATTCATTTGGTGTTAAATCATGGACAAATCTAATGGGACCCGGGTGCGAATGGAGGTGCTGCGTGTCCGGGTTCATTTTGACTAAATGCTATTCGGATGTCATTTGTGGTAGTTTATTTTAGTTAAACAGAAGAATTAGGCTTACACACGTGTAGTCCGTTCAATTATCTTTCATTTGATGCCTCATTTTTTCATTCAAACCCAACAATAATATTATAAACAGTTTTTAATTCCAACCTCTCACTTCTGGTACGCGGGTGCGAATAGCCACTTCTTTTTTTTTTTCTAGGGATAACACTTGTACGATTTTATCATCTGCTCAAAAAATGATCAACAACCAATATGTTAAGTTGTGATGATTACTTGCACCATTGCAGATATTTTATGTTCTTGTCACGATCATGTCTCTTTTTCTAATATTTTTATGTACAGCGCGGTGAGCAAAGCCCTAGGCTGGGGTACCATGCGATATAAGACAATTAATAATAATAATAATAATATGGCAATGCGCAACCACGCGATGTATTGATATGACATGATAAGGATAGTTACGGTCTTGCAGATCACTTTCCAAAAGCAACGAATTCGGATCTAAGCATTGAGGGGGACAGGGGCTTTGAATCCAAGCTTCCAATGTATATATATAATCTTAAGCTCGGTTATCAGGAACAGTAGTTTGAATATTGGCTTGACACCTGGGCATTCGTCAGCTTTTCATTATTATTTTTTGATTTGCATCCCTACATGAAATGATCGAATTTGATGGAAATTCAGTGTTTTTTTTGTTGTTTTTTTTGTATTTTTAATAGATTTTCAACAAAGCAATACTTCAAAATATACAGAATACATTATTTACAGGCAAAAATATCTAAGTGTTAACTAAAACAAAAATTTATATCATGTGCTGAAATAACATTTTTACATAATAGTTACTGAAATTCTAATTAAATACGTTTTACTATGTTAAAAATTGTTTCTATAATAAGTTTGTTAACATGATATATATATATGAGTTGGAATAATAAACAAAAATAAATAATGTATTTCTCAGTCATTATATTTTCTTAAATTTTGTATAATGATGTTTTGTATTTAAATTCTAAAAAAGTGTTTCTAATGTAATGTTTGTGTAATTATGTTTGTGAAAAAGCCTTAAGTCTGTGGTGCCATATATGTTTTCTGTATTGTGAAAGTAATATGAGACTTAGTGTGTGTTGTTTCTTGTTTTTGGATTATGGTATTGTGTTTATTAGCACGCCTGCGCGGCGCGATGCGACACACGGCCATAAGGGAAAGGACCCCCATCATGGCAATGGTAGGTTATTATTCCTACTCGCCCATGTCTCTTTTAACAAGATGACAACATGTATATTGTGTATCTATATCATTAATGTTTGTTAATGATTCAGTGTACCGAAACTTAATTAAAATGCTTATTTGGTCCAACATTGACGCTAAGCCACACATGCTTACTTGGTTCAACATTGTCGCTAAGCCACACATGCTTACTTGGTCCAACATTGATGCGAAGCCACACATGCTTACTTGATTCAACATTGTAGCTAAGACACACATGCTTACTTGGTCCAACATTGTCGCTAAGCCACACATGCTTACTTGATTAAACATTGTCGCTAAACCACACATGCTTACTTGGTCCAACAATGTCGCTAAGCCACACATGCTTACTTGGTCCAACATTGTCGCTAAGCCACACATGCTTACTTGGCTCAACATTGTCGCTAAGCCACACATGCTTACTTGGTCCAACATTGTCGCTAAGCCACACATGCTTACTTAGTTCCAACATTGTCGCTAAGCCACACATGCTTACACTGACAAAGACAAAGACTTATAAATCTATCCACACATGCTTACTATCCACACGTATAGACTTATAAATCTATCCATACATCAGAAATATATCAACCATCACAGCCTTCAAAACTGCACTCAAAACACATCTCTTTAAACTTTACTATCCTGACTGATTCCCCCTCTGAAAGTTAAACGACGCTGCTGAGTGCCGTCCATGACTTCACATGTAAATTGTTATGGAATGGTTGGTTTTTAATTTATATTTTTTAAGTTCAATTTAATTTGTATGTACAGCGTAGTGAGCCCAGCCCTAGGCTGGGGTACCACGCTATAGAAAACTACCCATAATAATAATAATAATAATATCTACAAGTTATGTCACATTCAATACCTCGATCTGAATACTTTGTTGTTAGAATGGGACAAGTCAGCTTATGACTATTCGACTACAGACTTCATATCTATTTTGTATCATTTCACATTTAGCCTGGTTTATTCTTACTGAACGAACGTGCATTGAAGCTGGAACTAAGGGAACGTTTAACGTCTCACACCAAACTACCTACGGCTACGATAAGGACCTCAAGAATCAGAATTACACTGCCTGTGTAATGTGGTGTGCTGTCGTCAATTTTGGTTAAATGTCCTAATCTTATACCTATGTAGTAATGTGTAAATGTATTTTCTGCTTTCTTTCTAATTGTTTGTCCTATAAATTTAATTCTGAGTGCTTGTATTTTTGTTTCTATGTCTTGTAAATTAATTCCCCCTTTTAATTTTGGTTGGATGAGTGTTGTGTGTTTAATGTTGTGTATTGTTCCCTGGAATATGTATTTCCTAATATGTGTATTAATTTGTTTTAATATTGCTGATGGGGGTCCCATATGTTGCCTGTGTATATTGTTTCAATTACTTTTTTTATTGACTGTTCAATGTTTTGCCATATTTCTGTGTTAGTTTGTTTCTGGTTGTTTGAAAAATAAATGCCATATATCCTAAGACTACCTTTCCTAACTATGCCCTGAGGAAATTCTAATCTATCTTTACACCTACCTATCCCCATGATTTCTGATTTTGTTATGTTAATTTTTGACCCACTACCTCTCCCAAACTCTTGAAAAATTGTTATGATTTCTGTAATTGACCTATCATCTACAGGGAAGAAACTAGTGTTATCTGCATAGGCTGTGACCTTCACCTTTCCACCTCCAGGAATACGCAATCCTTTAACTTTGTTCTCCCTCTTAACTTTCTCTAGTAGAGGTTCAAATGCTAGAATGTAAAGATAAGGGGATAAAGGACACCCTTGTCTAACAGATCTATTGATTGGAATATCTTTTGAGAGTGTGTTGTTTATTATCAAATTACTAATGGGTGTCATGTATAAAATTCTGACCCAATTACAAAAATACTCCCCTAATGTGTTATGTTGTAATACTTTGTGTAAGTATGTGTGGTCTACCCTGTCAAAGGCTTTTTCTTAGTCTAGTGATAATATGCATGTTTGTATGTTTTTGTCATTTGAGTATTGTATGAGATCTCTAATGAAATGATTGTGGTTATGAATGTCCCTTCCTTTGATGCTGCATTGTTGATCTATGTGTATTAGGGTATTTAAATGTGGTTTCAATTTATTTGCTATTGTTTTTGTGAGAATTTTACAGTCTGTGTTAAGTAAAGATATGGGTCTATGATTTTTCAGCTGTGTTCTGTCTGTATCTTTTTTTGGTAAAAGTGTGATGTATGAAGTGTTCATTGACTGTGGTAATTCCTTGTTGTTGTAAGATTCTTCTAGGGTGGCATGTAATATTGGCCATAGTGTAGAGAAAAAAAACATGTAGAATTCTGTTGTTAAGCCGTCTGGTCCAGGTGTTTTGTTTTTATTCATGTTGGAGAGTGATGTTTTGATATCTGCTAATGTAATTGTTTTGTCCATTTCTTGTGTTTGATTTTCATTTAATTGTTGTGTAAAGGATAGATATTTATTTTGTATGTCTGAGTCTGTTTGTTCTGTTTCAAAAGGTTGTGTGTAGTATTTTACAAATGTGTTTACTATTTCTAACGTGTCGGTGTGTGTTTCCCCTTTTGTGTCTATGATTTGTCCTATCTGCTTTTTTGTACGTTTTGTTCTATTGTTAAAAAATTCTTTGTAGGTAATTCTGAGTTCTTTGTGAAAATTCTGGTACTTTTTGAGTGAGTGGATTGTTTGCCTTTTCTATTGGTATTAGGTCATTTAACTCCCTCTCTCTTTCTCTGATTTGTCTGTGTAGTTTTGTTGCAAAGTTTTGGGTGACATGTTTGATTGTGGATTTTAAAAGTTCCCAGTGTTTTCCTATGTTTGTTGTTGGTAGTGTGTTATACTGTTGTATTATTTTATTAATGATGTCTGTGTACTCATTGTTTTCTAATAGTGTATTGTTAAATTTCCAATGAGGCGACTTTTTATTACTGTTTGATCTAGTTGCATTTATTGTGATTTTTATCCCTTTGTGATCGGCACATTTTAATGTTTCTGAAATGTGTATTGCTTCCTTTATCGTGTCTATCTCTGGTACGTAAAATCTATCCAATCTTGACTTGGTGTTGAATGTGTTGTTTGTGAAAGTTGTTTCTTTCCCTTCTTTGTGTATTGTTCTGTATGCGTCTACCATGTTATATGTCTCTGTTATGTACTGTATTATTTCTGTTCGAGTTGTTTCTTCTAAGATTGTATCTTTCCTTTTTGGGTTGGTTGTGTCTAAGCTGCTTGTAATATAATTGAAATCCCCTCCTAAAATGACTTTTCCTCTTTTGTGTGAGTATCTGAGTGATTGTGCTAGTGTGTTGTAAAATAGTGGTTTTTTTATGTGCTGTGAAGGGGCGTATATGTTGACTAGTGTGTAATTGTCTCTCTTGTCTGTGATGTTGAGTGTGACCGTTCTACCCTCGCTATCCCTGTCTTTGTGAGTTATTTCCCATCTATCTGATGTCTGTACTATTCCTACTCCTTTACTGTGTTGTCCTAAACTGAAATGACTGTTCTTCCCGACTAGTGATTTTGTGTACATTTGTGCGTCATGTTCCATGTTTATGTTTGTCTCTTGTAACAAAATAAAATCTCACTTGTGTTTTTTGACTAGTTTTATTATGTGTTGTTCTGTATGTCTACTGCCTCTAATGTTAAGCCATAAAAGTATGAGTTGTGTAGTCCCCATGATTGTTTGGATAGCTCTAATGTTAAGCCATAAAAGTATGAGTTGTGTAGTCCCCACGATTGTTTGGATAGCTCTAATGTTAAGCGATAAAAGTAGGAGTTGTGTAGTCCCCACGATTGTTTGGATAGCTCTAATGTTAAGCGATAAAAGTAGGAGTTGTGTAGTCCCCACGATTGTTTGGATAGCTCTAAAGTTAAGCGATAAAAGTATGAGTTGTGTAGTCCCCACGATTGTTTGGATAGCTCTAATGTTAAGCGATAAAAGTATGAGTTGTGTAGTCCCCACAATTGTTTGGATAGCTCTAATGTTAAGCGATAAAAGTAGGAGTTGTGTAGTCCCCACGATTGTTTGGATAGCTCTAATGTTAAGCGATAAAAGTATGAGTTGTGTAGTCCCCACGATTGTTTGGATAGCTCTAATGTTAAGCGATAAAAGTATGAGTTGTGTAGTCCCCACGATTGTTTGGATAGCTCTAATGTTAAGCGATAAAAGTAGGAGTTGTGTAGTCCCCATGATTGTTTGGATAGCTCTAATGTTAAGCGATAAAAGTAGGAGTTGTGTAGTCCCCACGATTGTTTGGATAGCTCTAATGTTAAGCGATAAAAGTATGAGTTGTGTAGTCCCCATGATTGTTTGGATAGCTCTAATGTTAAGCGATAAAAGTATGAGTTGTGTAGTCCCCACGATTGTTTGGATAGCTCTAATGTTAAGCGATAAAAGTATGAGTTGTGTAGTCCCCACGATTGTTTGGATAGCTCTAATGTTAAGCGATAAAAGTATGAGTTGTGTAGTCCCCACGATTGTTTGGATAGCTCTAATGTTAAGCGATAAAAGTATGAGTTGTGTAGTCCCCATGATTGTTTGGATAGCTCTAATGTTAAGCTATAAAAGTATGAGTTGTGTAGTCCCCACGATTGTTTGGATAGCTCTAATGTTAAGCGATAAAAGTAGGAGTTGTGTAGTCCCCATGATTGTTTGGATAGCTCTAATGTTAAGCGATAAAAGTATGAGTTGTGTAGTCCCCACGATTGTTTGGATAGCTCTAATGTTAAGCGATAAAAGTATGAGTTGTGTAGTCCCCACGATTGTTTGGATAGCTCTAATGTTAAGCGATAAAAGTATCAGTTGTGTAGTCCCCATGATTGTTTGGATAGCTCTAATGTTAAGCGATAAAAGTAGGAGTTGTGTAGTCCCCATGATTGTTTGGATAGCTCTAATGTTAAGCGAGAAAAGTATGAGTTGTGTAGTCCCCACGATTGTTTGGATAGCTCTAATGTTAAGCGATAAAAGTAGGAGTTGTGTAGTCCCCACGATTGTTTGGATAGCTCTAATGTTAAGCGATAAAAGTATGAGTTGTGTAGTCCCCACGATTGTTTGGATAGCTCTAATGTTAAGCGATAAAAGTATGAGTTGTGTAGTCCCCATGATTGTTTTGATAGTGATGTTTTGATTAGCTTACGGGTGAAGTGGCGTTTTGTCTAGGGCTCCAGCTTCACCAACGTGTTTGTCTAGGGCTCCAGCTTCACCAACGTGTTTTGTCCAGGGCTCCAGCTTCACCAACGCGTTTTGTCTAGGGCTCCAGCTTCACCAACGTGTTTTGTCTAGGGCTCCAGCTTCACCAACGCGTTTTGTCTAGGGCTCCAGCTTCACCAACGTGTTTTGTCTAGGGCTCCAGCTTCACCAACGTGTTTTGTCTAGGGCTCCAGCTTCACCAACGCGTTTTGTCTAGGGCTCCAGCTTCACCAACGTGTTTTGTCTAGGGCTCCAGCTTCACCAACGTGTTTTGTTTTGGGCTCCAGCTTCACCAACGTGTTTTGTCAAGGGCTCCAGCTTCACCAACGCGTTTTGTCTAGGGCTCCAGCTTCACCAACGCGTTTTGTCTAGGGCTCCAGCTTCACCAACGCGTTTTGTCTAGGGCTCCAGCTTCACCAACGCGTTTTGTCTAGGGCTCCAGCTTCACCAACGCGTTTTGTCTAGGGCTCCAGCTTCACCAACGCGTTTTGTCTAGGGCTCCAGCTTCACCAACGCGTTTTGTCTAGGGCTCCAGCTTCACCAACGCGTTTTGTCTAGGGCTCCAGCTTCACCAACGTGTTTTGTCTAGAGCTCCTGCTTCACCAACGCGTTTTGTCTAGGGCTCCAGCTTCACCAACGTGTTTTGTCTAGGGCTCCAGCTTCACCAACGTGTTTTTTTTAGGGCTCCAGCTTCACCAACGTGTTTTGTCTAGGGCTCCAGCTTCACCAACGTGTTTTGTCTAGGGCTCCAGCTTCACCAACGTGTTTTGTCTAGGGCTCCAGCTTCACCAACGTGTTTTGTCTAGGGCTCCAGCTTCACCAACGTGTTTTGTCTAGGGCTCCAGCTTCACCAACGTGTTTTGTCTAGGGCTCCAGCTTCACCAACGTGTTTTGTCTAGGGCTCCAGCTTCACCAACGCGTTTTGTCTAGGGCTCCAGCTTCACCAACGTGTTTTGTCTAGGGCTACAGCTTCACCAACGTGTTTTGTCTAGGGCTCCAGCTTCACCAACGTGTTTTGTCTAGGGCTCCAGCTTCACCAACGTGTTTTGTCTAAGGCACCATCTTCACCAACGTGTTTTGTCTAGGGCTCCATCTTCACCAACGTGTTTTGTCTAGGTCTTCAGCTTCACCAACCTGTTTTGCAAGCAGTTCACGTGTTTCTGTATTGTTTGAGCGACGTGAGCTAACCGACGAGCTCTTCGTCGCCTCGATGTTAGTTTTACTAGGCAGGGGTGTGTCCATCTTACTATGTGTTATTATGTTATAATAATAAAACATTTATCAAATTTTAAATTATTTTCAATTTTCAACTATATTTTAACAAATGTAAATAAATTATATGCAAATTAAACAGAATCATTGACTATCTTCTGAGGACACAACGTCCACAGGAAACAATTCACGCTTTAAAACTTTGTTTGCTTCCTCCTCCATTTCCTCGTCACATATATGTCTTTTCATTGCCCGTACTGTTTTTGGGGTAGTCTTACATTTATTGTTGGAGGAGGACTCCCTTTTGTAACGGTCTCTGGATATGACCGACCGATCGGTGACTGATGCCGTTTATCTTTTTCTTTTCCCTTGTCTTCACCTTGTTCTTTTTCTTTTCATTTGCCTACCAGTGTCCACACCTCTTCATCGGACACCACAGATGGCTAGGGAATAGATACGGGGGCCGTACTGGCAGGTGCCATGGAGGCAGGAAATGGGGTTAGTACTGTGACCTCTGTTGATTCTTTTTCTGGACTTTGTGTAACCTCTATTGGTTTGCGGGACACCGCCTCTAAGTTATTTGAATTATTGCTCTTTTTGATGCATCGACTTTCCCAGTGATCCATAGACCCGCACTGGAAACACGCTTGCTTCCTGCCCGGTATTAACACTAAAATTTTCTTTTCTTTTACCATACCACACTCCAATATTATGTATTGTGGTATCTCCCTTCCTGGTTCTGGCCTTAGGTACACAGTCCATCTGTCGGAAAAGTTGCTGTGTGCATATGCTTCCACTTTTTCCTTGCTTAAGAAGGACATCATTTCTTCGACTCCGTCTTTGGGCAAGGTAGGAGGGACCCAATGAAGGATTACCTTTGTCCGTTCTTCCCCTCTCCGGCGTTGATGCATTTTCCATGCAAAGATGTGTAAAATTTCTTTTCCGCTGTTTCCTGTAACTTGAAAAACCACTTAAGAGTGTTTTCAAACTGATAAAGAGCTCTTATATCTCTGGCTCCAATGCCACATTCCTTAAGAAGGCTGCCAACAATGTCAACTGCCGTAGTCTTGTATGACTCTTTTCATGTCATGCTAATCACGAGCGTGTTTGGGTGATGTGCACTTGATATTGACACGCTCTTGACAGTGACACGTTGGGAATACATGACACTTAGTTTACAAAGTACGTTAATAGAAAACAAATACTCAGAATCCAATGAATTCACGAAATATAACTTACAAATAAGCGTTTCTTCAGAGAGCTTGATAAGAACAGATACTACACTTTGATCTTAGCGAAAAGGCCGAGAAACGAAATAAATATGTAATAAAAATACAAAGGGACATATTTTGTTACATAACAGTTTTCGGAATTAAAATATATATTTCCATTATAAATTGAAATTCATAGTTTAGAAAAAAAAAAGGCAAAAAAGACTTAGAAAAGCATAATTTCGCCAGATATTTCCTACATTTTGTTATCTTCTTATTGCAATATTGCAAAAACAAATCTGAAAAAAAAAATTATATTTATTATAAATCATTAAATATGTCTATATAAAGAAATAAAAATATAGCATTTATTTCCCTTGAAAACATATTGATGACAATTATTTATCCTTTAAAAACATTTTATTTAAAAGATATAATACATTTTAAAAAAAATATTGCTATAATATGGAATAACAAATTGAAATGCTTTTTTAATTATATGACTATAAAAGCTCTGAAGTTTTGGGGGACAATTAATTACTTTATACATGTTGAGTACATTTTTGGAAAAGTGTTATTTAAAGTATTGGACAAACTATCTGTTAGCTGGATAAAAAAGAAGTAAATGTGTAATAGCTAAAATCAAAGCTAAACAGTAATAATCAAGTAACAACTGTCACTGTAAGGAGTGTAGTGTTGTAGTAGTAGTCTCATTTAAGTTTAACTTTTCTACGCTACTAACACTGAAAAAACAATACCTACCATTTAGCGCCTACAGTATTTTTCTACCACAAGTGGCAAGTTTAAAATGTCAATGCAATGAAAATTGCGCACCATGAAAAAGCGGAAAAAATCATAGTTCTTAAAAAAATATAATGGGCGTCAAAGGGAACTAGTGAGGATATGTTTTCATGGGAAACTAGTGAGAATATGTTTTAATGGGTAACTAGTGAGGATATGTTTTCATTGGGGAACTAGTGAGGATATGTTTTCGTGGGGAACTAGTGAGGATATGTTTTAATGTGGAACTAGTGAGGATATGTTTTCATGGGAAACCAGTGAGGATATGTTTTCATGGGGAACTAGTGAGGATATGTTTTCATGGAGAACTAGTGAGGATATGTTTGAATGTGGAACCAGTGAGGATATGTTTTCATGGGGAACTAGTGAGGATATGTTTTCATGGAGAACTAGTGAGGATATGTTTGAATGTGGAACTAGTGAGGATATGTTGTAATGTGGAACTAGTGAGGATATGTTATAATCTGGAACTAGTGAGGATATGTTTTAATGTGGAAATAGTGAGGTTAAGTTTTCTTGGGGAACTAGTGAGGAAATGTTTTAATGGGGGAACTACTGAGGATATGTTTGAACGAGGAACTAGTGATGATATGTTTTCATGGAGAACTAGTGAGGATATGTTTTAATGTGGAACCAGTACGGATATGTCTCATGGGGAACTAGTGAGCTATGTTTTAATGTGAAACTAGTGAGGATATGTTTTAATGTGGAACTAGTGAGGATATGTTTTAATCGGGAACTAGTGAGGATATGTTTTAACGGGAACTGGTGAGGATATGTTTTAATCTAGATAAACATATATCTCACATTTTTCGCTCTGCATACACTGCTATCCGTCAGATCAGCTCCATCCGCCACTACCTCACAGTTAGTGCAACAAAAACCTTAGTCTGTGCTCTTGTTCTCTCTTGTCTTGACTACTGCAACTCTCTTCTGTCAGGCTCACCAAAACACTTCTTAGAAAGATTACAAAAGGTTCAAAACTCAGCTGCTAGGCTAGTTTTAAAGGCAAAAAAACGTGATCACGTCACACCACTACTACATTCACTTCATTGGCTCCCTGTACAAGCACGGATTGATTATAAACTCTTTGTTCTCTGCCACAACTTTTTCTCGAATTCCTGCCCTTCATATCTAACCGAAATTCTCTCTGTCTATTCACCCCTTCGTCAGCTTCGCTCCTCCGCAGACGATCGTATTCTTTCTGTCCCTAAGACTCGCACAAAAACATACTGTGAAAGATCTTTCTCTTACTGTGCCCCCAAACAATGGAATTCTCTTCCACTACACATCAGAAATATATCAACCATCACAGCCTTCAAAACTGCACTCAAAACACACCTCTTTAAACTTTACTATCCTGACTGATTCCCCCTCTGAAAGTTAAACGATGCTGCTGAGTGCCGTCCATGGCTTCACATGTAAATTGTTATGGAATGGTTGGTTTTTAATTTATATTTTTAAAGTTCATTTTAATTTGCATGTACAGCGTGGTGAGCCCAGCCCTAGGCTGGGGTACCACGCTATAGAAAACTACCCATAATAATAATAATAACTAGTGAGATATGTTTTAACGTGGAAATAGTGAGATATGTTTTAACGTGGAACTAGTGAGGATATGTTTGAAAGGGAACTGGTGAGGATATGTTTTAATCTGGAACTAGTGAGATATGTTTTAATGGGAACTAGTGAGATATGTTTTAACGGGGAACTAGTGAAGATATGTTTTCATGGTGAACTAGTGAGGATATGTCTCATCATCAGCAAATGAATTAGAAGTAAGAAATCGAGGTCAAACATAAACTTGAGAACATGATGATTAGCTTAATCCAATGAGCATAGCATTTAATGCTAATTTAGAATATTGGAATAGATCTTGAACTTATACATAATAGACATCAAATTTTACTAAAACAATTTCTTCAAACACTTACATTGTCAACACCAGAGAGAGAAACAATCCCATTTTTAATTATGTGCGGAAAATATTTTTTGGGTTAAGGAAATAATTTACCAGACGATGTTATGTGTCACATCAAACTTTTATTTTTTGTTATGAGAACATCCAGTTCCACGCCAGTTACCACACGCACAGGAGACGGTAAATGAGAACATCTATATCAACCCTCGTTACCTACATACTGGATATTGCCCATGACAACATCATGCACCACACAAGGTAACACAAACACTGGAATCTGTCCAGGATAGCATCATGCTCCCCACCATGTACCACCCACTGAAATTACCCTTATTTCACAAGAAATATTATACAATGGCGCTATCGACCAAATGTTGAAAATGTTATATCTTAAAATAGAAGAAAGCTTCCCGTCATTGCTAGACATGATTTCTCACTGGAGTTCTGACTCTGACAGTATCAAGAAAATATTTTAAACATTGTCAAAATCATTAATATTTATTTTATCTCTTTGCAACTCATGAATGTGTTGTCATGAAGTAAATTCTCATTTACATGAGTTTGTTAAAAAATTAATTAGGCCAATTAATCTCCCAACAATGTAATTGTATTTTATAAATACTGTATGATGTAATCATTTATTATAAAAAAAAATTACATGACCCCAAAGATAGTGTGGCAGTGATTTAAAGAATGTGTTAAACTATATTGATTAAGTCAAGAATTGTAAGAGATTTAATAAATGTTTAAGTGAGGAATATTAAGTGATGTGGGAATATTAATTTTATTTCTTATTCCTGAGATCCAACTTAGCTCTACAAAAAACATTATTTTTATCCATTAATTCCACCACACCCACTTTTAAAGTTCCCGCTAGTATTCTGCATGGGGATATCTCTCCACCGATTCCCACTTTAGCTAAGCATCGGGCGACGGTTAGACATATTTTTAATAGCTCACATTTAAGAGTCGGGGATCAGCTAATGATGTATACAGGGAGATGGGACGACCGATAACTTCAGTGAGCTATGTGTCAGGAGAGGTGTGAGAGAGAGAGAGAGTATTTTGGCTCTGCATCCTTACAAGTAAGGGACGAATTCGAGAGGACGAGTGGACTAGTACTTTCAAACAATTGACAACAAATTGTGTTCTTTGGTTTCTAATTTAAAAATAAATATGTATTTATTTTAAAATTTAAATTTCAAAGTTTCATAAAGGTAGCACAAATTATTTAGAAAAGTGTAATTATGCAATATAGTTCCAAAAAATTGTTATTTTCTTAATACATTATTTGCAAAATTACATTAACGAAACAAATGTTAAGAAATATGTATGTGTAATAAAATCACTTAATACATCTTTATTCAAAAATATAAAAGATTGCATTTATTGCCCTTGAAAAAATATGTAATGACATAATAATGCCTTTGAAACATTTTTTAAACAATCATATTAATTTATTTTTTATTTTTATAATATGAATCATAAAATAGAAATGATTTTTAGTTATATTACTGTAACAGGTTATTGTTACAGTCGTTAGTGGGGTTTGCCTCAGAATCAAATTCAGAGACTCCAGAAGGTGCAGAATTCTGCAGCACGCATTGTGTCGCGGAAAAAGAGATCTGACCACAACACCCCAGTTCTACGAGATCTCAATTGGGTTCCTATTAGTGAGCGCATTGATTACAAGATTCTGTCCTTGACGAACAGCTGCATAGAAGGCTCTGCACCGGAAAATCTGAAACAAATGCTTTATAAACATGTATCCTTAAAGAACCTGCGGTCCTCAACTCAGTCCTTACTGAAATTTCCTAGTGTGGATGAACACAGAAAAAAGTCGTACGTTGTGCGCTCTTTTGAAGCGGTAGCGCCAAAGTTATGGAATAGTTTACCTCCTTCTTTGAGGAGTATTGAAAAGGACAGAAAATCATTTAGGAAACAATTATATACTTTTTTGTTTAATAGATTTGAGTAAACCAGAGCACAGTGAGCATGCTAAAGTAGCATGGATATCAGCGTTATAGACGCATCCAATCAAATCAATCAATCAAACAAGCATTTCTATTTGATACGTCCATATTATAAATACTTTTTTTTATACATTTATTATATTGTTTTTTTTTCTTTAAATGCTCAAATTTCAAGAAAACGTTTAAGTCATAAATATGTTTTCAAGGGAAATAATGCTATAATTTATATCTCTCATATTGATATCTTTAAAGGATTTTATGAAACATAAAGATTTTTAAATGTTTGAAGAAAAAATGCACTTTTACAATTAGTGTATTACGAAAATGATAAAAGTTAGGATAAATATTGCGTAATTATACTTTTCTAACTCTCATTAGCTGCTTTCAAGAAACTTTAATTTTTTAATTATAATATAAATATATATGTAATTTTCAAAGCTAACTCAAATGTTCGATTTGCTCTGTTCTGAACGTGCGAGAAGGAAATGTATCGCCGGTTCGCACATACGCGGATGCGCTGACAAGGGGACCACCATCAACAACAAGGAGACCACTACCCATGTCAGCACCAACATCTCCTACACAACAGGAAAATCCGCCCCCAGGGGCTGCAACATCTCCTACAACACGGGGAACAAAAAAGCGTCCTTCAGATGGACAAAACACCGGAGAGAAGAAAAAGGTTTTTAAATGCAACCTTTTCCCCGGAGACGTTCCCGCATTTACAGAAGACGACACGTCTTCTGAAGATGAATCAAATTATGTCATAGACTTTTAATTTAAAGTTTATCCAAAATAATTGAATTTAGAAAATAACATATAGTCTCTTCAATGCATCACTATCCAAACAATCATGGAGACTACACAACTCATACTTTTATCAGTAAACATTAGAAGCTGTAAAAATAAGGAACATCACATTATTAACATAGTCAAAAAACACAAATGTGATTTTATTTTTTTACAAGAGACAAATATAAACACAGAAGATGACGCTCTAAAGTATACAAAATCTTTAGGCATGAAAAACAGTCACTTCAGTTTAGGCAGATATTGTAAAGGAGTAGGAATAGTACAGACATCAGATAGATGGGAAATAACTCACAAGGACAGGGATAGCGAAGGAAGAATGGCCACTCTCAACATTACAGACAAGAGAGACACTTACACACTAGTCAATATATACGCCCCTTCACAGCACATAGAACAACCACTATTTTACAACACACTAGTTCAAACACTTCAATACTCACACAAACGAGGAAAGCTCATTTTAGGTGGGGATTTCAATTATATAACAAGCGGTTTAGATACAACAAACCCAAAAAGAAAAGATAAAATTTTAGAAGAAACAACACAAACAGAAATTATACAATACATAACAGAGACATATAACATGGTAGAAGCATACAGAACACTACACAAGGGAGGTAAAGAAACTACATTTACGAGCAACACGTTTAACACCAAGTCAAGAATTGATAGATTCTATATACCAAAAATAGATACAATAAATGAAGCAAAACACATTGCAGAAACACTACATTTTACAGATCACAAAGGCGTGAAAATTACAATAAATACAACAAGATCAAACATCATTAAAAAATCTCCACATTGGAAATTTAACAATACACTTTTAGAAAATAGTCAGTACACAGATATCATTAATAATCTTATACAACAATATAGCACACTACCAACTAAAAACATAGGACAACATTGGGAACTTTTAAAATCCACAATCAAACATTTCACACAAAATTTTGCGACACGCTTACAAAGACAACTAAGAGAAAGAGAAAAGGAATTAGAAATACTCATACCAACGGAGAAAGCAAACAATCCTTTCAGCCACAATATACAAGAACTAGAAGAAGAACTAGACACAATAAAACAACATAAATACAATGGTGCACATGTTAGGAGCAGAACTTTCCCCAACAACCAAGAGGCACCTACAAAGATCTTTTTAACAATAGAACAAAACATACAGAAGAGTAGACAGATAGGACAAATTATTGATACAGAAGGTGAAACACACACTGACACTCCAATGATAGTAAACTCATTTGAAAAATACTACACACAACTTTTTGGAAAAGAAAAAACTGATTCAGATATACAAGATAAGTACACAAAATTTACACAAAAACTTAATACAAATCAAACACAAGAAATGGACAAAACCATAACATTAGCAGACATGAAAACATCATTGTTCAGCATGAATAAAAACAAAACACCTGGACCAGATGGTCTAACAAGAGAGTTCTACCTTTTCTTTTTCAAAACACTAGGACCAATTTTGCATGCCACACTAGAAGAAGCTTACAGCAACAAGGAGTTACCACACTCAATGAATACTTCATACATTACGCTTTTACCAAAAAAAGATACAGACAGAACACAGCTGAAAAATCATAGACCCATATCTTTACTTAACACAGACTATAAAATTCTCACAAAAACACTAGCAAACAAATTAAAACCACATTTAAATACTCTAATACACATAGATCAACAATGCAGCATCAAAGGAAGGGACATTTATAACCACAATCATTTCATTAGAGACCTTATTCAATATTCAAATGACAAAAACATCCAAACTTGCATATTATCCCTAGATCAAGAAAAAGCCTTTGATAGGGTAGACCACACATACCTACATAAAATATTACAACACAACAAACTAGGGGAGTATTTTTGTAACTGGGTTAAAATTTGTTACAAGTCCCCCATTAGTAATCTCATGATAAACAACACACTTTCTAAAGACATTAAAATTGACAGATCAGTTAGACAAGGGTGTCCTTTATCCCCTTACCTTTATATCCTATCATTTGAACCCCTGCTGGAGAGAGTTAGAAGGGAGGAGAGTATTAAAGGAGTAGGGATCCCTGGGGGTGGGGAGAAAAAGGTCATTGCTTATGCAGATGACACTATTTTTTTTCCTACTAATGATAAGTCAATTTCCAATATAATATCAAGATTTCAAGATTTTGGGAGAGGTAGTGGATCTAAAATAAACATCACTAAATCTGAAATTATGGGGATTGGTAGATGGAGAGATAGATTAGATTTCCCTTTAGGAATAGTAAAGAAGGATAGTCTTAGGATATATGGTATTTATTTTTCAAACAAACAGACTCAAACTAACACAGAAACATGGCAAAATATTGAACAATCTATAAAAAACATAATTGACAGACACAAATACACAGCACACACAATTTTTGGTAGGAGCACAATCATAAACACATATGTAATTCCCAAAACAATATACACAGGGAACATATGGGGGCCTCCACCAACAATTTTAAAACAAATCAACTTACATATCAGGAATTATATATTTCAAGGAACAATACAAAACATTAAACATACAACATTAATCCAATCTAAATTAGAAGGAGGAATTAATTTACAAGACATACAAACAAAACTACAGGCACTTAAAATCAAATTTATAGGACAAGCCATTAGAAAGAAGGAGGAAAACATATTTACCCATTATTACATGGGGATAAGGTTAGGACAGTTAATAAAAATTGACAACAGCACACCACATTACATAGGTAGAAAACAATCTGATTTTCACATGGCATGCACCCAAGCATTAAAAGGCAACGAAACACTTATACACAAAACAACCAAAGAGATCTACACACATTTAATAAAGAGACAGGCGACACCACTCTACAATAGAATAAAATGGACACATACTTATGGAACAATAAACACTGTGAATACATTTAAAAATACACACATTAAAGAAATAGATAATAAAGACAAAGAAATAACATATAGACTCATATACAACATGACACCAGTCTCATCAAGACTATACAAGGACCGAGCTAGGCACATAGAATGTCCACTGTGCAGGACAGGGGCTGATGAGACCGAACACCATTTGTATCTGACATGCAACACAATCTTACAGACTAAATGTACACTTAAACAAATCATACAAGCAGGTACAGTTCACACAGTAGATATAGACAGAGCCATAACACTAAACACAATACCAGAATCCAAAAACAAGAAACAACACACAATAAGTCTCATATTACTTTCACAATACAGAAAACATGTATGGCACCATAGACTTAAGGCTTTTTTTCACAAACATAATTACACAAACATTACATTAGAAACACTTTTTAGATTTAAAATACAAAACGTAATTGAAAACAAAATTTAAGACAATATAATGACTGAGAAATACAAAAAAAAAAAAAAAAAAAAAAAAAAAAAAAAAAAAAAAAAAAATGTTATTTACATGCCTATAATTTTTAAAAAGGAGGCTAATCCTATCACATACAGTAGAACCTTGCATGCGCTATTTTATTTTAGGTAGAAACAAATGAGACACACACATATATAGATATTATGGAGAGGCAGCCATATTGAAAGGACGTGCGATGAGCTTGTGCCATAGTAGAAGTGTGTTATGGTTGTGAGGACTGTAGTAAAGATAGTGAACACATATATATTTTGGATATCCTGAATTGTAAATGAAGTTGATGATGTATAAAACGAATACTGTATTATGGTAATAAAGTGTCTATTTAAAAGAGAAGTGACTCGGTGATTCATTTGACTTGACTACGTTGATAATGTAAATGTCTTGATGTGGCATTGAATGTTATAATATGCAGCTTTATAGACTAACTATCAACGCTGTATCAACAACAATGGAGTGAACGGTTACAATACGTAATGGAGTACATCAAAAATTTGCTAATATCTATATTTTAAAAAGCAACATGCCATCATATAAGTTATACATAACATGTTTGATACATTGTCGCTTAATACCGTGTTATTAAAGTTTCTAAACACGTGAAGTTGGTAAAAATAAATTAAAAAAAAAAAAAGATACATGCGAAAAACTAAAGTAAGAAATCTGCTCATCATCAAAATCTGCCAAATTTCGTATCAGTGCGAGATATATACTTGAATTATGTAAGCCTCTAACAAGATTGGCTTTAAATATTCGGATAATCGAATATATTTCAAGGCATAATTTACTTGTTTATTTAATGACAATCTAAATGTTTTTTTTATAAAGTATATGTTTTATTGTATTGTACTTAGTTTTGCCCTAGGGGGCTCTTGACTTGCCCCGGGGGACAGTGTTCCCTTCTACGAGTAATGCTTGCAAGAAACACTGGTAGAGAGTAGATACAATGACGTTATTTTTAATGATTTTACTTTTTTTACAGTAACATTTCATCAATTATTTCACATAAACCCATACCTCGCTTTACCGCCTAGATACGTTCAGGAAAAGTTGACCGTAAAGCGAAAAGCCGTATAATGAATCAATACTTTTGATATAAACCCATACAAATTTAATTAGATATGTTCCAATTTTTTTATAAAATAATATAGTCGTTTGTTCATAAATCCTTTTATTCTTTTCATTTCCTATATAAAAATAAAAAGGAACAAAACATTGTAATAGTAAACAGAAATTTAAAAAAATAAACATATACATTAAAAAACAAAAGAAATCATATGCACATATTTATACATCAAATAAAATGTTTAGAAACTTTAGAATCTGATGAACATTAACACGAAAAATCATCTCCCATCCCCACTTTCCGCTGTTGTGGATTGACCCAGTTGAAACTATTGGTGCAAAGTTGTCTACTTCGCCTTGCTTTCTGTTTCTTTTAAAAGAGTTTTGTAACAGGCAATTGCTGAATTTAATCTTCTAGACACTTTACCGCTGCGTTCTTCGTCGGGATCATTTTGAAGAAGGATGTTCATTCCCTGCTCAAAATATGAAAGTGCATTTGATAGGTTCTTTGCAGTTAGCTGTTTGCAGACAGCAGGCTCTGGCTCTGGCTCTTCATCAAGTGCTTGTTGTGTATCAAACTGGATCAGTTCCTCGTTTGAAAGAGGTTCTCTGTAAGGGTAGTAGCTGAAACTAAAGAGAGTGTATCCATTGGCCGTATAATGAAACATTGTGGGCCGTTAACCGAAAAAGTGCCAAAATTTAAGAAGGCGGTAATAGCGAAATGCCGTATAAAGAGCGGTCGAATAGCGAGATTTAGGTGTACTATAATTTTGGTTGTGGAAAATTCAGCTTTATTGGCCATTGATGACAGTCTTTGTAAGTTAAGCTTTGAAGACCAGGACAGGATTATTCTAAATAAAATAAAGTTAATGTAAAAATAGAGAACTTATTAACGTTTCTACAGTTCCCAAACACATTTAAGGCATGACCTACGATTATTAATTTTTATTGTCATTGTTATTGTAACAAAAAGACATTCATGGTGGAAGTCTGGGGGAGCTGAAGGGGTGACACGATGAGTTTACAGCAACAGGTGTCACCGACCCTAGCTACGTCCCTGTTACATAAACTATTGTTCTCTTTAAATTGTTCTGTTCTTGTACAAATCCATTTAGCTGGGAAATCTATAGCAATGCATTCTGTCTCTATAATTAAGTTGAATATATTGAAGAAGCATACCGTATGAGTTATCATATGGACGTGCTCAGAGTTTTTAATTAACTTACTTCACATGGACAGTGTATGAGAACAACTAGTTCCACCTTAGTTACCACACACGCTGGAGACAGTGTATGAGAACATCTAGTTCCACGCCAGTTACCACACACACTGGAGACGGTGTATGAGAACATCTAGTTCCACCCTAGTTACCTCACACACTGGAGACAGTGTATGAGAACATCTAGTTTCACGCCAGTTACCACACACACTGGAGACGGTGTATGAGAACATCTAGTTCCACGCCAGTTACCACACACACTGTAGACGGTGTATGAGAACATCCAGTTCCACGCCAGTTACCACTCACTGGAGACTGTCAATGTGAACATCCTGTTCCACCCTAGTTACCAAACACACTGGAGACTGCCTATAAGAACATCTAGTTCCACGCCAGTTACCACACACCCTGTAGACGGTCTATGAGAACGTCCATATCCACCCTCGTTACCTACATACTGGAAATTGCCCATGATAACATCATGCACCACACAAGGTACCACAAACACTGGAATCTGTCCAGGATAGCATCATGCACCACACAAGGTAACACAAACACTGGAATATGTCCAGGATAGCATCATGCTACACACAAGGTAACACAAACACTGGAATCTGTCAGTAGTGACTTTATTTTTAAAGAAGTATTAATAATGTTAAGTATCCTTAACTAAATTCTGTGTTCATTAGTTTCGTTTCAACATTTGGATTATTATGCCTTTTTCAAAGCTGTAGTTCACTTGAATTCGATCTCTACATCAAGGGATATAATGACAATGAATATTCAGTAGGCTGTTTTTCATTTCCCCCCCAGTTTAAATGCATAACATAAGATTATTCTCAGCTATAAAAATTCCATTATTCTATTCTTTGTTAAAAATATATTTCAATAATTGTGATTCACATTCATTTATGTTGTAAATAATATGTTAAAGACCTCGTATGTGTCTGTTGTATGGCAATATACTTATATGTACTTTTATAATTTTCAATTCTTTCTATTAAATTTGCTTTTGTTCGTGGTTTACTGGCACAATCTTCGGACGGCTAATTGACCCACTACTAATTAAACTTTCGTTTTGACGGCTAGTTGACCCACTGCTAATTAAACTTTTGATCTGACGGCTAGTTGACCCACTGCTAATTAAACTTTCGATCTGACGGCTAGTTGGCCCACTGCTAATTAAACTTTCGATCTGACGGCTAGTTGACCCACTGCTAATTAAACTTTCGATCTGACGGCTAGTTGACCCACTGCTAATTAAACTTTCGAACTGAAATGTTGCACATTTACTTGCGGCCCATGACACCAGTTTCTAAAAGTTATACCCCGAAAAATAGGTAACTCCATTAATTTAGGGTAACTTGAAAAAAAAATCCTGATATCTGCGCTAAATGAGATTGCGTTTAGTTCGAAATATTGTCTTTTGATTTTAGAAATATTTGGAGAAATAAATATGTAATGTAAAATCTGGTGAGTCGTTAGAATATTAATATAGCTCAAGGGCGTGAACAAGTGAGGTTGGAGAGAGAACTAATTGGGATTCTTATAAAGTGCATTAATTGTATGAATGTTTGTCAAATCTCACATTTTAAATTGATTTTGACAATAAGGGGACTTAAATGCATTTAGCATTACGGTCTACTAATACAGTCATTTCAAGAAAACATGCACACAACAATTACGTCAAATGACGCGGTCTTTAAGTCATTCCTAGTCAGCCACAGATTAAAACAATGTTCTATTCTAGAATCCAACGGTCTTCTCAATTTTCTTCTTGATTCTTCTATAATTTTCCTTCCAATTTCTGATGTTAGACTGTTCAATATCGCCCACCTTCATGCGAAGTCCAAGTTAATTAGAAGTACTACTAATTCGTAAACTCCTCTTCACTGACAAAAATTACGTCACATAGCAACTTGAAGAAGGACACTGAAACCAAATGTATCGAGACACAGAAATACTCAAACATGAATATTTACCAAATTCGTCACTAGCATCGCCTCTAAACATTTATGCCAGATTGACATTCAGCACAAGGTCTTTTACATGTCTATGCTTACACGGTTTTCTACGTGAGGAATTCACTTGCTCAGTATTTTATGTTTTGAATTTTATAGCTAAATGGGACGAAATTGTTTGGACTGCTCAGTATTTGATGTTTTGATATTCATAGTTGAACGATACTTCTTAAAATCTCTTCCAATACTCTCACTAAGTCTTCAAATGTTTGTTACGATCAATGCGTCTGTGACTTCATGTGAGCTGATTTTTTTTCAAAACAAAGACTTTTCAAATCTATTTACGCTACACCATGTGACAGTCAGGGCTTTGTGATCTGGTTCTACTATCAATTGAAGGTGATGCGGTTAATGATATTGATTTTGATAAAGTCGTTAACAGGTTGGCAGTTTTAAAGATGAAGAAAAGCAAATATCAAGTAAAGTAAATGCAATGTTAATCTAACTATAACTTAACGTTGTTACAGTTCTAAATTAAATTTACCACTTAAAATTTTTATTTACTTTTGGGTTGTTTTTTGTCTTTGTTATACTTGTACTTATTTTAATAAAAATAAATTCATTATAGAGGTCCTAGAAAAGGGGAGGGGGAGGAGGGGGGAAGTTTATCGCACCCGATGACGTCAACCCTCGCGACCAAATGATATTAAGCAATCAAGGGGGATAATTGTACTATTGTCCTTTTTGGTGAGGGACCGAAGCATTGGGGCCTGAAGGGCAAGGGGAGATGGGAGAACATAGACATCGAATTAGACAATTTTCCAATTAATATATATTTAAATTAATGATTTCGTAAATAATTTACAGGAGTATGAATTTCAAAAATACTGACTATTCATTTGTTTTATATCCCTAGAAGCAGGGATCGATGCCTGGTGGACTCCAGCCTTACAGAAGACAGATTGGTCTACTTGTTGTTGCGACAAGAAGAAAGCATCTGGTTAAGCATATTTAATGTTTTATATAATTCTTTTAAAACTGTAAATATAATGTTTTGATCTAAATAATAAAATAGACAAAAAAATAATTTTTTAACAATTTTAAAGACATTTGCTAATTTTTTTTATTAAGAAAGTTAAATAAATTTAAAAGGAAAAATAAAAAAAATTAATTTGTTACAACAAAAATTTCAATGATATCTTTTCAAATATGTTGTAACAGAAAGCGATTATTTCCCTTAAACAACACCAATATAATAAGCAAAGTAAATCCTCTATATAACTTTCAGAAACGACACCTAATTTATTATGTTAATATACTTTCTAACGTGAAATTAAATATAAAACAAATACATATGATTTACTTATGAAACATGATATGAAACACATTATAAGATAGGCTAAAAGATTAAGATGGCTGTCAAGGATTGTCACTGGCTATTTCTTACGTCTCGTCATCGCTCTGTATTGGCATCCATTCACTGTCAACATGACCACACCCTTGACATGATTTATCTCAACTAGACTCAAATAATGGCTGACTATTCCTGAAATATATAAGGCAATCACCTACACTATTTGCTATCTGCAGAGTCCTACTTAACTATATTCCGTAGTCTTCATGATATAGCTAAATGTCTACATACCATATCAATCAGTACCACAAACTACCAAAAACCTTCTATATTCAGACGCCGTACATGATCATAACACTATGTGGATTATTTTTTTTATGTCACCATTATATGTCAGTTATATGTGACGGTTAAGTGTCAGAGTAATATATCATGTTTTTATGTCAGGGTGATTTCTCATAGTGATACTTGAGGGTTATATGTCACTGTTATATGTCAGGGTTATATGTCACAGTTATTTTCGTCAGTTTTTCTCAAACTTATATGTCAAGGTCAACTTTCGGTTTATTATAGTTTGCGGCTGAAACAGAAAAGTTAAGATTTAGTTTATTTTCGGTTTCGGCTGAAAGAGATTGAGGCTTTCGGTGTTCTACCAGTTGTCAGTTTGTCACCCTGTCTGTCGGTCTTCTACCAGTTGTCAGTTTGTCACCCTGTCTGTCGGTCTTCTACCAGTTGTCAGTTTGTCACCCTGTCTGTCGGTGTTCTACCAGTTGTCAGTTTGTCACCCTGTCTGTCGGTGTTCTATCAGTTGTCATTTTGTCACACTGTTTGTCGGTGTTCTATCAGTTGTCAGTTTGTCACTCTGTCCGTCGGCTGGAGAACGGTAATTTTTTATAGAATTTTTAATTATATTTTTAAAAAAAAAAATTAAAAATTGGGAACCTTAGGTTTATTCGAAACATTCATTTGTGAAATACATTTTGATTTTTCATTATATTGCTCTTAAACTTCGTTAGAGTCAAAGGTCAATATAGTGTGGGGGGGGGGAACTATGGGATTGTTAATATTACCTTAAATATGTTTTAAAACATATATTTATTCGATGTATAGATTACCTATATTTACTCATAAGATATAATTACTGCCATGTTTTCACTCTTATTTATTTAATGTCTTTTAACAAAGACAAACGTTGAATCTAAATGATTTGCCCAACATACCATTAAATTGCACTTGTACCAGTGGTGAAACTAAATGATTTGCCCAACATACCATTAAATTGCACATGTACCAGCGGTGAAACTAAATGATGTGTCCAGAATATCATTTTATTGCACATATACCAGCTGTGAAACTAAATGATTTGCCCAACATACCATTAAATTGCACATGTACCAGCGGTGAAACTAAATGATTCGCCCAACATTGAAATAAATTGCACATATACCAGCGGTGAAACTAAATGATTTGTCCAGAATATCATTTTATTGCACATATACCAGCTGTGAAACTAAATGATTTGCCTAACATACCATTCAATTGCATATATACCAGCTGTGAAACTAAATGATTTGTCCAGAATATCATTTTATTGCACATATACCAGCTGTGAAACTAAATGATTTGCCCAACATACCATTAAATTGCACATGTACCAGCGGTGAAACTAAATGATTTGTCCAGAATATCATTTTATTGCACATATACCAGCTGTGAAACTAAATGATTTGCCTAACATACCATTCAATTGCATATATACCAGCTGTGAAACTAAATGATTTGTCCAGAATATCATTTTATTGCACATATACCAGCTGTGAAACTAAATGATTTGCCTAACATACCATTCAATTGCATATATACCAGCTGTGAAACTAAATGATTTGTCCAGAATATCATTTTATTGCACATATACCAGCTGTGAAACTAAATGATTTGCCTAACATACCATTCAATTGCACATATACCAGCTGTGAAACTAAATGATTTGCCTAACATACCATTCAATTGCACATATACCAGCTGTGAAACTAAATGATTTGCCTAACATACCATTCAATTGCACATATACCAGCTGTGAAACTAAATGATTTGCCTAACATACCATTCAATTGCACATATACCAGCTGTGAAACTAAATGATTTGCCTAACATACCATTCAATTGCACATATACCAGCTGTGAAACTAAATGATTTGCCCAACATACCATTCAATTGCACATATACCAGCTGTGAAACTAAATGATTTGCCCAACATACCATTCAATTGCATATATACCAGCTGTGAAACTAAATGATTTGCCCAACATACCATTCAATTGCACATATACCAGCTGTGAAACTAAATGATTTGCCTAACATACCATTCAATTGCACATATACCAGCTGTGAAACTAAATGATTTGCCTAACATACCATTCAATTGCACATATACCAGCTGTGAAACTAAATGATTTGCCTAACATACCATTCAATTGCACATATACCAGCTGTGAAACTAAATGATTTGCCTAACATACCATTCAATTGCACATATACCAGCTGTGAAACTAAATGATTTGCCCAACATACCATTCAATTGCACATATACCAGCTGTGAAACTAAATGATTTGCCCAACATACCATTCAATTGCATATATACCAGCTGTGAAACTAAATGATTTTCCCAACATACCATTCAATTGCACATATACCAGCTGTGAAACTAAATGATTTGCCTAACATACCATTCAATTGCACATATACCAGCTGTGAAACTAAATGATTCGCCCAACATACCATTCAATTGCACATATACCAGCTGTGAAACTAAATGATTTGCCTAACATACCATTCAATTGCACATATACCAGCTGTGAAACTAAATGATTCGCCCAACATACCATTCAATTGCACATATACCAGCTGTGAAACTAAATGATTTGCCCAACATAACATTCAATTGCACATATACCAGCTGTGAAACTAAATGATTTGCCCAACATACCATTCAATTGCACATATACCAGCTGTGAAACTAAATGATTTGCCTAACATACCATTCAATTGCACATATACCAGCTGTGAAACTAAATGATTTGCCTAACATACCATTCAATTGCACATATACCAGCTGTGAAACTAAATGATTTGCCCAACATACCATTCAATTGCACATATACCAGCTGTGAAACTAAATGATTTGCCTAACATACCATTCAATTGCACATATACCAGCTGTGAAACTAAATGATTTGCCTAACATACCATTCAATTGCACATATACCAGCTGTGAAACTAAATGATTTGCCTAACATACCATTCAATTGCACATATACCAGCTGTGAAACTAAATGATTTGCCTAACATACCATTCAATTGCACATATACCAGCTGTGAAACTAAATGATTTGCCTAACATACCATTCAATTGCACATATACCAGCTGTGAAACTAAATGATTTGCCTAACATACCATTCAATTG
Organism: Omphiscola glabra; assembly: GCA_964017045.1. Classification (NCBI taxonomy): domain Eukaryota; kingdom Metazoa; phylum Mollusca; class Gastropoda; family Lymnaeidae; genus Omphiscola; species Omphiscola glabra. Next base: position 31,988,765 of record OZ024805.1, read on the forward strand.
CACATATACCAGCTGTGAAACTAAATGATTTGCCTAACATACCATTCAATTGCACATATACCAGCTGTGAAACTAAATGATTTGCCCAACATACCATTCAATTGCACATATACCAGCTGTGAAACTAAATGATTTGCCTAACATACCATTCAATTGCACATATACCAGCTGTGAAACTAAATGATTTGCCTAACATACCATTCAATTGCACATATACCAGCTGTGAAACTAAATGATTTGCCTAACATACCATTCAATTGCACATATACCAGCTGTGAAACTAAATGATTTGCCTAACATACCATTCAATTGCACATATACCAGCTGTGAAACTAAATGATTTGCCTAACATACCATTCAATTGCACATATACCAGCTGTGAAACTAAATGATTTGCCTAACATACCATTCAATTGCACATATACCAGCTGTGAAACTAAATGATTTGCCTAACATACCATTCAATTGCACATATACCAGCTGTGAAACTAAATGATTTGCCTAACATACCATTCAATTGCACATATACCAGCTGTGAAACTAAATGATTTGCCTAACATACCATTCAATTGCACATATACCAGCTGTGAAACTAAATGATTTGCCTAACATACCATTCAATTGCACATATACCAGCTGTGAAACTAAATGATTTGCCTAACATACCATTCAATTGCACATATACCAGCTGTGAAACTAAATGATTTGCCTAACATACCATTCAATTGCACATATACCAGCTGTGAAACTAAATGATTTGCCTAACATACCATTCAATTGCACATGTACCAGCTGTGAAACTAAATGATTTGCCTAACATACCATTCAATTGCACATGTACCAGCTGTGAAACTAAATGTATTGATGCGTAATAAGGCTTAAGTCATGAAAACAATTAGTAATTATCATGTTTCCATCCAGATTCTAAAAAAATATATATAATCTTATTAGGCTGACTACTGAAACAATCACTATGGTCTAGTAGGCTGACTACTGCAACAATCACTATGGTCTAGTTGGCTGACTACTGCAGAAATCAATATGGTCTAGTAGGCAGACCACTGCAACAATCACTATGGTCTAGTAGGCAGACCACTGCAACAATCACTATGGTCTAGTAGGCTGACCACTGCAACAATCACTATGGTCTAGTAGGCTGACCACTGCAACAATCAATATGGTCTAGTAGGCTGACCACTGCAACAATCACTATGGTCTAGTAGGCTGACCACTGCAACAATCACTATGGTCTAGTAGGCTGACCACTGCAACAATCACTATGGTCTAGTAGGCTGACCACTGCAACAATCACTGTGGTCTATCAGGATGACCACTGCAACATTCACTCTGGTCTATCAGGATGACCACTGCAACAATCACTGTGGTCTATCAGGATGACCACTGCAACAATCACTATGGTCTAGTAGGCTGACCACTGTAACAATCACTATGGTCTAGTGGGCTGCCCACTGCAACAATCACTGTGGTCTATCAGGATGACCACTGCAACAATCACTATGGTCTAGTAGGCTGACCACTGTAACCATCAATATGGTCTAGTGGGCTGCCCACTGCAACAATAACTGTGGTCTATCAGGATGACCACTGCAACAATAATTGTGGTATATCAGTATGACCACTGCAACAATCACTGTGGTCTATCAGGATGACCACTGCAACAATCACTGTGGTCTAGTGGGCTGCCCACTGCAACGCTCACTGTGGTCTAGTGGGCTGCCCACTGCAACAATCACTGTGGCCTAGTGGGCTGCCCACTGCAACAATCACTGTGGTCTATCAGGATGACCACTGCAACAATCACTGTGGTCTATCAGGATGACCACTGCAACAATCACTATGGTCTAGTAGTCAGACCACTGCAACAATCACTGTGGTCTAGTAGGCTGACCACTGCAACAATCACTATGGTCTAGTAGGCTGACCACTGCAACAATCAATATGGTCTAGTAGGCTGACCACTGCAACAATCACTATGGTCTAGTAGGCTGACCACTGCAACAATCACTATGGTCTAGTAGGCTGACCACTGCAACAATCACTATGGTCTAGTAGGCTGACCACTGCAACAATCACTATGGTCTAGTGGGCTGCCCACTGCAACAATCACTATGGTCTAGTAGGCTGACTACTGCAACAATCACTATGGTCTAGTGGGCTGCCCACTGCAACAATCACTATGGTCTAGTAGGCTGACTACTGCAACAATCACTATGGTCTAGTAGGCTTACTACTGCAACAATCACTATGGTCTAGTAAGCTGACTACTGCAACAATCACTATGGTCTAGTAAGCTGACTACTGCAACAATCACTATGGTATAGTGGGCTGCCCACTGCAACAATCACTGTGGTCTAGTAGGCTGACTACTGCAACAATCACTATGGTCTAGTAGGCTGACTACTGCAACAATCACTATGGTCTAGTAAGCTGACTACTGCAACAATCACTATGGTGTAGTAGGCTGACTACTGCAACAATCACTATGGTCTATTAGGCTGACTACTGCAACAATCACTATGGTCTAGTTGGCTGACTACTGCAGAAATCAATATGGTCTAGTAGGCAGACCACTGCAACAATCACTATGGTCTAGTAGGCAGACCACTGCAACAATCACTATGGTCTAGTAGGCTGACCACTGCAACAATCACTATGGTCTAGTAGGCTGACCACTGCAACAATCAATATGGTCTAGTAGGCTGACCACTGCAACAATCACTATGGTCTAGTAGGCTGACCACTGCAACAATCACTATGGTCTAGTAGGCTGACCACTGCAACAATCACTATAATCTAGTAGGCTGACCACTGCAACAATCACTGTGGTCTATCAGGATGACCACTGCAACAATCACTCTGGTCTATCAGGATGACCACTGCAACAATCACTGTGGTCTATCAGGATGACCACTGCAACAATCACTATGGTCTAGTAGGCTGACCACTGTAACAATCACTATGGTCTAGTGGGCTGCCCACTGCAACAATCACTGTGGTCTATCAGGATGACCACTGCAACAATCACTATGGTCTAGTAGGCTGACCACTGTAACAATCAATATGGTCTAGTGGGCTGCCCACTGCAACAATAACTGTGGTCTATCAGGATGACCACTGCAACAATAACTGTGGTCTATCAGTATGACCACTGCAACAATCACTGTGGTCTATCAGGATGACCACTGCAACAATCACTGTGGTCTAGTGGGCTGCCCACTGCAACGCTCACTGTGGTCTAGTGGGCTGCCCACTGCAACAATCACTGTGGCCTAGTGGGCTGCCCACTGCAACAATCACTGTGGTCTATCAGGATGACCACTGCAACAATCACTGTGGTCTATCAGGATGACCACTGCAACAATCACTATGGTCTAGTAGTCAGACCACTGCAACAACCACTATGGTCTAGTAGGCTGACCACTGCAACAATCACTATGGTCTAGTAGGCTGACCACTACAACAATCAATATGGTCTAGTAGGCTGACCACTGCAACAATCACTATGGTCTAGTAGGCTGACCACTGCAACAATCACTATGGTCTAGTAGGCTGACCACTGCAACAATCACTATGGTCTAGTAGGCTGACCACTGCAACAATCACTATGGTCTAGTGGGCTGCCCACTGCAACAATCACTATGGTCTAGTAGGCTGACTACTGCAACAATCACTATGGTCTAGTGGGCTGCCCACTGCAACAATCACTATGGTCTAGTAGGCTGACTACTGCAACAATCACTATGGTCTAGTAGGCTTACTACTGCAACAATCACTATGGTCTAGTAAGCTGACTACTGCAACAATCACTATGGTCTAGTAAGCTGACTACTGCAACAATCACTATGGTATAGTGGGCTGCCCACTGCAACAATCACTGTGGTCTAGTAGGCTGACTACTGCAACAATCACTATGGTCTAGTAGGCTGACTACTGCAACAATCACTATGGTCTAGTAAGCTGACTACTGCAACAATCACTATGGTGTAGTAGGCTGACTACTGCAACAATCACTATGGTCTATTAGGCTGACTACTGCAACAATCACTATGGTCTAGTTGGCTGACTACTGCAGAAATCAATATGGTCTAGTAGGCAGACCACTGCAACAATCACTATGGTCTAGTAGGCAGACCACTGCAACAATCACTATGGTCTAGTAGGCTGACCACTGCAACAATCACTATGGTCTAGTAGGCTGACCACTGCAACAATCAATATGGTCTAGTAGGCTGACCACTGCAACAATCACTATGGTCTAGTAGGCTGACCACTGCAACAATCACTATGGTCTAGTAGGCTGACCACTGCAACAATCACTATGGTCTAGTAGGCTGACCACTGCAACAATCACTGTGGTCTATCAGGATGACCACTGCAACAATCACTCTGGTCTATCAGGATGACCACTGCAACAATCACTGTGGTCTATCAGGATGACCACTGCAACAATCACTATGGTCTAGTAGGCTGACCACTGTAACAATCACTATGGTCTAGTGGGCTGCCCACTGCAACAATCACTGTGGTCTATCAGGATGACCACTGCAACAATCACTATGGTCTAGTAGGCTGACCACTGTAACAATCAATATGGTCTAGTGGGCTGCCCACTGCAACAATAACTGTGGTCTATCAGGATGACCACTGCAACAATAACTGTGGTCTATCAGTATGACCACTGCAACAATCACTGTGGTCTATCAGGATGACCACTGCAACAATCACTGTGGTCTAGTGGGCTGCCCACTGCAACGCTCACTGTGGTCTAGTGGGCTGCCCACTGCAACAATCACTGTGGCCTAGTGGGCTGCCCACTGCAACAATCACTGTGGTCTATCAGGATGACCACTGCAACAATCACTGTGGTCTATCAGGATGACCACTGCAACAATCACTATGGTCTAGTAGTCAGACCACTGCAACAATCACTATGGTCTAGTAGGCTGACCACTGCAACAATCACTATGGTCTAGTAGGCTGACCACTGCAACAATCAATATGGTCTAGTAGGCTGACCACTGCAACAATCACTATGGTCTAGTAGGCTGACCACTGCAACAATCACTATGGTCTAGTAGGCTGACCACTGCAACAATCACTATGGTCTAGTAGGCTGACCACTGCAACAATCACTATGGTCTAGTGGGCTGCCCACTGCAACAATCACTATGGTCTAGTAGGCTGACTACTGCAACAATCACTATGGTCTAGTGGGCTGCCCACTGCAACAATCACTATGGTCTAGTAGGCTGACTACTGCAACAATCACTATGGTCTAGTAGGCTTACTACTGCAACAATCACTATGGTCTAGTAAGCTGACTACTGCAACAATCACTATGGTCTAGTAAGCTGACTACTGCAACAATCACTATGGTATAGTGGGCTGCCCACTGCAACAATCACTGTGGTCTAGTAGGCTGACTACTGCAACAATCACTATGGTCTAGTAGGCTGACTACTGCAACAATAACTATGGTCTAGTAAGCTGACTACTGCAACAATCACTATGGTGTAGTAGGCTGACTACTGCAACAATCACTATGGTCTATTAGGCTGACTACTGCAACAATCACTATGGTCTAGTTGGCTGACCACTGCAACAATCACTATGGTCTAGTAGGCTGACCACTGCAACAATCAATATGGTCTAGTAGGCTGACCACTGCAACAATCACTATGGTCTAGTAGGCTGACCACTGCAACAATCACTATGGTCTAGTAGGCTGACCACTGCAACAATCACTGTGGTCTATCAGGATGACCACTGCAACAATCACTCTGGTCTATCAGGATGACCACTGCAACAATCACTGTGGTCTATCAGGATGACCACTGCAACAATCACTATGGTCTAGTAGGCTGACCACTGTAACAATCACTATGGTCTAGTGGGCTGCCCACTGCAACAATCACTGTGGTCTATCAGGATGACCACTGCAACAATCACTATGGTCTAGTAGGCTGACCACTGTAACAATCAATATGGTCTAGTGGGCTGCCCACTGCAACAATAACTGTGGTCTATCAGGATGACCACTGCAACAATAACTGTGGTCTATCAGTATGACCACTGCAACAATCACTGTGGTCTATCAGGATGACCACTGCAACAATCACTGTGGTCTAGTGGGCTGCCCACTGCAACGCTCACTGTGGTCTAGTGGGCTGCCCACTGCAACAATCACTGTGGCCTAGTGGGCTGCCCACTGCAACAATCACTGTGGTCTATCAGGATGACCACTGCAACAATCACTGTGGTCTATCAGGATGACCACTGCAACAATCACTATGGTCTAGTAGTCAGACCACTGCAACAATCACTATGGTCTAGTAGGCTGACCACTGCAACAATCACTATGGTCTAGTAGGCTGACCACTGCAACAATCAATATGGTCTAGTAGGCTGACCACTGCAACAATCACTATGGTCTAGTAGGCTGACCACTGCAACAATCACTATGGTCTAGTAGGCTGACCACTGCAACAATCACTATGGTCTAGTAGGCTGACCACTGCAACAATCACTGTGGTCTATCAGGATGACCACTGCAACAATCACTCTGGTCTATCAGGATGACCACTGCAACAATCACGGTGATCTATCAGGATGACCACTGCAACAATCACTATGGTCTAGTAGGCTGACCACTGTAACAATCACTATGGTCTAGTGGGCTGCCCACTGCAACAATCACTGTGGTCTATCAGGATGACCACTGCAACAATCACTATGGTCTAGTAGGCTGACCACTGTAACAATCACTATGGTCTAGTGGGCTGCCCACTGCAACAATAACTGTGGTCTATCAGGATGACCACTGCAACAATAACTGTGGTCTATCATTATGACCACTGCAACAATCACTGTGGTCTATCAGGATGACCACTGCAACAATCACTGTGGTCTAGTGGGCTGCCCACTGCAACGCTCACTGTGGTCTAGTGGGCTGCCCACTGCAACAATCACTGTGGTCTAGTGGGCTGCCCACTGCAACAATCACTGTGGTCTATCAGGATGACCACTGCAACAATCACTGTGGTCTATCAGGATGACCACTGCAACAATCACTGTGGTCTATCAGGATGACCACTGCAACAATCACTTTGGTCTATCAGGATGACCACTGCAACAATCACTGTGATCTATCAGGATGAAAACTGCAACAATCACTGTTTTGTATCAGGATGACCACTGCAACAATCACTGTGGTCTATCAGGATGACCACTGCAACAATCACTGTGGTCTATCAGGATGACCTTTGCAACAATCACTATGGTCTAGTAGGCTGACCACTGCAAAAATCACTATGGTCTAGTTGGCTGCCCACTGCAACAATCACTATGGTCTAGTAGGCTGACCACTGCAACAATCACTATGGTCTAGTAGGCAGACTACTGCATTAGTTTTTACGAGAGTTGTTTTTTTTAACAAACTTTTAAATTTTTGTACTAACTCTTTTTTTCTCTTTAAAACCCAATAAGTTCAAATACTATGTAAGAGGCGTAGTGAAGTTGTTTAAAAATAAACATTTGAAATAAGGTTCAAATGTAAATGTAATGGAAACTTAACAGATGTTGTTTTATTAACACAAATTTGTTGTGTATTTTGTGTCACAATAATTTAAAAAAGTAAACAATTGTTTTTTACACCAACTGTTTGTGTCTCATTTCTCTACATAAAGACTTCATTCCAGTCCGATTTTTTAAAATATTAGTTATTGTATAATCAACAAACTTCTAACAGCTATTTGAAGTCTACAGTCTTGTAATGCATATATATTTCATAATAAACTCTTAAAACTAAATGATAAATATAAATGCTAAATTAATCAAGATCCAAATGAAAAAAGGTGGGGTGGGAAGGGGGGGAGGAGGATTGGTGCCTAATATGTTCTTTATACGAAACAGTTTGTGAAATAAATCTGCTGTACAAAGGCTGGTGAGTCATTTGCTCCCAACGATAACCCACATAGTCAATGAAAGCTTGTCTTCTGGCACTGTTCCCTCTATGTGTAAGTTAGCTGTCATCAAACCATTGCTTAAGGCGCCTGGTCTGGATGATAACAACACTTCTGTAGTGAAGTTATTCACACATATTAAAATACCTTTTACAAAATGTAAACATCTTAAAAAAACAAGACTCTAAATAGTACAATATGCAATACTAAACGTTGAAATTCTCTTTACAAATAAGAACAAGTAAGTTATTTAAATCAACTAAAACACAATTGAAAGTTTATATTCTAAAAAAATAAGCGCTAAATTATATTGAAAACCAATTAATATTGTCACACAACCAGAAATTTTATATTTATTTTAAAGTCTAAAATGTTAAGCTTACTGCTACAGTTTCAACTCCAGTGAACTCACAAGGACAGTCATAAATATTAACACTAGTAAACTCATAATGACAGCCACAAATTGTCATAGAGATATTTTATATTTTAAGAGAACGAGATATTTCTTTTGTCAGTCGATACCAAAAAATCGTGCAATTATCTTTATCCCAGCTTAACTCTCCCACATCATTCGACACATGTTTCATTCTACATTGGCTTTTTTAAACAAAAGGTGGCTCATCATAGCCCATGAATGTCAAAGACAATAACGTCCAACACAGCCATGTCTAGAAGTACCTGATTTAAAGTACATTAAGAATCATTAATAAAACATGTACTATGTATGGAAATTATATTCAATATGCTTACAATAATTCACTTAATATGTATTACATAATGCATTTAGTATGCATTTAAATTATAATTAATATGCATTAAAAATACCTTTAATGTGTATGGCATAATACATTTAAGGTGTGAGACAGAAAAGTTAATATGCATAAAATAATACATTTAATAAGTATGAATGTAGTAGTAGAAATGTTTGTAGTAATAGTGGCTTGTTCAGTGTCTTACATATAATTGTTTTCCCAATACTAAAATAACATGGACACAGGCGCTTTAAAAGTACTCAGTCATTATATTCCTCATCATCATGACTGCTTACAATCACACAAAGACCTTAGTGCTAAAAGTATTTAAGTCACAAAGTATACATTTTGATATAATCAAGTTAAAATATTCTTTTCGTCTATAAAATATTAATTTTTTTTCAATTTTGATGTGTTTAAATATTGGACTTATGAACATTTTAATGAGTTCCAATATCTGAAGTACACGTCGCTAAACCGTCTAAGCAAAGATCACATTTTAAATGGATTTTGACAAAAATGTGACTTGTGTACATTTAGCACTAGGGTAAATAGAAACTAGGTAATAACTTAAGTGATCGCCATTGTTATTTCCGAAAGATGGATTTTCCAAACCAAGATTACAGAATAGTAGTTCTCAAATTATTAGCACTTCTATTTAACTTGGAATTCGCATGAATGTGGGCGATATTGAATACTCTACAATCAGAGATTGTAAGGAAAATTAAAGAAGAATCAAGAAGAAAATGGAGAAGATCGTTGGATTCTAGTATAGAACCTCGTTTTAATCCTATGCTGACTGGGAATGCCTTAGAGACCGAGTCATTCGAAATTATTTTGTTGTGCATGTCATCGTGAATTGGCTGTTTTATTAGAACCTAGTAATAAATATATGTCAGTCCCGTTTTTGTCAAAATAAATTTAAATCAATTTAAAATATGAGATTTGACAAACATTCAAACAATTAATGCACTTTATAAGAATTTCAATTAGTCCTCTCTTCAACCTCATTTATTCACGCCCTTGACCTATATTAATATTATAATGACTCACCCGATTTTACAATACATATATATTTCTCCAAATATTTCAGATAAAAAAGACAATGTTTCGAACTAAACACAATTGCGATATAAATATTCGGCAGCCTCAACTAACTCATACTGGCGAACATACTGGTTGCACATAAAATATCCAGGAAAACCACATGTCAAAGCCCCAATAGGAAACACTACAATCAGGTTAAATACATCATGTTGCAAACACGTTTCCGGTCTAGAATAAACATTGCCAAGACTCGCAGCTTCCCAGGCGCTGCTATTGGAAGTGACCATGGTCTAGTCATGATGACTTTTAGGCTGTACTTAAAGAGGGTGAATATAACAAGGTTATACCAGAATAAAATTCGATCTTGAAAAGCTGAAGGATCCTAAAATAGCAGAAGCCTTCCACGCAATGATAGGAGGAAAATTTGCAGCGCTTAACATTATAGATGCAGACTGTTCAGACATGGACACACTCATTGATATCTTCAACACAGCTGTAACGGATTCAGCTCATGACATCCTTGGTAAAGATCGACCAACAAAAAACCATGGTTGACAGCTGACATCCTCGATCTGTGTGATAAACGGAGGCAGTTAAAGAAAACAAAAATGGTAGATACAGAAGGGGACAATAAATATAGGAAAATTAACCAAACCATCAAAAAGTGTATGAGAATGGCAAAGAAGAGCTGGATTAAAGAGCAATGCTACGACATTGAACATTTTTTTGATGAGAAACAATAGCAAATAGGCATACCAGTTGGTGAAAGAACTAACTACTGCAAAGCGAGGGCGTAGTACTACCATACAAGATAAACATGGTAAATGTTTGACCGAGGAAAATGGTATCCTGATAAGATGGACTAAATACTGCTCAGAGCTGTATATTGACAATATGAAGATAGACCCAGAGTTCATTAATGAGCCCCCAGCAACGGACAATGAAAATTCCCTATTCTCGAAGCAGAAATAGAAGCAGCAGTCCAAGCACTCCAAATAGGAAAGACCACGAAATATCCTTTCCGAGTTGGTGAAACAAGGAAGAAGCAATGATAAATGCCCTAATCAATATTTGTAAAAAAAAAATATGGCTGACAGTGTAATGGCTCAAAACATGGACTCAATCGCTCATCATAACACTACCCAAGAAAGGTAACCTACAGCTATGCCAAACTATCGCATCATTAGCCTAATAAGCCACCCAAGCAAGGGCATGCTGAAGGGCACACTGAACCGACAAAAACCATATGCTGACAGAATCATTGCAGAAGAACAGGCGGGCTCCAGGCAAAGACGTGGCACTACTGAGCAGATCCTAAACCTCCTAATACTATGTGAGAAATATGCTCAACACCAACAAAACCAGTACCACGTCTTTTTGGATTTCAATAATGCATTCGACATGGTTTGATATTTCTAATGTGTTCTGATCTGAAAACAATTAAATTATAACAAAAGTTATTTTAATATTATACAGAGAAAAACATTTTGAAATTTAACAAATATTGATACGAAATTTGAAACAAAAAATCTTTAATTTAGGAAAATATGTTACAAACATCGAACATTTAACATTTAAATGAAACATAACGCATTCGACTTAATATTAGTTGATGAAACTTGTACTACTTATATGCTCCCGTTAAATTATATATATATTTTTTTTAATTATCCATTTTTAACGCTTTTATTGCGACTAGCTCAACATACATCGAATGGAGTACATATAAAATATTGTTAATATCTCAATTTTTTAATTTATGATTCTGTCTTGCTCAACATACATCAAATTAAGTACATTTAAAACTATGCTAATAGGTGTATTTTAAACGTTTTTATTATGTGTAGCTCAACAAAATGTTGTTTCAGCACATGATTTAAATTGTTGTTTTAAGTTAACACTTAGGTAATTTTGCCTGTAAATAATGTATTCTGTATATGTTGAAATATTCCTTTGTTGAAAATCTAATAAAATAAAAAAATAAAAAAAAAAACAAGGGAAAATTATTATTCCAACTCATAGATGTATATATCATGTTAAAAAATGTATTATAGAAACAACTCAAAAAAAAATAAAAAAATAAAAAAAAAAAAAAAAAAAAAAAAAAAAAAAAAAAAAAATGGGAAAATTGTGATTTCCGGTTCCACAAGATGGCGTCCCTTTAAAACGAAGAAAATAAAGAAGAATAGCTATTATATATATAAAAAAAGGGGATTTCCCGCAATTTCGATCCCTCATTTAGGGATGCAAACCAAAAAATGAAAAGCCTACCAATGCCAACCAAACACCCAAACCACAGCCCATGACAACCGACCATGCCACACAAACCATCCACCCGGACAGCGCAAAAAAAAAAAAACAAATCCCCCAACCCCCCCCCCCCCACGATCCAGTAAGAAAATCAGCCCCAAACATCCCCCCCAGCCATAACCACGACCCGGCTGCCCCCACCCAAAGCAGACAATGTCCCCCCCCCCCCGACCCACATCCACGAAACAACACCCAAACAAACCTCCCCATCCCTCACCCCCCCATAACCCATGATCCCACCCCAAACTGCGACACGCGCTGACCAACCCGAGACCAATCCATCCAATCAATTCATCATATGTAACGAATGGCCATGCAGTCATTGGATACCCGTTATTAAACACACACCCTTGGGATATAGCAGGTCATAACATGCCTTAACCTTTATTCTGTGTAATTATGCTTGTGAAAACCACTTGCCCAACGTCGACGCTAGCCAGACATCCGGTCGACTGGGGAGCAGACCATTAAGATTATCTTGACATTAGATGCGTGTGTGGTGAAGACTAATAAGATTATCTCTAAAGTGGATGTTTGTATTCAAAGCTCCTGTCCCATTCAATGCTTCGATCTGAATTCGTTGCTATTGGAAAGTGATCAGTAAGACTATGACTATTCTTTATCATATCATATCAATATATCGCCTGGTTGCGTATTGCCGTATTTGAAACAGTGCAAGAAATCATTGCACTTATACGGATGTGTTGAGGATCATTTCCCGAGCAGATGATAAATTCGTACAAGAGTTATCCCTACACAGGTTAGTGATACGTATATACAAGAGTTATCCCTACACAGGCTAGTGATACATATATACAAGAGTTATCCATACACAGGCTAGTGATACATATATACAAGAGTTATCCATACACAGGCTAGTGATACATATATACAAGAGTTATCCCTACACAGGCTAGTGATACATATATACAAGAGTTATCCATACACAGGCTAGTGATACATATATACAAAAGTTATCCCTAGACACGCGCAGGCGATAAAATCATTCAAGAGTTATCCCTAGACAGGCTAATGATACACTCAATCAAGAGTTATCGCTAGACACAAGCAGTTGATAAACGAATTTAAGAGTCATCCACATACATCTACCAATAAATGTAATTTCAACAGGTGTACCACGTTATGCCAAAAAAAAATGATTACCGAGTTATGCCATCAAAAAAATGTTTACCATCTGGTGCCAACAAAACAAATGTTTACCACGTTGTGCAAAGATGAAACACTTTACAAAGAAGTTTGATGTACAATTTAAATCTTCTTGTAAAGATTTTGATTTTTAAAGTAAAATACATTGCAGACTCACGATCAAAACTTACCTTAAAAACCTTTAACGACTCACAGTCAAAGATTACCACACAAAACCTTTCACGACTCACAGTCAAAGATTACCACACAAGACCTTTCACGACTCACAGTCAAAGATTACCACACAAAACCTTTCACGACTCACAGTCAAAGATTACCACACAAGACCTTTCACGACTCACAGTCAAAGATTACCACAAAAATCCTTTAACGACTCACAGTCAAAGATTACCATACAAGACCTTTCACGACTCACAGTCAAAGATTACCACACAAGACCTTTCACGACTCACAGTCAAAGATTACCACATAAGACCTTTTACGGCTCACAGTCAAAGATTACCACACAAGACCTTTCACGACTCACAGTCAAAGATTACCACAAAAAACCTTTCACGACTCACAGTCAAAGATTACCACACAAGACCTTTCACGACTCACAGTCAAAGATTACCACACAAGACCTTTCACGACTCACAGTCAAAGATTACCACACACGACCTTTTACGGCTCACAGTCAAAGATTACCACTCAAGACCTTTCACGACTCACAGTCAAAGATTACCACAAAAAACCTTTCACGACTCACAGTCAAAGATTACCACAAAAGACCTTTCACGACTCACAGTCAAAGATTACAACAAAAAAACTTTCACGACTCACAGTCAAAGATTACCACAAAAAACCTTTCACGACAACCAAAACAAAACCTGTCACGAGTCACAATGAAAACTTACCCTACAAAACAAAACATGTCACGAGTCACAATGAAAACTTATTCCACAAAACAAAACCTGTCATGAGTCACAATGAAAACTTACCCCACAAAACAAAACCTGTCATGAGTCACAATGAAAACTTACCCTACAAAACAAAACCTGTCATGAGTCACAATTAAAACTTATTCCACACAACAAAACCTGTCATGAGTCTCAATGAAAACTTACCCCACAAAATAAAACCTGTCACGAGTCACAATGAAAACTTACCCCACAAAACTAAACCTGTCATGAGTCACAATGAAAACGTACCCCACTAAACAAAACCTGTCATGAGTCACAATGAAATTTTACCCTACAAAACAAAACCTGTCATGAGTCACAATGAAAACTTACCCCACTAAACAAAACCTGTCATGAGTCACAATGAAAACTTACCACACAAAACAAAACCTGTCATGAGTCACAATGAAAACTTACCACACAAAACAAAACATGTCATGAGTCACAATGAAAACTTACCCCACTAAACAAAACCTGTCATGAGTCACAATGAAAACTTACCACACAAAACAAAACCTGTCACTAGTCACAATGAAAACTTACCCCAAAAACCATGTCACAAGTCACAATGAAAACTTACCCCACAAAACAATACCTGTACTGACTTACAACAAAAATAAATTTATAAACATAAAATCGTTGTCCCAAATCTAGTTCATAACAGTAGTGACCTCACACATAAAACATTGTAAAATACGTAATAACAATATAAACACCTTTCACAAACAATATTTTAAATATCACAATCTTCAATACTAAACATTGACCATCATAAATGTCAACACATGTGTACTAGCAAGGACATTCATAATGTCAACACATGTGTACTAACAAGACAGTCATAAATGTCAACACCTGTGTACTAACAAAGACAACCATAAATGTCAACACTAGTGTGCTAACAATGACAGTCATAAATGTCAAAACTAGTGTACTAACAATGACAGTCATAAATGTCAACACTAGTGTAGTGACAATGAAAGTCATACATGGCAACACTAGTGTACTAACAAGGGCATTCATAAATGTCTACACCAGTGTACTAACAAGTCAGTCATAAATGACAACCATATTGTAGTGACAATGACAGCCAAACATATTTTCAATTGTGATATTTATACTTTGAGAATACGGGCTATTTACTTTGACAATCACTAACCAAGAAGATTGCATCCTTTCCCCCCCCCCCCCCCCCCGCTCAACTTTCTCATCAAACCGGGCGTACAACGGTTTCTATAGCTAGTCATATGTAATGTACCTAATGAAATTGTTATTTGTCATAGAAAGTTTCTATAGCTAGTCAAATGTAATGTACACTCATGAAGTTGTTCTTTGCCATAGAAAGTTTTCTTTAGCTTGTGATATAAAATGTACACTAATATGAACAATGTGTTTTCGTTTCAAAATTTGATATCCTTAATATTTCTTTTTGTTAAATGAACCACTAGAAAAAAAAAGAAATTTGAAATCTTCAACTAATATATAACTGAACATTTTCGTGTAAGGTACAACACTTTAATAACCAGAATCACACCATTATAAATCATGAGTAGCTACTGGTACATAGCCCCATCATCAGTTTATCTTCCTAAAGAAATATACCGGGCCTTGTGATTTTACCATCGTCACATTGCAGCAATACGTTAATAGATAACCACTCTTTAGATTTAAGGTTTGTCTGGATTTCTCTTAGACATTTCATACATACCGTTACAAAGCTCTTGTAGAGAAGACAATTGTCTTATAAGAAACTGATACTGTTAAATTGATAGCCAAATGTGCGTGCTTTTTGAAAGAATTTTGAATAAAAGGTTACATAAATTTACTTAAGTTATTCATAGACTGATCGTTGATCTAGATAAACATAAGTTATATATTTATACACTGAACATTGATATAAATAAAAGTTTAGGTAAAGAAAGAATTAATTTGGATGAAGAAATACATGGTACTTTTCCTATTTGTGTTGCCATCTTTGTATTGTTAATTGAAACACTTTTTTACTCCATGTTGGATTGTTCAGTCAGACAAGTTTAGTAAATCTAAGTCAATGTTGATTAGTTCAGTCAGACAAGTTTAGTAAACCTAAATCAATGTTGGTTAGTTCAGTCAGACAAGTCTAGTAAACTTAATTCAATGTTGGTTAGTTCAGTCAGACAAGTTTAGTAAACCTAAATCAATGTTGGTTTGTTCAGTCAGACAAGTTTAGTAAACCTAAATCAATGTTGGTTTGTTCAGTCTATGGTGCTATGAAATTTCACACGGCCGCGATCTTAGTTGCCACGACCTTGGTGTAAGTTTAGCTAATTCACAAACAGAAAAAGATTAAATGATGAAATCCTAAATTACATTTCCATAGAATAAACTTGTACACCCTTAATATCACGTTCCGAGGACTTTTGTCATATTCATAATTGATCAAAGAACTTGTTTTTTCTACAAAGTAGTACCTTACGAAAAGATATAAATTTATGTAAAAATCGAAAAAAATTTGCTTGTAAAGGTGGCGAAAGTTTCTTTCCGTTTCATCTTTTAAAGCAAATTAAATGGTTAAAAAAAGTAATCATGTTTTTCAATATTTGTATCATAATGCCCCTAGAAGCACGAGGCACACTAGAGGTGTGAGCGTCTTTGAGGCGTGATGTCTCCTAGAAGCGTGAACCCCCTAGTGGCTTGAGGCCCCTTAGTGGCCACAAATAGGCGTGTGGCATCGGGCAAGTGCCCAGTTTTCCCTTGCCTTAAGCGTGCATTGAACAGGAGCGTTGTAGGAAAATTGTAATAAGTTGTCTAGGAAGTGATAGAATACCTGACTACACAGACTTACCTGAAGTTATAATAATAGGTATGATAATTAGAAGCTGAACCGATCCCATTAAACACCGACTTTAGGGAGAAGAAACAGAAGTAAAATTTGTTTGCTTATCTAGAATAAATTTCTTTAGAATGATAAAAAAATAATAAAAACACATATTTTATAAATTTTGAAAATTTGTGCCAAAATGATGTATGCAGTGTCGTGGGATAATACCTTTCACTTTAAATGGGCCTTCTATAACAAAACAACAAAATTTTCTCTTAAAGTGATCACATCTAACATGGTTTAGATAACATTTAAGTAAGGTATTTATGTATGTGGATCAAAAATAGTACGAAAACAAAACATGTTTTTTGTCAGCTGAAAAAAAGAAACTATATTGCTAACTATATTTAAAAACATGTATTTAGAATTGTAGAAGTGTAGCCATGAATAATAATAAACAGCTTCTATTTTTCTAATTAAACTTATCATATTATATTTGTGCAATTAAACTTTCGTTAGAGTAAATCTTGAACAAGTTCATTGAGTTGTGAATTTCATAACAGTGCATTTTGACTATGTAATTATATTGCATATATTGGTGGATGACTTTCGTATGTATAATCTTCTGCTCGTGTCTAGAGATTTTAATTAACTTACTCGACCATCTTTAAGATGTAATAAAGTTGAAAGCTAACTAAATTACTAAATGGTCACACGTATCAGGCGTAGAATCTCGTATAAAGGATATATACTCAATAAAAAACACAATGAATATACTCATCAATATTTAAAAGACAGGATCGATATGATTAAACAAAAATAAGTGAAACGTTCATTTTATTTTTTTTTTACTTATTAAAATGTATTTAAGTTAAACAATTGCTATTGCACAACTCACTAGGTAAATTTTAAGCGCTATGTGAGATAAAGCAAAGATGGCAAAGTAAACAATCAAAATTAAAATACTTGAAAAAATACGCTTTTACAAAAATATTCCAAGCATAAAAAAATCATAGTTATCAAAACTGCATTGCATTATTGCTGTATTCGTCTATTTATAGATTTGTAAAATTGATTTTATACATTAATAACAATAGAGGGGGTTAAATTCCCACAAATTATCTTGCAAGGGAAATAAGTATAAACTCTTTTAAATCTTCATTTATCTATACATTTAGATATCGTTGTGAGGCAGTTTATTTTCAATTTGTTACACAAATTTATTTTGACAAATATGTTACTTTATAATTAATTTTTTTTTAAATTCACTAAAAGGAAGATTTTTTTTTTAAATTTCTCATGTAGTTTTCAAGAAACACTGAGATAAATTGTATAAAATAAATTTATATAAAATGAAAAAGCTTAACTTAAACGTACACTTGTCTGGGCACTTTTTCCATACCCTTATGAATTTGTGTTCCGATTCAATGAGGACCGCAGGAATCCAAACACTGCTGACCACCATGTCAGATTCCCGTATGGCTGATGGTGCCGCTGTCCCAGTCAGCGTTTAATTGACACTCAGTTTTGTTAATGGTGATAAAAAAGATTATATGGCATTATTCCAGAGTACCGACTTATTACTGTGCTGATTAATTCCTTGTAATCTTCATTAATGTGATTATTGATTTAAGGTACAGGTTAAATACCATATGATTGAGCATTTAATTGAACATAATTCTAGAATTTATTTATTTCGTCCATATGCAAATATTCAATTTTGTTTGTTGATTGATTTTTTTTTTCTTTGGAAAAAAAGCTCAGATATATCTTTAACGAACAAAAGCTATGCATTTTGAATATATTTGAATAAATTTTTGACCCAACATTAAAAAAAAAAAAAAATAATTTGTGGGATTTCTCCCCACTTTGAAGCCCTAGATGTAGGGATGCAACTAAAATGACAATTTGAATTATGCAAAGCCAATTCCTATTCATTCGCAAATAGAAATGCAAATACCGTCATTGATGCTTGATCATGGAACAAGAATTCTTAACTTGGCCGGTGAAAGATAAAAGAATAAACAGTTACCTTCTGTGTTTGTTTCACTTTAGATCACTATTACCTATCACAATGACGTCAAAATGACGTGGTTGCTTTAATTTAAAGATGACGAGGCTATCTTATTCTGCTTTACATCTTAGCTTTACCATTTAAACAAACTTATCATCTCTTAAAGAACATGTTTACATCTAAGTTTTACTATTGAAACAAACATATCTTCTATAAACGAACATTCGGTAAACAATTGTTGATGTGTTCTAAATATATTTTTTTTCTTTTTAACATAAAATTACCAGTTTCATTGTAGATATGTAAGCAAAAAATGTCAGTAAATCTTGGAACATTCAGGGCATATTTCAAATGGTGCCATAGGGCACATGCGATATGGGTCAATGTAGGTAAAATGACATGGGCACCTGCAATGTGGGTCAATGTAGGTCAAATGGCAACCCTGGAAAATAATAACTAACAATAAAATATATTACTATTTGCACTTTCTCCTATGAATATAGTTTGTAAAAAATATATATATGTCACAAATCATCAGGTAAGAAGGAAAACGATGGTCGGGGTCACCGGACAATAGTACAATAAATGAAGGAGTAGTTAACCTGACATTGGCACAGTGTCTGGCAGTACAGGGAAGTCATGAAAGCTTAGGAAGCTGGGAGACACCAGGTGGACAGTGTGGGAACGGTTATCACTAATGAGTTCAAGTAATGAGTTTTGTAGTTAGCTGGTAGTTACTAATCTATAACTCTACTACGCGCATATCGAGGAAAATTCCCTGTGTATATCCAGTTCCGTGACTATAAACTCTACCAGATACACGCAGCAAGTGCATTGAACTTTTACATCATTAATGTCAACTATAAACTCTACTAGATACACGCAGCAAGTGCATCGAACTGTTACATCATTAATGTCAACTATAAACTCTACTAGATACGAGCAGCAAGTGCATCGAACTGTTACATCATTAATGTCAACTATAAACTTTACTTGATACACGTCACAAGGGCATTGAACTGCTACCTCATTTAAATCAACATTCTCCCGACCAGATCATTTACCCCCAGTCACATAACCTATGTCTCTACCAACTTATTGGTATCTTTTCGTTGAGGTACAGTCACCTATTCCATGTCTCTACCCACTTATTGGCATCTGTTCGTTGAGGTACAGTCACCTATTCCATGTCTCTACCAACTTATTGGCATCTATTCGTTGAGGTACAGTCACCTATTCCATGTCTCTACCCACTTATTGGTATCTATTCGTTGAGGTACAGTCACCTATTTCATGCATCTACCCACTTATTGGCATCTATTCGTTGAGGTACAGTCACCTATTCCATGTCTCTAACCACTTATTTGTATCTATTCGTTGAGGTACAGTCACCTATTTCATGCATCTACCCACGTATTGGCATCTATTCGTTGAGGTACAGTCACCTATTCCATGTCTCTAACCACTTATTTGTATCTATTCGTTGAGGTACAGTCATTAATTTCATGTCTCTACCCACTTATTGGTATCTATTCGTTGAGGTAGTCACCTATTCCATGTCTCTACCCACTTATTGGTATATATTCGTTGAGGTACAGTCACCTATTCCATGTCTCTATCCACTTATCGTTATCTATTCGTTGAGGTACAGTCACCTATTCCATGTTTTTACCCACTTATTGGTATCTATTCGTATTTTATATAACTGACCACAAATCTCACAAAATCCATGGTCTTAACTATTAATCATAATGCTATTAAAGTTAGAGATTAGTGAACGGTCACTCTGATGAGATAGACGCTGCTAATCATATTATAATATAAATCTAGTGATATGCATATTTTTGAATCACAGAGCTACTAGTAATATTAGAAGATAAACCTAGGGATACAACGATGTATGAAGCACAGTGCTACTAGTCGTAGTAAAAGATAAACCAAGAGGTGTGTTTTAAGTTTGTTTCATCACGTCAATCTATGATCTTTCTAATACGAATACATATTCGTAAATGTATCGTATTTTATATTTTAGCCTCGTGTTCGCCTTGAATCTCTAAACTGTGTCATGTGTTAAACATTTTGAGATTTATTTATCTAAACAATTCATCCTATCTAAATAATGTTCATGCAGTTACTAGATATGTGTTATTAAACACCACATCTTTGGATATGATATATTATAACATGTTTTATTTTATAATTCAATGTGTAAGTATGTTGGAGAAAAGTATTTGCCCGACATCGACACTAGCCAGACATCTTTGGGACGACTGGGGAGAAGACTAATATTATCTTAAAATTGGACGTTTGTGCATTGAAGACTAATAAGGTTATCCCTACATTGGATGTATGTGCATTGAAGACTAATAAGGTTATCCTTACATTGGATGTTTGTGCATTGAAGACTAATAAGGTTATCCCTACATTGGATGTTTGTATTCAAAACTCCTTTAACTCTTCAATCTGAATTCATTGCCGTTGGAAAGTGATCTGTAAGACTAGGACAATTTTTATCATAGCACATCAAAATATCGCCTGGTTGGGTATTACCGTATCTGGCACAGTGCAAGAAATCAAGGCATCTCACAATTATAGTAGTTTAAATTGTGGATGTAATGTATGGCCTTAAGTTTAGGAACGTTCTTGCTCATTGTCAAAGCCAAGGTCAATTTTCAAAAATAACATGTTTACATCCGCAACAAAATGGCAGATACCATGAAAAGTACCATCACTAGCAATGGTACACAAACTGGGTAAATACAGTCAATTGGTTCTATGATGTATCCCACTGTCGCCTTCTTAGTTGCCACGGCCTGTGAAGTTTTACTGTTTTACATGTCATGGCAAACAAGATGGGGGCAGTGTTACATGTCATGACAGCTAAGATGGTGGCAGTGTTACATGTAATGGCAACCAAAATGGTGGCAGTGTTACATGTTATTGATACCAAGATGGTGGCAGTGTTACATGTCATGGTAACCTAGATGGTGGCATAGTTGCATGCCATGACAACCAAGATGGTGGAAGTGTTACATGTCATGGCAACCAAGATGGCGGCAGTGTTACATGTCATGGCAACCAAGATGAAGGCAGTGTTACATGTCATGGCCACCAAAATGGTGGCATTGTTACATGTCATGGCAACCAAGATGGTGGCAGTGTTACATGTCATGGCAACCAAGATGGTGGCAGTGTTACATTTCATGGCAACCAAGATGATGGCAGTGTTGCATGTCATGGCAACCAAGATGATGGCAGTGTTACATATCATGGCAACCAAGATGGTGGCAGTGTTACATTTCATGGCAACCAATATGATGGCAGTGTTACATGTCATGGCAACCAAGATGATGGCAGTGTTGCATGTCATGGCAACCAAGATGATGACAGTGTTACATGTCATGGCAACCAAGATGGTGGCAGTGTAAAAATAAAATAACTTACGTCTGCTTAAATTATTTATAAAACGTTACAATTTATTGAAAGAATGTCGGCCAGGTGCATAAATTTCCCGGTGAACATAGTTACTTTATCTTATCCGTCTAGATATTTGGCAAGATTAATTTCAGTTTCTACCAACAAAAGAATATCCAACAATAGGCATAAAATAAATAAAATACTCCACCAAACCATTTTGAAATAAAGCGGAAAAATACAATATTCCCACTCCCACCAAATATATTTGTTTTTCATAATTTATCCACAAAAATAATTGCTACTAAAAATAATATCATTAAAAAAATGAATTGATTTGAAAATCACATAAATGTCACCCATACTAACAGCATACGTGTCTGAATATATGTATGTCTTAACTTCTGTCATCATATACGTTATTGTATAACTGAATATATGTATGTCTTAACTTCTGTCATCATACATATTATTTTATAACTGAATATTTGTATGTCTTAACTTCTGTCATCATATACGTTATTGTATAACTGAATATATGTATGTCTTAACTTCTGCCATCATACATATTAGTGTATAACAGAATATATGTATGTCTTAACTTCTATCATCATACATATTATTTTATAACTGGGTTTTTATCTCGAACTGTTTCAGAAGATTTAAAACAGAGACGGGAGATGCTAGGTGTCACAGAGTGACCGTGACGTCACGATCAAAGTACTCTCTACAGTTAATCCTATCGTGGGAGTGTAGAAACGCCATGAATATTGATTCTCTGTGGTTAATGTCAAAAAGAGGTAAGTGCATGAATGTGTGTATGTATGCGTTGTCTTTGACTCCAATTAGAACGTCTAATTAAATTTAATTACAGTCTATGGGAACCGTTGCAACTATGAGGCGTCATGGAGAGAGGATAGAGGAGGAACGAGTGGGTATACTATAATTGACACAACATGCAGTTACTTTCATTACCACCAACTGCAGTTTCTTTTACTTACCATCAACATGAAGTTACTTTATTTACCACCAACTGCAGTCCTCACATAAAACGTATTTCCTGTATGTGAAGACTTAGTCTCGGACCTAGCTTGTAACATTTTGGAATGGTGCTGTGTGGCCGAGTGATCTAAACTGAGCATATCTCAAGTTGATGGTCTCGAGTTCAATCCCCACCAAAGCCCTGTCAAGCCAAATCAAGCCAAGTCATCCAAGAGAAGGAAACTCTGAATTCAAACCCCAAAGGCGGATAACATTGATACAATGAAACATTCCAACAACTCCTGCGACGCCACTGGTGCCAAATTGTATCATACACATGATATTCCCTTTGGGTTATGCATCGGCGTGGATCGAGGCTTATTGCTGTTGGTAACCAGCTTATATTCCTAGAAGAATAATCAAAAGCCAGGGTTGGGGTTGGGGTTGGGGTTGGGGTTGGGGTTGGGGTTGGGGTTGGGGTTGGGGTTGGGGTTGGGGTGAGGGTGAGGGTGAGGGTTATGGTGAGGGTGAGGGTGAGGGTGAGGGTGAGGGTTAGGGTTAATGTTAGGGTTAATGTTAGGGTTAGATGACGTGCGTCATCTAGTTTAACGTACTCATCTACGTCGTTCTGTTGAAAAAGTTTGCCCCTGAAATGCAAACTGTTAAATGTATTCCTCATTGCAAATGTGTACGCGTATAATCGGCATTGAGTAAACCTGATTCGCTCGGTGGTTCTTTTACCAGGAACATGTTGTAAATCTTTGTGCCAATCAACGTCCCCATAAGGAAAGAAAAGTGAGTAAACCATAGGATCGCTATTTACATTGAGTAAACCATAAGATCGCTAGTCACATTTAGCGTAGACATATGTTTACAGAAGTTGCCTCTGGGATGGATACAAAAGCAGTCAAAAATCGCCGCAACATCGGTGTGACATGTCGGGACATATTATCGGTATTACAGGTCGGGACATTGTATTGTCATGAATCGAACACATGGTTTTCTTGACAACCTTTTCTACACATGCTGTTGGATTGGACTGTGCGATTTCATGCATGTCTTTAAATGATTTAGCGAAGGTGTTGGTTGATTCTAAGCATGGAATCTAGCTGGAAAAGTAAATGTATGCTGCATGCAGAGTTTGATTGTTTTTGTAAGCGTAATTCAGTTGGTTTCCATGTGTCCAAAACGTACAACTGTCGATATCCTGTTAGAAGTGTTAGTGCACAGTGAAGAGATGTTGTGATAACTTTGCCTGTGTATTTTAAAACAGTATGGTCCATGGCCAGGAGGTTGAGTTATGTGTGCACCCATGGAAGCAAACGTTAGAGAAGAGTTGTATGTGCACCAATGGAAGCAAACGTTAGAGAAGAGTTGTATTCTCGAATCTGTTCACGATTATTCATTTGATATCAATTATTTTATATTAATAGGTAAAAGTGCAAAAAGTAATTTATGTTATCATAGATTTATTATTTTTCAGCGGTTTATTTGATGTAACTTGACCCAAATTGCAGGCAACCATGGCTCCATCTGAAATATGCCATGAATGGCCCAAGATTTACTGAAATTAAGTGCATACTTACAATCAAACTGTTATTGTATTTTAGCATTAAAAATATATATTTAGAACACCCCAATAGTTTTTAACAAATGTTCGTTTATAGATGATATGTTTGTTTCAATAGTAAAGCTTAGATGTAGACATGTTCTTTAATACATGATAAGTTTGTTTAAATGGTATAGCTAAGATAAAAGCAGATAAACGAAGCCTGGTCGTCTTTCTATTAAATCATCCACGTGATTGGGATAGGAAATAGTAATCTAAAATAGAAGAAATTAATGAAACAAAAATGGATCGGACCTTTTTTTTTCCAGAATTCTTGTACCATGATCAAACATAAAAGAAATTATTGTAGATTCTATTTGCATAAAAATAACTGTTGGCTTGACATTCTTCAACATTTCATTAAGGTTTCATCACTTTGTCGGTGATCGAATAAAGGATTAATCCCTAGATTGCCTGAAAAGTGTTCGTTTGATAAGTTTAGCGTTAAAATTAAATATAAATTTATTTTCTAAAATGTATCTCAATGTTTCTTCGAAACTACATCTAACACGAAAAAGAATAAGCAATCTTCAATTTTGGAAATTTCTAAAAAAAAAGTAATTATATTTTCGTTACAATACATCTGTTCAACAAATTATTGAAAATACATTTTCTGAAAAAGACATCTAAATTTAGATATAAATGAATATTTAAGAACGTTCATAATTATTTCACCTGTAAGAAAATTTATTGGAATGTATGCCACTCTATTGCTTTCAATAATTTTTTTTTTAATAGATAAAATAGAAGCATGCAACAATAATACAATACATTCATGACAACTATTATTTATTTTATACTTTTTATACATTTTTGGTTTAGCTCGCATAGTGCTGAAAAATTACCGAGTGAGATGAGGGACATCCATTGTTTTAATTTAATATATTTTAGCACGCAAAATAACATGTAAAGTAAACTTTACAAATATACCGTTTTCATCATATCGATCATGTCTTTTAGCTGTTGTTTAGTATGTTCATTGTGTTTTGTCTTTAAGTCTATATGTGATTGACCCGAGACTCCTAGCCAGAAACGTGGTGGACATTTTGTGGTTCAGTTATCTTAGAACTTCATTACATCCTTAAGGTGGTGAAGTAATTTAAATAAAGCCGCTAGACACGAGCAGGTGGTAACGCATACGAGAGTCATCCACCAATATATGTCATTTAACTACAGAGTCAAAATGCACTGTATTGGAATTCCGAGCTTACTGGACTAATAGAAGATACACTTTAAGATAATGAAACAGCCCCGAAAAATATTTTTTTAATATACATTATTGATAATATATAATATTGAGAATTAGGGCTTACATTTTGACAAAACATGCACACAATTAATGCACATTAGAAGATTTCTAATGAGAGCTCCCCCTTAACCCGTCCACCCCAAAATGATCGCATCTGCGCATGCGCCACGTATCTATTTTAATTCTCTAATGGCGCAATCTCCTTTATACAGAGTATTTATTTCACCAACTATTTTAGTACAAGAAAATATTACGCACCAATTGCACCCCCTCCCCCACCCCCCTTATACACTTGGACGTTGTTCAATTTTAGCATTTCTGCTTGGCATTTAGTTTTGAGAGTTTACTATGATTATATATGTAATACAAAAATGTAGAGTTTAAACAACTGTTAGAACATTGTTGACTATTCAATATTACAAAAGTGTTGGACTGGGTTAAAGCTTTTTAGTAGATTTATGAGACATAAACAATTTGTGTAAATAAAACAATATTTGCTAAGCCATGAAACAAAAATGGTTGCATAAAAAACATGAACAATTTGTGTAATAAAACAGATATTAAGTTTTTAATTATAGTTACACAAATTACACAAACAAATTGTGTAAATAAATAATATCTGTTAAGGTTCAAATTTTGTTTGCACAAAATACAATTGTAAATATTTTGGCAAAGGTCTTCCTTACTTTAAACACATCGATGCTCATCTTCCATATAATTTGTCATCACTTTAAAAGACTTGGATGGAAACGTGCGCATTATCTTTTGTTTCAATCGACTTTAAGTTTGTGATTATAACAAAGACATGATGAAAGCAAAGTCATGATGATTTTAGGATCAAAATCCAAAACCTAAAAATTGATAAATCAATTTATAATCTTTTAATCATGCTTTAATTTATTTTCCTTCACATAAGTTGTGAATATCAAATCCTGGGCCAAAGATAAAAACGAAAACAAGAATAGTCTCACATGCAAGTCTACTCTTTATGGTTGAGATCATCCCACATGCAAGTCTACTCTTTATGGTAGATATTGTCCCACGTGCATGTCTATTCTTTATGGTAGAGGATGCAGCGTTCATTAATTAAATTATTAGGTTCTCCATTGAAACAGTTGAAGTAGTTTAAGGTTTTTTCTCTTCTAGCATACGTCCAAATTCCCTCCCTTTGCTGGTATGTCCCTTCTTCTTCTTATGCCTTTTTACCCCGTCTGGGGCATAGGCCGTCCACAAGAATTTTCCACTCATCCCGGTCCTGTGCTTTCCTTTCCAATTGCTTCCAGTTGTATCCCATATTTTGCGTGTCTGTCTCTAGTTCACGTCTCCATTTATTCTTAGGTCTTCCTCTCTTTCTTTTTCCCTGTGGATTCCATGTTAGACATTGTCTGGTGGTGCTATCTGGGGGTTTTCTCAGAGTATGCCCAATCCACCTCCATCTTTTCTTTATGATGTCTTCATCAACGGGCACCTGGTATGTCCTTTCTAATAGATCTTTGTTGGTGATGGTATTTGGCCATTTGATGTTAAGGATCTTTCTAAGGCATGTGTTTATGAATGTCTGCACTTTCTGTGTAATGCTCGCTGATGTTTTCCACGTTTCTGCTCCATAAAGTAGGACTGTTTTGACATTTGTATTAAAGATTCTGACTTTGGTTTGAAGTTTCAGCTGCTTCGACTCCCATATTTTCTTTAATAACACAAATGCTGATCTAGCTTTTCCAATTCTAGACCTCACGTCTGCGTCGGATCCGCCGTTTGTGTCTATGGTGCTGCCTAAGTAATTGAAGGACTCCACTTCTTCCAGTGCCTTTCCTTCCAGACAGATATGCTCTTGGTTGGATGAGTTCACCTTCATGATTTTCGTCTTGCTTTTATTTATATTAAGTCCGAGCTGTGATGAAAAGGTGGCTACATCTTTTGTTTTTTCCTGCATTTGTTGCTGGTTGTGGGACAGAAGTGCAATGTCATCTGCAAAGTCTAGGTCATTCAGTTGTTCCCAGAGTGTCCACTGTATCCCATTCCTTTTTTTGTCTGTGGATTTTTTCATTATCCAGTCAATGGCAAGGATGAATAGAAATGGGGACAAGAGGCATCGTTGTCTGACTCATGTTTCGACTGTAAAGGCATCTGTGAGTCTACCTTCGTGGACCACCATGCATGTCATTTCTTCATAAGAGCTCTGAATAATCCTGACTAATTTCCCTGGTACACCATAGTGCCAAAGAAGTTTCCACAATGTTTGTCGGTCCAGGCTATCAAATGCCTTTTCGTAGTCTATAAAATTTATGTATAAAGGGGAGTTCCATTCGATGGATTGTTCTACAATGATTCTCAGTGCTGCAATTTGATCTGTGCATGATCTGTTTTGGCGGAATACAGCCTGTTGATCTCGTAGCTGCATGTCGACCTGGTCTTTCATTCTATTCAAAATAATTATGTTAAAGAACTTTCCTGGTATGGACAGCAGTGTGATTCCTCTGTAATTTGCACAATTGCTGAGATCCCCTTTCTTTGGTATCTTGATGAGGTATCCTTCTTTCCAATCTTTTGGAACTCTCTCTTCTTCCCATATCTTTTCAAACAGAGGGTGCAGCATGTTGACTATTGTATTTATATCAGCTCTCATCATCTCTGCTGTGATGTTGTCCGGTCCCGGTGCTTTCCCTAATTTGAGCTGCTTGATGGCCAGAGCTATTTCTTCCCTATTTGGGGCGCTTCCTTCTATTTGTAAGTCTTCATTTGCTGGTTGTATGTCTGGTGTGTCTGTGGGTGGGGGTCTGTTTAATAGTTTTTTAAAGTATTCCACCCATCTTTTTTGTTGCTCTTTCCTTTCTGTTATTGATCTACCTTCTCTATCTTTGACAGGTCTCTCCGGCCTTTTGTATCGCCCTGACAGCTTTCTTGTTATATCGTAGAGCTCTCTCAGGTTGCCCTTCTTGGCTGCTTCTTCTGCTGTTGATGCTAGG
The DNA here is from genome assembly GCA_964017045.1 of Omphiscola glabra. NCBI lineage: Eukaryota > Metazoa > Mollusca > Gastropoda > Lymnaeidae > Omphiscola > Omphiscola glabra. The sequence goes on from OZ024805.1 coordinate 32,017,997, forward strand.
CCATCTATGTAGGCATTCTTATCTTTTTTTATGCTGTTTTTTACTTTTTGGTTTGCTTCTTTATATTTCTCTTGCGCTTTTGTTTTCTCCGCCCTGGTGCGGCTGCTGTTAACTATACTTTTCATTTCTTTTCTCTCTTTTATTTTTTGCAGTGTGTTGATTGAGAGCCAGTCTTTGTGTTTCTGTTTCACTGATCATCCCACATGCAAGTATACTATTTATGGTAGAGAGCGTCTCACATGCAAGTCTACTATTTATGGTAGAGATCGTCCCACATGCAAGTCTACTCTTTATGGTTGAGATCATCCCACATGCAAGTCTACTCTGTATGGTAGATATTGTCCCACGTGCATGTCTATTCTTTATGGTAGAGGATGCAGCGTTCATTAATTAAATTATTAGGTTCTCCATTGAAACAGTTGAAGTAGTTTAAGGTTTTTTCTCTTCTAGCTTACGTCCAAATTCCCTCCCTTTGCTGGTATGTCCCTACTATAAGCATATTTATGGTAACTAAGTTCATTCCTTGTACTTGTCGGTCCATCCTATAAGTATGGCGAGGTAGCTGTTCTCATGAAGCATTAAGACATATATGCCGTCTTCCCTTTGATCATCTACCTCTGCGAGATAACCACACAATGTTTGACACATAGCAGCAGACTTACTTTATCATCTATCTCATCAAGATATCTACACAATATTTCAGACATAGCTACAGACTCAATGTCCGTAATGGAAATGTTTGTAGATAGCTAGTACATCTTCCCATAATATTCATACTTATGTAATAAATCCTGAGCTGTTTTGTTCGGGGACCAATCTTTTTTTAGAAAAATAAAATCATGCATTGATAGTATATTGAGTCAGAAAAGAAGTTTTACAAATTTGTAAAGAAGAACAACGCTTTTTTTTTAATGCTCATCTTTTTGTCATTCAGGCAACTTAATGATCAAAGTGTGTAAAGAGGAGAGGTCGAACGATTAAAGACGATATATATGAACCTGCTCAGATAAAGATATGTTGATAACATATGTCAATAATATTATTATTATTTCTAAACGTCTGTTTGAATACTACATTTTAGGGAGCAGATTTGTTTGCACAAGATCCGATTATGCCACTTTTTGTTACTTTCGCTTAATTTTCTTAAACCCCCTTGCAACAACTTTATAACTATGAAACCCATTATTTATATCAATAAAATAGGTCAAGATTAGATGTGAAGGTTATATCCATGTTATATGTCAGCATTAAATGTAAGGAAACTATGTCCGGATGGTTAGTTACTTTATGTACCACATTACTACAAAACCAAGTAGAAAACAATTCAGGAATATAATGCGAGTCCCTACAATTTGTTTTTGTAAAAATATATGTCATGTCTTTTTATGACGCGATCTTCTAATCGTGTTCAATAACATATAACATATTTATATAAGAATGAGCTATAGGGATATAACGCCAAAGAGCCTAAAATATTTTGATACGTTCGGACTCTTAAAAACAAACATAGTTATTTTCTATTGTTTCACGGAAATCGAATAAATTTACATGCGCAAAAAATATTATATTTCCGCTTTTATTTTAGCAAAAGTTTAAGTATTATTATTATAACTTACAAATACATATAAAGAAAAAACCAAGGAACTATCTTAAGCATTTTATATGCGTTTAAAAGTTATGAAAAAAAATTAAATATAAAAAATATGATCAAAAAAATACACAGTAATCACATTTATCGGGAAAACCTAAATAGCAGTTGTTGTTAGTGCGTTCTTTAGCGCGTTGTCAATAAGGCGAAATAAAATTAAAATTAATTAGTTCTAAATAATCACGCAAATGACGTCATAGTGCGAATTGCCTATTTAGCCAAAGCTAAAAGTTATCTGATTTAATAAAAGAGCGTGACAAAACTGATGTGTACATTCCCCTTCTTATTAGTAAAATTAGTATATAGCATTGATTGCTTTTTAAATTGCTAAACTTAAATACTAATTTAGCTTTGTATTTTTAACATTTAAAAAGTTTGTACTTTTTATTCATTCCAAAAATAAACTTTTTATGAAATTTAGAAAGTAGTAAAAACTCTACATTTAAAAATAATGTTAATAAGAATATGCCTTTTAATTAAATTGGTGTAGCACTTTAATGCACTTATCACTGATCTAAATAAGAAATAATCTTATTAAATGAAAAAAAAATATTCTGTGTAAGTAAGGGGGCAACAATCCAATGTATGATTTTTTTATTTCTTTAAAACTCTGTGTAGCCCACTATACACTATACATTCATTTTGCCCAGTGCAGCACAAGATAAGCCTCAAAATAAATTTGATCAATAATTAACCTTCTTAGATACATTTATATCGATGGTCGGAAATTGAGTTTATGCATTTTTACTTGGATGACAATATCTTTCAATCCAATGACATTTCAGTTGTAAAAAAAATGAAGCTCTATTCTCATTTTACATATGAACATATGTTAACCAATTAAGAAAATCAATGACTTTAACAAAACATAAAAATATTTTCATAATTATCCCCAGGGATATCAAAACCCAATAATTTTACACAAGTGAAAATTTAATCTTAAAAATAGAGATTTTATTAGATAGAGAGATAGTAAGACAGACAGACAGACCAATACACAGATAGATGATAGATAGATAGAGATGTAGATAAAAGATAGCTAGACGGATGGATGGATGGATGGATGAAAGGATGGATGGTTGGAAGGGTGCGTGGGTGAGAGGATGAATGGATAGATAGGTAGGTAGAAAGGTAGGTAGGCAGGTAGGTTGGTAGGAAGGTAAGTAGGTAGATAGATATGTAGGTATGTAGGTAGGGAGATAGGTAGATAGATAGATATATAAATGGGTAGATAAATTATCTAAGATAGTAGCTGGATTGGTAGATATTTAAGTAGATAGGTAGGTGGGCAGGTAGGTAGGTAGGCAGCAGGCATGTAGATGGTACATAGGTAGATAGGTAGATAAACAGACAAACAGACAGGCGGTCAGACAGACAGAGAGACAGAAGGATAGACAATCAGAGAGACAAACAGACAGACAAAGATGTAGACAGAGAGACAGACAGAGACAGACAGAGAGACAGACAGAGAGACAGACATATTGACAGAGAGATAGACAGAGACTGACAGTGAGACAGATTGAGAGACAGCTTTAGAGACAAACATACAGACAGAGAGACAGACAGATAGGGATACAGACAGAATGACAGAGAGACAGACAGAGAGACAAACAGTCAGACAGACAGATCATCCTTGAATAATTGCAAGAAAGTTATCTTAATTCGGTAAACAATATCTACACATATATAAGTATATCCCGTATTTGCTTCTATACCATAAATCCAAAGTGATGAAAATTGTGTGAATTGTAAAAAAATGCAAATGTTTCTGAATTATTACACACATTTGACAATATTCCGTTTTGGGACCGGGGACCTAAATTCTTTTTTTCCCACTTTTATGAGCTAAATATAATTTTCATATGCGCTCCTATTCCATTCATCCGATTGCGATAAAACTTTGGTAAGTTGGTTTGCGCACAAATGGTTTCTGAATTAGCTTATCCATTTTGAAATATTCCTTTTCCGGCCGGAGCCCCAAATTATTTTTATCTTATACGAGCTATACAAAGATAATTTCAATCAGTGCTATTGCATGGGTGGCTAGAAATCAATCAAATACAAACGACATTTCAGTTTGAGTGTGACAAAAGTACAACCATTTTAAAATTTTACGTTTGGGGCCGGGGGCCTTATTTTAAAAAATAATAAATATTTGAGCTATCTAAATATAATTTAAAACAGAGCTACTGCGTGGGTGGATCAATCGCTACAAGTGTGTGGACTAAATTTTGAAAATACACGCTGCTCACGTGGACAGCTATATGTTGCCTGCTCAAGCGTTGAAAAAACTTATTTGTGTACGCACTAGACGAAAAAAACAACAATAAATATTTTCTATTTAAAAATTACTTTAAAACTCAATTAAAACACAAACACTTTTTTCATTGAGTGGCATGCAACGCATGCCGGGTTCTCGCTAGTACATAATAATATTATAGGCAATACAAAAGACATGCACATGTTACATGGCTTTAAATTAGTAAATCATTTAAATTGAGCCGTAGTAATAACAATACGATCATACTAATACAATGAACTGTAGTAATATCAATACGATCATACTAATATAATGAACTGTAGTAATATCAATACTCCAAACAAATACTCTGTAAAGTTGCACTATCTCTACCAAGATACGCTTTGCCCTAGGTCGGTGAATGCGATTTTGTCGAGTCTATTCTGTCACATAGAAATTATCCCATAAGTACATTTTAATATCATTGAATTAAACATTGCTTACATGCGCGTCCCCGTATAATGTGAACCTCTAGCTTTAGGAACAATTTTTATTCATACATATCTCTAATTTAAAGGATATACAGTAATATACGTTATTTGAATGCATACAGTCGGTCATAATTGTATTTTATGTTTAAAATAATCATATCTATGACATTGTCAGCTTATTTGTATTAACAGATTCAATATGATCCTAATACATTTAATTTAGTATATGTATATGTACTTACTCATCCTCAATGAGCTACAGCTCATGATTGGCCCTAGCCTGTTCCAACACATCGTTCCAGACAGATAGTAGCCTCAGTATCACTACAGCCCATGTAGGTACCTAGCCTGCTCCAACACATACTTCCATTTCCGCCCCCATGTGCTAACCCCCAGGCACTGTAAGACCTCCTCTACTGATTTGATCCGTCTTAATGTTGGTCAACAGGTGAGTAGTCTGCCCCTAGGTTTCTGCATGTACATCACTTTTGCAGCCTGCATCTTTCATTGTTTGGACAATGGGTTCGTCTTTGTACAATAATAGCTCTTGATTTGTACGGATTCTCCAAACATCATTGTCTATCACTGGCCATACATTTTTCGACAGATTAGAATTTGTCGGAAGAGCAGGATGTCTGCTGAAGATTTTCCTCGATATGAATTGAGCAGGAAATCTGTTTTTCCGGTAAGGGACCCATTCTCACTAGCGTAAGTTACTGGTCTGATGATAGACGTGTATATTGCCGTATGTGTAGCCCTTCAGGGATAAGTGCTTCCTAGTAGATTGTATAGCATGAAAAAATGAGAATGTGTCTGCTTTTATCCTTTCATTCACCACCAAATGACTTCAGTGTGCTCATTAACGGTTTTCAATAGATATTTAAGGCTATTAACACACTCAAATGTGGTTTTATTTATTTTGATCTTGTCTTTAGCGTAGGTGTTTCGCGACATCATATATATTGTCTGTACCAGACCAGCATTGACAATGGCCTCTTCTATACTATCATTGACTAATATAATAGTACATGTCTTATGACTCAAAATGTCAAAGTTAAGAAGGTGGATGAAAAGAATCATTTACTAACACAATAGTACAAGTCTGATGACTCCCAATGTCAAAGTTAAGAATGTGGATAAAAAGAATGATTTACTGTTACGATAGCCGTAGCCTGCTTACCTCATAACGATATAAACAAATTAATTTAAATCCAAAAAAACCAAACAACAAACCAATGATAACTACATGACCAATAAAACTTGCACACGTTTAAACAAACACCACTGTTGCTAATCTCCATGTTGTAAGAAACAATGTGTACAGTAAATTTAATAAATAAGTGAAATTAGCAACAAAATGGCAATAATACTATCTGGATATAAAAATAATAGATTTGATAAAACATTAAAATTTGACAACAAACAAATATTGCAGTAAAAGGGTTACTCATTTTGAATATGGTTTAAATAAAGTAGATTAATTTGAACTTACCTGATTTCGTTTTATTGACTAAGTTTTTTGAACATGTTCTCATTTAGGCCCGCGTACACACGATGATAGTTTTCCACATAACGTGAATCATTGCGACGCTAAGCGAGGCGAGTAGTGATATGCGGAGCAGATAAGACAACAACAGAGAAGCAGTGATATTGTAAGCACATAAGACAACAACAGAGAAGCAGTGATATTGTAAGCAGATAAGACAACAACAGAGAAGCAGAGATATTGTAAGCAGATAAGACAACAACAGAGAAGCAGTGATATTGTAAGCAGATAAGACAACAACAGAGAAGCAGTGATATTGTAAGCAGATAAGACAACAACAGAGAAGCTGTGATATTGTCAGCAGAGAAGACAACAACAGAGAAGCACCGGACTGATGGGTAAGTAAACTTAAGGTAAGTCATTTTGATTGTTTGTTTTGTCCGGCCCTTACCAGGACCACACAAATATTTCCCCATTCAATGGTTGGAAGGTTCTTGAATTTATAAAAAATAAACACCAACAAGAAACTGTAATAAATAAAAACCATTGAAATATAACATTACAAATTACCATTAAAATAAGAAGACAACACGAGAAGAAAAAAAAAATACACGGAAAATGATCGACTAGGCAATCAATTTTTCCAATTATTGAAGATCACAGTCTCACGATATTGCGAGCTATATCTCTCGTATGTATATCGGCCCTTCAAACTCACATTTGTGAAGATAAAAAATATGCTGGATGGGCATATTGTGTGATGTTAACCAATATGCTGAATGGACATCTTCTGTGACAATAACCAATATGCTGAATAGATATCCTTAACAAACCACATTGAGTCACTACTAAATTATAAACATTTAAAAAATTAACTTCTGTTAAATAATGGTAAGTTTTCCATACAAACTAATAATATTACAAATATAATTTTGATTTTTTTCTCTTTTTCTTTTTCATGCATCCAATATATTTTCAAATAACAGCAATATTACAACCAAATAAATGTGGACACTTTGAGTGTTTTAAGAAAAAAAATCTTTCAGTAAATATTTCTTCTTTTTAATTATTTAACTTCAATCCCGTATACTACAAACATAAATTGTTGCCTAGTTTTGAAATGTGCGCTCTAGACAAAGCGAAATGTTTTTATTGATATTTTATATTTTAAATTTAATGACGTCATGCGGACAACTTTCTTATTTCATTTTCTATGTGTACTTTACAAATGTTGTTTTTTCTCGCGTTAAATGGTACAGTAATGATAGATTACATTATAATTTTAACAAAAAGCTCAACATACTTTTCGTATGCATTTATTAAATTCCATTCACAATGGTGCAGCACGGTAACAAAAGGCGCTCATTAAGTGTTGTGCTACTTGTCTTTCACTTTCTAACACTACTGTCACCTTACAAAGATGATCAATCTCTTCAAGAAAAAAAAAAACAAACATACATCAACACGCTGATCTAAGTCTCATAGCAAAATGTTTAGCCACAAATTAAGTCCAATTAAATGGTAGTTTGCAATAGACTGGCCCAATGCTAAAAGTCTGTACTCTACCTCACAGACAAGCCCAATGCTAAAATGCTGTACTCAACCACAATGACTTGCCCAATGCTAAAAGTCTGTACTCTACCACACAGACTGGCGCAATGCTAAAATGCTGTACTCTCTCACACAGACTGGCCCAATGCTAAAAGTATGTACTCTACCACACAGACTGGCCCAATGCTAAAAGGTTGTACTCTACCACACAGACTGGCCAAATGCTAAAAGCATGTACTATACTATACATACTGGCACAATGTTAAAAGGCTGTACTTTAACACACACACTGCAACAATGCTAAAATGCTGTACTCTATCACGCAGACTGGCCCAATGCTAAAAGGCTGTACTCTATCAAGCAGACTGGCCAAATGCTAAAAGGCTGTACTCTACTACACAGACTGACCCAATGCTAAAAGTCTGTACACTATCACACAGACTGACCCAATGTTAAAAGGCTGTACTCTATCACACAGACTGGCCCAAAGCTAAAAGGATATACTCTACTACACAGACTGACCCAATGCTAAAAGGATGTACTCTATCACACAGAATGACCCAATGTTAAAAGGCCATACTCTACCACTTAGACTGGCCCAATGCTAAAATGCTGTACTCTACCACAAAGACTGACCCACTGTTAAAGACTTTACTCTACCACACCGACTGACCCAATGCTAAACGTCTGTACACTATCACACAGACTGGCCCAATGCTAAAAGGCTGTACTCTACTAAACAGACTGACCCAATGTTAAAAGGCTGTACTCTACTACACAGACTGGCCCATGCTAAAAGGTTGTACTCTACCACACAGACTGATCCAATGCTAAAAGGCTGTTCTCTACAACACAGATTAGATCAACGCTAAAAGACTGTACTCTACTACACAGAATGGCCCAATGCTAAAAGGCTGCACTCTATCAAACAGACTGGCCCAATGCTAAAAGGATGTACTCTATAACACAGACTGGCCCAATGCTAAAAGGCTGCACTCTATCAAACAGAATGACCCAATGCTAAAAGGCTGCACTCTATCACACAGACTGGCCCAATGCTAAAAGGCTGTACTCTACCACACAGACTGATCCAATGCTAAAAGGCTGTTCTCTACCACACAGATTAGACCAACGCTAAAAGACTGTACTCTACTACACAGAATGGCCCAATGCTAAATGCTGCACTCTATCAAACAGACTGGCCCAATGCTAAAAGGATGTACTCTATGACACAGACTGGCCCAATGCTAAAAGGCTGTACTCTATCACACAGACTGGCCCAATGCTAAAAGTCTGTAGTCTACCACACAGACTAGTCCAATGCTAAAAGTGTGTACTATATCACACCCACTCATGAATTGAAACACATGAATAGAACGATAAACAAGAGAAATAACTTTCAATCCCACCCCCCCCCCCCATCCATCCAAATTGACCAAAAACCAGCACACCAATTCCAATCATCCAAACCTATCCAACGTTGTCTATCCCAAACCAATCTTTCCCAAAACGGACTAGCTTAACTCAATCCTCATTAAACCTAATCAACGTTCTCTATCCTAAATTAACCTTTCCCAGCTCTAAATAACCTAATTTATTCGTCATCAAACGCACCCAACCCAAATGACGCATTAACGCACAATCACAGAGACATAATCAAGTTCATACAAGCACAACACACTTGCCAAACCTTTACGAATATCATTCCAACCCTTACAAATGTCACCAAACCGTTACGAATCTCACCCAACCCTTACGAATCTCACCCAAACATTACGAATGTCACCCAAGCCTTACGAATCTCACACAACCCTTACAAATATCACCCAACCCTTACGAATGTCACCCATCCCTACAAATCTCAGCCAACCCTTACGAATCTCAGTCAACCCTTACGAATCTCAGCCAACTCTTACAAAATTGATCCAATACAATCTACCTCCACCACCCCCCCCCTTCTAAAAACACAATTCATTTGAAAGATACCAAATATTAAATAAATGATTTGTGATTAAGTCAAGGGAAGTGACTGTTGTTTTCATTTCGTTCAAAGTCTCATAAAAAAAATAATAATATCATTGAATGGAACCATTTGCAAAAAATATTTTTGTTGCAAGGGGGTTGTAGAAATAAATTGGTTCGAAAATTCCAAACATTCTAGATGCGCCTGTGGAAACGGGTAGCTTCTGATATGCTGTCTAGTGTAGCTTACACGTTGTGAGCACAACAAAGTACTGAAAGCCTAAAACATGAGATCATTAGAAACTGTGATATTAAAAGAACAAGACAGAGATATGTCTATGAATTGATTTTGAAGAAAGATGGGAGAGGGATATTATGTGGTATAGTGTTAAGGAAATATGGCATCTTGGCTTGGCGGAGAGGGGGGAGTGGACGGGGTGAGTGATATGGGATTGGTGGCTGTGAAAAATATGAATTTCAATCCCAACATAAAAGGAACGATTTCGTCAAAGTTCCTTATATTGGAACATACAAGCGTTTTTAAAACCATTCATTCAGCATTTTGAATGATATATATATATTCATTGTAAAACATAAAACTCCAAGTCTCTACAAAAGAAACTATTAGACTTTTAAATAATTTTTTATAGACTTTTGAATGAAAAATATTTAATTTTATGTTATGTCTTGAAAAAATCAAAAAAATCAAGTCCTAACAAATATTTTAAAAAGTGCATGTCTTTTAAAATCTATGATTTTAACAACAAAAATGAAATATTATAAGATTATTTCTCCTGTTTATTACTTTTTTTTTGAGGGAAAATATATTTAAAAAAAAAAAAAAAAAGATTTATTTTAAAAATAATGTTCTATAAAATATAAGCATAAAATAATAATGTGAGGCAGTTGTGAGACTCTAAGGTTCTGAGGGACATTTATTGTATAACTTTTAGAAATTAAACAAAAAAAATATAACGTACATTTGTACCTTGAAATACGAGTGCCCTGACATACGATACATTTGAGATACGAGCCGTTGAGCGAGCGATGTTTTGCTTCATGAATATTTGAGATACGAGGAACCAGATTGACGTGTCGGAATGCTGCTTTAAGAAAATTAAGCGAAGGTAGCAAAAAGTGGCATAATCGGATCTTGTGCAAACAAATCTGCTCCCCAAAATGTAGTATTCAGCCAAAAGTTTAGAAACAATTATAACATAAATTAGAATGAGCCACATGATTTAAAGCTAGGCACATGCCCCACCAACGAGGCACATGCCCCATCAACGAGGCACATGTCCAACCAACGAGACACATGCCCCACCAACGAGGCACATGTCCAACCTACAAGACACATGCCCCACCAACGAGGCACATGCCCCACCAACGAGGCACATGCCCCACCAACGATGCACATGTCTCACCAACGAGACACATGTTCCACCAACGAGACACATGTCTCCCAAACGAGACACATGTCTCACCAACGAGACACATGTCTCACCAACGAGGCACATGTCTCACCAACGAGGCACATGCCCCACAACGAGAAACATGCCCCACCAACGAGACACATGCCCCACCAACGAAACACATGTCCCACAAACGAGACACATGTCCCACAAACGAGAAACATGCCCCACCAACGAGGCATATGCTCAAACCAACGACACACATGCCCCACCAACGAGACACATGTCCCACCAACGAGGCACATGTCCCACCAACGACACACATTCCCCACCAACGAGACACATGCCCCACCAACGAGACCTATGCCCCACCAACGAGACACAAGCCCCACCATCGAGACACATGTCCCACCAACAAGACACATGTCCCACCAACGATGCACATGTCCCACCAACAAGACACATGTCCCACTATGAGGCACATGTCCCACCAACGAGTCACATGCCTCACCAACGAGACACATGTCCCACAAGCGAGGCACATGTCCCACCAACGAGGCACATGTCCCCACCAACGAGACACATGTCCCACCAACGAGACACATGCCCAACCAACGAGACACATGCCCCACCGACGAGACACAAGCCCCACCAACTAGACATATGCCCCACCAACGAGACACATGTCCTACCAACGAGACACATGCCCCACCAACGAGGCACATGCCCCACCAACGAGGCACATGTCCCACCAACGAGACACATTCCCCACCAACGAAACACATTTCCCACCAACGAGACACATGTCCCACCAATAAGACACATGCCCCACCAACGAGGCACATGTCCCACCAACGAGACACATTCCCCACCAACGAAACACATTTCCCACCAACGAGACACATGTCCCACTAACGAGGCACATGTCCCACAAACGAGGCACATGTCCCACCAACGAGGCACATGTCCCACCAACGATGCACATGTCCCACCAACGAGACACATGTCCCACCAACGAGGCACATGTCCCACCAACGAGGCACATGTCCCACCAACGAGGCACATGTCCCACCAACGATGCACATGTCCCACCAACGAGACACATGTCCCACCAACGAGGCACATGTCCCACCAACGAGGCACATGTCCCACCTACGAGGCACATGTCCCACTAACGAGGCACATGTCCCACCAACGAGGCACACGTCCCACCAACGAGACACATGTCCCACCAACGAGACACATGTCCCACCAACGAGACACATGTCCCACCAACGAGGCACATGTCCCAACAACGAGGCACATGCCCCACCAACGAGGCACATGCCCCACCAACGAGACACATGCCTCACCAGATCAATTAATTTCATTGAAGTTTAGTTACGTTCATTAAGTTTAGTGATTAATCGTAGCATTTAGAATGTTACGAGTTAGTGAATTAAAGTGACCGACAGAGTTTAGCATGAACAATGTAGCCAGTAAATGAATAAAGTGAAGCTCCTTCGCCTATCTCCTCCACCCCAAACCTCCGACAACATCTTCTTTAAGCTCAAATCAGCTGATAGCCAAGATAAATAAACTTTATACAATCAGTTGATTTCTTGACATTATGTTTTATTATGTTTTTATACAATACTTATCATCTTCAAATACATTTTTTTTATTAAAAAACACGTAACAAAAACACCTGGGTTGGCATTTTGGGGACTTGAACGGATCAATGGCATTTTTTTTTAAATTTCTATTTGGAAAGTTGTTTTTAATTACGAGCAATCTGACGTACGAGTAAGGTTACGAAACGAATTAAACGCGTATGTCGAAGAACAACTGTACATTTTTAATGTGTTTTATTTAAATTGACATCTTTGGTCTAACTGACATAGCGCTGCAAATTTACCTGGTAAGTTTTGTGACATCGAATTTGAAAATGTTACTTTCGTCCATTTTATTACTCAAAATTAAATGTTAAATTGAACTTTTACATTATATTGTTTTAATCATGACGATCTTGTCTTTTAGAAATTGAGTAGCATGTTGATTGTGTTTTGCCATAAGTATTTTTGTTTAAGACGAGACTACAAGCCAGACAGGAGGTGGACATTTGTGATTAATTTATCTCAGTAATTAATTGCCCCTTAAAGTATTTTAATTAAAACCTCCAACCGCGACCAGGTGATAACTCACACGAGTGTCATCCACCAATATGTATCATTTAACTACTGAGTCATCCACCAATATATGTCATTTAACTACAGAGTCATGCATCAATATATGTCATTTAACTTAACAGTAAAAATTTATATATATATATATAATTCAAAATAAAGAATTTGCTACAAGAACACTTTGATTAACGAAATATTATGTGAAAAGATAAAGAGAGACATAAACGTACTTTTTAAAACAATACATACATTTCTACATGTCTATGTGTTATATTTTTATACATGTCTATATGTCTAAAAATATGTTCTTATACATGTATATATGTCTGTTATATTCTTATACATGTCTATATGTCTAAGACATATGTTCTTATACATGTATATATGTCTGTTATATTATTATACATGTCTATATGTCTAAGTGTTATGTTCTTATACATGTCTTTATGTCAGACAGGTCAAAGGTCAAACAATTTTCGCCACACCATCCCTTTAATGAAAGATGATAACTAGGAAAAATCATAATGACGTCTTTAAACCCCTGAAATATCCGAGTCACCATGCTGTCATAAGGGTTGCTGGGCGCACACGTGGATAAAAATCTAAGTGACACCAACATTTTTTAACTAGGACTTCTTCCGTTCCTCTCCAATTATGTGTAGAATATTGAAAAGCTAAATATAGATATGTGATAAAAGGCATTCTTGTATTTTGAAATTATCAAAAACATTTGGGGGACTTAAAAGTTTTAATCACCGAGAATAATATATTGCAAATTCGTACACGTAAGGTTGACACAACTAGAATTCATTTAGTTAAAGCCGCGATGGTACGGAATGCAAGATGTATTTTAATCATTATTATGGCTAATTTTAGAACTTCCCTCTCAAAACTTTGAAATTCTAGTTAAGAATTATCTAAAGGAAACAACAAATTTAAGTATGCGCCAAAATGCACCACTGCATTTTGATTTTGCGACTATTGTCCTTAGCACCCTACATTTCTACATCCCTTCAATCAGGCTAATTGGTGTTACACAATAGGGTTGATTATACAATTGTGCCAAATTGTTACCAGGGGGCACGCCACAAACGGAGTGAATCAGTTTATGTATTCCACCAGGTGACATAATACCGCCAATATAACATTAAAATGTCATTTCCGTTCAAAAAATACAATAGAAACATTAAAATCAAACATAATAAAGCTACGCCTCATGATTTTGAAATAATCCATAATTTTCTAGGTTTCAGGCTCCCCCAGGCCCCTCCACCGATCAAGGCTTATCGGCGCCCTCGATGTCCGCCCTACTTTCTGATAAGGATGATCACTAGTCTTGATATCGAAATAATTTGTGTCACCTTGGCGATGCACTGCCTTGTGGCTTAGCTATCATTACCGCCTTTATTTGAGGCCAGATATTTTATGTGTTTGGCGTCAAGGGAAAAAATACATTTTCTCGACCCCTACCCTTTTTTCAACCCATTATTTTCAGCCATTAGATACTGTGGGGCCCCATCTTGCCCCTCCAGGGCGCTAGTGGGGCGCCCTGTGATGTATGTCGGGTCTGCCACACCTTGGCTGCGCCTCTGGCTCTGCCCCCACCCCCAAGGGGAGAATCTGAGCTGACTACTTGGGGGTAAGTGTGTCTGAGGGGACGCTATACAGTATTCTTTTGTTTCGCGAGGACTAAATGTGTTTTTGCGAATTCAAGTGGACGACATTTTTAACAAAGATTTAATGATCCACTTGTAACAATTTTTATATGTGGAATGAATCATTGGTTAAGCATATTTGATACTATATATACATTTCTGTTAAAATAAAAATTTAAAGTTTTTATTATAATAAAACAAAAGATAAAAAAATAATGGTTACTAATAATTTTTTAGACCAATTGCCAATTTTTGTGTTAGATCCTTATTGAATGCTATTGTATATAAAAAAAAAAATTAAAATGTCTCATATAAATCCTCAAAGATATCGATAAAAAATAGTTCAAAAGCGAAATCAATTGTGTCCCTTGAAAAATATTTATTTGCAATAAAACTTCTTTAAAAAACGAAAATATTAGAATTCGTACTCCACACGTTTGCACGCATTTTTCTTGTAATTAAATTGTTTTTAGATGAGAATATAGTGGAGAGCTAACAAAAGATAAGACACACAAGAAAGTTTTTGTGAAATTAAATTTTGATTATAATGTTATTTCTATTAGCTTTAGACAACATTCTTCTGGATTTGGTTTTTAAAATGTGTTAAGGTTTATCAAAGAGGCAATTTACCTGGTGAAAGTAATAGCAGTATACAATTTCAAATACATATTTCATCAACTGACCATTGGAAAATTTTTAATTTACTTTTACGATTTGCAGTATGTTTTAGTAAACATGTAATTGTTTCTTTACCAAATTATGAAATTAATATTCGATTTATAAAAATGATACGTTTTTAAAACCCATAAAACTGCACAGACGTCTAGACTCTAATGCAAGAAAGAAATAGTACACTAAATCCAATATTATACTTAAGCAGAGCTCTAAATAAGTCTGAAATCAATTACTCTACAATTGAAAAAGAGTGTCTTGTAATTGTTTGGTTTTTGATTCAATTGCAGAGACATCTTTTTAGGAAGGAAATTCACATTGTTAAATGATCACAAACCATTAATAGCATTCAATAAAAAGAAATAGCCAATAGTAAAATTAACATAAAGTGCAATGACAATATCATAGCTGATTGTTTGTCAAGACAAATTGAGAATTATGAAGATAACAAACAATTGAAACTGAATCACATAAGTCAAATAATGTAAACATTTGTAAACTATTCAGGGCACAATCCATTTTTTTGGAATTTAACACACATTTTTTTGATAAATTAAATTAAACTATGTACATAAAATATATTGAAGGTGACATATATTAGTTTTTCAATTTTGAAGTTTACTATGTTGTCACAAATGGTTACATATTAGATTGACAAATGAATAAGTCATTTTTGTAATGAAAATGATATAAATATAACTTTGATGACAAAATGATGTTTGTTACAAATTTCGTTGACAAGATGATGTCACTTAAGTGATAACATACTATATTTTATGATGGTATTGCACATTTCTTTAGAAAATTTAACACATAATAAATATGAGAAGTTTGACTTAATATTATAAAGAGAAGTAAAAGAAGGAATAAGCCATGCTTCATAGATAATGAGTAATGCATGCATACAGACTCTCACAATTGTATGTATGTAGAAGAATTAATGAGCAGATGTCTATTCATGCAGCATAATACATGTGTGACCACAGATCATGAATCAATATGGATGTCTCTAGACATGATCCGATGTTATATTAATAGTTGACACTAATTAAGCAGAGGTGTTTTCCTACTATAAATTATAAAGTAACAATACATAATCTCCGTGCCGTGCGTCCACGGCAGCGTCTATGAGGACACTTGGGGGCGTCCACATGGGGTTTGCGGACTAGTACGGTGGACTCGTCCACCCGAAACCAAAAACCCCGACCGACCGCATGACTCCAAACGCAACTGGAGTAGAAGTGTCTGATTATCTAATAACATACTTTAATGTACATATAGTTTCAACATTTATTCAGAATAAAATTGTAACATATTTTTGTTAACAAAACGATGCATTATAAATAACTACAGAGTAATTTAGTAATGTATACTTTAAATTGATGTTGTACTCAGTAAATTGTTGTGATAAAATTAGCTTTAAAAAAAAATATATTTCGTTGCACGAAATTTTTTCTGTGGGGGCGGTGCGTATTTAACAGGTCTATTGTAAAATAGTAATCTATTTCGGACAATGTATCGTTTCGGTAAATGTGAGAATTAAGGTCATGTGATAATGGATGTCATGCGTGAATGAAGGAATGAATATGGAATATGTACTTCTGGACGGCCCTCACCATGACCCATGTTTTACATCTTAAGACATCGTGTGCAATTGTGTGATATTTCCAAATGTTACGGAATATGACAATATACATTATCTTTCTCCAATTATAGGAGACTTATTTTTATTGTAAACTATGCTACATCGTGAATAAATCTTATGGTGATGTCAAACTTAAATCTGCGGTTTATTATTGAAGGCATCTTGGTGATTAATTAATTAGAAAATGAAGTAAGTTGATACATCCAGTTCTCAAGTAAAATGTATCATCATCAACTCAAATAATGATGGTGTTACACCTAGCTTGTAACATTTTTTATATTTCATTTTTTTTTTACTTCTGTAATCTTTGTTTGAAAAATCCATTTCCCGGAAATAACAATGGCAATCACTTAAGTGTTTAACTCGTTTCTATTTCGTTTGCTATTTTCATCTATCCTGTCTGTCGAGGAAGGCTTTTAACTGAAACATACTTTTCTTATTTCCACGGTTTTTAATTCATGCTAGCAAATACCTTGTTCTATTATTTTCTTTAATATTTTTTATTTTTTATTTTTAAAGAAGGTTTAAAGCAAATAAATGTTTTAAGGGGAAACAATCGCTTTCTGTCGCAGCATATTTGAGTAGATATCTTTGGAGATTTTTGTAACAAATATTTTTTTTTTCAAATTTGCAAATGTATTTAACTTTTAATAAACACGGATTATGCAATTTGTCTCTAAAATTATGATAAACATTTTTTTCTGTCTATTTAATTTTTTAGATAAAAACTATATATTTAAAATTTTAAAAGAAGTATATATAAAATTAAATATGCTTAACCAGTTGTGCATTCATATTGCTGTCGCTTAAAAGTGGACTATTCTATCTTCCATAAAGCCTTAGTCCACCGGACATCGATCCCCCCTTTCAGGGACATGAGACAAATGAATGTTAAGCATGTTGCAATCCTGCAGCCTCAGGGTAGCCGCCCCCGCATTGGGCCGGGCCCCCGCAGCTCCCAGGGCAGCCGTCACAAGCCCCCGTGGATACCCCCACATTCCAAAAGGCAGCAGGCCCCAATCCTGCCTCACTCCGTATACCCGCAATATCTGATTGACCCTAACACATCCACAAACTGGGTTTCGCTAAATGGAAGATCCCGTCACTGAGCAACAACCCTCAGGAACCGCATATAGCCAGCCATTGCAGCATCTGGCATACGCAGAAGACATTGTGTTACTGGACAGAAACAGACATGACATAATTAAAGCATTCAATGAACTTGAAAATGCCTCAGTCAAAGCTGGTCTTGAGACAAAAGAAGGGGAAACAAAATGTAGGATACTATCTTGAAACATCCATCCTAATTACAACATCAATATAAACAACCACAACCTTTAGAAAGTGTCTAATTTCAAATATCTAGTGCGAATATTAACGAGTACAAACAAAGTATGCCTGATGTGAAAGAAATGATAAAAGCAGGCAACTGTTCCGATTTCAGCCTATAAAAGCTATTGTGAAGCAAAAACTGTCAAAGGAAACAAAGAATACAATATACACTTCTATCAATAGTAACTTACGATAGTGAGACTTGTTCCCTTAAAGTAAAGCAGAGAATTTGCTCAGTACATGGGAGGGGCAAATCCTCAGGAAAATATATGATCCAGTGATAGACAATGATGTTTGGAGCATCAGTACAAACCAAATTCTAGATCATATGAACATATCATATTGAAAGGTTACAGGTTTGTTGTGCAGCAAATTTGATATACTGGCAGAAACTTTGGGGCAGACGGCTCACCGGTCGACCAAGTCTATGTTGGATAGACGATGATAAGGGCTTACAACCGTTTGGCCTTCACGCATGGTAGCGGAAAGCCATGGATAGATCCAAATGGGAAGCAGTCGAGGTGTAGCACGACTGATGAAAATGAAGAAGATTAGCTTCAAAAATTATTTTAAAACAAAACCAAAAAAAAAAACTTAAATAATAATATAATATCTATTTAAAAGGTTATTAAGAAAATGATAGTATTATTATAATAATTATATCTTCAATAAGAAAATATGTCGTCGGTAAATGCCTTTCTCTGTTAATTCCTATATTTATAATCCTACAAAAGTAACAGAGAAAAGAATAAGTAGCAACATGGACTCAATTTACCATAATTGTCTAACTCAACAAAGAAAGGTTCCCACCCCTTATTGTATTAATATAACGTGACAGTTTAAAAACACAATGTATTAATATAACGTGACAGTTTAAAAACACACCGTATTAATATAACGTGACAGTTTAAAAACACAATGTATTAATATAACGTGACAGTTTAAAAACACAATGTATTAATATAACGTGACAGTTTAAAAACACAATGTATTAATATAACGTGACAGTTGAACAACACAATGTATTAATATAACGTGACAGTTGAAAAACACAATGTATTAATATAACGTGACAGTTGAAAAACACAATGTATTAATATAACGTGACAGTTGAAAAACACAATGTATTAATATAACGTGACAGTTTAAAAACACAATGTATTAATATAACGTGACAGTTTAAAAACACAATGTATTAATATAACGTGACAGTATAAAAACACAATGTATTACTATAACGTGACAGTTGAAAAACACGATGTATTAATATAACGTGACAGTTGAAAAACACAATGTATTAATATAACGTGACAATTTAAAAACACAATGTATTAATATAACGTGACAGTTTAAAAACACAATATATTAAAATAACGGGACAGTTGAACAACACACTGTATTAATATAACGTGACAGTTGAACAACACACTGTATTAATATAACGTAAGACTTGAACAACACACTGTATTGATATAACATGACAGTTGAACAACACACTGTATTAAAATAACGTGATATTTGAAAAACACACTTTATTATTATAACGTGAAGCTTGAACAACTCACTATAATAATATATATAATGACACTTGAACAACACACTGTATTAATATATTGTGACACTTGAAGAACACAATCTATTGATATAACGTGGGACTTACTCTGCATTAATATAACGTGAAACGTAAACAACACGATGCATTGATACAAAGTGACCGTTGAACACCTTTCACTAAGTATAATGTCTTTCCTCAAGATGATTTTAATCATGTGGAAAATTAGTGACACAAGGTACTCAGCAGTATACAACATCTTTCTTGAGCATCATCAGGAATCAAAAGAGGTATATCTTAATTCAGTTAGACAAATCAATTTGTCAACGTATTTTAGAAAATCAAAATAAGCATTTAACAATACTATGTCTTTATCAGTATAACAAAATATTTATATAAGTATAAATTAAATTTACATAAATATATATACACATGTATCCTACATCAAGAAGAAAAAAAGAAAAGAATAGGAATGGTCTCCCAGACAAAAACAAAGAAACGAATAGGAGTGGCCACAAAACACAGACAAAAAAATTAAAAAAATAGGAGTGGCCACAAAAACCAAGACAAAAACAAAGAAAAGAATAGGAGTGGCCACAAAACATAGACAAAAAAATTAAAAAAATAGGAGTGGCAACAAAACGCAGACAAAAACAAAGAAAAGAATAGGAGTGGCCACAAAACCCAGACAAAAACATAGAAACGAATAGGAGTGGCCACAAAACACAGACAAAAAAATTAAAAGAATAGGAGTGGCCACAAAACCCAGACAAAAACAAAGAAAAGAATAGGAGTGGCCACAAAACACAGACAAACAAATTAAAAAAATAGGAGTGGCCACAAAACCCAGACAAAAACAAAGAAAAGAATAGGAGTGGCCACAAAACACAGACAAAAAAATTAAAAAAATAGGAGTGGCCACAAAACCCAGACAAAAACAAAGAAAAGAATAGGAGTGGTCTCCCAGACAAAAACAAAGAAACAAATAAGAGTGGGCACAAAACCCAGACAAAAACAAAGAAAAGAATAGGAGTGGCCACAAAACACAGAGAAAAAAATTAAAAAAATAGGAGTGGCCACAAAACCCAGACAAAAACAAAGAAAATAATAGGAGTGGCCACAAAACACAGACAAAAACAAAGAAAAGAATAGGAGTGGCCACAAAACCCAGACACAAACAAAGAAAAGAAGAAAAGACAGAAAATGATTTTAAGTAAAATTAAAGAAAAAAAAAATGGAAAAAGACCTGGCTACTACGTAAAATTGTGAATTTGGTTAAAATAAATGTAGACCTATCCAGACTGTTAGAATGACAAAAACAAAAACAAATTAATTAAAGGTCAGACGGTTAGTCTATATCATTTTTACTTTATTTAAAATTAGCCTTTCATGGTTTTCAAAGCTGTAAACCTTGCAATGACGTCATCAAAATCAATAATCTTTGCCGCATAACTTTTAATTGATAGTATTGCCAGATCAGAAAGCCTTGACTGTTTGATCGTGGATTGTGATTATCTCTTGATAAGTCTTAGTTTTGAAAATCTCCGCTCACAGAAAGCCACAGACACACAGGTTATTAGAAACATTTGGAGGAATAATGTGAGTATTTCAAGAGATTATAGGTCGTCCAATTCAGCTATGAATTTTAAAAATCAAATATTGACACCTTCGAAACGTTTGCTCCCATTCAGCGATGAATTTCAGAAACGTAAATAAAGACAAGCCCAGAATATTGTGAAATTTAAAATTAGCTTTTTGATGTCTATTAAGCTCTGTATTAAAAAACTATAACTAAACTCACAGCAAAGTTTAAATGTTGAGTGGACACTAATAACTCTGTTAGCGCCTGTTCACACGATCAAATTTTCGATCATGAATGTTTGTGTTAAGCCTTGTCACAACTTTCAAATTACTGTTTGATCTAATTCCCATTTTTGTCCAAACAATGAAACCACACACACTATAGTGAGTTCATACAAATTTTTGACACGGATTTTGAAAAGAATGTGATCGTGTTACCTGACGCTTACACTCGAGTTGAACACTCCAAAACAAATATGCTTCTTCCTTGATCGCTGATGACCTGAACTGTGGTGTTACCTGAAGCTTACACTCGAGTTGAACACTCCAAAACAAATCTGCTTCTTCCTTGATCGCTGATGACCTGAACTGTGGTGTTACCTGAAGCTTACACTCGAGTTGAACACTCCAAAACAAATCTGCTTCTTCCTTGATCGCTGATGACCTGAACTGTGGTGTTACCTGAAGCTTACACTCGAGTTGAACACTCCAAAACAAATCTGCTTCTTCTTTGATCGCTGATGACCTGAACTGTGGTGTTACCTGAAGCTTACACTCGAGTTGAACACTCCAAAACAAATCTGCTTCTTCCTTGATCGCTGATGACCTGAACTGTGGTGTTACCTGAAGCTTACACTCGAGTTGAACACTCCAAAACAAATCTGCTTCTTCCTTGATCGCTGATGACCTGAACTGTGGTTCATAATGAAAGCTACCAATACAATCCAGCATCTCCATACTGTTTTCTTCTCTTACAGATTCCAATTTCTTTTAATTGTTAACCTGCCATTATCTTATAAAACTTTAATTCTCTCTACTGAAATTCCATATTGCTCTGATTTAAAAAGTGTCTTTTCAATAGCATGCTCCACCAAGTGAAGCTGCTAGTGCCGTGTAAGATTAACTTCCTCAATTAGATACAGAGGCGTAGCATAGGTGGCAAGGGGGTACAGATGTACCCGAGCGCCAGCTTGTTAGGGGTGCAAAAATGTGCTTTGGTATTATTTTATTGATGAAAATAATGGGTTTCAGAGTTGAAAAAAGGAAAAGAGGGCGCTTTAAAATGAATCTTGTCACCGGGCGCCAAACACTCTAGCTACGCCACTGATTGGATAAACAGTAAATTACAGACAGTCTATGAAAGACCTTGTGTTGTATGCTAATCGTGCTTAAATGTTAAAGGGCGGTGCTAGTGACGAATCAGCTACACGATTTATGTTTGAGTATTTCTGGGTTGTAATAACGTTGGTTACAAATATATTCTTTTAAAAAAAATGTAAATCAATTTAGATCAATTATTAAAAGATATATAAAAAAATTACGATCATATTTTGAACAATATAAATGTGAACATAGTTTTTTTGTCAAAGCTTTAAATTTTTAACAAACCGATTCATGTTTTGACAATAACTAAATCACATCGCATTTGTTTTTAATGGAAGACGTATTTCTTAAAATTTAGATAAATAGTGTTTCCTGTCACTTACAAAAGTTATGGAACAATCGGTGTTAAATCATGGACAAAGCGGTGTTTTATTCACTTATTTATACCTCATTTCTGATACAGCAACATTGAAATTTTAAGAAAGCACGAATTCGGATCGTGTGATTTTATGAATTTCGGTCATCCCGAGGAGAGTATGCTCTGTAATTTTTATATTTCAGTGTCATATCTAAGATGGTATCACTGCTTGGGGACGACAGCTTTACAATGATGGTCACATTATCACCTGGGAAATAATACATTAATCCTAAAATATATTATTATTGCACTTTGACCCTATGAATTGACCTGGTGACACCTTTGCAGTCCGTCGTTGTTAATGCTCAATATACTTCTCACAGATCCAAAATCAACTGAAAGATATGTATGACTTCTAAGAGATATGTTAGGAAGAAAAAAAGCAAACAAATAGTATATCGGAACAAACCTTCTATATCAATCTCAATATTGGTTGAAGAAACGGCTGGTATAATTAAGGAACAGATCATTTGTTGGCTTATGATATGGCTGATATATCAGGAGAATAACAATTGTTGTCTGATGAAATGGCTGATATATATCAGCAACAGAACAATTGTTGGCTGATGAAATGGCTGATATATCTGGAACAGAACAATTGTTGGCGGTACAATTTGTAGACACATTAGAGGTGGAATTTAAAATGGATATGTTTGCAGTTCCACAATGGCAGGACGGGAAGGCTGTGTACAGACTAAAATAGGGAAAATGTTACTAAAAATAGCTGTTACTCCATTATCTACGCCTTGGCTCAAGCTGGTTGTAAATCATTTGAATTGAATTGTTCAAGTGCATAATGTCATTGGTACAATCAAAACTATTAATACATAGGTCTACATGCCATTGGTACAATCAAAACTATTAATACATAGGTCTACATGCCATTGGTCCAATCAAAACTATTAATAACATAGGTCTACATGCCATTGGTGCAATCAAAACTATTAATACATAGGTCTACATGCCATTGGTACAATCAAAACTATTAATAACATAGGTCTACACTCTTTAGCTTCAATTATATTATTTTTTATTATCTGGGACTAATACGCAAAGTTTGTTGACCACTTGCTGGGAAAGTTTCTATGAGCCCCCAATGGCCCAGTGTTATTATGTTTGTTTGTGTGTTGGTAAATGGGTCAATCAATCACAAGAAAACGAAACAATCGATCTCAAGGAATTTAAACTAAGTCCTTTCGACATATCGATTGTTTATGGAAAGTTAGGTAAAACACAAATTATTTCAAACGTTACAACTAAAACATCGTACAATGAAGGGCCGAGTAGAAAAAGTACTTAAGTTACAATTTTTCAAAAATGAGTTAAGGCAGGCATTGTATTTGATGACTTCTTCTGAATCATTCCTGAAAATATCATTCATGAAAAATGTCCATAAGTGTTTGATTCAGAGTTACCTCAGGCAACTAATAGATTAATGCATTAATATATACGACATTAATAAGTTCCAGATCACAAAATGTCACACTAGTAGTTTTTGTTACGTGTTTTTGAATAAGAAAAATGTATTTATTGATGACAAGTATTGTATAGAAACATAATAAAAGACAATGTCAAGAAATCAACTGGTTTTATAAAGTGGATTTACCTTGGAGATCAGCTGACTTGAGCTTACGGAAGATGCTGGCGGGGGTGTAGGAGATAGGCAAAGGAGCTTCACTTTGTTCATTTACTGGCTACACTGTTAATGCTACACTCTTTTGGTCACTTTAATTCACTTGTTACATTTTTAACGCTACACTTAATCCCTAAACTTAATGAACTAAACTAAACTCGTATGTCGAGGTACCACTGTATATTGCTATGACAAAATAGTTATCGCCTTACGGATCACTTTTCACAGCAACCAAATGAGATCGAAGCATTTAAAGGGATATTTATAGATAATCTTATTAGTCTTCACCACACAGACAATTAATGTTAAGATAACCTTATTGTTCTTCTCACAAGTCGGCCCCTTAAAATAACATAAGAAAAAAAGGAAAAAATAACACTTTCGTTTAGAGACACGTTTTTGGAGATTTTATTTTTAATTTTTTTTTTTGCAAATAGCTGGTCAACAAATTAAAAATTTGACAAAAATGTATTTAAGATATTTATCGCTCTATACATAAATATATGAAAGCAAAAAATTATTTCCCTTAAAATATGTTTTTTAAAATATCCGCTTCTTTTTTTTAATATATAAAGAAATAAATATATTTATATAAAATTGAATTATGCAACACTAATGCTTTGCAGTTGTGAGAACTCTCATTTAGATCTGTTCTTTTTAGTATTTTTCTTTTGAAAAGCGTATTTTGTAAAAGTATTTTTATTCAATATATATTTTGAAATTTTCGGACAAGTTCAAATCGTGCTGTAAACTTGCACAGTGAGTTTTGTGACATCGAATTCAATTGTTTTACTTTTATATATTTTATACTTAAAATTAAATTTAAATTAACATGTGAATTATATTGTTTAAATATGGTATACCACGTCCTTAAGAATAATTTTTAGTATATACATTTTGTATTGACATTAAGTAAATGTGTTTTCCTCGAGACTTTATGACAGACATGTTGTGGTTATTTTGTTATTTTGTTATCTTAGAACTTCATTACATCTTAAAGTGGCGTAGCTAGGTATGGTGCGGTAAACTAATGGTGTCACCCCTTCAGCGCCACAAGACTTCCACGATGGATTTCTTCTTGTTAAAATCAGTCAATTAATTCTTCCCTTAACTTATTTAATATATACACATATTATGCACGAAATGTAAAGACAAGAGGAAAAAACTGTAGGTCATGCATTACATGTATTTAAGAACTCTTAGAACGAGAAGTTATATATTGTTTGCATTAACTTTACTTTATTTAAATGTGTCTTTTACTGGTCTTCAATGCTGCAGAACTGTCAATCACATGTTAAAAAGTAATACCCTTCGCCTTATCACTTTCAAATGATAGCAGACCCAGAATAGAAAGTCTTGACTGTTCCATTGTTGATCATATAAAGTTATCCTGCAATTATATTCTTAAACTTTAATCCACTTTCTACCAAAATTTCATATTGATCTGATGTTAACAGTGTCTTTCAGTAGCGTGTATCACCAAGTGACAGAGCTTCTTATGCAGACACATTCTATAAACTACGATATAATGAAATATTAATAAAAATTCTTATAAATTCATATTCTGTGACATATAATTGTCTTAAAACAACATTGAACTCTTTAGATTTGATTAAATCTAATAAATAATAGCAAAAAACTTACCAGCACCCCCAGAGCACGTAGTTACAGCACATCAGTCGGCCATTTTAAAATTATTTATTTTCTATCTCGGCGTAAAAGTAGGTCAGACTAGTGTAAAAATATGTCCACCAGACGGTACAATATGATCCAAACGAAAATTAGCTACTTAGTTAGAATAAGTGATATAAAACTATTGTCCAGTGGGCTGCACGCCTGGACTCAGGAGGTTAAGGCATCAAGTTTGGTCAACCATAACTATTTTAAGAGTAGATCATCTAGTCTGCAGATACTGCTGTGTAAGATTAACTTCCTCAAGTAGATCAGCCCTAAGTCTGCCAATACTGCTGTGTAAGATTAACTTCCTCAAGTAGATCAGCCCTAAGATAAAAGTAACAGATAAAGGTGAAATCCCTGATAGCATGTAAAAGAACTTGTGCTGAATGATAATCGTTCTCAAATGTTAAGGGGTGGAGCTAGTGACGAATCACTATTTTTTTTAGTATTTCTGCTTTTTAATATAATGGGTTTCATAAATTTATTTTTAATATACAAAAAAAAATCTTAATGATTAAAGATGCTAAATATATTTGACACATATTATTTTGTTAACATTATAAATGGGAAAAAGTCTTAAGTTTGACCGTATCGAATCGCCCGACAACATTGTATTTGATATCAATGCAAAACGTTATTCTCAGAATTTAGATACATATAATGCTTACTGTCACTTACGAAAGTTACTGAATTCTTCAATCATCATAGAATTATGATCAAACGGTGTTTTTGTCTGACTTAATTTGGTTCAAATCATTTCTGTCGCAGCAACCTTGAACGCATAATACAGCATGCATTTTGGTTTGTTACATTAGTGAAAATGTTACGTGTTATCGGTTTCCTTTTATAAAAGTCAGTCTGATCGAGTTTTGTGTGATCTGTTGTTTTTTTTAAAATTTTTTGAGGCGCCTGAGATGGTGTCTAGCTGCGCCTGAGATGGTGTCTAGCTGCGCCTGAGATGGTGTCTAGCTGCGCCTGAGATGGTGTCTAGCTGCTCCACTGTATTATTGGAATCCTGGATGCTATATGATTGAGTGTTGCGTCATTATATCTGATGGAGGTTCTGCAATTTAGGATGTGAGGAATTGTTTCTTAAGGACAACCATACTTGGTCTTATTTTTGGTACACTTGTCTTGCTTGGCTGGCTGCGCTGTGTTTGTGTGCCTCATTTGATTCTTCCTAGCATCGGGACGGCATGCGCATTTTTTTTTTTTTTTTAGATTTAAGTATGTTTTATTTTTATTAATTTTTGCAAAATTATTTCCGCACACAATTTCTTTACGTAATACATTTCAAGAAATAAATGATATATTAAATACTTTTACTCGTTCCTGATACAGTCTTCTTTTAAAAAAAAAATATTTTTTTATTTTCTTCTGTTTAGAAAATGATAATTGCGGTGTGGAAGGAGAGGCCTACTCCGGTGTGGGATGAGAGGCCCGTGTTGTGTGGAAGGAGAGGCCCAGTCAGCGCCCCACTCTTTTTATAGTATTAGTGGCATTTATGGCCCACTGCAGAGTTTTCTTCTTGGCGTTAAAAAGCTTATCGCGCCGCTTGCGGCACTAACATTAGCTACGTCATTCCTAGTAACTCTTTTCCATTAATAAAATTACGAGGAGAGAGAGTTGCAAATATACGTTTTTAAATTATTTTGTTTCGTTATTTAAAATTTTAAAAAAAATATTTTTCTGGAATTTGCCATCCTTTAAAAAATGCCGCCCTAAGCAGCCGCCCATATCGCCTAAACCTTAAGCCGACACTGACTAGGACGAGTGACCCCACTATATTTTTAAAAAAATAGGGTATTTATCAGATTGCGTCTAGATAAGAATAGTAACCCAAATGTCGACCTTGAAATCGTGTGAGAAAAAAATATTTGAATCCGGGTTCGTTATTAATATATATATATAT
This sequence comes from Omphiscola glabra, assembly GCA_964017045.1. Lineage (NCBI taxonomy): Eukaryota > Metazoa > Mollusca > Gastropoda > Lymnaeidae > Omphiscola > Omphiscola glabra. Next base: position 32,046,351 of record OZ024805.1, read on the forward strand.
ATATATATAAGTCACAATTCTCTTACTACCTACACCATTCTAAAGAGCATTCATTGAATTGACTTATGACTTCTCTTACTACCTACACCTTTCTACAGAGCATTCATTGAATTGACTTATAACTTGCGGTGAGAAGATAACTTTTCTCCGCTACAAAGTTATGGAGTAGTTTATCGTGATTTATGGAAATATATTAGAAATTACGAATTTTTTTTTTTTTTTTTTTTTTTTAAATTAGATTTTCAACAAAGGAATATTTCAACATATACAGAATAAATTATTTATAGGCAAAATTATCTAAGTGTTAACTTAAACAACAATTTAAATAATGTGCTGAAACAACATTTTTACATAAAAGGTACTGAAATTCTAATGAAATACTGTTTACTATGTTAAAAATTGCTTCTATAATACATTTGTTCACATGATATATATATCACTTGGAATATAAACAAAAAACAATTAATGTCTTAAATTTTGTTTTCAATTACGTTTTGTATTTTAAATCTAAAAAGTGTTTCTAATTAAAAAAAAAAAATAAAAATAAAAAAAATAAAAAAAATAAAAAAATAAAAAATATAATTAGAGGTAGACTTTTCCTCTAAGTTCACTTGATTTTGATCCTTATCCTTAAGGATAATATAATGCCAATGAATAGTTGAATCCACCAATTTGAGGTAAAATTTGTACACTCATTCATATCCAATGACATAAAAACATTCATAATTAGTAAGTCGCCAATTGACCCCACATGCCCTTGACTGAATTCTATTTCGCATTTCAGCTTTAGCTAATTTCTCATGTCTTTTTTTAAAAATAAAGTTGTGTAAACTCAAAAAAAAAAAAAAAAAAAAAAAAAAAAAAAAAAAAAAAAAAAAAAAAAAAAAAAAAAAAAAAAAAAAAAAAAAAAAAACAGCAGATCAAATTTTACAAGCTGCATTGCACTTGAACTCGATCCCCAACATCAAGGCCACAATGCATTCCCAATCAACAAAAAAAAAGCCCACACCTACCCCCACCGACCAGCAAAAACCGCCGTGCGCTGCACCCCCACTCAAAGAAAAATTGTGCAAGTGCCCCACCGACACCACCCAAACAACCCGCACATAGACACCCCCTCCCCCGCCACGCGCCTACACATAGAAATTAGAAGGCCCTTAGACGCTTGAGCAGGCCCCATACAGCTGCGGATATGGGAATCCAGGATTCCCATAATTCAGTCCACGCACTCGTAGCGACCAATCCACCCATTCATTAGCCCTGTTAGAAAGTATACTTATATAGCTCATATACGACAAAAATAATCTAGGGCCCCCGGCCTTAAAAGGAGTATTGTAAAATGATTGTACTGTTTTAGAAACCCTTATCGACATGCACACAACGACACAACAATTTTTTTTCTTAATCGTATGAATGGTATAGGAACGCATAAGGGAAATATATTTATATAGCTCATAAAATTATTTAGGGTCACCGGCCCCAAACAGAATATGTGAAATGGTTGTACTAATTTTAAAATATACTTATTATCTCACACACAAACTGAAAAAATCGGTTTTTGTATTTGATTCAATTCCATAAACTCATGCAATAGTTCTGTTCAAAAGTATATTTTTATAACTCATATTAGAAAAAAAAAAACAACGAAATTTTAACACGGAATGCTGAAAAAGGTTTTACTAATTCAGAAATCTACTTATTATTTTAAACATATTGAAAAGTCCGCCTTGCCAGAGTGGTCGGCTCTATTGAAGTTTTTGGAGACAGGACACTGTTTATCTTGCCAAGAAATGCACAGCCATCAAAGATAACGAAGCACTGGTACATAAAACAAACAAAGAAATGTACAGCCATCACAAGTAATGAAGCACTGGTACATAAAACAAACTAAGAAATGTACAGCCATAAAAAATAACGAAGCACTGGTACATAAAACAAACAAAGAAATGTACAGCCATCAAATATAACGAAGCACTGGTACATAAAACAAACAAAGAAATGTACAGCCATCACAGGTAATGAAGCACTGGTACATAAAACAAACTAAGAAATGTACAGCCATCCAAGATAACGAAGCACTGGTACATAAAACAAACAAAGAAATGTACAGCCATCAAAAATAACGAAGCACTGGTACATAAAACAAACAAAGAAATGTACAGCCATCAAAGATAACGAAGCACTGGTACATAAAACAAACAAAGAAATGTACAGCCATCCAAGATAACGAAGCACTGGTACATACAATAAACAAAGAAATGTACAGCCATCAAAGATAACGAAGCACTAATACATAAAACAAACAAAGATATGTACAGCCACTTGAGAGATCAAATGAAAACACCTCATTCGGAGAGGATCAAGTGGTTGAAATGTTTCAACACAGAGCAGATAGGAGACACTTTTAAACAATCTACACAAGGATCAAGTGATAGAAACGTTTCCACACAGAACAGATAGGAGGCACTTTTAAAAATCTACACATCCAAGAAATATAACCTAGGGTTAGGGAAATAACTTTCCGTCTTCTGTACAACATGACACCAACATCCGAAAGACTTGAACATCATAGGATTCTAAGATCAAAATATTCACTCTGCGGATACATGTTAGTAGAAACAGAATAACATTTGTTTATGGATTGTAAAATAGAACCAACAGCTAAAGCCACACTAACATTGCTCATAAAAGCAGGAACAACCCACCCGATTGAGATAGATAAATCTATTACACTAAACACTGTCACTAAGCAGGAACAACCCACCCGATAAACATAGATAAATCTATCACACTAAACAATATCTCTAGGCAGGAACAACCCACCAGATAAACATAGATAAATCTATTACACTAAACACTATCTCTAGGCAGGAACAACCCACCCGATAAACATAGATAAATATATTACACTAAACAATATCTCTAGGCAGGAACAATCCACCCGATAAACATAGATATATATATTACACTAAACACTATCTCTAGGCAGGAACCACCCACCCGATAAACATAGATAAATATATTACACTAAACACTATCTCTAGGCAGGAACAACCCACCCGATAAACATAGATAAATATATTACACTAAACACTATCTCTAGGCAGGAAAAACCCACCCGATAAACATAGATAAATCTCTAAGGGTGATCATACACTAGGTCCGGATTTCACCGGATTTTAAGACTGACGACGAGACCGGTTGCTCGGTAGAACTGTACATCGGACATTGTAGAAATTGAGAATACATTGCAGCCGATCGCATCCAAATTTTTATTGTTTATCATAACAACGGCCTTGACCCTGCTGTCTTTCCGGTGACGAGTATTAAACTAAACATAGATTTTAAATGAGCTTGTTGTATTAAAAAAACTGGAATATATGAACATATGTTTTATTTGATGAAGAATCCATTATTAAAATTACTATTTTCAGAATGAACCATTATACTTTTGACTACCTACATACAGTGGTATGCTTTGTTGGTGCAAAGTATACATTAAATTATTAATTGTTGACTGTGGGGCATAGTGCAGCAGAGTGACAGTGGTATTTTCGTTGAATCAAATCTATACAACCACATAGGAATGGGGTCTTTCCCCTTTCCTTAACCAAGACAGATACCTGGGATCAATAAATACACATCTTCCATATGTTTTTCTGGGTGACCAAGGTTATCTGATGCGACCATACACAACCAGTGGTGATACTGTATCACGAGAAATTGAAGTTTACAATACAGACATAGTCGGGCCAGTTGAGTGTGCATTGGGCTTACTTGTTGCACAATGGAGATTCTTAAAACAGAATTCAAGTTGATCCTAAAAATGTTGACAAACTAGTCATTTCTGAAGATCAGTTGGACATGTTATTAGCTTCAAATACAACAGCTGGTAACGCTACAAGATCACCAACGGGAAGATCACAACGAATATAATTGAGAAGGGAATGATGCATATAATATCCGTGATTGCTTTAAATTTAATTTTAACATTTAAGTTTAAGGAGCAATTGACATCCAGTACTGGTACAATAAAATAGACTATTACGTCCCATGAATGTGTAAAATATATTTTATGAATTGATTATGAATTGATCCACGTTGATCTTTTTCCATAATAATTTAGTGATAGCATTAACGTGTGATACAGAATCAATGGCATTATCCATGGCTAATTTAATATTTGTTTATAAACACTTTAATTTAGTTTCCTTTTAAAATTTACATTAAATATAATTTAGAAATTTGGTAAAAGCATAAATATTCTACATGGAACTATATTTAATAACTGTATTTATTATGTTAAAATTATATTTTATTCATTATTGTGTAACAAAAATATATCCTAAATTCAAGTGATTTACATTTCATTGAACTTTGAACTTATTTTCCAATGTTACTGTTTTGCAAGTCTAACAGTAACAGTATATGCAAACTTCAAAATAAATGCATACTTGTTATATCTAATTTTCATTTCTTAATTGTTATTTCTAATTATAATTATATTTAGCTATTATATGATCAAGTTTGTTCAAATCAATTTGGTTTTATTTACCTAATCTTCTTGCAATAAAAAATAAACATTGACCTGACACGCAGCGCCGCCATTCGCACCCGGGTACCATTAGGCGCAATGCTATTCAGATGTCATTTGTTGTAGTGTATTTTAGTTAAAATGAATAATTAAGTTTACAAACGTATAGTACATTCAATTATCTTTCATTTCATACCTCATTTGGTCTTACAAACCCAACAATAATATTTGTAATAGTTTTTTAAATCCCAGACTCTCACTTTTGGTACCCGGGTACCAATAGGTGCAGCCTTTATCCATATCGATCGAACTAACTTAAAATAGAAATAAAATAAAATCATATGCCCACTCCCGCCACTCACTTGTTGTATTGAGCTCTTCTGCTATTTTGTGCTAAAGTTTACTACCAATATCCCTAGTGTGGTAATTTTTCGTTATGTCCCATAGTGGCATGCGGTCAAGAACTAGGGATATTAGCTTGTCTATTTCTACCATTTTATTTTATTCAGTTCTATAATTTGTATTTATCTTAAATTCCTTTTATTGGATCGGAATGAATCCTATACACGGTTGATGCAAAGAAGACCTGCAATGACGTCATTTGCTTGTTGTTTTTTTTAAATTTAGCTTCGGATCATTCCGTCGAACATCGCTCTAATTATATGGTTGCTATGTCCCATAGTGGAGAGCGATCATACACTTGAGATATTAGTTGATTAATTTCTACCATTTTAATTGATAAAATGTTACTATTTGTATATATTTGAATTACTTATGATGGATCCAAAGGAATAATACACAAATGAAAGGCTATTCTAGATTTTAAGGTGAAATTTTTGTACAAACATTCTGAAAAAAAATACATGCCGCCATTTTAAATGTTTTTAAAATTAGCTTCGGACAGTTCTGACGAAAAAAAAAAAAATCGACCGGCGCGCGTTACCGACTTTCACCGATGACGCCTGAGCAAATTTAGCTGTGTTCACTTTGTTATTGCATTTGTTTTTTTATACCGATCCAGTCTTGTACGTCAGTCTTGGAATTCGGTGAAATCCGGACCTAGTGTGTGATCACCTTTAGCCGAAACGTTCAAATCCTGTTGTGTCGTCTTTTGATTCAAGCTTCCATATACCCTGTTTTTCTATTTCATTGGTAGAGACATAACCTTTGCAGACGCATGCAGCTAATATTTGTTTTAAAGAAATACATAAAAGTTATAATCATTTTTAAAAGGCATTTTTTCTTGTTTACATTAAATTTCTCACCTTGTTATCTCTGACCCACTCCACAAAATCCCCCCCCCCCCCAGTTTGTCACTTACTAGATACGCTGATGCTCTTTACAAACGTCCAGTCGTCCACATTCATATTCTTTTATTTACTGCTAGGTTCAGTGACAGCAAGTCGTCCACATTCATATTCTTTTATTTACTGCTAGGTTCAGTGACAGCAAGTCGTCCACATTCATATTCTTTTATTTACTGCTAGGTTCAGTGACAGCTAATCTCATATTAATTCAATCATACATCAATACACTTCCTGGCATTGAAACGTACAAGAAATATTCAATGGAATAATCGATTTCTTTTAAAGAAAATAACGTTTTCAAGGATGCTGGAAATAAATCAATAGACTATTCAAGCTGTTTAGCTTTTTCATTCAGTTCGAATATATTAGAGATTCCAATTCTAACTAAATGACTACAGGCCAAATACATTCAATATCATAATCTGAGTCAACAGTTCTTAAACTGTTGCTGATGTTATCAAATGCAAAATGGTGTGGGGGATTTCATTACAAATTGAGTCAAACTTCGCAACCACGAAAAAATAATTTGACATACCAACATTTCTTTATTTAAAATTGTCACCTGACTAAATCACACACATATGTCGTGCTTATAAATAGATTAATCTCTGTCTAAATATTATGATCCATGAGAAATCATAACAAAAACACGTTCATGATATTTGCCCTACTGATCTGTAAACATTTAGCTTACTAAACATATGCTTATCATATTTATCCTACTGATCTTGTACATTGCAACAATTTACAGATACGTTCATATGATTATGTTTCCATCTACCCTGCGTCATATGATCATTACGTCACGTGATCAAGATAGCATCAAATAAGTGACTGTGATTGAAAAGAGTAAGATAACTTCAAAGATGTCAATTATATTAAAGCAATAAGATAACTTCACAGATGTCAATTATGTTAAAGCAAGAAGTTAACATCATAAAAACATCCCCTAACACTAAGGTTTATCCTATAAATCCATTATAAAATTTAGTATTGAGCTGTGTGACGTGGGGATTACAATTTGAAAAAACATGCAGACAAGTAACGCCCTTTATAATTATCACAATTCGGGTTTCTCACTCACGCCACGGGCTCGCAACCACACGTGTATTATACGCTCCTGAATTATATTAATATTATATTGTCCAACTTGGATTTAATACATCAACTATTTTGAAGCACATCCAGACAGATAGAATGAACAAAAAGAACACTAGCTAAGTGTATTATGAGAAGTGTATAAATGAGAAGTGCATTAATGAGAATTATATTATTAAGAAGTGTAAAAATAAGAAGTATATTAATTAGAAGTATATTAAAAAGAAGCGTATTTATGAGAATTGTATTCATTGACATTTATTAATGAGAAATTCACTATTCAGATGTCTAGTGATGATAATTTTATTGAAGAAATGTATATTTAATGAGAAGTGTATATAATGAGAAGTATATTAATGAAAAATGTATATAATTAGAAGTATATTAATGAGAAGTGTAATCATAGTATTTTTGATAAGTTCATTTATCCGATTTCTGTTTAATGTATTTACATTTTTGTAAGAGTAAATAAATTGTTATTGAACTGTTTAAACACAATATAATAACATGCATAAATGCGTTTAAATAAAATATAGGTTAGACTAACCGATACATTCTTTAGTGAGCCATTAAAGGGAAGTATAAAAAAAATAATTGCTTCCGATATAGAAGTTTTGGAACCGTTATCCTGTGGAAAATCTCACATTGATTTGCGTCTACTTAATTTCAACAATGCTCGCAAGTGATAGGTGGAATCAACGATAAGCAGTTTTGTTAGTTACTTGCCTGGCAACGATAATGTAAGCACATATTACAAATTTAAATATCGTACGTGTAGGTAATCAGACGCATTGCTTGGTGTGATAATATTTAATTACTAAGGACCGCTTCATTAATGTTAAGTATATATTTTGTTTCTGTGCTAATTCATGTTTGAAAATTAACTTAATTGATATGGTAAGACGAACGTGCGTGATTTGTACATTATAATATAATTATATATGTTTAATAATTGTAGTATGTGTTTATATATTTTTAACGTCTTCTGTATTGCTTGAATACATGACCCTGTGTTACATGTGTAATGATGAGAGGCGTATTGCTTAACATTATAACGTCTCAAAATTCTACCTTTTCAACATTATACCTTTTTAACATTCTACCTTTTCAACATTCTACCTTTTCAACATTCTACCTTTTTAACATTCTTCCTTTTCAACATTCTAACTTTTCAACATTCTACCTTTTTAACAGTTTACCCTTTTAACATTCTACCTTTTCAACATTCTACCTCGTCAACATTCTACATTTTTAATTTCTAACTTTTCAACATTCTACCTTTTTAACATTCTACCTTTTTAACATTCTACCTTTTTAACATTCTAACTTTTCAACATTCTACCTTTTTAACATTCTACCTTTTTAACATTCTACCTTTTTAACATTCTAACTTTTCAACATTCTACCCTTTTAACATTCTAACTTTTCAACATTCTACTCTTTTAACAGTATACCTTTTTAACATTCTACCTTTTTAACATTCTACCCTTTTAACAGTTTACCCTTTTAACATTCTACCTTTTCAACATTCTACCTCGTCAACATTCTACCTTTTTAACATTCTAACTTTTTAACATTCTACCTTTTTAACATTCTACCTTTTCAACATTCTACCTCGTCAACATTCTACCTTTTTAACATTCTAACTTTTTAACATTCTACCTTTTTAACATTCTACTCTTTCAACATTCTACCTTTTTAACATGCTACTTTTCAACATTCTACCTTTTTAACATTCTACCTTTTTAACATTCTACCTTTTTAACATTCTAACTTTTCAACATTCTACCCTTTTAACATTCTAACTTTTAAACATTCTACCTTTTTAACATTCTAACTTTTCAACATTCTACCTTTTTAACATTCTACCTTTTTAACATTCGAGGGGAAAACTGCTCAAATTCAGACCTAGCCTTGGATGGAGAGATCATGTGGAGAAATATCTACAGCAGCTGTGAATACAAGCATGGAATAGAAAAGTATTAATTAGGTATGAGTGAAAGGAAGTGGTGAGGCAGGACAGAGAGCTAAATGGGCTGTAATGCCACAGGGATGGATGGATATATATATATATATAGAATCGAGTATCTCCATTTTGTTGCTTGTTTGCTATTTCATGTGTAGAATCGAGTAAATATATATATATAAATTTATTTATTTAAATTGCTTAAAGTCTATATTCTAATCTGCTATGTGTTCAATCGTGTTTTTTAAAACACAGACTTTTCGTTCATTTGTTTTCTTATTTTGATCCCACCACACCTATTGTTACTATTTAAATATATGATTCATACATGTATGAGTAAATTCATTAAAATAAAGCTTTGATTTATTGTAATTTAATGTACGTTGCTTTACAAAGTTTTTAGCTTATTAACGAACGTTTAATGAACTAAATGTTTTGATATCAATAAGAAAATATCATTTACATATGTTGAGTGAACTAAATGTCTAGAGATCAGTAAGAAAAATATCATTAACATATTTAGTGAACTAAATGCTTAGAGATCAGTTGGGCAAACTCCATTCACATATGTTTAACAATTCAAATATTGCAACTCAAATAGTTTGTTTCGTAGTTTGATGTTAACCGAAGTTGTTATTTTTTTATATTGAAATGTCATGCGCAGAGGTACAAGAACAGAGGGACATGAAGAGACGGATTATTGGTCAAGAGGCTTTGATTATGAAAGTGGCTTGCTTGCCTGGATTCATGTATATATTATACTATTGTAATAACTATCTAACAATCTGAGTAGATTATCTTATATGTGAAGTTACTAAGAGGATAAAAATATGTTTACTCCAAACTGGGGAATTTTTCCTCATATTTTGTGAGACGTATTGTGTGAATAAATTATAGCGACCAAACACATCGAAATTTCCGTATCGTAAATATTATTAGAAAGAACTAAATCACCAATACAACTGATGATGCACATATATAGATAAAAATGGTAAGTAACTTGAGAAGAGCGTTCAACATTATACACCCATAACATGTTAAAATATGTTTAGTGAAGTAAATATTTAGAAATTTAAAAAGACAAATATCACGAAGACATGTTTAGTGAACTAAATGTTAAGAGATCAGTACGACCAATATCATTAACAATATCATTAACATTTTTTTGTGTTGGAATTTATCAAGGGACGTTCTATTTTTACACATGTCCTAAGTGCGCTATATACTCAAATTGAGTTGTGTTATGGTCATATCCCTATTGCATTATACTTGAAATTTCATTATTATGACATATCATGACATGTCACTATAATATGACAATAGGTGACACATTTATCGAAAAACATGTCAAATCGTGTTTTAATTTTTTATTGGTAATACAATCCAAAAGTTTTCAGTTTTTTTATTAAATCCTCAACAATAAAAGAAACGTGTACTTAGATTACTTTATTGAATTTATTCGGTTTGTAACCAAAATGTTGACTCAGATGACTTTATTTAATGTGTTTGGCGTGTAACTAATGTGTTTAACTGACATATACTACAGCTCTGAATATATTAAACAAGAAAAACTCTTTTAATTGTGTATTGATTATTTGTCAATCATTTTATATTTCGAGCATTTCTATGAAAAGTTAATTGCAATGAAAAAATCGATGACTCTATTTAAAATTTGAATTGTATGTTTCAACTCAACTTGTTCCACACGGGGAACAACTCATTTTTGTTTCACTTTTGGAACACAACATTTCTTCAACGAGAACACCTAAATCTTTCTAATATATAAATAGCATTGTGATTATTTTTTATTTTATTTTTGTAAATAGATCGAATTTCAAACGAAACTAATCTATGGATCCCATGCCCACATTTGTAGTCTTATGAATATTGTGCATAATATTAGGTAGAAAAAAGACAATTGATTTATTGTTTGTGTGATATATATATTGGTACATTTTCATTTAATCGGAGATCAGGAAAGGGGTCGTAATTTGAAGTTAGGTATGACAATGAGGGTTCATTCAATAGTCAGTGGATGTGGCAGATGACATATTGATCATGATGGCTTGTATTGTCATTGGATGGTCTTAGGTGTAAGAAAACCAACTCAATTTGATGTTTACGAAGTGAGTCAAAATTGAGATACTCGATTCTACTATGAAATAAAAAAACAAGCAAAAAATTGAGATACTCGATTCTACTATGAAATAACAAACAAGTAACAAAATTAAGATACTCGATTCTACGATGAAATAAAAAACAAGCAAAAAATTGAGATACTCGATTCTACTATGAAATAACAAACAAGTAACAAAATTGAGATACTCGATTCTAAGATGAAATAAAAAACAAGCAAAAAATTTAGATACTCGATTCTACACATGAAATTGCAAACACGCAACACAATGGAGATACTCGATTATATATATATATATATATCCATCCATCCCTGTGGCATTACAGCCCATTTAGCTCTCTGTCCTGCCTCACCACTTCCTTTCAATCATACCTAATTAATACTTTTCTATTCCATGCTTGTATTCACAGCTGCTGTAGATATTTCTCCACATCATCTCTCCATCCAAGGCTAGGTCTGAATTTGAGCAGTTTTCCCCTCGAGTTTTCTTAGTGCCCCCTCTTCAATACTTAGTAATTGGGCATTATTTCCAAGTGTCACGCCCTTTTTTATTTCTGCTACTATCGTGAGATTCTGCTACTATCGTGGGATTCTGCTACTATCGTGAGATTCTGCTACTATCTTGAGAGTCTGCAACTATTGTGAGATTCTGCTACTATCGTGGGATTCTGCTACTATCGTGGGATTCTGCTACTATCGTGGGATTCTGCTGCTATCGTGGGATTCTGCTACTATCGTGGGATTCTGCTACTATCGTAGGATTTTGCTTTTATCGTGAGATTCTGCTACTATCTTGAGAGTCTGCTACTATCGTGGGATTCTGCTACTATCGTGGGATTCTGCTACTATCGTGGGATTCTGCTACTATCGTGGGATTCTGCTACTATCGTAGGATTCTGCTACTATCGTGGGATTCCGCTCCTATCGTGAGATTCTGCTACTATCGTGAGATTCTGCTACTATCGTGAGATTCTGCTATTATCTTGGGATTCTGCTACTATCGTGAGATTCTGCTACTATCGTGGGATTCTGCTACTATCGTGGGATTCTGCTACTATCGTGGGATTCTGCTACTGTCGTCGGATTCTGCTACTATCGTAGGATTCTGGTACTATCGTAGGATTCTGCTACTATCGTGGGATTCTGCTACTAACGTGACTTTCTGCTACTATCGTGAGATTCTGCTACTATCGTAGGATTCTTCTACTATCGTGAGATTCTGCTACTATCGTAGGATTCTGCTACTATCGTATGATTCTGCTACTATCGTGGGATTCTGCTACTATCGTAGGATTCTGCTACTATCGTGGGATTCTGCTACTATCGTGGGATTCTGCTACTATCGTGGGATTCTGCTACTATCGTTGGATTCTGCTACTATCTTGGGATTCTGCTACTATTGTAGGATTCTGCTACTATTGTGAGATTCTGCTACTATTGTGGGATTCTGCTACTATCGTAGGATTCTGCTACTATTGTGAGATTCTGCTACTATCGTGGGATTCTGCTACTATCGTGGGATTCTGCTACTATCGTGAGATTCTGCTACTATCGTTGGATTCTGCTACTATCGTAGGATTATGTTACTATTGTGGGATTCTGCTACTATCTGCTGAAGTAAGCTATATATCGGGCTCATATTCGACTTTTATTTATGCTAGTCATTCGTTTCTTTCATAAAAAAATAATCCTAGGTATTTGAATTGATTTATTTTTTCAAAAGTCTGGTTTCTCATTATAATGGTTTTGGATGTATGTTCTTCTCTTATAATATTAATGTATTTTCTCTTCCAATGACACGCCAGGTCATCTCTACAGTGGGTATATACTACATCAGGTCATTTGTCTGATTGTTCAGTTGTATCAGCTACGTCTAAGATGACAAGACACTCATGGCTGGACTCACGCCGCGATATTTCCTTGACCGTGACATCTTGAAGATATATCGATTATATCATTATTTAAGATAAAAATAATCGAACTACATCGCAATCAAACATGATCCAATCAATTCTTGTCTTGTGTCTTGTTCTACTGAAAGGACTCACAGTCGGTAACATCAACACAAAGGATCTAACCTACAGCATCTACCAGGACCTTCAGATCAGTGGCTGCAACCTCGTCAATCACAACATGGCCAAGAGATCCAGAATCGCATGCGCAATCTTCTGTTCGTCCGATTCGAGCTGCACAGCTTTTACATTTCTTGATATCTCGTCAGACTGCATGACATGTCGGAGAACTGAGGTCACGGGCATTAATTTCAAGACCGCTGAATTCACTTCGTTGCAACGAGTGATGAGACAGAGTAACTGGCCTTTTGCGAGTTATCAGTATACTAACAGATCTGTGGCAGTGCCGGGGGGCATGAAGGCGGGAATGGTGGTAAGTGCAGAGTTAGATGGCCCCGGGGGGTGGGGGAATTAAGGCTTTCAAAAAATCTGGGCTCAAACGCAAAACAGTCTATATAATTACCGTCACGATGACTCATGAACTTAGAATATATTGAGCTTTAGATGTAACAGGTAACAATGTTATAGAGATGAGTAATAAAGTTTAAGATTACGAATTAATCTTCCAGCATAATCCGGTTACGACATCCTAAATTTTAACGTAATAATAATTGATCGACCCTTGTTGGTATCTTCCCGTGTTTAGACGTTTATTAATAGAATGGAAGTTACCGGAAATATGTTTATCAAATGGATTTTGTCTTGTCAAATGTGCGAGAAAAGCAATGCCCAAAGAGGTTTACAAAAAAGTTGTCTCGCGCTGAACTATATTATTATTCAAAAGTCCCTTTTACACTACACAAAACACTATATTTAAATTGAGAACTAGTAGCACTCAGATGTTGAGCAAAAAATGACATTAAGATACTGTTGTGGGCAGTAAGCTAACACTAAGACCATGTTAATTTAACATTGCTAACTAGAAGTGTCCTGTTGTGGGCAGTAAGCTAACACTAAGACCATGCTAATTTAACATTCCTAATTAGCAGTGTCCTGTTGTGGGCAGTAAGCTAACATAAATACCATGCTAATTTAACTTAGCGAACTACCAGTGTCCAGTTGTGAGCAGTAAGCTACCACTAAGACCTTGTTAATTTAACTTAGCTAACTAGCAGTGTCCTGTTGTGGGCAATAAGCTAACACTAAGACCATGTTAATTTAACATTGCTAACTAGAAGTGTCCTGTTGTTGGCAGTAAGCTAACACTAAGATCATGCTAATTTAACATTGCTAACTAGCAGTGTCATGTTGTGGGCAGTAAGCTAACACTAAGATCATGTTAATTTAACATTGCTAACTAGCAGTGTCCTGTTGTGGGCAGTAAGCTAACACTATAATCATGTTAATTTAACATTGCTAACTAGCAGTGTCCAGTTTTGGGCAGTAAGCTAACACTAAGATCATGTTAATTTAACATTGCTAACTAGCAGTGTCCAGTTGTGGGCAGTAAGCTAACACTAAGACCATGTTAATTTAACTTAGCTAACTAGCAGTGTCCTGTTGTGGGCAATAAGCTAACACTAAGACCATGTTAATTTAACATAGCTAACTAGCAGTGTCCTGTTGTAAGCAGTAAGCTAACACTAAGATCATTTTAATTTAACATTGCTAACTAGCAGTGTCCAGTTGTGGGCAGTAAGCTAACACTAAGACCATGTTAATTTAACTTACCTAACTAGCAGTGTCCTGTTGTGGGCAATAAGCTAACACTAAGACCATGTTAATTTAACATTGCTAACTAGCAGTGTCCTGTTGTGGGCAGTAAGCTAACACAAATACCATGTTAATTTAACATTGCTAACTAGCAGTGTCCTGTTGTGGGCAGTAAGCTAACATAAAGACCATGTTAATTTAACTTAGCGAACTAGCAGTGTCCACTTGTGAGCAGTAAGCTAACACTAAGACCTTGTTAATTTAACTTAGCTAACTAGCAGTGTCCTGTTGTGGGCAATAAGCTAACACTAAGATCATGTTAATTTAACATTGCTAACTAGCAGTGTCCAGTTGTGGGTAGTAAGCTAACACTAAGACCATACTAATTTTAACATTGCTAACTAGCAGTTTCCTGTTGTGGGCAGTAAGCTAACACAAATACCATGTTAATTTAACATTGCTAACTAGCAGTGTCCTGTTGTGGGCAGTAAGCTAACACTAAGACCATGTTAATTTAACATTGCTAACTAGCAGTGTCCTGTTTTGGGCAATAAGCTAACATAAATACCATGTTAATTTAACTTAGCGAACTAGCAATGTCCAGTTGTGAGCAGTAAGCTAACACTAAGACCTTGTTAATTTAACATTGCTAACTAGCAGTGTCCTGTTGTGGGCAATAAGCGAACATAAATACCATGTTAATTTAACTTTGCAAACTAGCAGTGTCCAGTTGTGGGCAGTAAGCTAACACTAAGATCATGTTAATTTAACATTGCTAACTAGCAGTGTCCTGTTGTGGGCAATAAGCGAACATAAATACCATGTTAATTTAACTTTGCAAACTAGCAGTGTCCTGTTATGAGCAGTAAGCTGACACTAAGAACACGTTAATTTAAATTCAAGACCACAAGCTGTGACGTATCTGCAGGTGTAGAAATGGCTCTTAATAATTATTGTATTTTCTAAACTTTCACTCAGGTACATCTCACTGGTCTGGTGTTGTCAGACGTTGACTTTTCTATCAACTTTGATCAAGCAGACGATATGCGTGACGTTAACTTCCACTTCAACCCACGGACAGTCGGCGAGACTGAAAATCCAAGTCTGGTTTTGAATAACCGCCAGGACAACGTCTGGGGCACAGAGTTTCTTCCAGTCATGTCACCTTATCCGTTCAAGGCCAACACAACTACAGCTCTGCACATTCTGGTCAGGGAAGACATGTTTATCGTGTACATCAACAACAAGTTGTGTTGTAATTACACGCACGTGCCTGGTATGTTGTACAACATGGTTAATTACATACGGGTGATTGGATTAATACAAGTGTATCAAATCAGCTCATAGAATGTATGAAAATAACCAATCGAAAAAAGTGTTTTTGATTTTTGACATACTTATTAATTAAAGTGCTGAAAATGATGTATTATATTTGATAATGTGTAATGATGAAAAATATAAAATTCTCATTTTGGCTAAAGATACACGTCATAGGACAATAATAGAACTGCAAATCTTCAAGTTCAGAACAATTTGATAGAACATAGTAGTATGTTATATGATATGTATTTGTTACATTGATGAAGGCAATGTAAAACTAGTATTCTGTCATTTAAGCTTTTTCAAAAAAATGAAATCTTGAATAAAGGAATGAGTACATTTTAATTATTGCACTGTAACCTGTGATATTGTGATATACTTTTGAAAAATTTTAAATTTTGTGTCATATTTTAATTCCAATAATTGATTATTCATTTAGAGCTACATACATATGTTTTTATTTTTTTACTATCTGACCACGAAAGTTATGGAACAAAGCCATTTGAACTTAGGTCATCACAGTACAGAAGGACTTGCTTAGATTTCTAACCATACTGTTGCAGTCTCATCAATCAGTCAGAGAGTAACGTCACCTTTATAAACATATAGTCGGAGATTAGCATCACATTGATGTTGTTATCTCATTAATCAGTCAGAGAGTAACGTCACCTTTATAAACATGCAGTCTGAGATTAGCATCACATTTCTGTTGTTATCTCATCAATAAGTCAAACAGTAATGTCACATTTCTGTTGTTATCTCATCAATCAGTCAGAGAGTAACGTCACCTTTATAAACATGCAGTCAGAGATTAGCATCACATTTCTGTTGGTATCTCATCAATCGGTCAGACAGTAACGTCATGTTTATGTTGTTATCTCATCAAGCAGTCAGACAGTAAAGTCATGTTTCTGTTGTTATCTCATCAATACGATACAGAGAAACATCAGATCCTCTCCCCCCGATAGATAAACGATGCTGCTTAACGTGTAAATATATTGCTGCTCGTGGCCGTCCATGGCTTAACGTATAAATAGATCTGGGGTTGGTGGGGTGCTTTTCTTTTCTTATGAATCTATTTTAAATTAATTAAATACACGTATTTTATGTCATTATTATGTTTGCTAATATTTTTATTTTAAATCATGTGAGATCAGCCCTAGGTTGGTGTACCCCGCTATACAAGAGCCCTGAAATAATAATAATTTCTAAGGAGGCAGTCAGATAGAAAGTTCAGATTTCTAAGAAAGCAGATAGATAGAAACATCATATTTCTAAGAAAACTGTCAGAGAGAAAGTTTAGATTTTTACGAAGACAGTCAGAGAGAAATTTCAGATTTCTAACAAGGCAGTCAGAGAGAGACATCATATTTGTAAGAAAACCGTCAGAGAGAAAGTTTAGATATTTACGAAGACAGTCAGAGAAAAAGTTCACATTTCTAAGAAGGCAGTCAGAGAGAAACATCATATTTCTATGAAGGCAGTCAGAGAGAAAGTTTAGATTTCTACGATAACAGTCATAGAAAAGGTTCCGATTTCCACGAAGACTGTCTTCTGCCCCCTCACACCAGTATCAGGCTCATACGCTCCTTAATCATCTCCATTTTATTTTATGCATGGAAATCGTGAACATTAACAGCCGAAAGTGCAACAAAATAAAGGAGTTTAAGAAGAATTATTGGCATCTGCTATAGAGACCATATCATTAATGAACAAGTGAAAAAAATGATTCGACAAGCAATTGGGCAGTACGATGACCTCCTGGTGTCTGTAAAAAAGCTCAAACTTGATTGGTATGGCAGCGTGACAAGAAAACAAAGGCTTGCCAAAAAAAGCATGCAGGGCACAACTAGAGGAGGGTGAAGAATAGGAAGACAAAAAAAAGATGGGAAGACAACATGAAAACGTGGACGGGATTTAAACTAGACGATGCTATGCGTAGTGCAGAAGACCGAGAGGAATGGAGAAGGATAGTTTTCATGTCATCTGTGGCGCCCCAACGGTCCAAGGACTAAGGGACATGATGATGATGAATTAAAAACCGGGACAGTAAATTAACATCCTAATATCTCCCCCCCACCCGTCCCGGGGAAGCATCGGACGTCCTCTAAGAGGGATTCTACAGTGGGTGGGTAGACACTATAAAAAGGTATCATTTCATATTTAATGTTATACATACATCTCTTAATATTGTAAATAAAGCTTTCATCTTAATTAAAAAATAAAAAAAAACAATAATGGTAATTTCAATGTACGGATTATTGCCAATCATTGTTTTAAAAAAATAATAAATGATAAATACATTTGCATAGCACACACACAAACACATGTGTTACAAAATCTCTAATGATATAGATTAAAACATTTAATGAAAGAAAGCTTCCTGAGTCTCTAGTCGACATGTCCGTCCCAAACATGGCATGTCGATAAAGAGGCGTTTGCCACAATCCCCCTGATACGTTACCCAGGGTACAGGATCATCGTGAACAGGACCTGCGCCGAAAGGCAAAGGTAACGCACGTATAATGCGTTAGAAAGAGCACGACTGTATGGTTTCCGACCAAGTGCAGTTGAAAATAACGCAAAAAATGGTCAGGACATGATTACAGTTGACGTATGGATATGAGGTGAGGGAACATGGAGACCCTCACCGATGATTCTAAACATGCATTATTTTAGGGTACTGCTCCTTAGCAACCTTTTTTTACTACGAGCTGCGGTGTGAGTTAGTCACATCGCAGAAAACCACGTCTTCCCTATTAAAGTGCGCCTGTAAAACACCTACGAGTTTACCCGGGGTGGGAAGGGGGGACATAGGGACTTAAAACGCATCCACACTGGCCCTAGAAAGTCCGGCCGGGTTGTGTGAAAGCAGCAACCCGGCCGGTCAGCCATTCCTTCTTTGGTACCGCATCACTCGCATAGTCAATCGAGTGGAAGGGTGGGTGGGGCTGTCTAAGGGGCGGTCAAACATATATAACTAAATGTTTACATAGCATATCAATCAGTCACACAGATTCCTTAGAGCTTCTATATTCAGACACTGTATATACATTCCACTCTATATGGTTTACTGTGGCAAATTTGATGCAAGCCTGGTTTGAGTCTGTCTTAAAACACAGGAACGTAGTTCCATGCGAGGACTGCAGTACACACGTACTCAAAAATGCCCAACTTAACTCACTCCAAACCAATGTCACCCAAACCCAACCAACCTCACCCCACCTTAACCAACCTCAACCCACCTTAACCAACCTCACCCCACCTTAACCAACCTCACCCAACCTTAACCCACCTCACCTTAACCTAACACACACCACCAAATCTAACCAATCTCACCCAAACCTAACAACCTCATCCAAACTCACCCAATCCCAACCATTTACCCAAACATAACGAAACTCACCAACCTTAACAACCATACCCAACTGTAACAAAACTTGACCCAATTATAATCAACATCACAACCCTAACCAACCTTGTCAAACTCTTACGAATCTTACCAAGCCCTAACCAACATTTTCAAACTCTTACGAATCTTACCAAACCCTAACCAACATTGTCAAACGCTTACGAATCTTACCAAACCCTAACCAACATTGTCAAACTCTTATGAATCTTACCAAACCCTAACCAGCCTCACACAATGTAAGACACTTTAAATACCCACCCCCAAAGTCCACCCCAAAAAAAACATCATTAATTTAAAGATAGTAGCCATGAAACTAAAGGTGCTGATACTTATTTAGTTAAAACTTTAAGTCTCTTTAAATAACTGTTCATGAGCATGTTTCCATGCAGGTCCTAAACAATTTTAATGGTTTAGTAGGCTGACCACTGGAACAATTTCAATGGTTTAGTAGGCTGACCACTGTAACAATGTCATGAGGGTCGATAAGAGGTACTCATATTTAATACTCATCCTCAAAAAAATAAACCATTGGCACATCATCTTCTTGCACTGAGACACAATTTATTAGAACATTTCTACATATAAGAACATACATTTTATCATCCCTAAAATTCAAATACACGCAAACCTGCCACTCACCTTGTAATAACCCTAGTATTTAAATTCATTTTACATACTACATGACACGAATAGAGCAAAGTATGAGATTGGAGCAATCCATATTTTTATACAGAGAACACTTTTATGGGGGTCGATATTTTTGTACAGAAAGAGTTTTTGTTTAGATTAACTAAAGCTTTAGAAATAATGTCTTTGTTAGTAAGTTTAAAAAATTTTACAATAATGCATTTATCACAACTTTTGTTTTGTTTATTTAATAATAATATTTCAAAAAAAAATAACAAAAGTTTAAGTATAAAAAGTTGCACAGTTATGTTTCATTGCAATAATTTGATTTAATCATTAACAAATGAACTAACAGCGTGGCTCAGTATCAATAATGTGAATCATTTCATATAATTACTTCATGATTTTTAAATTGAATAGATAAATTGTAATTAATTGTGATCCCTTAAAATAAGTTTATATAAAAATTTTTATAACAAACATTTCGAGGACAATGGACTACGATTAGTCACTTCCTTGTTTTGTCACGTGATACGTACCAGCCATTAGTAGGCTTTCTGCTACACATAACAACACATAACAACAGATAAACAGCTGATCAGCCATTGCCATTATCATTAATTCTAAAGCAAAATGTTTGTCTCCATCAGCGCTTCCCCAGTGTTTATTAAAATTTTACTTTTCAAAATATTCTTGAATACACGCGTTTCTTTAAATGACATTCAATAAATGTGACAATAATTATAATTCAGTTATGATTAAAGGAAGAAAGTTGTTTGAAGAAAAATTTGTGAGCGACTAGTGTGTTGCAGACAGCCTACCGGAAGTATTACTTGTTTTTACACGTATCACGTGACAAAACAATCGACTCATCGTAGTCCATTAGATTTCCAAGAAGAAAGAAAAGTTATCTTTGTGTAAATAATGATTCGTCCAATATTCTTAAATTACTCATGACTATTGCAAAATTAGATATTTTAATAAACCAGTATTCAGATTTTTCAATAGTGTTCTTTTATATACAAAAAATCAGTTAATGAAAGTTATGTTTCTTAAATAAGATGTTATATGTGTTTGGAAATTTTAAAGTCACTTTTTAAGAAAGGCACAAAAAACTTGTCAACAAGTAACTATTTTTCTCGGTGCAAGAATACCTTTATTTATCTTGCGTGCACCAAAATTTAATGTTTTATTGCTGCAGTTGTATCTTGAGTTATTGTTACTTAACCTAATCTCAGTCATTTTCAATTTTCATCTAGTTTTATATTTTACTTTACTTAGCATGCATGTCGCAGCAGTTTTTAATTCTACAAAGATATTGGTCATATATTGTAATAATAGATTTATCAAAATGATTCAACGATTACTTCAGTACAGTTAGAGTTTTTTTTTAAAGAAACCTTTCAAAAACATAATATTAACATCATTCTCTGTCATGAAAAATAAATTAAAAGCTTTTAGTTATATATTGAAATGTATCTATAAATCTAAAGATTGTAAAAACAAAAGTTTATAAAGGCTAATGTAAACAAATGTAAACAGGGTGGTTTTTGTTACCCATGATATTATTCATGAATAGTGTAATGTTAACCAATGATAAACTAAATCTATAATTAGTTTCCTCAAGACATTGAAGTGGAACATTTGTATATGTCTTTAATGAGGAAATACAATTCAATACGAGTACAACTTTTGACTTAATTTGAAAGTTAAGGGAACACGAAAGTAAATACATTTTTTAAAGGTTATTTTATGCTGTTAATTGAGATAAATCTTATCGAATCATTAATATTTTGTGTATATTGTAGTAAAGCAAAATGGCAATGAAATAACATTAAACATTTTTTTTTTAAAATTGGCTGAATACACATTTATCATAGGTTTATACACATCATTGTAACCGTCACATGCCTATGTACTTAGGTTGTAACCATCACACACATATTTTGGATAGAGCACCATCACATGCATATGGCCATTGGTTCTAAAACAATAATGTTTTTTTTAAAGCCTTGTCACATGTCTACGGAATGCAATACTGTTTTAATAATGCGTTTCCTGTCCATTATTATTGCACTGTGATATCGTGTGGATAGATTTAAACCAGCACAATGCCATGCCATAAGGTGTTACCCAGTCATATTATGGACATAGGTTTATAACGCCACATTACCATGTCCTTCGGTTATGCTGAGATAAGCTATTCAATAAGGTTTAATTTGGTAGAAAAAAAAGTTCATCTATTTATTTAAAGTTCTCTAAATTGAAATATTCATATGTTATTTGTCTTTTTTTAAAAATAATTCATAGCAAACTAAATTAATATTTTTAAATTTTATTTTAAAATGTATTTTTAAAAAAGGAACTAATGATATTTCAAAGCCATAATTTAAAACCTTTAAAATATAATAATTTATAACAGCCTATGAATAAAATAGATTAAAATATTTATGAAATGTGATTGGTTAATAAATATAGGATATACAATTGTCATTTGAACGTTTTAGTCGTAGATTGTTTATTCATTTTCATTAAATTGATGGTTAACTTTAACTTTAACCTAAGCCTAATCATTATGATAATACCTAATCTGCTTTGTGCTTTGACAGACTTCATGTAGGCATAAGTATTGACAATTTAAACGACACAAACTAATTACTAATGTGTTAAAATTATTTGAAAACCGAGTTTAATTAGTTTTTTGGCTTACTTGGAATTGTTTGACATACCCTTACTTGGAAATCTAAACCTTTAAATTTAAGCAAATAAACAATTTAAAATGTATCGTCTTCAATTTTTAACAACGTAATTTTCGGTTAGAGTGATGTGTAACTGAATAAAATTGAAAGAACTATTTTCATTCGATGATTTCTATTATTCTAACTTGCTCTAAGTCTAAGCCAATTGAAATCCGTTGAATCATGTGAGCACCGATTCTGTTAATAGTCTAACCGTAAGGGTTTCCTCTTCTTCACCCCCCTCCCCAGCGTTTCAATCATTAAGACAGTCAACTCATCCCCTCCCTCTCGATCCGAGATACAAAGTTTACAATAATAAAAGGATTGTACATAGCATAAAAAAAATCACAAAAAAAAACAACAAACAAACAAGCACACGACAAAAAAACAAAAATATTTTTTATAAAGGAAGGTGAAATTCATTGAAAAGATTGACTAATTATAAAAGTGCTGGACTGCGATGACGCTTTAAAGTGTATTATTTAGTGACAAATAATTTGGATAAATAAAAAAAAGTAAATAAAAAAACTCTTATTCTTTTCTCTCTTGTGTATGTAGAATAGTTTTATATCTATATTATGTACATTTAATTGATAGGCCCTGTTGTGATGTCGTTGTTGTATTGTTACAGTTTCATAACTTTGTTGTCTTAAAGGGAGGCCCGTAGACGTATTCTTGAGTTGAGATATGAGAGGTACGTAATTCTTGAGTTTAGATGTGAGAGGCCAGTGATTCTTAAGTTAAGATGTGAGAGGCCAGTGATTCTTGAGTTAAGATGTGAGAGGCCATTGATTCTCGAGTTAAGATGTGAGAGGCCAGTGAATATTGTGTCGATATGTGAGAGGCCATATTTTTTAAACTGTAACTTGTCATTAAACAATCTAGACATAAAGATGAACAGAGGTGTTATGTTTCCTTGTGTTAGACAAAGTAGTAATAAATATAACAGTTAACATTTGTATTCTGTGGGATGATTATCAAAGCTGAACGTATATAATAGTTTGTTTTATTTACACAAATATTATGTGTCTTGCTAATTTACTTGAAGTGAGTGTAATTAGTCAGATCTGTAAAGTATCGATACGCTAGATACAATTGATGATCGCCATTAAAAAATTAATCATTTTAGAGTTATATTATTGGAACATAAATATCCTACTGTTAAAAAGTATGCCAATTAATAGCCGAAGTTTCTTTGCTGCCCGTTGTTCGGGTGTATCATTATTTTATATCCATTTATATTTGGCTACTTCCCAAGTATAAAGAATGTAACAGCATGGTAGCAAATAACATAAACACCTATATAAAGGTCTATAATTTTTATATAGTAAAGTAAAGCTAAGTATCAAACGTGTGCAATCTGTTTTCAAATTATATTTTTATCATTAAAGCATGACCGTAAAATATCTTTTTTATAAATGAGCAGATTTTAAATCTTATACCAATGTACATATCTTTCAACAAAACATTTAGCTTTGTTTACACTGTTCTACTTCGATATACTCAGAAAAACTCATTATGATTCGTAAGTGATTTGGTTTCTGTCTTGCTAAAGATGTAGTTTTTTTCTATGTCTCTACAATGTAATATCATTAGTATGAAACCCAGATGAAGTCGCCAATTATTGTCATGACCCAAAAGACAGTGCACTAGTGTTTTAATGAATGTGTAATACTATATTGTTTGAGTCAAGAATTAGAAGTGATGTAATGAATGGGCTATACTATATTGATCAAGTAATGAATTAGAAGTGATGTGGCCATATTGATTTTATTTATTGGGATTCATTGGCCCGACAGAATCAGCAACCAGAAACTGTGGCAGCGGACAAAGCTAGAACCGGTAGAACAAGAGATCCTCCAGAGAAGATGGAGATGGATTGGCCATACGCTCAGGAAACCTGCCTCCAGCATAACTAGACAAGCCTTGAATTGGAACCCTCAAGGAAAACGGAAAAGAGGCAGGCCTAGGAACACTTGGCGCCGTGAAGTGGAGGCGGATACCAAGAAACTTGGCCACACTTGGGGGAGGCTGGAGAGATTGGCTCAGGATCTTGATGCCTGGAGGGCTCTTGTAAGCGGCCTATGTCCTAATCACAGACGTCGATGAAGATCGGCTGCTGTTCCTCGAGGACGAAAAGGCGAAAGAAGAAGAAGAATTATAAAAAAAAAAATATAACCACAAAAAATATTTAAAAAATTATTATGGTATGAGTCATAAGATTTTAAAATAAAAAGTTACTAAAAAAGTTATATATAGCATTTATTTCCCCTGAAAACATATTGATGACTGCCATTTTTATCACTTATGAATATTTTATTTAAACAATATAATACATTAAAAAAAAGTATTACTATAATATGGAAGCATCAAATTGAGATGTTTTTTTGGTCATTTAAATACAATAGCTCTGAAGTTTTTGAGACAATTATTTTATACAATTTAGTACATTTTTAGAAAAGTGTTTTTTTGTTGTTTTTTAAATACAGTTTTATTAAAATTTCGCTGATCAAGATAAAAGACATTTTGTTCATTAATTATAAATTGCAGTCATTTTTTTTAGAACATATTGGACAAACTATCTGTTAGCTAGATAATAAATGTAGTAAATGTGTAATAGTCAAACTCAAAGCTAAACAGTAATAATCAAGAAACAACTTCACTGCAAGGCGTGTAGTGTAGTAGCAGTAGTGTCAAACCTTCAAACGCTACTTACACTGAAGAAACACTATTTGCCAAGTAGTACATCCAGTATTTGAATCTTTGCGGATTTTTTTAATTGGCATCTGGTAAAACTGGCCAGAGGTATTACTCTGAAAAGTAAGACATTTTTTTAAAAATTGTTTCAAGTGTATTTTAAGGTTTTTAGAATGTTTTTAGTAAAAGTTCACCGGTAAAGTAAAGAAATGTCTCATTGGATATTAACTTTACTTTATTTTGAACTTAGAATATATTGGTCAAAACTCTCGTTAACTATTCATATTTTAACGTTGAATTCTTACCTGTAACGATTGAAATCGAGGAGAATCTCTTAGGGATTGAGTTTTACAATGCACACACTTTTAGTTGTCATCATTAATATTTTGATATAAATTCAATTTAGTACATTAATTTGATAGCTTATAAATAATGCATACAACAAAAATAAAACAACATCGCAGCTTATTAAAAAATACATGTAATAATTTGTATAACTAATTGAATTTGTTTCAAATAAGCCTACATATGTTCTATATTAGTCTATATTTGTTGTATATTATACTATATCGGTTCCATATTATCCTTAAAATTTTCTATATTAGCCTATATTTGTTTTATATTATCCTCTATATCTGTACTATACTAGCCAATATTTGTTACACATTAGCCTATATATGTTCTATATTAGACAATATCTGCCTTATATTAGCCCATATCTGTTCGATATTAGCCTAAATATGTTCTATATTAGCCTATATCTGTTCTATATAGCCCATATCTGTTCTATATTAGCCTAAATCTAATTCAAACCTTGCGGATATTCACAAAGGCAGGAAGTGCAACAACATAACACATTGAAAGATGGCCAAAGTACCAGGAAATTGTATACAGAAAGAAAACAAGTGGTAGACGGCTCATCGGAAGTTCATGTAACGGACTGATGACGTCAAGTTAGATCATATGGAGGAGATCTGTGCGTGGAGGCTAATAAAAGTTATGGCTTGGTCACAGTGTACGGAATTGATATTGCAAGTCAGAGCCTTCCATTTTTTTAGTGCCATTTATGGTGATGATGTTCGTCTCAAAGGAATGGAAGGTAGTGAACATCTTAAGTACACTTTATTTCTCACGAAACTAGGAAAGTAAAAGTATGGTAATAGTCTCATTGATAAAAGAACATAGTGAACATCAAACACGTACCAAACGATGTATTTACACATTGTAGAATATACTATGTTAAAGTTCCAGGCGGATGAAGGACAATGACAAGCCAAGGTTGCCCTTATGTGAATTTCAATTTTGTTTGTATGTTTCTGACTGGCAAAATATTCGGTCGGCTAAATGACTGACTTCCCATCAAATTGTCAAGCTGAAACTTGGAATATAGAATCGATGTCAATGACATCATTTTCAAATACTTCAGCCCCACCCCCCAACCCAACCCCCCACAATCAGTTTTTCTTGTATTTCAAGAGGAATGATATATCATTATAATGGAACTGATTTCACCAAAAATAAAATTCCCGATTATAGGGGTACATGAAAGTAGACGTTTATTTTACAAGATAATAAAGTAAGTGGAAATAGTATTTAATAAATTTGTGTTGTCAAGGGAGATAAGTATAGACATTTACAAATTTTGTAATGATATGTAGCAAAATTTGTGACAAAGTTTTAATTTGATAGTTTTTGTGCACAAGTAGATTTTTTTTTCTATGTAATAAAAAAATTAACAAACATATTCTTTAATATGCTTACATTTTGTTTTACATTTTTCTCATGTAATCTTAAATAAACTAAAAAAGAAATATAATAAATGAAATTTATATAAACATTTCAAAGAGCTTTATTAACTGTATTGCTCTATACCTAAAACGGTATTCACCTCGATTTCGATCCTTACTTGCAGTTGCAAGGATGCAAATAAAATTACGAATAGTTAACGAAAGCTGCGATCAACTATTTCCTAGTAGCAAAATAAAGTTAATAATAAATGACACGCAATTTCTTTACTTTACCCGTGAACCTTTAATAAAAAATATATTAAAAAGTTAAAATACGCCTACTTTTTTTTTTTTAAAAGTCCCTTTAATTTTCAGAGTTGTTATTCATCTGGCCAGTTTAACCAGAAATAATATAAAAAAGATCAACTTTTCGTACATAAATAATATATAATAACGTGTTTAAAATGTTTTTAAATGTCAAAAATTATACCAATTACTACATTTCTAATTCAATGATTACACAAGAGAATTAACACACTGTCACTTTAATTAAAGTTGACCTCATATAATAAAGAAAAAGAAATTGAAAATATATTGAATATGATTAACAGAAAATACTAATATCAAAACTCATTCCAAATTTTGGCCACTACAGCGTGGGAAAATTAGTTTACTTCCGAATTTGATCAAGTACTGATAGTATGTTTCATATGTAGTAAGTGTTTAATCTAGTTAAGTGGTATATCAGTAATCTAGGTAGGAGATCTTTAATCAAGGTAAGAAATATATATGTAATCTAGGTATGAAGTAAGCCTTTAATCTAGGTAAATAGTATATCTGTAAAGCCTTGACCGAGTCATGCATAGTTTGCCTCTACACATACTTCAGAGATATGGGACCCAAGTCCAAGGTAAAACTAAAACATGGATCTCTAGCTCCTTCCGCAACCTATGTCAAACAGTAGTGGTGGATTGTACAAGCTCCTCCTTTGTCAGTGTTAAGGCAGGGATCCCCCAAGCCCTGGTGCTAGGCCCCTGTTATGAGAAACTGATATCATTAGCAAGACTGTTCGCAGATGACACAGCGGTGTATAAGACGATCGCCAAAAGATCTGACCAGGACCAGCTACAACAGGACCTCAATCGGTTAACTGAGTGGGAGACGAGCTGGGACATGGAATTTCATCCTGCCAAGTGCCATATACTTTCAGTCTCTAGAAGTTGTACTACTCTACACTACCACTATGAACTGCATGGCCATTTACTTAAGTCAGTTTCCTCCTTAAGTTGCATGGGTGTTACCATTCAAAGAGAGGTCCGCTGGGACGAGCATATTAACACTGTGTGCAACCATGAAAACAATACCCTGGGGTTCTTAAGGCGTAATCTAAAGATAAGAATCTCCACTTTGAAAGAAAGAGCATATAAAGCCTTTTTTTCCGGCCGATTTAGACTATACATCTTCGGTCTGGGACCCATTCACTCAGAAGAGCATCGACAGGATGGAGGCAGTACAGCTACGGGCAGCACGCTTTGTCCTGAACCACTACAGGAATACCTCTAGTGTTGGCAGCATGCTGTAAACACTGGGCTGGTCACTATTGGAGGAACGACGACGATTATCCAGACTCTCCATGATTTACAAGATAAATAATGGGCGGGTCCACTGGTTTGGCATTAAACAGAAACTCGTCCCTCTCCCCCAATTGACAGCGACGAGGCCATGACAGGCAGTTCCGGCTCATACCAGCGAGAAGCCGGTATAGGAACTGTTCATTCCTGCCAAAGAAAATCAGGGACTGGAACAAGCTTTCAAAAGGAACAGTTGATGCGACAACACTGGACTCATTTGCGTCTATGGCCTCAGGCCTTCCAACCTCTAGTGCATAATACCCTCACTCAAATACTCTTGATATTCTCATCAACACAAGGTACCGAAACATTGCAATTTCCATCTACATTCATAGGATTAATAATGATCAATAAATTATTATTATTATTATTATTATGGGTAGTTTTCTATAGCGTGGTACCCCAGGCTAGGGCTGGGCTCACCACGCTGTACATGCAAATTAAAATGAACTTAAAAATATAAATTAAAAACCAACCATTCCATAACAATTTACATGTGAAGCCATGGACAGCACTCAGCAGCATCGTTTAACTTTCAGAGGGGGAATCAGTCAGGATAGTAACGTTTAAAGAGGTGTGTTTTGAGTGCAGTTTTGAAGGCTGTGATGGTTGATATATTTCTGATGTGTAGTGGAAGAGAATTCCATTGTTTGGGGGCACAGTAAGAGAAAGATCTTTCACCGTATGTTTTTGTGCGAGTCTTAGGGACAGAAAGAATACGATCGTCTGCGGAGGAGCGAAGCTGTCGAAGGGGTGAATAGACAGAGAGAATTTCGGTTAGATATGAAGGGCAGGAATTCGAGAAAAAGTGGTGGCACAGAACAGAGAGTTTATAATCAATCCGTGCTTGTACAGGGAGCCAATGAAGTGAATGAAGTAGTGGTGTGACGTGATCACGTTTTTTTGCCTTTAAAACTAGCCTAGCAGCTGAGTTTTGAACCTTTTGTAATATTTCTAAGAAGTGTTTTGGTGAGCCTGACAGAAGAGAGTTGTAGTAGTCAAGACGAGAGAGAACAAGAGCACAGACTAAGGTTTTTGTTGCACTAACTGTGAGGTAGTGGCGGATGGAGCTGATCTGACGGATAGCAATGTATGCAGAGCGACAAATGTGAGATATATGTTTATCTAGAGACATGTTGTTAGACAGAATATAACCAAGATTCCTAGTTGAGTATGTAAACTGTATGTCTGAGTTACCTACTTGAAATGAGGTGGGGAGAGGTGAGTTAGAGGATGATTTGTGATCGCGGGCCCTTAATATATAGAAGAAGGAGAAGAACATGTACGATACAACTATTTTTACCACGAAGGGCGATGTTGTGTTTTCCTCAGCAAATGATTGTTTATAATATAAGCAAAAGATTAGTTCGAATTTCTAAAAACGTAATATGAGTTAACGTGTCTATCTGACTTAGGGTATGTCGGTCTTGATTCATAATGTTGCTTAAGATTACTGTTACACACTGCTGGGCCTTTTTGTGTCACTCAGGTTCCACGTGAATACAAGCACCTTCTGAATCTTTAAGATGAGTAGAATATGCAAGCCATAGAAACAACTGATCAAGTTAAGCAAATAAAAACACTTATCTTGCTGTCCTAAGATACTAATTCTCATGTAAGAGCTATTTTTAATGCCAGTTTTATTCAGTTTTTTTTTTCTTATTTGTTCGCTCACGAAGGCTTCCTGCCGACACGTTCGTTGTTTTGCTGCGTACTTTTTTCAGGTGTGACCAGAATTTTTTGTTTACTCATTTCCATACTAAAAACAATGTTTTTCGCCAGGTCTATCCTCACTGAAATTGTAACTAGCCATTAGTCGGTTATGAGTAAATGATATTTTAAATCTTTTATCTGTTGAGATGTTGACTGAATGTATCGATCCAATTTAAAATAATTGATTGCCATGTCACAGCCAAACTTGTTGTGTGTTGATCTTTCAAGTTCAAATCTGTATGATGCCGACACCAATGAATAACAGCTATGAGAACCACTTGCAGCAGCTTCAATTAAATGGTGAGGTCACTACTTTTATTTATTACTTTAACTTCTTGTTAATCTCTTGTCAGTGTCGTTGATCTGGACACAGTTGTTTGACTCATCATCATGACTAATTGTGTAACTTAACTGGCTTGGCAGGCCGCATAGCACTTAACGTTTGCCGCTACGTACATGTTCATTAAGATATACTAAGTTTCTTTGAATGGTAAAGCTAAAATGTAAAGCACATAAATGAGGCCTAGTCGTCTTTAAATAAAAGCAACCATGTAAGTGTGATAGAAAACAGTGATCTAAAATAAAAGAAATAAATGAAGCAACATGAGACGAAACTATTTCTTTCTTTTTTTTCTTAGAAATTCTTGTACCGTGATCAATCCTCAAAGAAAATATTGTGGATCCTATATGCATAAAAATATATGTTGGCTTGGCATTCGTCCACTTTTTATTGAAGCTGCATCTCCATATGTAGTGGATCGATTAAAGGAGAAATCCCAAGATTTTTTTTAAAAATAGATTTCCAACAAAGGAATATTTCAATATATACAGAATAAATTATTTACAGGAAAAAATACCTAAGTGTTAACTTAAACAAAAAATTTAAATCATGTGCTGAAATAACATTTTTATATAATAGTTACTGAAATTTTAATTAAAAACTGTTTACTATGTTAAAAATTTGTTTCTATAATAAATTTGTTAACATGATATATATATATATATATGAGTTGGAATAATAAACAAAATAAATTAATGTATTACTCTGTCATTATATTTTCTTACATTATATTTTGAAATATGTTTTGTATTTTAGCTCTAAAAAGTGTTTCTAATGTAATGTTTGTGTAATTATGTTTGTGAAGAAAAGCCTTAAGTCTGTGGAGCCATATATGTTTTCTGTATTGTGAAAGTAATATGAGACTTATTGTGTGTTGTTTCTTGTTTTTGGATTCTGGTATTGTGTTTAGTGTTATGGCTCTGTCTATATCTACTGTGTGAACTGTACCTGCTTGTATAATTTGTTTAAGTGTAGATTTAGTCTGTAAGATTGTGTTGCATGTCAGATATAAATGTTGTTCGGTCTCATCAGCCCCTGTCCTGCACAGTGGACATTCTATGTGCCTAGCTCGGTCCTTGTATGGTCTTGATGAGACTGGTGTCATGTTGTATATGAGTCTATATGTTATTTCTTTGTCTTTATTTTCTATTTCTTTAATGTGTGTATTTTTAAATGTATTCACAGTTTTGATTGTTCCATAAGTATGTGTCCATTTGATTCTATTGTAGAGTGGTGTCGCCTGTCTCTTTATTAAATGTGTGTAGATCTCTTTGGTTGTTTTGTGTATAAGTGTTTCGTTGCCTTTTAATGGTTGGGTGCATGCCATGTGAAAATCAGATTGTTTTCTACCTATGTAATTTGGTGTGCTGATGTCAATTTTTATTAACTGTCCTAACCTTATCCCCATGTAATAATGTGTAAATATGTTTTCCTCCTTCTTTCTAATGGCTTGTCCTATAAATTTGATTTTAAGTGCCTGTAGTTTTGTTTGTATGTCTTGTAAATTAATTCCTCCTTCTAATTTAGATTGGATTAATGTTGTATGTTTAATGTTTTGTATTGTTCCTTGAAATATGTAATTCCTGATATGTAAGTTGATTTGTTTTAAAATTGTTGGTGGAGGCCCCCATATGTTCCCTGTGTATATTGTTTTGGGAATTACATATGTGTTTATGATTGTGCTCCTACCAAAAATTGTGTGTGCTGTGTATTTGTGTCTGTCAATTATGTTTTTTATAGATTGTTCAATATTTTGCCTTGTTTCTGTGTTAGTTTGAGTCTGTTTGTTTGAAAAGTAAATACCATATATCCTAAGACTATCCTTCTTTACTATTCCTAAAGGGAAATCTAATCTATCTCTCCACCTACCAATCCCCATAATTTCAGATTTAGTGATGTTTATTTTAGATCCACTACCTCTCCCAAAATCTTGAAATCTTGATATTATATTGGAAATTGACTTATCATTAGTAGGAAAAAAAATAGTGTCATCTGCATAAGCAAAGACCTTTCTCTTCCCACCCCCAGGGATCCCTACTCCTTTAATACTTTCCTCCCTTCTAACTCTCTCCAGCAGGGTTCAAATGATAGGATATAAAGGTAGGGGGATAAAGGACACCCTTGTCTAACGGATCTGTCAATTTTAATGTCTTTAGAAAGTGTGTTGTTTATCATGAGATTACTAATGGGGGACTTGTAACAAATTTTAACCCAGTTACAAAAATACTCCCCTAGTTTGTTGTGTTGTAATATTTTATGTAGGTATGTGTGGTCTACCCTATCAAAGGCTTTTTCTTGATCTAGGGATAATATGCAAGTTTGGATGTTTTTGTCATTTGAATATTGAATAAGGTCTCTAATTAAATGATTGTGGTTATGAATGTCCCTTCCTTTGATGCTGCATTGTTGATCTATGTGTATTAGGGTATTTAAATGTGGTTTTAATTTGTTTGCTAGTGTTTTTGTGAGAATTTTATAGTCTGTGTTAAGTAAAGATATGGGTCTATGATTTTTCAGCTGTGTTCTGTCTGTATCTTTTTTTGGTAAAAGCGTAATGTATGAAGTATTCATTGAGTGTGGTAACTGCTTGTTGCTGTAAGCTTCTTCTAGTGTGGCATGCAAAATTGGTCCTAGTGTTTTGAAAAAGAAAAGGTAGAACTCTGTTGTTAGACCATCTGGTCCAGGTGTTTTATTTTTGTTCATGCTGAACAATGATGTTTTCATGTCTGCTAATGTTATGGTTTTGTCCATTTCTTGTGTTTGATTTGTATTAAGTTTTTGTGTAAATTTTGTGTACTTATCTTGTATATCTGAATCAGTTTTTTCTTTTCCAAAAAGTTGTGTGTAGTATTTTTCAAATGAGTTTACTATCATTGGAGTGTCAGTGAGTGTTTCACCTTCTGTATCAATAATGTGTCCTATCTGTCTACTCTTCTGTATGTTTTGTTCTATTGTTAAAAAGATCTTTGTAGGTGCCTCTTGGTTGTTGGTGAATGTTCTGCTCCTAACATGTGCACCATTGTATTTATGTTGTTTTATTGTGTCTAGTTCTTCTTCTAGTTCTTGTATATTGTGGCTGAAAGGATTGTTTACTTTCTCCGTTGGTATGAGTATTTCTAATTCCTTTTCTCTTTCTCTTAGTTGTCTTTGTAAACGTGTCGCAAAATTTTGTGTGAAATGTTTGATTGTGGATTTTAAAAGTTCCCAATGTTGTCCTATGTTTTTAGTTGGTAGTGTGCAATATTGTTGTTCAAGTTTATTAATGATATCTGTGTACTGACTATTTTCTAAAAGTGTATGTTAAATTTCCAATGTGGAGATTTTTTAATGATGTTTGAGCTTGTATTTATTGTAATTTTCACGCCATTGTGATCTGTAAAATGTAGTGTTTCTGCAATGTGTTTTGCTTCATTTATTGTATCTATTTTTGGTATATAGAATCTATCATTTCTTGACTTGGTGTTAAACGTGTTGCTAGTAAATGTAGTTTCTTTCCCTCCTTTGTGTAGTGTTCTGTATGCGTCTACCATGTTATATGTATCTGTTATGTATTGTATAATTTATGTTCGTGTTGTTTCTTCTAAAATGTTATATTTTCTTTTTGGGTTTGTTGTATCTAAACCACTTGTTATATAATTGAAATCCCCTCCTAAAATGAGCTTTCCTCTTTTGTGTGAGTATTTAAGTGTTTGAACTAGTGTGTTGTAAAATAGTGGTTGTTCTATGTGCTGTGAAGGGCGTATATATTGACTAGTGTGTAAGTGTCTCTCTTGTCTGTAATGTTGAGAGTGACCATTCTCCCTTCGCTATCCCTGTCCTTGTGAGTTATTTCCCATCTATCTGATGTCTGTACTATTCCTACACCTTTACAATGTCTGCCTAAACTGAAGTGACTGTTTTTCATGCCTAAAGATGTTGTGTACTTTTGTGCGTCATCTTCTGTGTTTATATTTGTCTCTTGTAAAAAAATAAAATCACATTTGTGTTTTTTGACTATGTTAATAATGTGATGTTCCTTATTTTTACAGCTTCTAATGTTTACTGATAAAAGTATGAGTTGTGTAGTCTCCATGATTGTTTGGATAGTGATGCATTGAAGAGTCTATATGTTATTTTCTAAATTCAATTTTTTTTAAATTTTAAAATTAAAAGTCTATGACATAATTTGATTCATCTTCAGAAGACGCGTCGTCCTCTGTAAATTCAGGAACGTCTCCGGGGAAAAGGTTGCATTTAAAAACATTTTTCTTCTCTCCGGTGTTTTGTCCATCTGAAGGACGCTTTTTTGTTCCCCGTGTTGTAGGAGATGTTGCAGCCCCTGGGGGCGGATTTTCCTGTTGTGTAGGAGATGTTGGTGCTGACGGGGGTAGTGGTCTCCTTGTTGGGGATGGTGGTCCCCTTGTCAGCGCATCCGCGTACGTGCGAACCGGCGATACATTTCCTTCATTGTCTATTGCCTTATTTTGGTTTACTCCTAACTTTTTCTTTTTCTTATTCACAATTGTTGTCCATACAATCTCCCCACTTGCTTCCTCCTCCACTGCTGCTGTGGCTGCAGGGTTCTCCCCATCAGCGATTACAGCTACTGTGGTTGCAAGAGTCTCGCTTTCGTTTACCACATCCGCGGTGTTTCCAGGGGTCATCCCGTCTGTAATGTCCTCATCTATTAGCAGACGTCCTGGGGAGTTTTCAGTGTAATCTACTTGTGAAATGTTTCTTTTAAATTTGTTGCATTTGCTGGTCCAATGGTCCAAAGAGGCGCAATGAAAACACGCTTGTTTTCTCCCTGGTACCAGTACCAAAATTTTTGAATTTTTAATCGTACCACAATCGAGTAGTAGGTAATGTGGTACAGACAAGCGTTGTTTTGGTCTATAAACCACAGTCCAACGGTCAGCACATCCTTTGTGTTGAAAAACTTCAACTTTTTCTTCCGATAGGAATTGGACCATCTCTACCACCCCTTCTTTTGGCAGGGTATGTGGTACCCAATGGACAAATAGTTTTGACCTCTCCCGGCCAACGTGCTCAATGGTGAGCTTTTTTTCTTTATTGATATACATTTCTTTTAAATGTACTTGATCATACATAAGTGTTTCTGCCCTCTCACCGAGTTCGATGAACCATTTCAGAGGTCCTTCAAACTGATAGAAGGCCAGAATGTCTTTGTTCCCAATTTTGTACGTATCAAAAATTGCGTTTAGGATTTCGGACTGTGTTGTCCGAAAAGCCTCCTTCCCTGACAGTGTAATTGCCAGGGCTTTAGGATGGTGTACACTGTCAAGTGTAACGCACCTTACTGAAGCACGTTGTGTGTGCATATTTAATTATAAAAGAAAGTACTTTTAAATTGAAAAGCAAATACTTATTAAAATTCTACTTCCGTTTGAAACAATATACAGATGAGATATGATGAATTTGTATAAATCAGTTGAAATCAAGTGAAAATATTGAAGTACTTCAAACTGCTTACAATGCACAGAATTGATTTGAAAAGTATTATATTCTAAAAAGCGAATTACCACAAATTATATAATAATTATTCTTGTTTACTTTCTTCGTTTCAAAAAGACGCCATCTTGTGGAACCGGAAATACAAGAAAATTTTTTTGTAAATGTGTGTTTACAGACATATACATCAAATGTCAGAGAATTAGTTTATCATTTTGAATTGTATATATATATATATATCTTGAAAAAAGTAATTTATAACATCTTAAAAAGTACATATCATTTCTATAAAATATGACTTATCCTTGGAATCATCATTTTTTTAGAGTTAATTTACTTGCATTAAAAAATACATGTGCCTTACAAATGTTAACATTTTATATCACTTAAAAGTTATTAATTTAACATTAAATATTTATGACAGTTTTCATGATTATTTCCCTTGAATTTATTTGTTAACTATTCACCAGCTTCTGATGTTTTTGTTTGTTAAATTGTAAAACTGTTTTCTATAATATAGAAGCTTGCAGTAATATAACTTTGTTGTAAAACTGTTTTCTATAATATAGAAGCTTGCAGTAATATAACTTTGTTGTAAAACTGTTTTCTATAATATAGAAGCTTGCAGTAATATAACTTTGTTGTAAAACTGTTTTCTATAATATAGAAGCTTGCAGTAATATAACTTTGTTGTAAAACTGTTTTCTATAATATAGAAGCTTGCAGTAATATAACTTTGTTGTAAAACTGTTTTCTATAATATAGAAGCTTGCAGTAATATAACTTTGTTGTAAAACTGTTTTCTATAATATAGAAGCTTGCATTAATATAAATTTGTTGTAAAACTGTTTTCTATAATATAGAAGCTTGCAGTAATATAACTTTGTTGTAAAACTGTTTTCTATAATATAGAAGCTTGCATTAATATAAATTTGTTGTAAAACTGTTTTCTATAATATAGAAGCTTGCAGTAATATATCTTTGTTGTAAAATTCTGATGTAAAATTTGACAATTGTAATGTGTCTATTCATTGAACATTGTTTGTTGCAAGTGTGGACCACGTTTGACTGTGATGTAGGCCTTAAGTGTGGACCAAGTATGGATGTGTTGTAGACGTTGATTATGGACAAAGTATGGCCGTGTTATTGTTCTGAAGTGTTTATTCAAAATGGCTGTGTTGCAGTGAAAGACAACAGTACCAGTATTGAAAACAATGGCTGTGTTGCAGTGAAAGACAACAGTACCAGTATTGAAAACATAGATTTTAAGATTTGACAAAAGGAACGACCTTAAGGAAAAATCGTAACATTTTTAATCGTAGAACTTCAGTCAGAAGAAAGAGGAACATAACATATATATATATAAGGACATGTATAAGAACACATCACTTAGACATATGAACATAAGAACATTACATTTATACATAGAAACGTGTAAATGAACATAACACTCTGACATATATTACATGTATATGAACATACAGCTTAGACATATAGACAGTATTTGAACATAAAACCTAGAAATATAAACGTTTATAAGAACATAACACTTAGACATATAGGCATGAATAAGAATATAACACTTATACATATACACATGTATACGAACATAACACATAGACATATAGAAATGCATATATTGTTTAAAAAAAGTACGTCTATGTTCCTTTTATCCTTTTCATATAATAGTTCGTTAATCAAAGTTTTCTGGGAACACGTTCGTTTAGATTGGAATTTTATAGCATTGCATTACGACTCTTTAGTTAAATAAAATTTATCGGTGGATTTCTCTCTTGTGAGTTATCACTTTGTAGTAGCTAGAGGTTGTAATTAAAATAATTTAAGGTGCTAGGTAGTTCGAAGATAACCAGATCACATAATGTCCACCACGTGTCTGGCTTGTAGTCTCGTGTCAAACAAATATATTTATGAAAAAAAAAATGAATAAAATAATAAATATATAAAAGAAAAGATCAACTTACTTAAAAGTTTAATTTTAAATTTAAATTTGAGTAATACAATGGAGGAAAGTAAAACTTTTAAATTCAATATCATAAAGCTCACTAGGTAAATTTGTAACGCTATGTGACCTAGGCAAACAATGTCAATTTATATTATTTTTTTTTTATATTTAAAATAATTACATTATTATTTTTTAAAATTATTTTTCTAAAATGTTTCAAATAAATTTCACTTAAAACATCAAAGTCTTACAACTGCCTTACATAACTGTTGTATGCTTCTATGTTCGAGAATTTAAAAAAAAATAATAATAATAAATCTTAAACTTAAAAAAAGAATATTAAAAAAATGATGCCTAAAAATATATATTTTCAGGGGAAATAATCATAAAATAATATATATTTTTTTGTATTTAAATATAATTTTAAAAATTTACAACACTAGGCGATTTAAAATTTTTTTAAAAAGAATGTTACTTTTGATAAACATAAATAGAAGTAAAATAAAAGAATCATTTCAGATTCGATAAATTTTATTTAAATATCTAAATAATTTTTTGTGGAAACTTACACATTAATATTTTAAAATGAGTATATATATTATTCAATATGCTTAAACAAATGTTCATAACTTAGGTAAATTTCCTATGTTCGTCATTGAGACAAATCTGGAAATCGATCAAGCTGACATACCGCTTCAGCCAGCCCAAAAGATGAGTACAAAACATATTAGAAAACAATTATCAATATGCTATTATGTCCTTAATTGAAACTTATATAACGACTCAAACAACAATGTTGATTACATATAAGAAAACAATTATCAATATGCTATTATGTCCTTAATTGAAACATATATAACGACTCAAACAACAATGTTGATTTTTAGAATGATTTACTTAGTTTTTTGGGGGGCAGGTAAATAAATTACACATCTGTTCAAATTAAACAGTAAAATAAAGAGTTAAATAAGAAGTTAAAAAATAGTTTTAAAACATGAAATTAAATAAATATGTTTAAATATTTAGTGGAAATAATGTTGTGCCTAAAAAAATTTAATAAAATATTTAATATACTATCATCTTCTGCAAATCCTTCTAACTGTAAAGTAATATTTAAAAATTAAGAATATAAATGTATTTTAGCATTGTTAAAAAAACTAAACAAAAAAACTAATTGTGCTGTCAGGGGAAATAAGTACAGAAATGAACATTTTTTGTTTGGGTATATTACAAAATTTGTGACACATTTATTTTTTTGTATTTCTTATGCACATTTAATTTTTATTATTACTTTTTTATGCAAAACTAAACAATTTATGCTTTAATAAGCTTTTACTTTATTTAAATGTTTTATTGTGTAATTTTATTAAACTAATAAATAAATATCGTTAATTAACTTTATACCAAAATTACAAATTGGTAATCTCAATCAGAAAATGACGACCCGTCTCACTCATTGAATAGTAAAGAAGGATAGTCTTAGGATATATGGTATTTACTTTTCAAACAAACAGACTCAAACTAACACAGAAACATGGCAAAATATTGAACAATCTATAAAAAACAAAATTGACAGACACAAATACACAGCACACACAATTTTTGGTAGGAGCACAATCATAAACACATATGTAATTCCCAAAACAATATACACAGGGAACATATGGGGGCCTCCACCAACAATTTTAAAACAAATCAACTTACATATCAGGAATTACATATTTCAAGGAACAATACAAAATATTAAACATACAACAATAATCCAATCTAAATTAGAAGGAGGAATTAATTTACAAGACATACAAACAAAACTACAGGCACTTAAAATCAAATTTATAGGACAAGCCATTAGAAAGAAGGAGGAAAACATATTTACACATTATTACATGGGGATAAGGTTAGGACAGTTAATAAAAATTGACAACAGCACACCACATTACATAGGTAGAAAACAATCTGATTTTCACATGGCATGCACCCAAGCATTAAAAGGCAACGAAACACTTATACACAAAACAACCAAAGAGATCTACACACATTTAATAAAGAGACAGGCGACACCACTCTACAATAGAATAAAATGGACACATACTTATGGAACAATAAACACTGTGAATACATTTAAAAATACACACATTAAAGAAATAGAAAATAAAGACAAAGAAATAACATATAGACTCATATACAACATGACACCAGTCTCATCAAGACCATACAAGGACCGAGCTAGGCACATAGAATGTCCACTGTGCAGGACAGGGGCTGATGAGACAGAACAACATTTATATCTGACATGCAACACAATCTTAAAGACTAAATCTACACTTAAACTAATCATACAAGCAGGTACAGTTCACACAGTAGATATAGACAGAGCCATAACACTAAACACAATACCAGAATCCAAAAACAAGAAACAACACACAATAAGTCTCATATTACTTTCACAATACAGAAAACATATATGGCACCACAGACTTAAGGCTTTTTTTCACAAACATAATTACACAAACATTACATTAGAAACACTTTTTAGATTTAAAATACAAAACGTAATTGAAAACAAAATTTAAGACAATATAATGACTGAGAAAAAAAAAAAAAAAAAAAAAAAAAATATATATACTTTAAAGATGAAATAAATATTGTAAATAACACGTTAAAAAAAAAAAAAAAAAAAAAAAAAAAAAAAAAAAAAAAAAAAAAAAAAAAAAAAAAAAAACTCATATCAATGAGAAACAAAGTTCCCTCGAATTCGATCCTTACTTGCAAGGTTGCAATGGATAGCTAATGAAAGATTTAACCAATATATTCTTGCATCAAATATATTGATAATTTATAAGTGATTCATTTCTTTAATTTACTCGAAGACTTGTAATAAAAATATTATTAAAACCTTAAAATGCTATTTAAATACTTTTTTTTATTAAAATGTCCCCTTAATTAATAGAGCTGATATCCGTCTGACAAGCTTTACCAGAAATAAAAGGATTTAAACAAATAAATCTATTTCGTAGATAAATAATAATGGCAAGTTGGATAAATTGTTTTGAAATGCAAAAACTAATTACATATTTTTTTTATTACATGATTACATACTAGAGTTAACAACATGTCCTTTCATTTAAAGTGGATCTCACATTATAAAGAAATAGAAATTGAAAATATATGGAATATGTTAAACAGAAGAACCAATATCAAAACGCATTCAAAATGGTGGTCCATATAATGATGGCAAATTGGATTACTTCAGAAATTCTTCCAAATAGTCATCGCACTTTTATATGTAACTAGTTTTAATCTAGGTTAGTAGTATATCTGTAATCTAGGTATGTAGTAAGTCTATAATCTAGGAAAATAGTATAATGTAATCTAGGTATGTAGTAAGTGTTAAATCTAGGTAAGTAGTATATCTGGAATCTAGGTATGTAGTAAGTTGGTAATAAATGTATGTAACAAAAAAAAACACGTTTAAATCTTAAGACACAGTTCCAGCATGTAAACACAAAAAGTATTAATTTATTCATATTTGTTTTTCTTACCTTCTTTTGGTCACTTGTCCAGGTGACGATTTAGTTACGGAGTGACACTTAAAGGGCTTGTCTAAGTTACGACATAGCTACATACTGATTCTTAGGTAACTTGTCCAAATCATGATATAGTTACAGGCTAACTCATAAATGTGACATCTGGAATAAGTTTTCTAACTGACATAAAATATGCAATTGAGGTGTATATCACTCTCATGTAAACATGAATGCTATATAATACTTATCTAAACACGAATGCTATATAATACTTATCTAAACATTATACCTATACCGTATTTAAGTACAAATGATTCCTATGTCATACTTATGTATTGCACAATTCCTATATCATCGCGTGTCCTACATTTGTAAAGATAATTCCTATAGTATACATATGTAAACATGATTCCCATATCATACTTATGTAAACAAAATTTCCATATCATACTTATGTAAACATGATTCCCATATCATACTTATGTAAACATGATTCTCATATCATACTTATGTAAACATGATTTCCATATCATACTTATGTAAACATGATTTCCATATCATACTTATGTAAACATGATTCCCATATTATACTTATGTAAACATGATTTCCATATCATACTTATGGAAACATGATTCCTGCCAAGTATGGGAGTTCGTTAGTTATTGTTTAAATTGAATGCATGATTATTACTCGCAGTGTGTGTTAGTTAGATAATGAACGCTCTTCTCGCGCTTGTCTGAATGACGTATTTTTATGTTAATTGTGACGTATTGTCTAGTCCGGATTGTGATGTAAGTTTTAGTCGTGTGGCAGTATTTGTGTAGAACGTTGTGGGAGAACGATGTGTTTCGTGTAGCTCCAGCCTGTATTATTCATTGATTATTAAAGTTAAAGTTAATACAACAGCTTCCATCAACGGTGTCTGCGTCGCATTCTACGCATCCGATGGCAGGACAAGGTGACTAACACAGAGGTCTTGGAACGTTCCAAAATGTGTAGCATATTCTCCGCTCTTAGCAAGAAGCGCCTTCGCTGGTTAGGCCATGTAAGGAGCATGGAGGAAGGCCATATTCCAAAGATGCTGTTGTATGGAGAGTTGGCATAAGGGAAAAGATTTATTGGACGGCCACGTCTGAGATATATGGACGTTTGCAAAAAGAGCTTGAAGGAAGCGAACATTGAAGTCAACAAATGGGAGATCATTGCCAAACAATGTTCCAGCTGGCGAACGGCAGTGTACGATGGAGTGAAAAAGGCAGAAGATGTGCGGAACGAAGCCCTTGCATGAAAAAGAACAGCATGGAAGACCAAAATTAACCAGGAATCATCATTCTCCTGCGTGAAATGCAGACGAGATTGTCATTCCAGGATTGGCCTAGTGAGCCACTCATCGAAGTGTATGACTACAATATAGCTACTATCATCGTCCTGTGAAGACGGAAAGATGCCATACAGTTAGTACAAAAATAATTGAGTTTATTCACTAATAATTGGAATAGTAAGACCTCCTATTACAACGTGTTGTGGGAACTTGATGAATGACTCAATCCTGAAGAACATAGGAGTTGACAGTAAGGGTTGCAGTTCTAACGTGTTTAGCTCTGATGTTAAGTGATCCTAATTGATCTTTACCGTTCCTTTACTATTATGTGCAAAATTGGGCAATTCAAAATTCAGGTATGTGATAAAATATCTTCTTGACTTTTTCAGTAATCTCACATTTTCTGTGGACTATACATATTTCAGGTCAATAACAGCGAGGAAAAATTGAGTATCCTGAATGACTCCACAATTGAAATGTATTTAGTTCATTTTGAGCTTTAGCAAGTAAGAGATGTAAGCGGCAAGTTGAAGCGCTTCACCCGGAAATTCTGAAAGTCCCTCTCACATTTGTCTGAAAGAAACATCGAATTCAATTAGCGCCAAAATGCAACCTTACATTTTGAATTTTCTCGACAGTCTTGTGTTGCTGATCCATACACTACCTAGTTGAGTAGATAGTGTTAGTGCTACCCTTGTCTTGACAAAGCTCATGCCACACTCAAATTAACGATACAAAGTCTGCATTTGTCATGAAATCCTGATCTTTATAGAAAGAACCAAGTTACAACTAAGCTTACAACCCAACACACCTTACGTGTAAAGGCGTACCTAGAGTGTTTGGCGCCAGGTGTCATTGATTCACTTGTAAAGGCGTACCTAGAGTGTTTGGCGCCAGGTGTCATTGATTCACTTGTAAAGGCGTACCTAGAAGGTTTGGCACCAGGTGACATTGATTCACTTGTAAAGGCGTACCTAGAGTGTTTGGCGCCAGGTGTCATTGATTCACTTGTAAAGGCGTACCTAGAGGGTTTGGCACCAGGTGTCATTGATTCACTTGTAAAGGCGTAACTAGAGTGTTTGACGCCAAGTGTCATTGACTCACTTACAAAGGCGTACCTAGAGTGTTTGACGCCAGGTGTCATTGATTAACTTGTAAAGGCGTACCTAGAAGGTTTGGCGCCAGGTGTCATTGATTCACTTGTAAAGGCGTACCTAGAGTGTTTGGTGCCAGGTGTCATTTATTCACTTGTAAAGGCGTAACTAGAGTGTTTGGCACCAGGTGTCATTGATTCACTTGTAAAGGCGTAACTAGAGTGTTTGACGCCAGGTGTCATTTATTCACTTGTAAAGGCGTACCTAGAGGGTTTGGCGCCAGGTGTCATTGATTCACTTGTAAAGGCGTACCTAGAGTGTTTGG
This sequence comes from Omphiscola glabra, assembly GCA_964017045.1. Taxonomy (NCBI): domain Eukaryota; kingdom Metazoa; phylum Mollusca; class Gastropoda; family Lymnaeidae; genus Omphiscola; species Omphiscola glabra. Next base: position 32,090,945 of record OZ024805.1, read on the forward strand.
AGCCAGGTGTCATTGATTCACTTGTAAAGGCGTACCTAGAGTGTTTGGCGCCAGGTGTCATTGATTCACTTGTAAAGGCGTACCTAGAGTGTTTGGCACCAGGTGTCATTGATTCACTTGTAAAGGCGTAACTAGAGTGTTTGACGCCAGGTGTCATTGATTCACTTGTAAAGGCGTACCTAGAGGGTTTGGCGCCAGGTGTCATTGATTCACTTGTAAAGGCGTACCTAGAGTGTTTGGAGTCAGGTGTCATTGATTCACTTGTAAAGACGAACCTAGAGTGTTTGGCGCCAGGTGTCATTGATTCACTTGTAAAGGCGTACCTAGAGTGTTTGGTGCCAGGTGTCATTTATTCACTTGTAAAGGCGTACCTAGAGTGTTTGGTGCCAGGTGTCATTTATTCACTTGTAAAGGCGTACCTAGAGTGTTTGGCGCCAGGTGTCACTGATTCACTTGTAAAGGCGTAACTAGAGTGTTTGATGTCAGTTGACATTGATTCACTTTTACTCGCCCACCCATTATCTCTAAAAACCCCTTCACTATAAATACCACGAAACAATGTTTTCGTATCCCGGTATTATGGTACATTTGTAACTGTCGTCCACTACTCCCTATACCCACGCTTCATGCCAATGTTACTGTTTCTTAGGTGGGCATATTATAAAGAGTTAAAACTATTTGTAACTTAAAGACAGATATCGTTTATTGACAGGTATCAACAAATCATGTGTTCGCACAGGGAGATAAGTTAATATAAGATTCTTTATTAATCCAAATAAATGGAAATTTGTTTTGAATGCATTGCACATATTGTTTAGCAAAGTTCCTTATCATTTGATTTTCCCCTAAATTGGTCAGCAGGAAAGCTTTTATTGAATCATTGTGTGGTCAGTGCAACTGTTACATTCTTGAATGAGTTATTGTTCTTGCCAGTAAATTTACTCTATATGGTGTAATGGGTCAATTTTTTATTTTTTTATTTGCAATCGTAACAAACAGTTTCTATTATAACAATACAATTGTGGCTACATAAACAAACTTTATTTTATTAAAATTGTCTAAAGGACTTTTTCCCATGTTCGAAATGTATTTCCTCTAATTTGACTTGCCACTACCAAAATCTCAATCTAGTTATTGACTGTCCGCTTAAATGGCAAGAGGTTAAAGACAAGTGTTCACCTTACTGAAGCTGATTGTTTGAAAAGAAAATGTTTTTTTTTTTTATATATAACATTCATTTAATAACATTTGGTAAATGAATTAAAAACCAAATTCTTGGCTTAATTAAACAATAAATATCTCAACTAAGAAATGTAATAATGATGAAGAAAATAACTAAACAATATTATGCTAACATCTCTAAAATTCTTGCAAATTCGATCACAATTTTTAAAAAAAAACATAATAATTGTACAATTTAATGCAATTTAGATCAAAATCGTGACTGCTTGATTAATTATAAGTATATCCATTTTGGAATCTCTAATTTTCTATTTTTCAATTTAAGACTTTAACTGTTGGCAAAGCAAAAATTTTTTGTTCTACAAAAATCTTGTACACTATGAGGGAACACATCGTTTGGCTCTGGTAATACTGTTACCCCTAATGACATTGTCTGCTTTTGTTTATGTCGTTTCTTAAAACAATTGATGTGAGTGAGCGAGCTGTTTCTCAAAATAATTGTCTAACATTTCAGGAGTAAAGACCATTCCTTTTCCTGTCTTCTTTTGCCGCAACCCTCATTGCATGGCTTTTGGTTTAGCTGTTTTGTGAGCATAAAACTCTTCCTTCATGTACTGTGTGACGATTGCCTGTATTTCAAGTGGAAGGCCTCTGTGAAGTTTTAATAGTGCTTTAAACAAAGCTCTCACTCGAGATGTGTGTTGAGACATATCGAAGAAGGTATCTACTGTCACTGTACTTGCACATCAGATTAGGTCGACAGTTTTGTGTTTTAAATTAGATCAAGAGTAAGAGGCTTTTACTAGTTGCATATTTTAACACAGTCACAGAGAACTCCGACAGTCATAGTCTGATTTAGTGCATATCTGAGATCAGAAGCAATTTATATGAAATCAAGAATTGGACATTTAATTATAGTTTAGTGTGTCCCAAAACTCTGTTGTAGTTGTAATTTGTTTTCTTTCCTAAGAAGGTGATAATGACAGTAGTTACGCATAGTTATGGACAATCAAGATTTTAAAATACTGCATGAAAAGCCAAAATTTTAAATACTGTAGGAACAGGCAAGATTTGAGATATTGTAGGTACATCGAAGATTTAAAAAACAGTTTGAACCGTCAAGAAATTTCAATTTTTTTAGGAACAGCCTCAAAGTTTCAAAAACTTTAGAAGCAAACAATATTTTAAATACGGTAAAAACTACATGGTCGATTTTTTTTCCCAGTTCTATTAGCATAGCAAGCTTTTGACACTTAGCTGAGACTACTAATAGTACACTACACTCTTCGGAGTGACAGTTGTTACGTGATTATCTCTGATTAGCTTTGAGTTTGACTATTACACATTTATTTCAGCTATTATCGAGCTATCAGATAGTTTGTTCAATATTGTTTAATATCAAATCAATTTCATTGACATTTTAATGCAACATTATAATTTTAAAAAAAATATTAAAAAACACGCTTTTCCAAAATACACTAAAAAGTATAAAATAATCGTCCCACGACAACTTCAGGCTTATTAAAGTCATACAATTAAAAAAATTATTTCAATTTTAAGCTTCCAGATTATTGAAAAAAATAAGTTTTAAATTTGTTATATTATTTTTTAAAATGTTTAAATATAAATCAAAATTATGTAATAAATATTTTTCAAAGGGAAATAAGTGCTACTTTTTATATCTTTTATATAGATATATTGAAGGATTTATGACACATAATTAAATTTAAAAATTTGATGTAATAATGTATTTTATAAAATATTGTAATAATAAAATAACACAATTTGGACATTTGTGACATAATTATACTTTTTTGTATCTATGATCCTGCTTTTAAGAAACTTTGCATTTTAAATTATAAAATAAATATATATTATTATTCATAAAGCTTAACCATACAATGATATTATGCAGTTTTAGTTCTTAAAGTGCGAGTACTCTTGTACTCTCAATTCGTTTCGTACTTGTAGGGATGCAACACCAAATCGCACACCACCCCAACAAACCCCCCCACGCAACCCCCCGTCGTCCAATCCCCCCCCCCGCATACATACTTCCACATACCACCAACCGATCCCTGACCCCTCAAAGTGATCCGTTATAAAATGATTTTAAAAAATTCAACCCCTTAAAATATGCCTACCCATAAAGAAGTGACCATGGCATGAGGCGTAGCCAAAGGGGGAAGCGGGGACAGATATCCCCATGCTGCATATTGGCGAAGACAACAGAATGGGGTGCGGTGTTATTTAATGGATGAAGAAATGTCTTTTAGAGCTGAGCTCACAACAGAAATATGAAATAAAATGTAAATCCCAACATCATTTCCAATTCTCTACTCAATCAATTTAGTATAAAACATTCATTAGATCGCTACTAATTATTAACTCAATCAATATAGTACAAAACATTCACTAGATCGCTACTAATTATTAACGCAATCAATATAGTACAAAACATTCACTAGATCGCTACTAATTTTTAACTCAATTTGTACAGTACAACACATTAAGTAAATAAATTATAATTATTTACTCAATCAATATAGTTTAAAACATTCATTAGATCGCTACTAATGTTTAACTCATTTTGTACAGTACAACACATTAAGTAAAGCAATTATAATTATTGACTTAATCAATGTAGTACAAAACATTCATTGTATCATTTTTAGCTATTGACCCCATTAACATAGTATAACACATTCATAAAATCAAAGTACTTGGGTTTATGGAAATATATTTTATAACGAAGTCATCTTAATATAATTTCTTGGTTGGGAAATAAACTAAAACATCTTTTTAACAAGACTTATTTAAATTATACATGTGACAAATGTATGAGATGTCATAGTGACAAATGTATGAGTTGTCAATGTGTATGTGTATGAGTTGTCAATGTGACAAATGTATGAGTTGCCAATGTGACAAATAAATAAGTTGTCAATGTGACTAATGAAATACTAATGATGTTGACGTTATTCTTAAAATACATTCCTGATAACGTCAGAGTCAAAACTCCAGTGAGAAATTTAGTTTAACAGTCACTTGAATCATTTTGTGTATTCCTCTTGTAGAAATCATGACTAACAGTAACTGAAAGTGTTCTTCTCATTCCAGATGTATACATCATGTCTAACAGTAACTGAAAGTGTTCTTCTCCTCCTGATGTAGAAATCATGTCTAACAGTGGCTGGAAGTGTTCTCATTCCAGATGTATAAATCATAATTAACAATCTCCTGAAAGTGTTCTTCTCATGTCTGACAGTTACCGGTGTCAACTCTTATGTTCTTCTGGGTTTAGTGATTCGTCAAGTTCCCACAACACGCTGTAATACGTCGTACTATTTTAACAGCACTGAATGAACTCAAGGTCTTTTCATAATAACTATAACTTTAATAACCAATTATAAATACAGGCTGGAACTTCAATAGACACATGAATATATTAAGATACTAGCGAGTACCCGGCATGCTTTGCAATGCCACTCATCGAAATAAAGTGTCCGAGTTTTAATAATTTTTTTGTAAGTTCTTCTAATAAACACCTTTTTTTAACCGTCTGATGCGTATTCGAATTAATTAGAAGGTTTTAAGAAGTGTCAGCAGACCACACCCAGCTGTCCGTGTGGGAAGCATGGATTTTCCAAATTTAGTCCCAAAACTTATAGCGATTGATCCCCCCATGCAATAGCTATGTTTGAAATTATATTTATATGGCTCATTTATTACATATAAACAAATTTAGGGCCCCCGGCCCCAAAAGTAATATTGTGAAATATTTGTACTAAATCAGAAACCTATTTATTAAGTCACATACACAAAATGAAATGTCACAGTTTATATTTAATGTAATTCCACCCACTTATGCAATAGCTCTGCTTGGCGTTATATTTACATAGCTCATATAAGAAAAAAAAAGAATTTAAGGCCCCCGGCCCAAAGCCGAATATTGTAAAATATTTGCACTTCTTTAGAAACCTAATGCGGGCCTGCACACAACTACTCACTGAACGTTTATCGCATTCAGATGAATAGTATAGGAAATCATACGGAAATTATATTTAAATAACTCATATTAGAAAGAAAAACGACTATAGGGCCCGGGTCCAAAACTGGTAATTCTTTGTAAAATGAATGGGTTTCGATATTAATGGATATACTTTTGTAAATGTACTTACGTTGTGTTAACGTCATTGATTTTCTTAATTCGTAAAATGAGAATATAGCATCTATTTTTCACAACAGTAATATCATTGGATTTAAATATATACACTTGTACACACCCTATTTCCTAAACCCCATATATATGTACCTAAGAAGGCACATTATTTGTAAAATTCATTTTGAGACGTATAGTGTGATGCCATGTGCAAATTAAACTATTGAATTACAACTTCCCCCTCCCCCAAACAGAGTTTTAAAGAAATTAATAAAATCATCCACGGGATTGTAATCCACTTACTTTTTGCATTTCAAATGCTTTGTTCTTATTTAAATTAGTGATAAATGCATTAGTGGATGCTATTTGGATATGTAGTTTCGCTGCACTGATTGCATTGAACGGCATTTTCGTATTAAAAGTATATTTAAATGTTAAGGTTTTTTTTTTTCTACTAATTTAAAATTTCATAAATGTATATTTTTGGAAGGAATAAAAGTAAAAATTTATAAAATGTTAAAAATAAAAAGCAAAAATTGTATTTCATTTTTTAAATTGTATCAATTTAAAAAGCAATCTATTATATTTATTAATTTTACTTTTAGGTAGGGGGAAAAACATTATCAATTTTATTAGGCGCGGTTATTAAATCAGATAAATTTGTGCATTGAATAAATAGACAATTTGAGTTCTGACGTCATTATTTAGAACAAATTAGTTTTACTTTTATTACGCAATATTTGTAACGTACTTAAAAATGCACTAAAATCAACAGATGTTTTGGTTTCTCCGATATGAATCCACAGAAGTGCTATTTATAGACAAAAGGGGACGGGTGCTTTATACTATGGCGTGAAAATAGTTTACTGGCACACTAATTGCAAGCTGATTTGGTCGTAAATGACACTTCAAAAATAGATGTAGATATTTCTGACTTTATTTAAAACAAAGTTGGATGGAAAAATAGTAATGAGGCTGACAGCAAACGAACACATTAAAACAAAACATTTTGAGACACTGTGATAGGAATCGTAGTAAGGGAAATGAGAATAAGATATTCCCAATCAGCCGCGGAGAGAAAACATTTTCTTTACCGGCACCAACGCCTTTTTCTTATAGAAGCATCTTCAGTTTTCCTTCATGGACTGTGTAGACGATGTGTACATCGATACAAGTTATGATGCTAGAATGTTCAATATCGCCCACGTTTATGTAAAGACCAAAGTAAAAAGAAGTAGTAATTCTTGACCTACTGTTCGCTGACAATGCTGACTTCACATAGCACACACAAAAATGTCGTCAGCGGCTAGTTAATCGCCTCTTATACACATAAATTAGACGGTCAAATAGTCTACAGATATAACGTGTCACGATGCAAGAAGCACCGTCCCCTCCAATCACATTTATTAAGGGCCATTATATGTCACATACCATGGTTTCAACATATCTAGTTTACTCTCCTTTGACAAAGACGTGTACATAAGGGTAACGAAAGCAGAAGCCAATATGACTAAATTGAATAAACGGGTTTGTTATAATCTTAAACTAAGCGTCTATCAGGCATGTGGGTTAGATCGCTAATGTTTGGCAGTGAAGTGTGGACCACATGTTCCAGTCATGAGTGGAACTCAACAGTTTCCATCAAAGATTTTTGTTTCACATTTTACTCATTCGATGGTAGGACAAGGAACCTTATACAGATTTCGTCAAACGAACAAAAGTGTGTTGCATATTTTACGTATTATCAAGAGACGCCTTTTCTTGTTAGTCAATTAAGGAAAATGAAGGAAGGCAGTATTCATAATGATCTGCTGTATGTGGAGATGACAAGACTTATTGAAGGACGCTTGTAAAAGGAGCATGAGTGAAGTCAACATAGAAAGCAACAAGTGGGAGATCATCACTGAGCAACGTTCCAGGTGGCAAACAGAAGTATATGATAAAGTCAAAACTGCAAGAGATGCAAGAAACTAATCACTTGAACAAAAAGAACACCACGGAAGTCATAATCTTGACTAGAATCAAGATTCCCCTATGAGAAATGCAGCCGAGTCTGTCATTCCAGCATCGGGATAGTAAGCCATTTGATGAAGTGTAAGTAGGCAGAGTTCCTTTCAGCCATCTTTCCGGAGGGGGGGGGGGAACTGCCCCCCCCCCCCAGTGAAAGCCACAGAAGCAAAATGTGTTCAACAATTTAATGAAAACATATTTTTTATTATTATTATTATTCTTTTTTTATTGTCATTTTTAAAAAGTGTTTAAAAGAACAATAACTGGTGCCTTTAACAGTTAACAATTAGTGAAATCTATACAAATATCACTATGCTCAATAAATTTGATGATCCGTATATTTAAGGCAATCTTGTTAAAGAATTCAGTTACAAATATCACACTGGCCGCTCCAGTCTACCTTCCTGTTGTTCTCACACAGCCCTATTTTAATTGATTTTTTTTTTCAACTTCACAAGTTTAAAGGCTTGAATGACATTGTATTAAAAAAAAATAATGACCTATAAAGGACTACATTTTTAATAATAGTGAGTGAAGTATCAAACCTGTGAAATATGTTTCCAAATGATAGTTCATCGTAAAAGCATGTCTTTAAAATAGGGGTAGGTGTTAAACTATAAATTGTAGGATGACAGCATGTTATTTATTTCTACTTTAGACATTTTAATAACGCATTCAAATAGTGCAAATGTCATAACTTAATATTAAATCTTAACTGCTTTCGTTTCCTTTAAATGGGCTACATCTGTAACCAAGTCTACAGGAAGTTGAATACTTTACGAAATGTTATTGTGTTTCTTTCACGCATCGCTCTAAGGGCGGGGAAGGGGCCCCGTCCCTGGGGCAAGTCAAGTGTCATGCGTGTAAAATTGAGGACAATAAAAAAAAAAATATTTTATTTTAAAAAAACTGTAAATTGCTATTAACTTAACATGTAACTGGTGCCTTGAAAAGTATTCGATTATCCGTATATTTAAAACTAATATTGTTAGAAAGGTTCACAACTCGATTATAAATCTCGTACTGTTTGAAACATTGGCAGATTTTGGTGACAAGCAGAATTCTTACTTTTCTTGTTCCCATGTATCGGTATTTTTATTATTTTAAATTTCTGTTTACCAATTCACAAGTTTAAAAACTTTAAAAACAAGGCATTACGACACAATGTATCAAACATGTGCAATTAGTGTTCAAATTATATTTCGTAAAGTAGGGACAAGGATATGTGTTAATTATAAATTATATGATGACATCATGCTTTTTAAAATATAGTTATTACCAATGTTATAAATGTACTCGATTACGTATTGCAACCGTTCACTCTATTATTGTGGATACATCGTTGATAATTAACATATATAATTTTATATTATAACATTCAATGCCACATCAAGACAATAACATTATCAACGTAGTCAAGTCAAATGAATCACATAGTCAGTTCTCTATTAAATAGACAATTCATTACAATAATACAGTATTTATATTATATATCAACAACTTCACTTATAATTAGTAATATCCATAAATATACACGTGTTAACTTCTGTATTCATTAGTTATCGCACCATTTTACTATGGCACAAGCTCATCACACGTCCTTTCAATATGTCTGCCTCAAGTTCTCCGTAATATCTTTGTATATGTGTGTCTAATTTGATTCTACTTCTATAATAAAATAACACGTTCGAGATTTTACTGAATGTGATAGGAGTATCTCTTTTTTTTTTCTTGAATTATACACATGTAAAATCATGCCATCCAGAGAATTAAGCTGCTATTATTACCTTTGTTTACACTTTTGAAAAAATATATATTTAATGTAGGATTTTAAATACATAGTTTTATAAAATTGCTTAAAAGCCCGAAAACAAATTGTTATGGTTGTCATGCCACATTTTGTAAATCTTTAATACATAAGTTGTGGCTATTGTCCTCTCAACATATATAAGAATATAAATGTCTTAAGACATATTTAAACATATTCATTTTAAAGATATAAACGTGTCAATATCTACCATCCTTGAAAAAAAAAATTATAAGCAAACTTACTCTATTTATTAAAAAATAAATGCCAACATCTTTTTCAAAATAGTAATAAGATGTTACTGATTTGAGAAAGACGAATTCCTTTCACTGGGTTTTCTCCTTCATATGATTTTTTTTTTTAACTTCATTTAAGAATTATAGCCTTTAAAACAAAAAAAAAATTATAATGAATTAACAAAAATATTTAGTGATGTACAAATAACGTATGTACGTGGAAAAACCATAATTTATTTAAATAAGCAAAATTTTAAAATCATGAACTCAAATTATACATATTTAAGTAATAGCTATTAAAATTATAATTAAAAATTGACCACAGCACACCACATTACATAGGTAGAAAACAATCTGATTTTCACATGGCATGCACCCAAGCATTAAAAGGCAACGAAACACTTATACACAAAACAACCAAAGAGATCTACACACATTTAATAAAGAGACAGGCGACACCACTCTACAATAGAATAAAATGGACACATACTTATGGAACAATAAACACTGTGCATACATTTAAAAATACACACATTAAAGAAATAGAAAATAAAGACAAAGAAATAACATATAGACTCATATACAACATGACACCAGTCTCATCAAGACCATACAAGGACCGAGCTAGGCACATAGAATGTCCACTGTGCAGGACAGGGGCTGATGAGACCGAACAACATTTGTATCTGACATGCAACACAATCTTACAGACTAAATCTACACTTGAACAAATCATACAAGCAGGTACAGTTCACACAGTAGATATAGACAGAGCCATAACACTAAACACAATACCAGAATCCAAAAACAAGAAACAACACACAATAAGTCTCATATTACTTTCACAATACAGAAAACATATATGGCACCACAGACTTAAGGCTTTTTTTCACATACATAATTACACAAACATTACATTAGAAACACTTTTTAGATTTAAAATACAAAACGTAATTGAAAACAAAATTTAAGACAATATAATGACTGAGAAATACATTAATTGTTTTTTGTTTATATTCCAACTGATATATATATCATGTGAACAAATGTATTATAGAAGCAATTTTTAACAAAGTTAACAGTATTTCATTAGAATTTCAGTACCTTTATGTAAAAAAGTTGTTTCAGCACATGATTTAAATTGTTGTTTAAGTTAACACTTAGGTAATTTTGCCTGTAAATAATTTATTATGTATATGTTGAAATATTCCTTTGTTGAAAATCTAATAAAAAAAATTTTTTGAAAAAAAAAATAAATAAAATAAAATGTTATTTACATGCCATTAATTGAAAAAAAAAGATAATAATGTCACATACAGTAAAACACTGCATGCACAATTTTATTTTAGGTAGAATAAAATAAGACACACAAATATATAGATATTACGGAGATCTTGAGTCTGACATATTGAAAGGATGTATGATGTGTTAGTGACATATTAAAAGTGTGTGATAATGATGAGGACAGTAGTAAAGATAATTAATGAACACAGAAATGATCACGTATACATTTATGGATATCCTGAATTATAAGTAAATTTGTTGATTTAAAATATGAATACTATATTATTGAAATGAAGTGTCTATTTAAAAGAGAAGTGACTCGGTGATTCATTTGACTTGACTACATTGATAATGTCAATGTCTTGATGAGACATTAGATGTTATAATTTACATGTATGCATATGCTGAATTATAAGTAAATTTGTTGATGTATTATATGAATACTATATTATTGAAATGAAGTGTCTATTTAAAAGAGAATTGACTCGGTGATTCATTTGACTGGACTACATTGATAATGTTATAACATACAGTTATATAGACTAACTATCAATGCTCTATCAACAACAATATCGTGAACGATTACAATACTGTATCAAGTACATTTAAAACTTTGCTAATAACTATATTTTAAAAAGCATCATGTCATCTTATAATTGATGATTAACACATATCCCTACTTAAAATCATGATTTTATTACAAAATGCAATTTGAACAATCATACAGTCATGTCACAAAAACATGCACAGCACAGTCACATTCAATGGCGCTGTCTCTGAGGCATTCCCAGTCAGCAGCAGAGGAAAAAAGGTTTGTGTACTTGCACCAACGCTCGTCCCCATTTTCTTCTCGATGCTCCTTCAATTTGATTTTAGGGACTGTGAAGATGGAGTGTACATACACAACAGATCTGATGGTAGACTGTTCAATATCGCTCACTTTCGTGCAAAGATCAATGTAAAAATACTAATAATTCGTGAACTGCTGTTCGCTGACGATGCCGCCTTAACATCTCACACAGAAGAAGGTCTTCAGCGGCTAGTTAAACGTTTATCACACGCTTGTAAAATTTGGATTGTTAACTAGTCTACAGAAAACTCATATCATGATGCAAGAAGCACCGTCCCCTCCAATCAGAACTATTGATGGCCATAATATGTCTGTTGCTGAGCATTTCACATACATTGGATCAATATTTCTAGATTTCTCTCCGTTGATGAAGAGATTAACATCAGGATCGCAAAAGCAATAGCAGCAAATTTGGCTAAACTTAATTAGCGGGTGTTGAATATCTCAGTGTAACTGAAAACAACAAACTGTGTGTATATTAGGCGTGTGTGCTTTGTACGCTCCTATATGGCATTGAAGTGTGGACCACATACACCAGTCATGCGTGATTAGCACGCTCCTATATGGCATTGAAGTGTGGACCACATACACCAGTCATGCGTGATTAGCACGCTCCTATATGGCATTGAAGTGTGGACCACATACACCAGTCATGCGTGATTAGCACGCTCCTATATGGCATTGAAGTGTGGACCACATACACCAGTCATGCGTGATTAGCACGCTCCTATATGGCATTGAAGTGTGGACAACATACACCAGTCATGCGTGATTAACACGCTCCTATATGGCATTGAAGTGTGGACCACATACACCAGTCATGCGTGATTAGCACGCTCCTATATGACATTGAAGTGTGGACCACACACACCAGTCATGCGTGATTAGCACGCTCCTATATGGCATTGAAGTGTGGACCACATACACCAGTCACTAGCGGAAACTCAAAAGCTTCCATCAAATATGTCTGCGTCTCATTTTAAGCATCTTATGACGGGACAAGGTGCCTATCACAGAGGTCTTCGAACATGCCTAAATGTGTAGCATAGTCTTCACTCTTAGTAAGGAGAATTGAGGAAGGCCGTATTCCAAAGATGCTGCTGTATGGAGAGTTTGCAGAAGGGACAAGATGTATTGGACGGCCACGTCTGAGTTTTATGGATGTTTTCAAAAGGAGCATGATTGAAGCCAACATTGAAGTCAACAAATGTGAGATCATAGCCAAACACCATTGCAGCTGACAAACAGCAGTGTAAGAAGTAGTCAAAAAGGCAGACGATTTTGTAAATGAAGCAAAGAGAGTGACGGCATTTTGGCCTTACATCCCTACACTGAAAAAAACTTATGTGACATTTACTTCCTACAGTAATCTTGACGGATTCTACCGCCTGTAACAAGATTAAAATTTCAATTAAAAAAAAAAAAAGAATTGCGCACCATGAAGATGCGGAGCAAAAGATGCTTATTTAGGAAACTGAAAAGGACTTCAATGGTATACAGTGATAATGAGAATATATTTTTAGCACACAGAAAAGTTTTAGAATGAAGAAATCAAGGTCACACATTAACATCAGAAGGTAAGGAACGGCTTAATTATATAAACATAATATTTAATGCTTATATGGAATTAGGCAATTATCTATTCACAGATCTTGCAAAAACTTGTAGGTAAGTTACCTGAATGCATATTTTATAAAGGAAATTTTGTAGATTAAAAATGTAGGTTTTGCGGCTGCACTTGTTTTGAAGATTATGGAAGCTTTTAGCATAGTAAAAGTAGTGTGCCCTCTTTGGACCCCATGCCACTTTTCGTTTGTGCACCTGCATGCAAAGTTAAAAGTTACGTTTTACTGTCTTTTTTGTCTCCCATGCTCAGCCTATTTTTGATGTCCTGACCTACATTGCTGTCTTCTTACTGCATGTTTTATATAAACTGCAACATTTAATAATATTTTAATGGGTTGCGTAAGCGACCGCGTCCTCGAAGAAATTCGAGGGCGTCCACAAGGGTTGTGCCTCTACGTGGCGTGGCAGACGAGTAGGATGGAAGTGACCATCTGAAACCAAACAACCCCGGCTCAATGCCTAACGTCCTGACCGAATGGTTCCCTGGGCAAAGGGGGCGACGACGGAAAGTCACTCTCCGGAAAAGGAAGAAAATTTGCCCAAAACACAATCTCATGGCAATCACAACTATATATTCAAAGCAGGTCGGGTCGACCTTCATAAACCCTCCGCACCCGCTGTCGGGAGACAGGGCGGGACGGAGTAGGGTTACTGGTGTGGTGTCTGGTCAACATCCTCTCCCCGCGGAAGACTGCAGGGGGAAGCGGTCCCCTCTTGAGCAGGTGAAGCGCAACAGGCCTGCTCAAGGCCAAAAAGCTACTGTTCGCGGCCGTACAGGTGTAATAGGTCACCTTGAACAAAACCTCATAATTCTTCAGGTAAACGTGTGTGGTATCCGGCAAAAGTCACACGAAGTAACCAAACTGCTCCACGATCGTGACGTGGACGTGGCACTGTTCCAGGAAACATTACTGCATGGTAAGCCGTTTCACATTACTGGTTACTCGCTATACAGTTGCAAGTGCGGCAGATGCCGGGGAATTACCACCGCGGTTAGAAACGACCTTGCTGTGGAGGTCGTAGAAGTAAAGAACTACTCAAACACTGATACTCTCACCGTGAGAGTGACCAAATCGGGCAAAACATTCGCCGTGACGAATGTGTATAATACTCCTCGCAACCCTATCACGCTCCCCATCCGGGGGGAGTCAGATTTCACCAGGACAATCATAGCAGGAGATTTTAATGCCCAATCGCCCATGTGGGGCTACCCAGAAAGAAACGCGTCAGGCAAACATGTAGAGGAGGTCTGCCTTGAGACCAATCTTATAAGGTTGCAAGACGGAGAGAGTGCGCCAACTCTGCTCCATACAGGACACAGCACGGAGTCCAGACCTGACTTGACACTCATTTCAGCGGACCTCGCGTCCAGTCAAAGTCTAGAGGTACTCGATGAAATTGGGAGTGACCATCTTCCCATCCTCCTTAAGATTACTCTTGGTACGACGAAGGGACGATGCGAAAAGCGACACTGGCTATTCCGGAAAGCCAAGTGGGGTGAGTACGTGAAGCAGACAGAGGCCAAGCTCAGCCTGCTTAATGTCGACGACAAAGACATTGACGCTATCTTCGAGAAGTTTAATGGCACCATTCTGGGGGTCGCCCGAACAACGATCCCCAGGACAAACGGGAAGAAAAAGTTCAGGCCCTACTGGAACAGGGACCTGACCGAGTTGGTAAAGCAAAGAGCTAAAGCTCGGAAACAAGCCGCAAAACGGAAGACGCCTGCTGCTCGTGCTCGCTACAACCGTCTAACGGCCGACGTCCGAGTAGCTGTACAGAAGGCAAAGAAATCGAAGTGGGTAAGTGCATGTGAAAAACTCGACCTCCAAGACGGAAGGAAAGTATGGAATCTGTTGGGAAATCTCTCTGGTATGGGGGCAAAGAGGAACCCCCAGCCGCTACAGACCGAAGAGGGTGTCGAGGCGAGCGACATCAAGAGAGCCAGGACGCTCAATAAGCACTTCGCAGAAGTGAATAAGAAAACCAGAGAGACGGAACAGCACCACACAATCCGGAAGCTTAGGAAAAAGGGAGCTCGAGCCCAGCGTACTGGGCCCCAACAAGAGATTTTCAAGTCCCTCTTCACGATGGAAGAATTGCATACAGCGCTTAAAAAGTGCCGTCCGGCAAAATCACCAGGCCCAGACAGGGTACATAACGAGATGTTGACCCACCTGGGCAAAAGAGGGAACGAAATTTTGCTGGCCCTCATAAACAAGACTTGGACTACAGGCAAGTTGCCGAAAACGTGGAAAAAGCCATAGTTGTCCCAATTCCCAAAGATGGGAAACCAGGCCACTTACCGAGCAGCTTTCGGCCCATATCCCTCACATCGTGTGTGGGGAAAATAGCCGAGAGAATGGTAAATGGGAGACTCTACTGGTTTCTAGAAAAGAGCAAGTGCCTTCCACCGACGCAAGGTGGGTTCCGAAAAGGCCGCCAACCTATGGATCAGGTGATCCGTCTTGTCCAGTCAATGACTAACGAGCTCCAGAAGAAAAACCACACGGTTGCAGTGTTCTTTGACCTCAAGCAAGCGTACGACCGAGTATGGCGCACGGGCCTTATGTATAAGTTCCAGAAACTGGGAATATCTGGTAACATGTCCAATTGGGTAGAGGAATTCCTGAGGAACAGAACAATTGCCACACGGGTTGGCAACAGTGTCTCTGAACAGCTTGTCCTAGAGGACGGACTCCCGCAGGGGTCAGCCCTCAGCTGTACGTTGTTCCTCGCCTATGTGTACGACTTGCAGGAGGAATTAGGGTCCGAGAACGCGATGTTCGCGGACGATTTGGCGATCTGGAGTTCGGGAATGGACGTCAAAACACTGCAGATCCGGCTGCAGCACGACCTAGACAGAATTGAAGCTTACGCCGGTAAGTGGAAAATGGTCGTGAATACAGACAAGACGGTTTACTCACTATTTACTAACGGTAGAAAGGCGCTACAGGTTGGAGTAGAATTGAACATCAATGGGAAAAAGCTGGAATGGGACCGGACGCCGGTTTACCTGGGAGTGAAACTGGACCAGAAGCTCCAGCTCCACAACCATGTGAACGAACTATGTGCGAAAACGTCACAAAAGTTAGGCCTGGTGAAAAAGCTGGCAAGCACGAATTGGGGCGCTGACGCAAGACTACTGAGGGCGCTCTACCTCAGTAGCGTGAGAGGGGCAATGGATTACAGCCTTCCTGTCCAGACTTTCGCGAGCCGCACGGCTCTAGAGGGGCTGGATCGCATTCAAAACCGAGCTCTCAGGTTTGTTTGCGGGGCGATTCGCACAACACCCACAGCAGCGGTGGAAATCATGGCTGACGTCGAACCGCTGGAAATCAGAAGGGAAAAGGCAGTCCTGACGACGGTGGAGCGATACCGTCGGATGGACAGGCAAGAACCTTGTTTCCAACTACAGGACAAATGGGTAAAAAAGACCAGATTGAAGAGACCATCCTTTATGGATACGGTCCACCGTCTTGAGGAAGACATGGCCTTACCCGGAAACAGGGAAAAAGTGAAAGTGATCCCAACTCGAGGACCACATGAAAGCCTAACCCGACCTGAAATTAGACTCAACATGACTACCACCAAAGCAAAAGATGCCAGTTCTCAACTAGAACTATCAGAGACTGTGCAAAGAACGATTGACGCCTACCCGGACAGCTTGGTCAAAGTCTTCACAGACGGCTCTTGTTTTCCAACAGAAGGAAGAAGTGGGTACGGCGCCCTCATCCAGTATCCAGAGGGGATGGCTCCACACGAGGAGCTATCTGGCCCTAGTGGAAAATTAAGAACTAGCCTCGATGCGGAGATCGAGGCGATACTGGTAGCTCTGAAGAGGGTCCACCAACGCCTTGCTAAGAGAAAAATCTTCCCCGACGTAGTGGTCTTCACCGATTCACGCTCAGCTCTCGAGCACGTGGAAAGGGGCTCTAGGGAGACCACAATGGTAAATACCATTCTGGAAACAGTAGGTAGCATCAGCGCAAAAGGCGGCAAAGTAATCCTACAGTTTATCGCTTCGCACGTTGAGGTGACGCAGAACGACAGGGCGGACTTCCTAGCCAAAGAGGGCGCAGCCCAGCCGCAACCAAACAAGCCAATGACCCAGCTGGGGGCCATCGCTTGCATCAAAGACCACTTCCGGGAAAAGTGGCTTAACAGCTGGGCCGCAGGAGAAACCGGACGACAGCTGTACCGGAAAATGCCACGACCGAGCAAAAGCGACCCCTGGTGGAAACTCAAGAGAGGAGAACAGAGTCTCATCACCCAAATGAGGACAGGACACTGTGCGACGCGCAGCTACCTCCATAGACTCGATAACCGAAGGGAACCAAACTGCAGGTTTTGTGGCCAGGACGACGAGACAGTGGCCCACTTGGTGGTCGCTTGCCCTGATGGGGGTGTGGGGGCCGAGGGTCGTAACCCAGAGGCCTGCCTTGAAGAGTTAATTTACGGTGACGCCCAACAGATGGGGCAAGCCGCCAAAGTGATTGCCAGGGCTCTAAGAGAGTGATCTCAGCCCTAGAGAATGAAGCAATAATATTTTACTTTTTTTTAAAAGTCATTGTGTAATATGTTATCTTTATTTATTTTACATATTCATGGTCAAACTGCACAGA
Source organism: Omphiscola glabra (assembly GCA_964017045.1). Taxonomy (NCBI): domain Eukaryota; kingdom Metazoa; phylum Mollusca; class Gastropoda; family Lymnaeidae; genus Omphiscola; species Omphiscola glabra. The sequence continues at coordinate 32,108,727 of OZ024805.1, forward strand.
TTTAAATACATGATGATCACTTGCAAAGTCTTGATGATACATTATTTACTATGTCTACGCTTGATGTGTTCTCTATTTTTAAAATACATCAAGACCCTATTGAAATTCCTGTATTTTTATTTAAGATATATATATATATATATATATATATATATATATATATATATTGTTACGGACCGCTATTAAAAGGAAGAATTTAATCTCTGATTTTAATGTATCTCTCGTTCCAGAACAGTACATAACAAAAGACCAAATTTTAAATGCAATAAACAAATAATAAGATACTCAAGGCAAATTACAATTAATACTTTTCTAATGTGTTAATTATAATGCATTACACAATTACAAGAATATGATTAAAACTATTGACTTACAGTGTCTGGTACCGGTATTAAGTTAATAAAAATACAGTGTTTAAAAGTTGTACAATAGGGAAAAAAAATCTACACATGCACATTAAACAAAGCACTGTGTGGTAGCACAATAAGATAACCAACTCCAAGTCTCGTGATAACGGATCTGCCTTCATTCATTCAATCTATAGACTTTTTATGGTCTACTTTTGTTATATCATTCCAGAAAAGAATACGCAGTGTTACTGCCGCCCGCATACTCTAGATTATTCGACAATATTCGACAGGAACAGGCAATACTAAACTTTGTTGTAACAAAGTTAAAGTGAGAATATTATTTCGCTAGCCTCACCCCAAAAGAGGCATCGAGTGTGTTTACTGTAAGAGGTCATGGACGAGGAAAGCGGTGAAAGCGTGCAGCAAAACACGTCACCTACATAACAATATATATGTAACTACAGTCAAACCCACTTATCTCGACCCTGGTTAACTCGCCAACCCTGTTAAGTCGAGGTTTTTAACATGGAAGCGCCAGATTCTCTCTTTGTATAGCATTTTCTCATCGGTTACTTCGATAATGTTATGTCGCCGAACCCTAATACAACAAGCAAAAAATGGGCCACATAACCTCGGTTATCTCGATCTCCATGGCCAATTGTTGACCCTTAAACTCTGCAAGAAGAAATAGCAAACAACAGATAAACAAGTTTTGCATACTTAAAAAAAAATATTATTTCTCAAAATTCAGGATTTATACTAGCTCGTTTTATTCGTAAGAGTTTGCAGTGTTTAAAAGCTATTAAACCATTATTCAAGGAAATCTTTAATTAAATAGTCATGTGCCAAAGATGAAATTTTAAAATAAATAGTCCCTACATAGTATTTTAGTAATAAGGGGATGCGTTGCATTATATAAACTGTTCAGTCATTGCGCAAGAAGCGATCAACAGAATGAGGTCGCAAAATGTGGAGGCGTCGTCCATATTAGAAAATACAAAACAAACTCGAACGTTAAAAATTCGTACTCAAAATGTAATAAAGTTAAAATGTTGATTCTGGTTTAATTTTTTTTAAAATTTTAAATTTTCTCTAAATAACTGTAATATTTTTTTTAGAAAATCTACATCTATTAAAGCAAATCGAGTACATAAAGAAATTTCAAGCATAGGTCAATATATATTTCCACCATATTGGTTAACTCGACGTTGCTTGGTTAACCCCGAGACCGTCCACATAACCGTGTTCTACTATACTATATATATTGATTGAATCAAGAATTAGAAGTGATTTAATGAATGTGTTCTACTACATTGATTGAGTCGAGAATTAGAAGGGAATAAATGAATGTGTTATACTACATTGATTGAGTCAAGAATTAGAAGTGATTTAATGAAATTGTTATACTACATTGATTGAGTCAAGAATTAGAAGGGAATAAATGAATGTGTTATACTACATTGATTGAGTCAAGAATTAGAAGGGATTTAATGAATGTGTTATATTATATTGATTGAGTCAAGAATTAAATGTGATTTAATGAATGATTTATATTATATTTATTAATGTAAGAACTGGAAGTGATGCTGAAATTTAGGCTATTTATTGCTTCCGAGGTCGGGCGATTGGGAGTTAGGGTATTTCTAATTAAAGGATAGCTCAGTCTTGTATGTCGGTGATCAGTTGATGACACGTGTGCAGGAGGGTTGGGCGGCCGGGGATTGGCGTTGGGGTGGTGGGGGGGGGTTGTACGTGAGGGAGGGTGTATTTCGGCGTTTCATCCCTACATGTAAGGATCGAATTAGAGTTTACGAGTAAACACTTTCTTCACATTTGTGGAATAGGGGATATATGTTTAGTTAAGCTTTATTAATTAAAATATATACTTATTTTATAATTTTAAAGTTTAAAGTTTCTAAAAAGAAGCAAAAGAGAGATAGAAAATTAATAGTACACTATATAATTGTTACTTTTTGTTATTTTCTAATTTTATTTTTTAAAGAACACATGTTATCAACAAATTTTTAAAAATAATTATGTATCTTAAAATCTGAAAATATGTCTTTTTCAAAGATATAATATGTAGCATTTATTGCCCCTGATTCAATTTAATCATTTTATTCAAACAATATAATACATTTATAAAAAAAAAAATTATAATATGAAAGCATAAAATATAAATACAGTTTTTATTCATCTGACTGTAACAACTCTGAAGTTTTTGGGAACAGTAATTCTTATAATTTTAGTATATTTATTGGAAAAGTGTGTTTAAAAAATGAGTTTAAAACTTTTATTAAAATGTCGTTGATCAAGTTAAATGAAAATTAGTATCATGAGTCATTAATGAAAGTGATTTGATATTAGAAAATATTGAACAAACTATCTGTTAGCTAGATGATAAATTAGGTAATTGTGTAAAAGTCAAACTCAAATCTGAACAGTAATAATGAAATAAATGTCACGGCAAGGAGTGTAGTGTAGTAGTAGTAGTAGTTTCAAGTTAGTGTCAAAACATTAGTACGCTACTAACACAAAATATCAGTACCTACCATTTAGTTCCTACAGTATTTGAAATTTCAACGGTTTCTACCAACTGTAGCAAGTTTAAAATTCCAATGCAATGAAAACTGCAAAATTTGAAGAAGAAGAAATCAATTATTTAAGAAAATTAAAGGGACGTCAATGGGAAATAGTGAGGATATGTTTTCATCACAGCAACTGGATTAGAATTAAGAAATCGAGGTCAAACTTTTACTTCATAAGATGAGAAACAATGAACATAAATAGTTAATGCTAATGTAGAATCTGGCCAAGATCTTAAAACTATTCGTACTAGACCTTCAAATTCTGCTCAACAATTTCTTCAAACACTTTAATTGTCAGCATGAGACAGAGAAGTAATCCCATTTTTAAGTCTGTACGTAACATTCCTTGGGGTTAAGGAAATAATTTAACCGACTTTGTTATGTGTCCATTAAACTGTGCGTTATTTCTTAGTCTTCCACGAACGACTCAAACAATTTGGGTAAAAGTTACAACCTTAGAGTCCGTGTTGTGCAAGTAGATGGAAAGACTCTCGTAATCTGCTGAAAGATTTTACAAAAAAATATAAATTGCGTTACTTGAATGAATATTTTATTAAGTAAATTTGGTAGATTAAAAATTGACGTATTGCGGCCGCCCTTATGTTACTGATAATGATAATTGTGTATGTAATTAATTATATAGGGGGGGTGTTAAAAAAATAGATATTAACGAAACGTGACACTTGAGCAACGCATACAAAACTAATCAATAATTGATCATGTCATTAGGGATCTTTATGTTAAATCAATATGTATCATGCACCATCGATTCCTTTTCAAGCATAGGGACTTAACAATTTAAAAGAAAAAAAATATAGTAAACGATTTTTAACAAATTTGTGTAACTATGATTGATGAAATAAAAAACGAACATCACTGATTTTTTTACTAAACTTTTTATACAATATCTTGTTTCAGTTATCTTTATTTCATCAATATATATACCTAACTATTGATTTAATTTATCACAATATGTATCTCTCTATGGGCTTTTTATGTATAACAATTGTATTTTTGTTATGGCTATTAAACTAGCTATCATTATAAATCAGAATATAGATAGTATTAAAACCTTGTTTTTGTTATTTAGGAAGAGAGTTTACTCAATACGAGGAAAAGTCTCCTCTCAAAATCTTCTTTCACGTTAACTGAAACATCGGTGATACTGGAAACAACATTGTATTTATATAACGTGACATTTGAACAACTCTTTTCATTAATTTAACGTGACACTTGAACAACGACCTGCATTAATATAACGTGACACTTGAACAACACAATGCATTAATATAACATGACACTTGAACAACACAATGTATTAATATAACGTGACACTTGAACAACGACCTGCATTAATATAACGTGACACTTGAACAACACAATGCATTAATATAACGTGACACTTGAACAACACAATGCATTAATATAACGTGACACTTGAACAACACAATGTATTAATATAATCTGACACGTAAACTACACATCGTATTAATGTAATGAAACAATTGAAAAACATACGTTAATTATATCACGTGACACTTGAACAGCACGTTGTATTTATATAACGTAACACTTGAAGAATAAAATGTATGTATATCACGTGACTGTCACTTACTCAACAGAGTAATCATCAAACATACATCAGTCTTTCGTTTAAACAACATACTAACATACAATTTACTTTATGTACTTTAAAATTGCCTCCCTTTGAAACAAAAAATACAATTAATGTTACAACATTTTTCATCCATTGATTTACCTAAACCAAAGATTTCTCGAGTAATTCATATTGTTAAGTTAAGTATAGCTCTACTCCATGCCTGAACATTCTTTTTAATTGTTCTAAGTCTTAAATCTTAAATAAAGGAATATTTTATTTCCAAAACTTAATAAAGTTATTTTTCCCAAACTTTGTTTTTACTTCATTTCTAACATAATTGTTGTTGTAGAATTTTAACAAACGATAATGAATAACTTTTAATGATTGATTGTGTTTCGTTTTGAGAATATCATTCATTTAGATGGAAAGTTATTTACAACTGACATCAACACTGATGGAAAGTTAATGGCAACCAACATCAACACTGATGGAAAGTTAATGACAACTGACATCAACACTGATGGAAAGTTACTGACAACTGACATCAACATTGATGGAAAGTTAATGACAACTGACATCAACATTGATGGAAAGTTAATGACAACTGACATCAACATTGATGGAAAGTTAATGACAACTGGCATCAACACTGATGGAAAGTTAATGACAACTGACATCAACACTGATGGAAAGTTAATGACAACTGACATCAACACTGATGGAAAGTTAATGACAACTGACATCAACACTGATGGAAAGTTAATGACAACTGACATCAACACTGATGGAAAGTTAATGACAACTGACATCAACACTGATGGAAAGTTAATGACAACTGATATCAACACTGATGGAAAGTTAATGACAACTGACATCAACATTGATGGAAAGTTAATGACAACTGACATCAACATTGATGGAAAGTTAATGACAACTGACATCAACACTGATGGAAAGTTACTGACAACTGACATCAACACTGACGGAAAGTTAATGACAACTGACATCAACACTGATGGAAAGTTAATGACAACTGACATCAACACTGATGGAAAGTTAATGACAACTGACATCAACACTGATGGAAAGTTAATGACAACTGACATCAACACTGATGGAAAGTTAATGACAACTGACATCAACACTGATGGAAAGTTAATGACAACTGACATCAACACTGATGGAAAGTTAATGACAACTGACATCAACATTGATGGAAAGTTAATGACAACTGACATCAACATTGATGGAAAGTTAATGACAACTGACATCAACACTGATGGAAAGTTACTGACAACTGACATCAACACTGATGGAAAGTTACTGACAACTGACATCAACACTGATGGAAAGTTAATGACAACTGACATCAAAAATTGATGGAAAGTTAATGACAACTGACATCAACACTGATGGAAAGTTAATGACAACTGACATCAACACTGATGGAAAGTTAATGACAACTGACATCAACATTGATGGAAAGTTAATGACAACTGACATCAACATTGATGGAAAGTTAATGACAAAAGACATCAACATTGATGGAAAGTTAATGACAACTGACATCAACATTGATGGAAAGTTAATGACAACTGACATCAACATTGATGGAAAATTAATGACAACTGACATCAACATTGATGGAAAGTTAATGACAACAGACATCAACATTGATGGGAAGTTAATGACAACTGACATCAACATTGATGGAAAGTTAATGGCAACCAACATCAACACTGATGGAAAGTTAATGACAACTGACATCAACACTGATGGAAAGTTACTGACAACTGACATCAACATTGATAGAAAGTTAATGACAACTGACATCAACATTGCAGACTGATTAAGGCATTGCACATGAATCATGTTTAATAAGTACACAAAGCTAGCTGCTAGTTGTTGAACTAGGAATCATGTTGACATAAGTATGATATATGAATCATGTTGACATAAGTATGATACATTAATCATGTTTACATACGTATGATACATGAATCATGTTTACATAAGTATGATACATGAATCATGTTAACATAAGTATGATATATGAATCATGTTAACATAAGTATGATATATGAATCATGTTAACATAAGTATGATATAGGAATCATGTTTACATAAGTATGATATAGGAATCATGTTTACATAAGTATGATATAGGAATCATGTTTACATAAGTATTTTAACGGTATCATGTTAACATAAGTATGATATATGAATCATGTTAACATAAGTATGATACATGAATCATGTTAACATAAGTATGATATAGGAATCATGTTTACATAAGTACGATATAGGAATCATGTTAACATAAGTATGATATATGAATCATGTTGACATAAGTATGATATAGGAATCATGTTAACATAAGTATGATATATGAATCATGTTTACATATTTATGATATATGAATCATGTTTACATAAGTATGATACATGAATCATGTTTACATAAGTATGATATATGAATCATGTTTACATAAGTATGATATATGTATCATGTTAACATAAGTATGATATATGAATCATGTTAACATAAGTATGATATATGAATCATGTTTACATAAGTAGGATATAGGAATCATGTTAACATAAGTATGATATATGAATCATGTTGACATAATTATGATATAGGAATCATGTTAACATAAGTATGATACATGAATCATGTTTACATAAGTATGATATATGAATCATGTTAACATAAGTATGATATAGGAATCATGTTTACATAAGTATGATATAGGAATCATGTTTACATAAGTATGATATAGGAATCATGTTTACATAAGTATTTTAACGGTACCATGTTAACATAAGTATCATATATGAATTATGTTTACATAAGTATGATATAGGAAGCATGTTTACATAAGTATGATAAGGGTATCATGTTAACATAAGTATGATACATGAATCATGTTTACATAATTATGATATAGGAATCATGTTAACATAAGTATGATATAGGAATCATGTTAACATAAGTATGATATATGAATCATTTTTACATAAGTATGATAAGGGTATCATGTTGACATAAGTATGATATAGGAATCATGTTTACATAAGTATGATATAGGAATCCTGTTTACATAATTATGATATAGGAACCATGTTTACATAAGTATGATAAAGGAATCATGTTTACATAAGTATGATATAGGAATCATTTTTACATAAGAGTAATAAACACGTCAATTTAATATTTTATGCACTTTATAAAACCATATGACATGACTCATTGAGTCAGTATGTAGGTGTATCGTGACTTGGATATGAAAGGTGCGCTTAATACTTGGACAAATTCGTAAGTAAACCAATTTTCCCACGCTGTAGTGGCAAACATTTTGAATAAGTTTTGATATCAGATCTTTCTGTCTAACATATTCAATATCTTTTCAATTTATATTTCTTTGCAATGTGAGATCAACTTAAAATAAAGGGACAGGTTGTTAACTTAATCATGTAATTAAAAATAAAGTAATTAGTTGTTTCTATTCAAACAAATGTATGCAACTTGTCATTTAGTACAAAAGTTGCACACCAATTTATTTGCGCGTTTTGTTATCATGATGTACCATTATTAATGAAATAGTTTTAGAGTAAAATAAAATGTTTCGTCTTTGTTTAATTTACACTTTAATCAATTAATACATTCCCCATTTAAATAAAGTTAGAAAAACTACACTTTTTGCATAACACAAAGAAAAGTGTCCGCATAAAATCATTAAATTTAAATGAGACAAAAAAGGAAACATTTCGCTTTTAATGAAACTCACAAGTTTCTAACAGACCACAATTTATATTTGTAGAATACGGGATTGAACATTAGATCATTAATAAGAAGTTTATATTTGTAGAATACGGGATTGAACATTAGATCATTAATAAGAAGTTTATATTTGTAGAACACGGGATTGAACATTATATCATTAATAAGAAGTTTATATTTGTAGAACACGGGATTGAACATTAGATCATTAATAAGAAGAAGTACGTTCATAATGTTTTCTAATTATAAAAACAATCAGAGTGTTAAATTCTTTTGAATACTTTTATTCCTGTTATTTGTAAATTAATAGATGATTAAATAAAATCCTCAAGCTGTCATTATTAATATAACAATTTTGTTTAGTCTCCCTAACAATTAACATAGAGATTTTAAATAAATCAAGTGTATAATAAACTTGTGGTTCAAAGTTTTGTGTTAGCTATACTATTTTTGTAATGCTATGCATTGTTCCGGTTAGCATGTGGATCCGATTACACACAATCATTTCCGAATACATGTTTATATGACGCCATGTGTCCACTGTCTACACCTGTTACAAACAAATGTTGCCATTTTGGACGTCCGCTCTAAGACTTTCTATGGTATAGAGAAGCGCATTGCATTGCGGTTGCTCAAAGACCCGAACATAGCAAACTTCTGCTATCATGGAATCTTTATGATGCACGATGCCACCCAACACAGCCACACCGGTGAGTCCAGAAAAAGCCAAACCCTCTCAAGAAGGACCCGAACATAGCGAACTTCTGCTATCATGGAATCCTTATGATGCACGATGCCACCCAACACAGCCACGCCGGTGAGTCCAGAAAAAGCCAAACCCTCTCAAGAAGTACCCGACATAGATGCGCACAACTCTTCCTCTGCTGCATAGCACGCAAGTGTTGGAAGAACAGAGAGTAGCCCCTCCTTCAATCAGAGATAAAGACGTAAAACTTAGTCATATAACAATGTACTAGGATTCTAATAAAACAGTGGCATTGCTAGTTAGGAACGAGGCAGCCACCATCTCAGGCATTTCACCAAATTTAAAAAATAAATACAGATCACACACTTCTTGTTCAGACATAATTTCATAAAAGGAAACCGATAACACGTTACATTTTCATAAATGTAACAAATCCAAATTCATGCGCTATTATGCTTTCAAGGTTGATGAGACCAAAGTGATTTGAACCAAATAAAGTCGGACAATAACACCTTTTGATCATAATTTAACGGCGATTGAAGTGTTCGGTGATTTTCGTAAGTGACAGTAAGCTATGTAGTTATCTACATTCTGAGAATAAATATTTCCATTAATACCAAATGCAATGTTAGAAATAAACTTTCCATTAATACAAAATTCATTGTTAGAAATAATGTTATCTATTGATATTAAATACAATGTGGTAGGTCATTTTTAAGAATATAAATCTATATGGTGAAAGTTAAGACTTTTACCCATTTAAAATGTTAACAAAATAATATTTGTCAAAAGTATTTAGTATTTTTTAAAAATTAATTAATTATTTTTTACATTAAAAAGAAGTATGTGAAACCAATTATCTTTAAAAAGCAGAAATACTAAACAAAATGTTTTTTTTTGGCGAATCGTTACTAGCACCAGCCTTTAACATTAGAGCATTATTGGCATACATCATACTGATCTACTTGAGGAGGTTAATATTACACTGCAGTATCGGCAGACTTAGGACTGATCTACTTGAGGAGGTTAATATTACACAGCAGTATCGGCAGACTAAAAGATTTACTCTTGACATAGTGGTGGATGCCCAAAATTAAGCCCTTAAGAATGTGAGTGCACGAGAAACGCTGCCACTTGGTGATACATGCTATTGAAAGGCACTTTTAAAATCTAAAGTTTAAAAAGTGTATTGCAGGAGAACTATATACGATCCACAATAGAACAGTTAAGACGTTCTATTCTGGGTCTGCTATCATTTGAAAGTGATCGGTGAAGGGTATTGATTTTTAACAAGTGATTGACAAGGAAGGACAAATTTGAATAAAGTGAATTTAACGTAAAAAATGTATAACTTCTAGTTCTTAGAGTTCTTAAATAAATTTAATACATGACCTACAATACTTGTTCTCTTGTCATCGAAATATGTACACAATATATGTATATATTAAATAATTTAAAGGATAATAAATTTAAATGACAGATTTTAACAAGAAGAAATCCAACTTGGAAGTCAAAGGGAGTTGAAGTGGTGACACCATTAGTTTACCACACCAACCGTAGCTACAACAGCATTATATATTTTTCTCTTTAACACTTACTTTCTTGGTACAAATTAATTTAGCTGGGAAATCCATAGCAGTGCATTTTGTTTATATAATTAAGTTAAATAAATTGTGTGAAGCCTACCGTATGAATAATCACATGGACGTGTTTAGAGTTTTTAATTAACTTACTTCACATGGACGTACTTAGAAATTTTAATTAACTTACTTAACATGGACGTACTTAGAGGTTTTAATTAACTTACTTCACATGGAAGTACTTGGAGTTTTTAATTAACTTACTTCACATGGACGTACTTAGAGGTTTTAATTAACTTACTTCACATGGACGTGCTTAAAGGTTTTAATTAACTTACTTCACACGGACGTACTTGGAGTTTTTAATTAACTTACTTCACATGGACGTACTTGGAGTTTTTAATTAACTTACTTCACATGGACGTATTTAGAGGTTTTAATTAACTTACTTCACATGGACGTGCTTAGAGGTTTTAATTAACTTACTTCACACGGAAGTACTTTGAGGTTTTAATTAACTTACTTCACATGGACGTACTTAGAGGTTTTAATTAACTTACTTCACATGGACGTACTTAGAGGTTTTAATTAACTTACTTCACATGGACGTGCTTAGAGGTTTTAATTAACTTACTTCACATGGACGTACTTAGAGGTTTTAATTAACTTACTTCACATGGACGTACTTAGAGGTTTTAATTAACTTACTTCACACGGACGTACTTAGAGGTTTTAATTAACTTACTTCACACGGACGTGCTTAGAGGTTTTAATTAACTTACTTCACCATTTTAAGATCTATAAATAACTAAATAACAATTTGACCACAACGTGTCTGTCGTGAAGTATAAAGCAAAATCATATAATTAATGACAATACACAATGATCATACTAAATAAAGCTAATATACTTGATAGACAGCATATAAAATTATAAATAACATGTTATTTTTAAATTTAATTTCAAGTATTCAAATATATTATAGATACCAATTGAATTCGGTGTCTCAAAACTCACTATGTATGTTAACAACACTATTTGAACTAGACCAAAGATTGCAAAATAAATAATTATTATATAAGAACTTTTTCCAAAAAATGTACTAAGAGTTCTCACAACTGTACTGCATTATTGTTGTATCATTCAATTTGTTTTTAAATATTTTATTTTTTGTCCTCCATACAAAAAAAGTAAGAGGTTACATATGCAATAACATTTGTTGACAAGGGAAACAATTATTAATGCTTTTATATATTTATATATATATATACAGATATATATCTTACATATTTTTGTTACATATTTTTAATTTGTTAAACAAAATATTTAATAACATATATTTTTTATTATTCCAAAAATGTGCCCTAACGGAAGTTTAATTGTTTTCTTACATTATTATGTTGTTTTTAGGAAACAATGAGATAAAACATATAACATAAATATATATTTAATTCAAAAGCTTAACCAAACGGCAGGTTTGTAAGTTTATATACGGAAACTCGGGGTTTCTCTCAAATTCGATCCCCCTTTCTAGGGATGCAAACCAAAAATTAAAAATGGCAAGATGACGAATGCCCAGCAGCCCAGCCAACATTCAAACCATCGTCCATTATAACCGAGCGTGCCACACAAACTCTCGACTTGATCAGAGTAAGAAGAAAAAAAATGCTTCCATTTTGTTTGTGATTTTAAAAAAAAAATAGCTTTAAATGAAATATTTCCCTTTGCTATAACAATGGCGTGGCTGCCCCTACCTACATCCGATAATGTCCCCTCCCTCTGGTTCACATCCACGACTTGCTATTTAAACAAACCTCTTCATCTTTCTCTTCTTCTATATCCTAAAGCCCCACTCTAGACTAGTAAACGTGTTGACCATTGTGAGATTAATTTATCTAAACACATGATCCAACAAATGGCCGATTAGTTATTCGATATTCGTTATTAAACACAAGTTTTTGGTATATAGTATTTTATAACATCTTTTATTTTATAATTCAATGTGTCACTATCTTTGTGAACATTATTTGCTCAACGTTGACGCTAGCCAGACATGCTTGAGACGACTTGGTTGAAGAGTAATAAGATTATCCTGACATTGAATGTTTGTATTCAAAGCTCATGTCCCTTTCAATGTTTAGACCTGCATTCATTGCTTTTGGAAAGTGATCTGTAAGACTACGACTATTTTTATCATATCATATCAATATATCGCCTGGTTGCGTATTGCCATTTTTTGCAAAAACAGTTCAATCATCGCAACTTTACAGATGTGATGAGGATCATTTCCCGAGCAGGTGGTAAAATCGTACAAGAGTTATACTCTCTCCATGCCGCTGGGTAAATCCAAGGGATCCCCAGGTTGATGATACAGCTTCGCACCATTGGTGTCCCACGAGTTGTCGGAATATTTCATAGTACCAATGTTATTCGCCTTTGGGACACCATCTCCGGGTTTGACTTCAGAGTTTTCTTCTCTTAGATGAGTTGCCGTATGATGGTAAGCGAGTCCCATCCACCCGGGGTGCTGGTCTTTGGTGGGATTGAACTCCAGACATGATATTTACTTAGTTTAAACCACTCGGCCAACCAGCACCTTACAATCCCATTGCAACAAGCAATAAACTGTTTTACCTAAAATAGTACAATGGATATTTCCGTAAAAGGAAATGCTATGATTGTAATTAAACAGTTAATCTTTTATGGAAAATTTTATTTCAAATATTTTGGAAAGCACATAGAATAAAACTGTATAAAACTGTGCACAGCAGACAAAAGTGCACAGCAGACAAAAGTGCACTGAAAACGTTTTAAAATATTTTGTTATATAGTTGATTGAAAGCGCCCCGATCTGATTAAGGCTTATTAAAAATGTATGCACAAAAATTAACTTGAACGGTCCTGACAGTCATTTTAATTGTTGTTACTCTTTACCATCTACATTTTACGATGTTTTAATTGAAGCTTTTGAGATAATTAAATCATGTCAAAACTCTTCATAAACAATCGTTGGATCATGAGGGAGTATTTAATTCAATTTTGTTGAGATATATTGTTTCGTTTTCTTGTGATTGATTGACCCATTTACAAACAAACAACGTCACACTAAGCCATGATTGATTGACCCATTTAATAACAAACAAAGTCACACCGAGCCATGATTGATTGACCCATTTAATAAGAAAGTCACACCGAGCCATGGGTGCACACATACTTTTTTTAATTAACTTACTTAAACATTTTTAAGATGAAATGAAGTTCTAAGATAACTAAATGACAAAATGACCACAACGTGTCTGTCTTGAAGTCTCAAGCAAAAAATATATACTTAATGGCAATACAAAATGTATATACTAAAAACATTTCTTAAGGACGTGATAGACAGTGTTTAAACAATTTAATTTACATGTAAATATGAAACTTAATTTCAAGTATTAAAATGTATTAAATTAAAACAATTGAATTCGATGTCTCTAAACTCACTATGTAAGTTTACAGCACTATTTGAACTAGTCTGAAAATTGCAAAATAATTATTGAATAAAAATACTTTTACAAATCACGCTTTTCCAAAGAATTTAGTAAAAATAATAAATCAGGGTTATCACAACTGCAGTGCATTACTGTTGCAAAATTAAATTTTACATAAATATTTTTATTTAAAAAAAAAGAAGAATAGGATATACAAAAAATATGATTAGAAGGGAAATAATTATGGATGTTTTTATATATTTATGTAAAAGCGATTTTTTTTGTTAAATAATTTTTTGTCATATGTTCTTTTTTTGAAAATAAATGTTGTATAATAAAATATTTAAATTAAACATCCCAAAAATGAAACCTAAACGGAAGTTTTATTTATTTTTACTCATTTATGTAGTTTTTATAAAACAGTGAGATAAAATAAATATATCTTAAATTTAAAAGCTTTACCAAAAGGTTATTATCCACGACCCTTCGGGAATAGTTTTAATTGATATATGCTTTATAATAATTTCCGGTTCCACAAGATGGCGTCTTTTTGAAACGATGAAAGTAAACAAGAATAATTATTATATAATTTGTGGTACTTCACTTTTTAGAATATAATACTTTTCAAATCAATTCTGTGCATTGTAAGCAGTTTGAAGTACTTCAATAGTTTCTCTTGATTTCAACTGAGTTATACGAATTCATCATATCTGATCTGTATATTGTTTCAAACGGAAGTAGAATTTTAAATAAGTATTTGCTTTTCAATTTAAAAGTACTTTCTTTTATAATTAAATATGCACACACAACGTGCTTTAGTAAGGTGCGTTACACTTGACAGTGTACACCATCCAAAAGCCCTGGCAATTACACTGTCAGGGAAGGAGGCTTTTCGGACAACACAGTCCGAAATCCTAAACGCAATTTTTGATACGTACAAAATTGGGAACAAAGACATTCTGGCCTTCTATCAGTTTGAGGGACCTCTGAAATGGTTCATCAAACTCGGTGAGAGGGCAGAAACACTTATGTATGATCAAGTACATTTAAAAGAAATTTATATCAATAAAGAAAAAAAGCTCACCATTGAGCACGTTGGCCGGGAGAGGTCAAAGCTATTTCTCCATTGGGTACCACCTACCCTGCCAAAAGAAGGGGTGGTAGAGATGGTCCAATTCCTATCGGAAGAAAAAGTTGAAGTTTTTCAACACAAAGGATGTGCTGACCGTTGGACTGTGGTTTATAGACCAAAACAACGCTTGTCTGTACCACATTACCTACTACTCGATTGTGGTACGATTAAAAATTCAAAATTTTGGTTCTGGTACCAGGGAGAAAACAAGCGTGTTTTCATTGCGCTTCTTTGGACCATTGGACCAGCAAATGCAACAAATTAAAAAGAAACATTTCACAAGTAGATTACACTGAAAACTCCCCAGGACGTCTGCTAATAGATGAGGACATTACAGACGGGATGACCCCTGGAAACACCGCGGATGTGGTCAACGAAAGCGAGACTCTTGCAACCACAGTAACTGTAATCGCTGATGGGGAGAACCCTGCAGCCACAGCAGCAGTGGAGGAGGAAGCAAGTGGGGAGATTGTATGGACAACAATTGTGAATAAGAAAAAGAAAAAGTTAGGAGTAAACCAAAATAAGGCAATAGACAATGAAGGAAATGTATCGCCGGTTCGCACGTACGCGGATGCGCTGACAATGGGACCACCATCCCCAACAAGGAGACCACTACCCCCGTCAGCACCAACATCTCCTACACAACAGGAAAATCCGCCCCCAGGGGCTGCAACATCTCCTACAACAAGGGGAACAAAAAAGCGTCCTTCAGATGGACAAAACACCGGAGAAAAGAAAAAGGTTTTTAAATGCAACCTTTTCCCCGGAGACGTTCCAGAATTTAAAGAGGACGACACGTCTTCTGAAGATGAATCAAATTATGTCATAGACTTTTAATTTTAAAATTTAAAAAAAATTGAATTTAGAAAATAACATATAGACTCTTCAATGCATCACTATCCAAACAATCATGGAGACTACACAACTCATACTTTTATCAGTAAACATTAGAAGCTGTAAAAATAAGGAACATCACATTATTAACATAGTCAAAAAACACAAATGTGATTTTATTTTTTTACAAGAGACAAATATAAACACAGAAGATGACGCACAAAAGTACACAACATCTTTAGGCATGAAAAACAGTCACTTCAGTTTAGGCAGACATTGTAAAGGTGTAGGAATAGTACAGACATCAGATAGATGGGAAATAACTCACAAGGACAGGGATAGCGAAGGGAGAATGGTCACTCTCAACATTACAGACAAGAGAGACACTTACACACTAGTCAATATATACGCCCCTTCACAGCACATAGAACAACCACTATTTTACAACACACTAGTTCAAACACTTAAATACTCACACAAAAGAGGAAAGCTCATTTTAGGAGGGGATTTCAATTATATAACAAGCGGTTTAGATACAACAAACCCAAAAAGAAAAGATAAAATTTTAGAAGAAACAACACAAACAGAAATTATACAATACATAACAGAGACATATAACATGGTAGAAGCATACAGAACACTACACAAGGGAGGTAAAGAAACTACATTTACGAGCAACACGTTTAACACCAAGTCAAGAATTGATAGATTCTATATACCAAAAATAGATACAATAAATGAAGCAAAACACATTGCAGAAACAATACATTTTACAGATCACAAAGGCGTGAAAATTACAATAAATACAACAAGATCAAACATCATTAAAAAATCTCCACATTGGAAATTTAACAATACACTTTTAGAAAATAGTCAGTACACAGATATCATTAATAATCTTATACAACAATATAGCACACTACCAACTAAAAACATAGGACAACATTGGGAACTTTTAAAATCCACAATCAAACATTTCACACAAAATTTTGCGACACGCTTACACAGACAACTAAGAGAAAGAGAAAAGGAATTAGAAATACTCATACCAACGGAGAAAGCAAAGAATCCTTTCAGCCACAATATACAAGAACTAGAAGAAGAACTAGACACAATAAAACAACATAAATACAATGGTGCACATGTTAGGAGCAGAACTTTCCCCAACAACCAAGAGGCACCTACAAAGATCTTTTTAACAATAGAACAAAACATACAGAAGAGTAGACAGATAGGACAAATTATTGATACAGAAGGTGAAACACACACTGACACTCCAATGATAGTAAACTCTTTTGAAAAATACTACACACAACTTTTTGGAAAAGAAAAAACTGATTCAGATATACAAGATAAGTACACAAAATTTACACAAAAACTTAATAAAAATCAAACACAAGAAATGGACAAAACCATAACATTAGCAGACATGAAAACATCATTGTTCAGCATGAACAAAAACAAAACACCTGGACCAGATGGTCTAACAACAGAATTCTACCTTTTCTTTTTCAAAACACTTGGACCAATTTTACATGCCACACTAGAAGAAGCTTACAGCAACAAGGAGTTACCACACTCAATGAATACTTCATACATTACGCTTTTACCAAAAAAAGATACAGACAGAACACAGCTTAAAAATCATAGACCCATATCTTTACTTAACACAGACTATAAAATTCTCATAAAAACACTAGCAAACAAATTAAAACCACATTTAAATACCCTAATACACATAGATCAACAATGCAGCATCAAAGGAAGGGACATTCATAACCACAATCATTTCATTAGAGACCTTATTCAATATTCAAATGACAAAAACATCCAAACTTGCATATTATCCTTAGATCAAGAAAAAGCCTTTGATAAGGTAGACCACACATACCTACATAAAATATTGCAACACAACAAACTAGGGGAGTATTTTTGTAACTGGGTTAAAATTTGTTACAAGTCCCCCATTAGTAATCTCATGATAAACAACACACTTTCTAAAGACATTAAAATTGACAGATCAGTTAGACAAGGGTGTCCATTATCCCCCTACCTTTATATCCTATCATTTGAACCCCTGCTGGAGAGAGTTAGAAGGGAGGAGAGTATTAAAGGAGTAGGGATCCCTGGGGGTGGGGAGAAAAAGGTCATTGCTTATGCAGATGACACTATTTTTTTTCCTACTAATGATAAGTCAATTTCCAATATAATATCAAGATTTCAAGATTTTGGGAGAGGTAGTGGATCTAAAATAAACATAACTAAATCTGAAATTATGGGGATTGGTAGGTGGAGAGAAAGATTAGATTTCCCTTTAGGAATAGTAAAGAAGGATAGTCTTAGGATATATGGTATTTACTTTTCAAACAAACAGACTCAAACTAACACAGAAACATGGCAAAATATTGAACAATCTATAAAAAACATAATTGACAGACACAAATACACAGCACACACAATTTTTGGTAGGAGCACAATCATAAACACATATGTAATTCCCAAAACAATATACACAGGGAACATATGGGGGCCTCCACCAACAATTTTAAAACAAATCAACTTACATATCAGGAATTACATATTTCAAGGAACAATACAAAATATTAAACATACAACAATAATCCAATCTAAATTAGAAGGAGGAATTAATTTACAAGACATACAAACAAAACTACAGGCACTTAAAATCAAATTTATAGGACAAGCCATTAGAAAGAAGGAGGAAAACATATTTACACATTATTACATGGGGATAAGGTTAGGACAGTTAATAAAAATTGACAACAGCACACCACATTACATAGGTAGAAAACAATCTGATTTTCACATGGCATGCACCCAAGCATTAAAAGGCAACGAAACACTTATACACAAAACAACCAAAGAGATCTACACACATTTAATAAAGAGACAGGCGACACCACTCTACAATAGAATAAAATGGACACATACTTATGGAACAATAAACACTGTGAATACATTTAAAAATACACACATTAAAGAAATAGAAAATAAAGACAAAGAAATAACATATAGACTCATATACAACATGACACCAGTCTCATCAAGACCATACAAGGACCGAGCTAGGCACATAGAATGTCCACTGTGCAGGACAGGGGCTGATGAGACAGAACAACATTTATATCTGACATGCAACACAATCTTAAAGACTAAATCTACACTTAAACTAATCATACAAGCAGGTACAGTTCACACAGTAGATATAGACAGAGCCATAACACTAAACACAATACCAGAATCCAAAAACAAGAAACAACACACAATAAGTCTCATATTACTTTCACAATACAGAAAACATATATGGCACCACAGACTTAAGGCTTTTTTTCACAAACATAATTACACAAACATTACATTAGAAACACTTTTTAGATTTAAAATACAAAACGTAATTGAAAACAAAATTTAAGACAATATAATGACTGAGAAAAAAAAAAAAAAAAAAAAAAAAAAAAAAAATATATACTTTAAAGATGAAATAAATATTGTAAATAACAAAAAAAAAAAAAAAAAAAAAAAAAAAAAAAAAAAAAAAAAAAAAAAAAAAAAAAAAGTTACTTTTAAAAAGATATCTCGCTTGTCTTCGGTCCTTTCTTGTAAGGATGCATTCTAAACGAGAAGCTTAGTGTTCGAATCAGCATTAATTTCACGCTTTATTAATTAACTTAGTCATCTTGATTATTATGAAATCTTGTTACACGTTCAGAAATGTAAAGAAAGAAGTCGTTATACACATTTAAAATAATTATGTATTTTTAAAAAATGCATTTATTTATATGTATTCTTGAGTAATTTGTTTTAGTATTACAAATATACAACAAAAACCCGATGAAAAAAAAAAAAAAAAAAAAAAAAAAAAAATTGATATATGCTTTATTGATGCTAAACTTTTTTTCAGTGGACTATACTGTCTTATATTTCCGGTTCCACAAGATGGCGTCTTTTTGAAACGAAGAAAGTAAACAAGAATAATTATTATATAATTTGTGGTAATTCACTTTTTAGAATATAATACTTTTCAAATCAATTCTGTGCATTGTAAGCAGTTTGAAGTACTTCAATAGTTTCTCTTGATTTCAACTGAGTTATACGAATTCATCATATATGTTCTGTATATTGTTTCAAACGGAAGTAGAATTTTAAATAAGTATTTGCTTTTCAATTTAAAAGTACTTTCTTTTATAATTAAATATGCACACACAACGTGCTTTAGTAAGGTGCGTTACACTTGACAGTGTACACCATCCAAAAGCCCTGGCAATTACACTGTCAGGGAAGGAGGCTTTTCGGGCAACACAGTCCGAAATCCTAAACGCAATTTTTGATACGTACAAAATTGGGAACAAAGACATTCTGGCCTTCTATCAGTTTGAAGGACCTCTGAAATGGTTCATCAAACTCGGTGAGAAGGCAGAAAAACTTATGTATGATCAAGTACATTTAAAAGAAATTTATATCAATAAAGAAAAAAAGCTCACCATTGAGCACGTTGGCCGGGAGAGGTCAAAGCTATTTCTCCATTGGGTACCACCTACCCTGCCAAAAGAAGGGGTGGTAGAGATGGTCCAATTCCTATCGGAAGAAAAAGTTGAAGTTTTTCAACACAAAGGATGTGCTGACCGATGGACTGTGGTTTATAGACCAAAACAACGCTTGTCTGTACCACACTACCTACTACTCGATTGTGGTACGATTAAAAATTCAAAAATTTTGGTACTGGTACCAGGGAGAAAACAAGCGTGTTTTCATTGCGCTTCTTTGGACCATTGGACCAGCAAATGCAACAAATTTAAAAGAAACATTTCACAAGTAGATTACACTGAAAACTCCCCAGGACGTCTGCTAATAGATGAGGACATTACAGACGGGATGACCCCTGGAAACACCGCGGATGTGATCAACGAAAGCGAGACTCTTGCAACCACAGTAGCTGTAATCGCTGATGGGGAGAACCCTGCAGCCACAGCAGCAGTGGAGGAGGAAGCAAGTGGGGAGATTGTATGGACAACAATTGTGAATAAGAAAAAGAAAAAGCTAGGAGTAAACCAACATAGGACAATAGACAATGAAGGAAATGTATCGCCGGTTCGCACATACGCGGATGCGCTGACAAGGGGACCACCATCCCCAACAAGGAGACCACTACCCCCGTCAGCACCAACATCTCCTACACAACAGGAAAATCCGCCCCCAGGGGCTGCAACATCTCCTACAACACGGGGAACAAAAAAGCGTCCTTCAGATGGACAAAACACCGGAGAGAAGAAAAAGGTTTTTAAATGCAACCTTTTCCCCGGAGACGTTCCCGCATTTACAGAAGACGACACGTCTTCTGAAGATGAATCAAATTATGTCATAGACTTTTAATTTAAAGTTTATCCAAAAAAAATTGAATTTAGAAAATAACATATAGTCTCTTCAATGCATCACTATCCAAACAATCATGGAGACTACACAACTTATACTTTTATCAGTAAACATTAGAAGCTGTAAAAATAAGGAACATCACATTATTAACATAGTCAAAAAACACAAATGTGATTTTATTTTTTTACAAGAGACAAATATAAACACAGAAGATGACGCTCTAAAGTATACAAATTCTTTAGGCATGAAAAACAGTCACTTCAGTTTAGGCAGACATTGTAAAGGAGTAGGAATAGTACAGACATCAGATAGATGGGAAATAACTCACAAGGACAGGGATAACGAAGGGAGAATGGTCACTATCAACATTACAGACAAGAGAGACACTTACACACTAGTCAATATATACGCCCCTTCACAGCACATAGAACAACCACTATTTTACAACACACTAGTTCAAACACTGAAATACTCACACAAAAGAGGAAAGCTCATTTTAGGAGGGGATTTCAATTATATAACAAGCGGTTTAGATACAACAAACCCAAAAAGAAAAGATAAAATTTTAGAAGAAGCAACACAAACAGAAATTATACAATACATAACAGAGACATATAACATGGTAGAAGCATACAGAACACTACACAAGGGAGGTAAAGAAACTACATTTACGAGCAACACGTTTAACACCAAGTCAAGAATTGATAGATTCTATATACCAAAAATAGATACAATAAATGAAGCAAAACACATTGCAGAAACACTACATTTTACAGATCACAAAGGCGTGAAAATTACAATTAATACAACAAGATCAAACATCATTAAAAAATCTCCACATTGGAAATTTAACAATACACTTTTAGAAAATAGTCAGTACACAGATATCATTAATAATCTTATACAACAATATAGCACACTACCAACTAAAAACATAGCACAACATTGGGAACTTTTAAAATCAACAATCAAACATTTCACACAAAATTTTGCGACACGCTTACAAAGACAACTAAGAGAAAGAGAAAAGGAATTAGAAATACTCATACCAACGGAGAAAGCAAACAATCCTTTCAGCCACAATATACAAGAACTAGAAGAAGAACTAGACACAATAAAACAACATAAATACAATGGTGCACATGTTAGGAGCAGAATTTTCCCCAACAACCAAGAGGCACCTACAAAGATCTTTTTAACAATAGAACAAAACATACAGAAGAGTAGACAGATAGGACAAATTATTGATACAGAAGGTGAAACACTCACTGACACTCCAATGATAGTAAACTCATTTGAAAAATACTACACACAACTTTTTGGAAAAGAAAAAACTGATTCAGATATACAAGATAAGTACACAAAATTTACACAAAAACTTAATACAAATCAAACACAAGAAATGGACAAAACCATAACATTAGCAGACATGAAAACATCATTGTTCAGCATGAACAAAAACAAAACACCTGGACCAGATGGTCTAACAACAGAGTTCTACCTTTTCTTTTTCAAAACACTAGGACCAATTTTACATGCCACACTAGAAGAAGCTTACAGCAACAAGGAGTTACCACACTCAATGAATACTTCATACATTACGCTTTTACCAAAAAAAGATACAGACAGAACACAGCTTAAAAATCATAGACCCATATCTTTACTTAACACTGACTATAAAATTCTCACAAAAACACTAGCAAACAAATTAAAACCACATTTAAATACCCTAATACACATAGATCAACAATGCAGCATCAAAGGAAGGGACATTCATAACCACAATCATTTCATTAGAGACCTTATTCAATATTCAAATGACAAAAACATCCAAACTTGCATATTATCCCTAGATCAAGAAAAAGCCTTTGATAGGGTAGATCACACATACCTACATAAAATATTACAACACAACAAACTAGGGGAGTATTTTTGTAACTGGGTTAAAATTTGTTACAAGGCACCCATTAGTAATCTCATGATAAACAACACACTTTCTAAAGACATTAAAATTGACAGATCAGTTAGACAAGGGTGTCCTTTATCCCCCTACCTTTATATCCTATCATTTGAACCCCTGCTGGAGAGAGTTAGAAGGGAGGAGAGTATTAAAGGAGTAGAGATCCCTGGGGGTGGGGAGAGAAAGGTCATTGCTTATGCAGATGACACTATTTTTTTTCCTACTAATGATAAGTCAATTTCCAATATAATATCAAGATTTCAAGATTTTGGGAGAGGTAGTGGATCTAAAATAAACATCACTAAATCTGAAATTATGGGGATTGGAAGGTGGAGAGATAGATTAGATTTCCCTTTAGGAATAGTAAAGAAGGATAGTCTTAGGATATATGGTATTTACTTTTCAAACAAACAGACTCAAACTAACACAGAAACATGGCAAAATATTGAACAATCTATAAAAAACATAATTGATAGACACAAATACACAGCACACACAATTTTTGGTAGGAGCACAATCATAAACACATATGTAATTCCCAAAACAATATACACAGGGAACATATGGGGGCCTCCACCAACAATTTTAAAACAAATCAACTTACATATCAGGAATTACATATTTCAAGGAACAATACAAAACATTAAACATACAACATTAATCCAATCTAAATTAGAAGGAGGAATTAATTTACAAGACATACAAACAAAACTACAGGCACTTAAAATCAAATTTATAGGACAAGCCATTAGAAAGAAGGAGGAAAACATATTTACACATTATTACATGGGGATAAGGTTAGGACTGTTAATAAAAATTGACAACAGCACACCACATTACATAGGTAGAAAACAATCTGATTTTCACATGGCATGCACCCAAGCATTAAAAGGCAACGAAACACTTATACACAAAACAACCAAAGAGATCTACACACATTTAATAAAGAGACAGGCGACACCACTCTACAATAGAATAAAATGGACACATACTTATGGAACAATAAACACTGTGAATACATTTAAAAATACACACATTAAAGAAATAGAAAATAAAGACAAAGAAATAACATATAGACTCATATACAACATGACACCAGTCTCATCAAGACTATACAAGGACCGAGCTAGGCACATAGAATGTCCACTGTGCAGGACGGGGGCTGATGAGACCGAACAACATTTATATCTGACATGCAACACAATCTTACAGACTAAATCTACACTTAAACAAATCATACAAGCAGGTACAGTTCACACAGTAGATATAGACAGAGCCATAACACTAAACACAATACCAGAATCCAAAAACAAGAAACAACACACAATAAGTCTCATATTACTTTCACAATACAGAAAACATATATGGCACCACAGACTTAAGGCATTTTTTCACAAACATAATTACACAAACATTACATTAGAAACACTTTTTAGATTTAAAATACAAAACGTAATTGAAAACAAAATTTAAGACAATATAATGACTGAGAAATACATTAATTGTTTTTTGTTTATATTCCAACTGATATATATATCATGTGAACAAATGTATTATAGAAGCAATAGTACACAGTATTTTATTAGAATTTTAGTACCTTTTATGTAAAAATGTTGTTTTAGCACATGATTTAAATTGTTGTTTAAGTTAAAACTTAGATAATTTTGCCTGTAAATAATGTATTCTGTATATGTTGAAATATTCCTTTGTTGACAATCTAATAAAAAAAAATAAAAAAAATAAAAAATTCCTAAAACGGGATTCACCTCGACTTCGTTCCCCATTTGCAAGGCTGCAACGCAAAACCATGAATAGTGAACGAAAGCCTTGATCAACCATTCCCTAGTATCAAACTAAAGGAACGCTAATAATAAATGTCACGAAATTTCATTACTTTAACCGAGAACCTTTAATACAAATATTTTTAAAAACTTTAAATACACTTAATTTTTTAAAATGTTCCTTTAATTTTCAGAGTTGTTATTCCTCCGGCCAGTGTAACCAGATATAATTATAAAAAAATTGAAACTTTTTCGTATAAGATACTAATTGACAACGTGTTTAAACTTTTTAAAATGTAGAATTATACTAATTACTACATTTCTAATTCCATGATTACATAAGAGAGTTAACACACTGTCACTTTAATTAAGTTGACCTCATGTTATGAAGGAATAGACTTGAAAATATATTGAATATATTAAACAGAAAATACTAATATCAAAACTTATTCCAAGCTTAGGCCACTGCATCGTGGGAAAATTGGGTTACTTCCGTTTGTCCAAGTATTGATAGTATGTCTCATATGTAGTAAGTCTTTAATCTAAGTAAGTAGTATATCTGTAATCTAGGTATGTAGTAAGTCTGTAATCTAGGTAAGTAATGCATCGGTTATCTAGGCATGTAGTAAGTCTTTAATAGATTTATGTAACAAATAACACTATTCAATCTTGAGACAAACTTCTAGCATGTAAACAAACAATTTATTCATTGATTCAGATTTGTTTGTCTTACTTTCTTTTTGGTGACTTGTCCACGTCACGATACAGTTACAGACTGACTCTTAAATGACTTGTCCAGGCCACGATACAGTTACAGACTGACTCTTAAATGACTTGTCCACGTCACGATACATTTACAGACTGACTCTTAAATGACTTGTCCAGGACACGATACAGTTACAGACTGACTCTTAAATGACTTGTCCACGTCACGATACAGTTACAGACTGACTCTTAAATGACTTGTCCACGTCACGATACAGTTACA
Organism: Omphiscola glabra; assembly: GCA_964017045.1. Classification (NCBI taxonomy): domain Eukaryota; kingdom Metazoa; phylum Mollusca; class Gastropoda; family Lymnaeidae; genus Omphiscola; species Omphiscola glabra. The sequence continues at coordinate 32,134,893 of OZ024805.1, forward strand.
GACTGACTCTCAAATAGCTTGTCCAAGGCATAATACATTTACAGAATGACTCTTAAGTTACTTGTCCACATCATGATACAGTTACGGAGTGACTTGTAAATGTGAAATCTCGTATTATTTTTCTACATAAAATATTCAATTGAAGTGTATATAACGCTTATGTAAAAAATGATTGCTATATTATACTTTAGTATTGCACAATCCCTTTGCAATACTTATGTAAACATGATTCACATAAAATTCCTTTTGAAACATGCTTGCTATATCATACTTATCTAAACATTATTGCTATATCATACTTATGTAAAAATTATTCCTATATCATACTATGTAAACATGATTTTTAGTTCAACAACTAGCAGCTAGTATTGTGTTCAGTGTTGGGATACAATGACTTAATTAATGTGAAGTTTTCATGTCATAGTCAATAACTTTCCAACTAAATGGATCACATTCTCAGAACAAAACAAATCAGGGATTAAATGGCATTCATTATATCTCCATAAAATTGCTACAACAAAAATTAAATTAGAAATGAAATAGAAATTGGGGAAAGATAACTTAAGTACAATTTGGAAATAAAATAATCCTTTATTTAAGAATTACAAAACTAAAACTTAGAACAATTAAAAGAATGTTCTGACCTGGTCTAGAACTCTATGGACTAAGCAATATGAACTACATTGTGACATCTTTGGTGTACGTAAATCAATGGGTATATACTTGTTTTAATTTGAATTGTATTAATTGTTTAAAGGGAGGTGATTTTAAAACAACCAAAGCAAATTGTATGTTAGTATGTTGATTAAACGAAGCCTTGAATTTTGTCTGATAAAAAAAAAAAAAAAAAAAAAAAAAAAAAAAAAAAAAAAAAAAAAAAAAAAAAAATACTTCACAAGCTATTTCTCCATTGGGTACCACCTACCCTGCCAAAAGAAGGGGTGGTAGAGATGGTCCAATTCCTATCGGAAGAAAAAGTTGAAGTTTTTCAACACAAAGGATGTGCTGACAGATGGACTGTGGTTTATAGACCAAAACAATGCTTGTCTGTACCACATTACCTACTACTCGATTGTGGTACGATTAAAAATTCAAAAATTTTGGTACTGGTACCAGGGAGAAAACAAACGTGTTTTCATTGCGCTTCTTTGGACCATTGGACCAGCAAATGCAACAAATTTAGAAGAAACATTTCACAAGTAGATTACACTGAAAACTCCCCAGGACGTCTGCTAATAGATGAGGACATTACAGACGGGATGACCCCTGGAAACACCGCGGATGTGATCAACGAAAGCGAGACTCTTGCAACCACAGTAGCTGTAATCGCTGATGGGGAGAACCCTGCAGCCACAGCAGCAGTGGAGGAGGAAGCAAGTGGGGAGATTGTATGGACAACAATTGTGAATAAGAAAAAGAAAAAGCTAGGAGTAAACCAACATAGGACAATAGACAATGAAGGAAATATATCGCCGGTTCGCACTTACGCGGATGCGCTGACAAGGGGACCACCATCCCCAACAAGGAGACCACTACCCCCGTCAGCACCAACATCTCCTACACAACAGGAAAATCCGCCCCCAGGGGCTGCAACATCTCCTGCAACACGGGGAACAAAAAAGCGTCCTTCAGATGGACAAAACACCGGAGAGAAGAAAAAGGTTTTTAAATGCAACCTTTTCCCCGGAGACGTTCCCGCATTTACAGAAGACGACACGTCTTCTGAAGATGAATCAAATTATGTCATAGACTTTTAATTTAAAGTTTATCAAAAAAATTGAATTTAGAAAATAACATATAGTCTCTTCAATGCATCACTATCCAAACAATCATGGAGACTACACAACTCATACTTTTATCAGTAAACATTAGAAGCTGTAAAAATAAGGAACATCACATTATTAACATAGTCAAAAAACACAAATGTGATTTTATTTTTTTACAAGAGACAAATATAAACACAGAAGATGACGCTCTAAAGTATACAAAATCTTTAGGCATGAAAAACAGTCACTTCAGTTTAGGCAGACATTGTAAAGGAGTATGAATAGTACAGACATCAGATAGATGGGAAATAACTCACAAGGACAGGGATAGCGAAGGAAGAATGGTCACTCTCAACATTACAGACAAGAGAGACACTTACACACTAGTCAATATATACGCCCCTTCACAGCACATAGAACAACCACTATTTTACAACACACTAGTTCAAACACTTCAATACTCACACAAACGAGGAAAGCTCATTTTAGGTGGGGATTTCAATTATATAACAAGCGGTTTAGATACAACAAACCCAAAAAGAAAAGATAAAATTTTAGAAGAAACAACACAAACAGAAATTATACAATACATAACAGAGACATATAACATGGTAGAAGCATACAGAACACTACACAAGGGAGGTAAAGAAACTACATTTACGAGCAACACGTTTAACACCAAGTCAAGAATTGATAGATTCTATATACCAAAAATAGATACAATAAATGAAGCAAAACACATTGCAGAAACACTACATTTTACAGATCACAAAGGCGTGAAAATTACAATAAATACAACAAGATCAAACATCATTAAAAAATCTCAACATTGGAAATTTAACAATACACTTTTAGAAAATAGTCAGTACACAGATATCATTAATAATCTTATACAACAATATAGCACACTACCAACTAAAAACATAGGACAACATTGGGAACATTTAAAATCCACAATCAAACATTTCACACAAAATTTTGCGACACGCTTACACAGACAACTAAGAGAAAATGAAAAGGAATTAGAAATACTCATACCAACGGAGAAAGCAAACAATCCTTTCAGCCACAATATACAAGAACTAGAAGAAGAACTAGACACAATAAAACAACATAAATACAATGGTGCACATGTTAGGAGCAGAACTTTCCCCAACAATCAAGAGGCACCTACAAAGATCTTTTTAACAATAGAACAAAACATACAGAAGAGTAGACATATAGGACAAATTATTGATACAGAAGGTGAAACACACACTGACACTCCAATGATAGTAAACTCATTTGAAAAATACTACACACAACTTTTTGGAAAAGAAAAAACTGATTCAGATATACAAGATAAGTACACAAAATTTACACAAAAACTTAATACAAATCAAACACAAGAAATGGACAAAACCATAACATTAGCAGACATGAAAACAGCATTGTTCAGCATGAACAAAAACAAAACACCTGGACCAGATGGTCTAACAACAGAGTTCTACCTTTTCTTTTTCAAAACACTAGGACCAATTTTACATGCCACACTAGAAGAAGCTTACAGCAACAAGGAGTTACCACACTCAATAAATACTTCATACATTACGCTTTTACCAAAAAAAGATACAGACAGAACACAGCTTAAAAATCATAGACCCATATCTTTACTTAACACAGACTATAAAATTCTCACAAAAACACTAGCAAACAAATTAAAACCACATTTAAATACTCTAATACACATAGATCAACAATGCAGCATCAAAGGAAGGGACATTCATAACCACAATCATTTCATTAGAGACCTTATTCAATATTCAAATGACAAAAACATCCAAACTTGCACATTATCCCTAGATCAAGAAAAAGCCTTTGATAGGGTAGACCACACATACCTACATAAAATATTACAACACAACAAACTAGGGGAGTATTTTTTGTAATTCGTGAAAAATATAAAGTACACATGAATTAACTAAATTCATTCTAATCAGAATGATCATAGATGAATGTCTTACCAAGTTATATTACATGGTAATGAAATGCATTTGAATAATAACAATGAAATAACAAATGTCATCCAACTCACTAAGTGTTAGAAATTTTCATCCAACTCACTAAGTGCTAGAAATGTTCATCCAATGCACTAGGTGTTAGAAATGTTCATCCAACTCACTAGGTGTTAGAAATCTTCATCCAGCTCAATAGGTGTTAGAAATGTTCATACAACTCTCTAGGTGTTAGAAATGTTCATCCACCTCACTAGGTTTTAGAAATGTTCATCCAACTCACTAGGTGTTAGAAATGTTCATCCAACTCAATAGGTGTTAGAATTGTTCATCCAACGCAATAGGAGCTAGAAATGTTCATTCAACTCACTAGGTGTTAGAAATGTTCATTCAACTCACTAGGTGTTAGAAATGTTCATCCAACTCACTAGGTGTTAGAAATGATCATCCAACTCACTAGGTGTTAAAAATGTTCATTCAACTCACTAGGTGTTAGAAATGTTCATTCAACTCGCTAGGTGTTAGAAATGTTCATCCAACTCACTAGGTGTTAAAAATGTTCATCCAACTCACTAGGTGTTAGAAATGTTAACCCAAATCACTATGTGTTAGAAATGTTCATCAAACTCACTAGGTGTTAGAAATGTTCATCCAACTCACTAGGTGTTAGAAATGTTCATCCAACTTACTAGGTGTTAGAAATGTTCACCCAACTCACTAGATGTTAGAAATGTTCAACCAACTCACTAGGTGATAGAAATGTTCATCCAACTCACTAGGTGTTAGAAATGTTCATCCAACTCACTAGGAGTTAGACATCTTCACCCAACTCACTAGGTGTTATAAATGTTCATCCAACTCACTAGGATTTAGAAATGTTCACCCAACTCACTAGATGTTAGAAATTTCATCCAACTCACTAGGTGCTAGAAATGTTCATCCAAATCACTAGGAGTTAGAAATGTTCATCCAACTCACAAGGTGTTAGAAATGTCAGCTTCAAGGTGCCCTAATAAGTTGACTGTGATAACTCGTGTGGCCAACTTAAGAGGAAGCTTCTAATGTTTACCACGGTATATTTAGTGAGTTGATCCATAATAGGTCATAATAATGATGTCTAAGTCTGATGTCTAAGTCTGATGTCTAAGTCTGATGTCTGAGTCTGATGTATGATTCTGATGTCTGAGTCTGATTGATGTCTAAGTCTGATGTCTGAGGTCTGAGATTGATGCCTGAGACTGATGTCTGAGACTGATAGTGGGTAGAAGAGGCAAGACACGCAGTAAAACAGTGGATATAGGAGTCAAGACAGACAGTAATGTGTTGTGAAGGGAGGCATTATAGGCTTAATGGAATTGTAATGTTAAAGCAAGACCAGCACTAATAAGGTGGGCAGGAGGGGCAGGGCATGCAATAAGTTTGATTTGCAAAGAGAGGCAAGATATGCATTGCAAGGTTGACAGTGAAGGTAAGACAAGCAGTAATTGGGTTTGAAAGGGTGTTAAGACAGGCAGTAATTGGGGATGCATTCGATAAAATAATTTTCAGCAAGGACAATCATTGACAGTGCAATCAAAGTTGAATGCGTGAGACAATTTTAGATTAATTAGCTTTGTATTTTTACAGGCAAGTATTTTGGTCTAGGTGTCATTGGCATTGTGCATATGGCCATAGAAATATGTCATACGGAGTCATATATATTTTTTGTTGTTTTTGTTTTAGATGTGTGAAGATAATTGTACTTGACAAGCTTTAAAACTAAATTATTATGGTCTTTTAATAGACTGAGTCTTACATAGACAGGCCAACTAGTACTGCCGTATGTCTGAGTCTTACATAGACCAGCCAACTAGTACTGCCGTATGTCTGAGTCTTACATAGACCAGCCAACTAGTACTGCCGTATGTCTGAGTCTTACATAGTCCAGCCAACTAGTACTGCCGTATGTCTGAGTCTTACATAGTCCAGCCAACTAGTACTGCCGTATGTCTGAGTCTTACATAGACCAGCCAACTAGTACTGCCGTATGTCTGAGTCTTACATAGTACAGCCAACTAGTACTGCCGTATGTCTGAGTCTTACATAGCCCAGCCAACTAGTACTACCGTATGTCTGAGTCTTACATAGACCAGCCAACTAGTATTGCCGTATGACTGAGTCTTACATAGTCCAACCAACTAGTATTGCCGTATGACTGAGTCTTACATAGTCCAACCAACTAGTATTGCCGTATGTCTGAGTCTTACATAGTCACCCTATTAGTGTCTTTTTTACTTCCCTTATTTTGCCCCATACTGCCTACCTTTCCTCTCCTTCTTATCCTATTATTGTATTATTGCCTCCCCTGCTCACCATATTACTTCATGCCTTGCCTCCCCTGAACACCTTATTCATGCCTGCCTTGACTCCAATGATCAACTCTTCTGCCAGTCTTGCATTTCCTTCCAACTCTTTTTAAGTTTGCCTTACCCCACTTGCCCACCCTATTACCCTACTTGCCCACCCTATTACCCTACTTGCCCACCCTATTACCCTACTTGCCCACCCTATTACCCTACTTGCCCACCCTATTACCCTACTTGCCCACCCTATTACCCTACTTGCCCACCCTATTACCCCACTTGCCCACCCTATTACCCTACTTGCCCACCCTATTACCCTACTTGCCCACCCTATTACCCTACTTGCCCACCCTATTACACTACTTGCCCACCCTATTACCCTACTTGCCCACCCTATTACCCTACTTGCCCACCCTATTACCCTACTTGCCCACCCTATTACCCTGGTCTTGACTCACCAAAAAGTCATTTTATTATATTTGTGTTAATGGTTTTGTTTTCAACAAATTTTAACTTTTTTTTATTAACTCAAAAGTCATCCACCATCAAATGGGGCATTTAAGTTTTCTGTGATCTTAGTAAGAGCCGACAAATTAAACATTTAAACTTTTTAAAAAATAAGTTCAATTCTTTTATATATGATATTGAACAAATTAGACTAGAAAAGAATGCTTTGTATAACAATAGCAACCACTATTTAAATATAATTGTAATAGCTATTACATAAATATGTAATTTGAGAGCAAGATTTTAAAGTTTTGTTTATTTAAAAAATGTGGGATTCTCGTCCGTAAATATGATTTTTGTACATAACAAAATATTTGTGTTTAATCATTATAATTTATTTTTAAAGGCTCTAATTTTTAAATTAAAAATAAATAAGCATATGAAGGAGAAAACCCAGTGAAAGGAATTAATGTTTCTCAAATCAATAACATTTTATTACTAACTATTTTGAAAAAAAGATTTTGGCATTTATTTTGTAAAAAAATAGTGAGAGTAAGATTGCTCATAATTGTTTTTTTTCAAGGGAGGTAGATGTAAAAATTTTTTAATATATTTTACATTAAATATGTCTTAATATTTTACAAGACATTTATATTATTATCTATGGTGCGAAAACAATTATCACAAATAATGAATCAAAGATTTTACAAAATATGACATGGCAATCATAACAATTTCTTTTTTTCTTTTCTATAACAATTTATATTAGACTATGTGTTTTAAATACTACATTAAATATATCTATTTTTCAAAAAGCTTAACTAAAGGGTTCATTCTTTATTGCTAATTCTCTCGATGGCATGTTATTTACATGCCTATAATTGAAGAAAAACAAGATAATCCTGTCATGCTAAAAAACTGCATGCACAATCTTATTTTAGGTAGAATCAAGTGAGACACACACATATATAGATATAACGGAGATCTTGAGGCTGACATATTGAAAGGACGTGTGATGTGTTAGTGCCATATTAAAAGTGTTTGATAATGGTGAGGACAGTAGTAAAGATAATTAATGAACACAGAAGTGATCACGTATACATTATTGGATATCCTGAATTATAAGTAAATTTGTTGATGTAAAATATGAATACTATATTATTTAAATGAAGTGTCTATTTAATAGAGAAGTGACTCGGTGATTCATTTGACTTGACTACATTGATAATGTCAGTGTCTTGATAAGACATTGAATGTTACAATATACAGTTATATAGACTAACTATCAGTGCTCTATCAACAACAATATCGTGAACGGTTACAATACTTTATCGAGTACATTTAAAACTTTGCTAATAACTATATTTTAAAAAGCATCATGGCATCTTATAATTGATGATTAACACCTATCCCTACTTAAAAATCATGCTTTTATTACGAAATATAATTTGAACAATGATATAGTCATGTCACAAAAATATGCACAGTACAGTCACATTCAATGGCGCTCTCTGTGAGGCATTCCCTTTCAGTAGCGGAGGAAAAAAGGATTGTGTACTTGCACCAACGCCCTTTCAATTTGATTTCAAAGACTGTGAAGATGGAGTGTACATACGTATCAGATCTGATGGTAGGCTGTTCAATACCGCTCGCCTTTGTGCAAAGACAAAAGTAAAAAGGGCACTAATTCGTGAACTACTGTTCGCTGACGATGCCGCCTTAACATCTCAGATAAAAGAAGGTCTTCAGAGGCGAGTTAATCGTCTATCACACGCTTGTAAAATTTGGATTGTTAACTAGTCTACAGAAAACTCATGTCATGATGCAAGAAGTACCGTCCCCTCCAATCATAACTATTGATGGCCATAATATGTCGGTTGTTGAGCATTTCACATACCTTGGATCCAATATTTCTAGATTTCTCTCCTTTGATGAAGAATTAAACATCAGGATCGCAAAAGCATCAGTAGCAAATGTGTAATAATCTCAGCACAACTGAAAACAACAAACTAAGTGTCTATCAGGCATGCGTGCTTTGTACGCTCCTATATGGCAGTGAAGTGTTGACCACATACACAAGTCACGAGCGGAAACTCAAAAGCTTCCATTAAATATGTCTGCGTCGCATTTTAAACATCTGATGACGGGACAGGGTGCCTAACACAGAGGTTTGTGAACGTGCCAAAATGTGTAGCATAGTCTCCGCTCTTAGTAAGGAGAATGGAGGAAGGCCGTATCCCAAAGATGCTGCTGTATTGAGAGTTGCCAGAAGTGACAAGACTTATTGGACGGCCATGCCTGAGTTTTATGGACGTTTGCAAAAGGAGCATGATTGAAGCCAACATTGAAGTCAACAAATGTGAGATCATAGCCAAACAACGTTGCAGCTGGCAAACAGCAGTGTAAGAAGTAGTCAAAAAGGCAGAAGATTTTTGAAATGAAGCCCTTGCATTAACCAGGAATCAATATTCTCCTGCGAGAAGTGCAGTCGAGATTATCACTCCATGATTGGCCTAGTGATCCACTCATCGACGTGTAGGACTAATTAGCTATTCCATCGTCTCGCGAAGACGGAATGATGTCATATCGAAGTTTTAAAAAAAATTAAATGTGTTATTCAATGTTGATAGAGTCAACTATTAAAAGGAATTGAATAAAAAAATTATACTAAATTGATTTAGACAAGGAATAGAGGTGATGATGGGATTTTAATTTTAGTTTTTATGTACCTGCTGGTATGGTGCATGTGACTAGTATATGTACCCCTCTTACCCCTTTAGCTACACTTCAGGCCACAGTCACTGGTCCTTAGTTGGGCATATTTTATCGAGTTGAAATAGTTTTAAATTTACAAAAGATCAGTTTTAAAGGTCGTAAATCAGCTAATGATAAATGTGCACAGGGAGATTGGGAGACCGAGGATTTGTGTGGGGGGGGGGGTGGAAGTGGGGTATGTTGCAAAGAGTGATGGTATTTTGGCCTTACATCCCTACAAGTAGGGATCAAATACAAGAAGTACGAGTGCATAAGCAATTTCATTTATTTTTTTTTTTAAATTTTTCTTCTCTCTTTTTTTTCTTTTTTCCCTTCTTTTTTAAAAACAAAAGGGTGTGGCAGCGGAAACCTCGAAATTCTCTGATCAGCTTCTCATGGACAAACTATATGTTAGATAAATAACAAATGAAGAAATTGTGTAATAATCAAACTTAAAGCTAACAGTAATAATCAAGTAACAACTGTCACTGTAAGGAATGTAATGCATTAGTAGTTGTAGTAGACTCAACTGTGTGTCAAAACATTACTACGCTACTGACACTGAAATAACTTACCTGCCATTTACTTCCTACAGTATTTATTAAAGTCTTGACCGTTTCTACCACCTGTAGCAAGATTAAAATTTCAATAAAAAAAAAAAAGAATTGCGCACCATGAAGATGCGGAATAAGAGATGCTTATTTAGGAAACTGATTGGGACTTCAATGGTATACAGTGAGAATATGTTTTTAGCACAAAGAAAAGTTTTAGAATGAAGAAATCGAGGTCAAATATTAACAACAAAAGGTAAGGAACAGCTTAATTCTATAAACATAATATTTAATGCTTTTATGGAATTAGGCAATTATCTGTTCACAGAATTGAAAAAAACGTGTAGTTAAGTTACCTGAATGCATATTTTATTTAAGAAATTTGGTAGATTAAAAATTGAGGCTTTGCAGCCGCCCTTGTTTTGCAGATTATGAAAGCAAGTTTTCGATAATTTTCTTGACAATATCTGATGGTCATTTTTTTTAGTAATATCTTCTAATCAATATTTTCCTTTTTGAAGCATAGTCAATTTGGTGTGCCCTCTTTGGACCACCTGCCACTTTTCGTTTGTGCACCTGCATTCAAAGTTAAAAGTTACATTTTACTGTCTTTTTTGTCTCCCATGCTCAGCCTATTTTTGATGTCCTGACCTACATTGCTGTCTTCTTATTGCATGTTTTATATAAACTGCAACATTTAATAATATTTTACATTTTTTTAAAAAGTCCTTGTATAATATGTTATCTTTATTTATATTACAGATTCATTGTCAAACTGCACAGATTTAAATACATGATGATCACTTGCAAAGTCTTGATGAGACATTATTTACTATGTCTACGCTTGATGTGCCCTCTGTTTTTAAAATACATCAAGACCTTATTTAAATTCCTGTATTTTTATTTAAGATATATACATATATATTGTTGCGGACCGCTACTAAAGGGAAGAATTTAATCTCTGATTTTAATGTATCTCTCGTTCCAAAACAGTACACAAAAAAGACGATACCAAATTTTAAATACAATAAACAAATAATAAGATACTCAAGGCAAATTACAATTAATACGTTTCTAATGTGTTCATTATAATGCATTACACCATTTCAAAGAATATGATTAAAACTATTGACTTACAGTTTGGCTGGTACCGGTATTAAGTTAATAAAAATACAGTGTTTAAAAGTTGTACAATAGGGAAAAAAAATCTACACATGCACAGTAAACAAAGCACTGTGTGGTAGCACAATAATATAACCAACTCCATGGCTCGTGATAACGGATCTGCCTTCATTCATTCAATCTTTAGACTTTTTATAGTCTACTTTTGTTAGATCATTCCAGAAAAGAATACGCAGTGTTACTGCCTCCCGCATACTCTAGATTATTCGACAATAGTCGACAGGAACAAGCCATACTAAACATTGTTGTAACAAGGTTAAAGTGAGAATATTATTTCACTAGCCTCACCCCAAAAGAGGCCTCGAGTGTGTATACTGTAAGAGGTCATGGACGGGGAAAGCGGTGAAAGCGTGCAGCAAAACACGTCACCTACATAACAATATATATATATATATATATATATATATCATAATTTAGTTAACTATTGTATTAGGTATTTAATTATATTTAGGGGAGGGACGTTTTCAAAATGTTTAAAAAAATGATGTATTAACATAACGTTACACTTAAGCAGCGCATACATAACTAATCAAATAATTATTTATGTCATTTAGTGATCTATATGTTAAATCAATTTCTATAATACACTAAATATTATTTTTCATGTATCTGGAGTTAAGGATTGAAAAAAAAAAGTATAAACATATTTTTACAAATATTTGTAACTATGATTGATGAGATGAGAAATGAACATCATTTATTTTCTTACTAAAATATTAATACAATATTTGATTGAATTATCTATATTTCATCAATCTCTATACCTTAATTTAATGTATCACATTATGGATATCTTAATGAATATTCTTATGGAAAAGACAATGAGTTTGTATGGATAAGACAATGGGTTTTGTTATGGATATGAAACTAGATCTCATTATGAATCAGAATATAGGAATAAATCTAAGATGCCCCAAGTAGTTCATATTGATTAGTAAAGTAGATTTCTACACCATGTCTAAACATTCTTATAATTGTTCACAATGATAGTTTTGTTTATCTTAAATAAAGGATTATTTAATTTCCAAAACTTAAAAAAAAATTATCTTTCTTAATTTTTGTTTTGTACTTCATTTCTAATTCAATTGTTGCTGTTATAGAATTTTATCGACCGATAATGAATGACATTTAATCCGTGATTGTCTTTTGAGAATGTGATCCATTTAGATGGAAAGTTAATGACAATTGACATCACTATTCCAGACTGATTAAGTCATTGTATTCTGACACTGAACACAAAAGTAGCTGCTAGCTGTTGGGCTAGGCGTCATGTGTACAAAAGTATGATATGGGAATCATGTTTGCATAAGTATGAAATGGGAATCATGTTTACATAAGTATGATATAGGAATTATTTTTACATAAGTATGATAGAGGAATGATGTTTACATAATTAAAAAATAGAAATAATGTTTAAAAAAGAGTAATAAACACGGCAATTGAATGTTGTATGTACTTTAGAAAACCAAAATTGTTGCGGGCTACTTTTGTTGTCTAGGGTCATGAAACGTTTCAGGCATTCGTTCGTTGTCTTCTCTTAATGTTAACGATTGTATCGTGTCACACCAGTTTCACAATAAAGTTCAAAACAACAGTATCAAAGCAAATTATGTACTTATTTCTGTCTACTAAACAATCTACTTGTTACACAAATACATGTTGCATGAACGCAGCGTACTGAGACAAAAAGCCCTTCAGTGACTCTAACAAACCTACTATCTCTTTTACTACTCGACTCTACACTAACTCGCTTCTCTACTCATCTAACGATCTCCCGGCTCCTCTCTCGACTAACTCCTGGCTCCACTAATCTCAACTAACAGCTCACAACTCTTATCCCCTCCGATCATTTCATACACTGTCTTTTATATATGTCCACACCCACATTCATAGCAATTGCAGTTGACAACAATGTTATTTGTAAATAAATAAATATTTTTGTTAAATTTTTATACTTTTTTAAAAGCTCTAATTCTTAAAAACAAAAAAACATCTTCATATGAAGGAGAAAAGCAAGTAAAAGGATTTCGTCTTTCTAAAATCAATAACATCTTATTACTATTTTGAAAAATAGTATTTTGGCATTTATTTTGTAAAAAAATAGAAAAAGCTGGCTGCTCAAATTTTTTTTCAAGGGAAATTATTAGTGACATGTATATATATATATATTGTATGAATATGTTTAAATATTTTCTAAGGCATTGGCATTCTTATATGTGTCGTAAAGACAATTGTCAAAACGTTCGTATAAAAATATTACAAAATATGGCATCATAATTATGACAATTTATATAAATTTTTGGTTTTAAGCAATTTTATAATACTATGCGTTTAAAGATCTACATTACATATATTTTTTTTTCAAAAAGCTATAAAATATGTAAATTTATATATTGTAATTATCTAGATGGCATGTTTTTTACATGTCTATAACTTTTTAAAAAAACTAATCCTATCACATACAATAAAACCTTGCCTCCGCTATTTCATTTTAGGTAGCAACAAATGAGACACAAATATAAAGATATAACGGAGAACTTGAGGCAGACATGTTGAAATGACGTGTGATGTGCCAGTTCCAAAGTAAATATATGTGATAATTGTGAAGAGAGTAGTAAAGATAATTAATGAACACAGAAGTGAACACGTAATTATTTATGGATATCCTGTATTATAAATGAAGTTGATGATGTATAATATAAATAATAATAATAATAAACTACATTTGAAAAATCACGCTTCATCCCCAAAGGCTCCAAGCGCGTTAAAAAACAAATACGGTATTATTGTAATAAATTGTCTATTTAAAAGAGAAGTGACTCTGTGATTCATTTGACTTGACTACTTTGATAATGTCAATGTCTTGATGTAGCATCTAATGGTATAATATACAGTTATATCGAATTGTTATCAAAACTGTATTAACAACAAAAGCGTTAACGCTTACAATAGGTAATTGAGTACATTTAAAACTTTGTAATAACTATATTTTAAAAACCATTTTGCCATCACTTAATTGATAATTATTATTATTATTATTATTATGGGTAGTTTTCTATAGCGTGGTACCCCAGCCTAGGGCTCGGCTCACCACGCTGTACATGCAAATTAAAATGAACTTAAAAAATATAAATTAAAAACCAACCATTCCATAACAATTTACATGTGAAGCCATGGACGGCACTCAGCAGCATCGTATAACTTTCAGAGGGGGAATCAGTCAGGATAGTAAAGTTTAAAGAGGTGTGTTTTGAGTGCAGTTTTGAAGGCTGTGATGGTTGATATATTTATGATGTGTAGTGGAAGAGAATTCCATTGTTTGGGGGCACAGTAAGAGAAAGATCTTTCACCGTATGTTTTTAGCGAGTCTTAGGGACAGAAAGAATACGATCGTCTGCGGAGGAGCGAAGCTGTCGAAGGGGTGAATAGACAGAGATAATTTCGGTTAGATATGAAGGGCAGGAATTCGAGAAAAACTGGTGGCACAGAACACATATCCCAACTTAAAAATGATGCTTTTATTACGAAATATAATTTGAACACAAATTGCAGTTGTCTGATACATTGTCCTTTAATACTGTGACATTAAAGTTTCTAAACTTGTGTAGTTGGTAAAAATACATTAAAATATAGGTCATTAAATTTATTTTAATACAATGTCATTAAAGTCTTCAAACTTGTGACATTGCAAACAATAAACCAATACAAATAGCGAAATCCGAGAACAACAGGAAGTAACATTGGAGCGGCCAGTATATGTAACGGAATACTTTAACAAGATTTGCCTTAAATATACGGATTATCAAATGTATCGAACCTAGTGATATTTTTTATAGATTTTCCTAATTGTAAACGGCTAAAGGCACCAGTTACTGTTCTTATTTTTAAAACACCAGTGAACTCAAAAGGATGTCCATAAAAGTCAACATCAGTGAAGTCACAAGGTCAGCCATAAAAGTCAACATCAGTGAAGTCACAAAGTCAGCCATAAATGTCAACATCAGTGAAGTCACAAGGTCAGCCATAAATGTCAACATCAGTGAAGTCACAAAGTCAGCCATAAAAGTCAACATCAGTGAAGTCACAAAGTCAGCCATAAAAGTCAACATCAGTGAAGTCACAAAGTCAGCCATAAATGTCAACATCAGTGAAGTCACAAAGTCAGCCATAAATGTCAACACCACATAATTCACAAGGACGTCCATGAATGACAACATCAGTGAACAAGATGTTTAAAAATTCATAGTTGAATGAGACTTCTTAGAATCACTTCCAATACTCTCGCTAAGTCTTCAAATGTTTCTTACGATTGTGTCTCTGTGGCTTCAAGTGAGCTGAGTTTGTTTTTTTTTCAAATCGAAGACATATCAAGAACTATTTACGATACACCGTGTGACAGTCAAGACGTTTTAATCAGGTTCTTATTATCAATTGAAAGTGATGCGGTCAAGGGTATTGATTTTGATGACGTCATTGACAGGTTTGCAGTTTTGAAGAACAAGAAAAGCACATTTGAAATAAAGTAAATGCAATGTTAATCTAACTATAACTTAACGTTGTTACATTTCTGAAATACATTTACTGCATGACATTTAATTACTTTGTTTTGTTTCTTGTCATTGTTATGCTTGTACATATTTTAACAAAATGGAATCCTTCATAGAAGTCGATGAGGGGGGAACCATGAGTTTAACGACGCGGGTGACAATAACACTAGCGACACCGCTGCGATTAGGAAATCAATGGGGATGAGGGGGGAGAGTTGGACTAATTTCCTTTTTGGTGAATTACGGAATAGATTGGACCTGAAGGGCATGGAGATGGAAGGGCGAACATGGGGTGGAGGGGCATGGGAGATTATTTTAGCGTTTCCTCCATACAAGTAAGGATCGAATTCGAGAATGCTTACGATAATGTATATTTGACATGAGATACTCGTGAATGATTTGCAGGAATGTCAATTGCACCCTATTGGCTATTCATTTGTATTATGCGGGGATCGAGGTCAGGTGAACTACAACTTTATAGAAGACATAATACTCCATTCTTAAGACAGGACATACTGAACACTGGTTGAGCATATTTTATGTTAGACATACTTTTTTTTAAAGTTTTAAAAATATAGTTTTTATAAACACAATTTTTTAAAAATTAAAAATTAAACTTAAATAACAAATTAAAGACTAATTCAAACTTTGTTTTAAAAATATTCAATTCATTTTAATAAAACAACAAAAATATTTTTTGTAATACAAAAATCCTTAATGATATCAACTAAATCATTTAATGAAAGAAAGCGATTGTTTCCCTTGAAAATCATGTTAAAGTTTTTTAAAAGTATTTGAAAGCTTGAATTAAGAACCAGGACAATAAGGCAAGAATATCGCATAAGAGCCTTCCTCAGCAGACTGGACCGATAAAAATAGGACACAATAATAGTGATGAGTTAAACACTCAAGTAATCTACATTGCACATTCCGGAAGTTGTTTTTCTCTAAACAAGATTACAGAAATAAAAAAAAAAAATTAATGTAATCCTTCAAAATAATATTATTTATTAGTTCATGTTACTTTAAAAACCTTCTAACTATATAACAATAAATGCATAGCATGCATGCATGTTACTTTAAAAACCTTCTAACTATATAACAATGAATGGATAGCATGCATGCATGTTACTTTAAAAACCTTCTAACTATATAACAATAAATGCATAGCATGCATGCATGTTACTTTAAAAACCTTCTAACTATATAACAATGAATGCATGGCTTTGTAACTTGTAAAAACAGTGGATGACTGGGGGCTCCCCTTATATATTAATTGACAATCTAAGATCAATGACTCTAATAGTTATGTGTCTTAAGGTGCCACGATATCCCTTATGGTTAGTGACACTTCCTCAAATGTCTATAATACCTCTGACACCACCTTGTTTTAATGTTCGTAATCAAACACCACAACAATACAATACCTCTGACACCATCTTGTTTTATTGTTCCTAATCAAACACCACAACAATACAATACCTCTGACACCATCTTGTTTTAATGTTCCTAATCAAACACAACAACTAATAATAAACTAAATAAATCCTCAGTTTAACTTAAAGTAACACAAAATAATTTAATATTTAATTATACATCTAATGTGATATTAAATATACAACAAAAACACTATGAATTACTTATGAAACATGATATGAAACACTATAAAAGATATGCTATTTCAAAAAGTTCATTGTCACATAAACATGACTATTCAATGAACATATGAAAAACACAAGTAAGACACAACACAGGCAATTCGAACTTATGCTTCTAGCAAGACGTCACACATCTTTATGGCTTAGTCTTGAACAAGTCGCTTCACTTCTACTCAAGGGGAGGTGTGGGTGTAAAATCTAAAAGTTTTGGTTGGCTTCGTATGAGCATTTTTTTTTTAAAATCTACACCTTATTTGGTATTGTAAATAGGTAAAAATGAGTTGAAAAAAAATTCCATTGTTAGCTTTTGTAATGTATAAAAATCTCCGAAATTTTAATGTTTTTCAAAACACTATGGCTTTTACAAATATTAAGTTATTGCCATCAGATTTCAAACATAGATGTAATGACTCTCATTTGAGAGTACTTTGACCATGACGTCACGGTCACAGTGACACCTAGCAACCACAACCGACTTTCTTCATCCTTAAAACATAATCACATTACAATGTGTTACTTATTCACGTCTCCCGAGGCAGATGGAGATAAAAACACTTGTTATAAAATAATATGTAGGATGACAGTGGTTCAGACTTAAATATATTCAGGCACTTAAGTTGCTAGTATCTAAAGAACATCACAATTAACGGTTGTTCTTACAAAGTGAATAGTTTAAATTTCAGATAATAAAAATATACATAACTCTACAAGAACTAACAAGACAACACGTTCCTAAAATTAGCGAAAAAATATGTTCAGAAATTCAATTTGATGCAACAGCATATTCTGAAAATAAAATTTGTTCTAGAGTTTTTCTCACTCTCTCTCTATATATCTATCTATATCTCTCTCTTTATCTCTGGCTGTCCATTTCTCTACCTTTACATCACTATCTATGTCTTCCTCTCGCTCTATCTCCCTCATCCTCAATTTTTCTATCTATTTCTAAATCGCTCTCTTTCCATGTCTATTTCATTCTCTGTCTCTTTTTCCCTTTCTTAATCATATCCATCTCTCTATCTACAAACATCCTTCTCTACCTCCTTCTGATGCTCTTTATATATTTTTTAATCTCTATCTCCATCCCTTACACATTTTCTATCTATATCTCTATTTCATTCTTTCTTTGTCTCTCTATCTGTCTCGTTTTCCCTCTCTTTATTTTTATCAATCTCTCTATTTATAAAAAAAAATTATATCTCCTACTAGCGGTCAATTTTCATTTTCTGCATCTCTCTCTCTCTCTCTCTCGTTCTCTCTCTCGCTCTCCCTATGTCTGTCTGTCCTTATGTCTGTCTCTCCCTATAATTGTCTCTCCCTATGCCTGTCTCTCCCTATGTCTGTCTCTCCCTATGTCTGTCTCTCTGTATATCTGTCTCTCCCTATGTCTGTCTCTCCATATGTCTGTCTCTCCATATGTCTGTCTCTCCCCATGTCTGTCTCTCCCCATGTCTGTCTCTCCCTATGTCTGTTTCTCTCTATGTCTGTCTCTCCCTATGTCTGTCTCTCACTATGTCTGTCTCTCCCTATATATGTCTCTCCCTATGTCTGTCTCTCTCTGCATCTGATCAATAGTTCCATACAGGGACGATAATCGTATAACATGTCTTTTAATAAACAACACAATTATAAACACATGACCTTCGTCTATTGAAGGGTGATTTCAATCATGTCCCTTGGCTACAAGTCAAACTTCTACATTGCCATGTTTACGTAAATGTTACATACATTAGCAAATAGCTGTGCACATAAGAATACACCAGTCGTTGACTGTGCCAATTGCTGTGTACATAAGAATACACCAGTGGTTGAATCTGCCAATTGATGTGTACATACGAATACACCAGTCGGATAATGTGTCAACATATATGCACATAAGAATACACCAGTCAGACAGAGCATGTGAGAAACGAAGCTTTAATAGCAATAAAAAAAAATATATCTGATACATTCAATCTAAAGCTAACTATAAGTCAAGGCTCTTCTGTCTCAAATACAGCCAACACTGTCATTGTAAAGCTAATTATCAGTCAAGGTTCTTCTGTCACAAATACAGCCAACACTGTCATTGTAAAGCTAATTATCAGTCAAGGTTCTTCTGTCACAAATACAGCCAACACTGTCATTGTAAAGCTAATTATCTGTCAAGGTTCTTCTGTCACAAATACAGCCAACACTGTCATTGTAAAGCTAACTATCAGTCAAGGTTCTTCTGGCTCAAATACTGCCAACACTGTCATTGTAAAGCTAATTATCAGTCAAGGTTCTTCTGTCACAAATACAGCCAACACTGTCATTGTAAAGCTAATTATCAGTCAAGGTTCTTCTGTCACAAATACTGCCAACACTGTCATTGTAAAGCTAACTATCAGTCAAGGTTCTTCTGGCTCAAATACAGCCAACACTGTCATTGTAAAGCTAATTATCAGTCAAGGTTCTTCTGTCACAAATACTGCCAACACTGTCATTGTAAAGCTAACTATCAGTCAAGGTTCTTCTGTCACAAATACTGCCAACACTGTCATTGTAAAGCTAATTATCAGTCAAGGTTCTTCTGTCACAAATACAGCCAACACTGTCATTGTAAAGCTAATTATCAGTCAAGGTTCTTCTGTCACAAATACTGCCAACACTGTCATTGTAAAGCTAACTATCAGTCAAGGTTCTTCTGTCACAAATACTGCCAACACTGTCATTGTAAAGCTAATTATCAGTCAAGGTTCTTCTGTCACAAATACAGCCAACACTGTCATTGTAAAGCTAATTATCTGTCAAGGTTCTTCTGTCACAAATACAGCCAACACTGTCATTGTAAAGCTAACTATCAGTCAAGGTTCTTCTGGCTCAAATACTGCCAACACTGTCATTGTAAAGCTAACTATCAGTCAAGGTTCTTCTGGCTCAAATACAGCCAACACTGTCATTGTAAAGCTAATTATTAGTCAAGGTTTTATGAAGAAGATTCTATTTGACAACTAGGCTATAAGACAACCATGTCAAGTGTGGGAGTTCAGTAGTTAGTGTTGTCCTTGAATGCATGCTTATTACGCACGGTGTGTGAAAGAGTTATTATTAGCTATTGAACGCGCTTGTCTGAATGAAGTAATTTTATGTGTATTGTGACGTAAGTGGTAGTGGTGCGGGAGGGATGTTGTAGAACCTTAGGGAAGAGAGCTGAGTGCCCTATGTTTCCTGATAATTAAAGTTATATATATAGTTATGAAAAGGACTTGAGTTGTTATTGTTACTAATGATTGAATTAGTGGAAGAACTTGATTGAATGATCCAATCCTGCGGACATAGAAGTCGACATTGGGGGCTACTCGTCCGGGATTGGAAAACATCATTTTCTTACTTGAGGTACAGTCCAAGAACTTTCTTATACTTTTGTGAAGTTACAAGTATCGTTGCTGTCCCGTGTTTCAAGGCCGGAGCTCTGATGCCACCGTGTATCAAGTGTGTATGAGTTGCATACACCAGTGACTCCATTAACTACCTACGTCCTGTATCAGGCTAGTTATGTTAACTGCGCCTGGCCGTTATTCAAGTTAACTACGTCCTGCCCTGTATGAAGTTACGAAGGTCGTGTACAGTTACAGTGAAATAACAATGTCCTGCCCTGTATGAAGTTACGAAGGTCGTGTCCGGCTCCAGTGAAATAACTACGCCTCGCCCTGAAGTTACCAGTGTCGTCGCCTGAACAAGCTGTGTGTCGTCGCCCGAGCAAGCTGTGTGTCGCCGTCTGAACAAGCTGTGTGTCGTCGCCCGAACAAGCTGTGTGTCGTCGCCCGAACAAGCTGTGTGTCGCCGTTTGAACAAGTTGTGTGTCGTCGCCTGAACAAGCTGTGTGTCGTCGCCCGAACAAGCTGTGTGTCGTCGCCTGAACAAGCTGTGTGTCGTCGTCCGAACAGGCTTTGTGTCGCCTGTCCGAACTCATCTGAGTCTGTTAAGTAAAATCCTCGTCCGAACTCGTCCGAGGTGTGAAGTATTCTGACCCATCCGTCCGAAGCTGTGTGGGGTGCTCGTCGGAAGCTGTGTCTCCTGTCCCAACCAAAGCACCTGTCTGATGCTATGAGCCGCTGATCGGTGTATTCTTCTGAGCTTTACACTGCCCTTTGCTGTTACCACCGCTGACACTCCGCTGTTGCTGTAGACCGCAGTGGTTATTGACCATCGTTGCAGTGCTGTATTTAGCTGCATATGAACTGTCTGTCGGTGAGTGCCTACATCGTGTCCAGTGAGCTGTCGATGTCCGTGGCCCTGTCCGGTCACCCAGTTGATCAACGTCCTGTATCATCGAGCCATTGACGTCCTATCCTGCATCACGCTGCCTATGCACCCATCCTGCATTGGGGAGTCACCCACGAACTGTCCAGTGTCGGCGATTCGCCTACATCCTGTCCAGTGAGCTGTCGATGTCCCGTGGCCCGTCCTAGTCATCCACAACCTATGACTGTGTCTCGTGAATTGCCATCCAGTAACATCGAAGTTCGTGAGAGAGCCATTGACACTTAACCCAAGAACAACTGACACTTAATTAAGTCCAAGTGTGTTGTTTTTAAATAGTTTCATTCCAGTAGGACATTCCACAACCCAGGCAAGTTATTAACTTTTATTATTTCTTTTAATATATTTGTATATATATTTGATTGATTTTACCCTTGTAAAAATTTAGTGTGTAACAAGAGTTTATTGTTAGTTACCGAGGTTGGTCCTATCAAATAATATCAAATAAATGGAAATGGAAACTAGAAGCAAAGCAAAAAAAATGAGCACAGATGAAAAAATCGCATCTATTAGGAAAACAGGGGAATTACTCTCCTATACGGGAGAGAAGCTAGAGGAGTATGTAAGAGTAAAGTATGAAGAACAGGTACGGGAAGAGAAAGAGGAAGAACTTAGAGCTAGAGAAGAAGAACGTATGGATAGACAGAGAGAGGAAGAACGTATAGAAAGAGATAGACAGAGAGAAGAAGAACGTATGGATAGACAGAGAGAGGAAGAACGTATAGAAAGAGATAAACAGAGTCAGAGACAATACGAACTAGATAAACTTGAACTTGAAATTAGACTTGCTGAAATGAATAAAAAACCAGAAGTTGTGCAGTTAAATAATAGCGAGACGAGAACAAACAAAAATTATCACTTACTCAAAAGTCTACCGAAGTATGACAACAATCACGAACTGGATGAGTACATTGTTAATTTTGAACATATAGCCACTCAAAATAATGTGCCAAAAGATGAGTGGATCACCGAGCTACAGGTTAGGTTGACCGGGGAGCTACAATCTTTCCTTATGACGGAGGACGTGAGACAGAAACTGTCGGAATACGACACCGTTAAATTATTACTACTAAAACATGCGGGGTACCATGGGGAAAATATAGAGATAAATGGAATAGCTTGACACCAGAAAACGACAATTTTAGAGCTTTCCACTCCAATCTAGTTAGAAGTTTAGATAACTGGGTTGCCAGTTCCAATACAGAGAAAACATTCGAAGGACTTAAGGACTTATTGTGTCGCAATAAGTTATTACTAAATATGAACAGTGATGCAGTTAAAAGTGTCTTGGTACTTAATGCAAAAAAATGTGAGGACGTGTTGTCACAAATTGATACTATTAAGTCGTCTGGACAAGTAAGGTTAACAAGAAAAGTTAACACACTACCTTTAGTAGCAGGAGGGGCCGAAAAATGGGGAGATCGATGGGTTAAATTGAGAAGTCGATCTACGGATGGTGGAGTAATTGGCCCTTGTTTCTATTGCGGACAGGTTGGACACCGAAAAGCCAACTGCCGTCAGTGGTATGATAGGGGAACAACACAGTCAAGACCTGGAGATAACCGGGGCAGACAAATCTACAGATATACCAGTCAGACTGGATATAATGTAAATAAATATCAAATGCCCAGACACGAGACAAGGTGACTAGGAACAAAATACAACCGACTAGCTAAAACATACAGTTCTAAGAGGTGGGGAAGGAAGGTTCATGTAGGCCCGTTTATGTGCGAAATGCAATTTGTTGGTAGTGTGGATGAGATACTTAGAAAGTCAACAGGAAAATTAAAAATTGAAAAATGTTTTTTATTTGGGAGGGAGGTCTCTCTACTTCGTGACACGGGTTGTACACTAGTGGGTTGCAGAAAGAGTTTGGTATCGGGAAATTTAATAACTGACATGTCAACTTCTATGTCCTCAGGATTGGATCATTCATCAAGTTCTTCCACTAATTCAACCATTAGTAACAACTCAAGTCATTTTCATAACTATATATAACTTTAATTATCAGGAAACACAAGGCACACAGCTCTCTTTCCTAAGGTTCTCCAACATCGCTATTGTCCCACTGCCATCTACATTCCACTCTCTACACTACACTAAACTCAAATGTTCCTCTTCCACAAAATTCTCATGAAGAAAACCCAACTCTTCATTCTTCACAAAACCCAAATTATCATCCCGCAAAAAATCAAAGTCTGCCTCTTGTACATAATCAAAATCTCTCTCCATTAAAAAATTCACATATCGCTGTTGAACATCAACAAAACCTACAGTTTGTACATCATCTTGTACGCCACCAGAGATGGTAGCGTGTACACCATCACAAATACTATTTTCATTTCTAAACTCTACATCATAAGCATCATCTTGTTCATGAAAAACGATATCTGGTACATTATCAAGATTCACTTGTACATGGTAAAATTGTGTATCACCTGCTTCCACCAATATTACCTCCTCCCTCGATGCCAAGAACGACTCATCGTCCTTACACTCAGTTATGTTTGCATGAGATTCCTCGGGATAACTGATCTCCTCCACAGACTCTGTAATGTCCCCATCATTTTCCTTTTCCCTGGCGGACAAAATAACTTTACTCTCCTCAACTTCACTACTGTCACTGTCGTTATAACAATATGTTTGTCTTTTTAAAATAATTTACCATCGTTCTGCTTTTATTTCCGCCAGTCTAATTTCAAGTTCAAGTTTATCTATTTCGTATTGTCTCAGACTCTGTTTATCTCTTTCTATACGTTCTTCCTCTCTCTGTCTATCCATACGTTCTTCCTCTCTCTGTCTATCTCTTTCTATACGTTCGTCTTCTCTAGCTCTAAGTTCTTTCTCTTCCCGTACGTGTTCTTCATACTTTACTCTTACATACTCCTCTAGCTTCTCTCCCGTATAGCGAAGTAATACACCCACATGCCTGATTTCTTCTAAGGTCCCTTTATCAGTAACATATCCAGCCATAGTATTACCAATTAGGTGTGAACATACAATGAACAATAATCAAGGTTTAAGGAATAATCGCAGTCTGTTTAAACTAGTTCTGGCAAAAAGTTAACATCTACTAGGGTAAAAAATTTAAATATACACACGAAATTTTACACAAAAAATGTTATAAAGAAATAAAAATACAACTTGCCTGGTTAATGGAATGTCCTAAAGGAATGAAACTATTTTAAAACAACACAATTGGACTTAATTAAGTGTCAATTGTTCCTAGGTTAAGTGTCAATGGTTCTTTCACGAACTTCAATGTTACTGGATGGCAATTCACGAGACACAGTCATAGGTTGTGGATGACCAGGACAGGCCACGGGACATCGACAGCTCACTGGACAGGATGTAGGCGAATCGCCGACACTAGACAGTTCATATGCAGCTTAATACTGCACAGCAACGACGGTCAATAACCACCGCGGTCTACAGGAACAGCGTGGAATGTCAGCGGTGGTAACAGCAAAGGGCGGTGTAAAGCTCAGAAGAATACACCGATCAGCGGCTCATAGCATACGACAGTTGCTTTGGTTGGGACAGGAGACACAGCTTACGACGAGCACCCCACACAGCTTCGGACGGATGGGTCAGAATACTTCACACCTCGGACGAGGATTTTACTTAACAGACTCAGATGAGTTCGGACAGGCGACACAAAGCCTGTTTGGACGACGACACACAGCTTGTTCAGGCGACGACACACAGCTTGTTCAGAGGGCGACACACAGCTTGTTCAGACGGCGACACACAGCTTGTTCGGGCGACGACACACAGCTTGTTCGGGCGACGACACACAGCTTGTTCGGGCGACGACACACAGCTTGTTCAGGCGACGACACACAGCTTGTTCGAGCGACGACACACAGCTTGTTCAGGCGACGACACACAGCTTGTTCAGACGGTGACACACAGCTTGCTCGGGCGACGACACACAGCTTGTTCGGGCGACGACACTGGTAACTTCAGGGCGAGGCGTAGTTATTTCACTGGAGCCGGACACGACCTTCGTAACTTCATACAGGGCAGGACATTGTTATTTCACTGTAACTGGACACGACCTTCGTAACTTCATACAGGGCAGGACATTGTTAACTTGAATAACGGCCAGGCGCAGTTAACATAACTATCCTGATACAGGACGTAGGTAGCTAATGGAGTCACTGGTGTATGCAACTCATACACACTTGATACACGGTGGCATCATAGCTCCGACCTTGAAACACGGGACAGCGACGATACTTGTAACTTCACAAAAGTATAAGAAAGTTCTTGGACTTTACCTCAAGTAAGAAAATGATGTTTTCCAATCTCGGACGAGTAGCCCCCAATGACTTCCACTTTGTTGACATTACGTCCCCGTCGTAGGACGGCCCCTGGCAAGTTCACGGCCTCTACATCGTGACAACCGTAGCTTGTCCAGGTTCTAACACCTTTAAAATCAAAACACACTAAGAAAGGTAGCCCTAACAATATTAGTTGGACAGAGGAATGCCAACAGGCCTTAGAAGCGATACAAAAACACTTAACTAATAATCCCATATTAGTGCTACCAGACAACAATGATCAGTTCATAGTTCGAACAGACGCCTCGACCAAAGGACTGGGGGCATGTTTATTACAGAAAAGAAACAATATACTTTATCCTACCAAGTACATAAGTCGTAAACTAATGGATAGGGAAACACGCTACTCAACAATAGAAAGGGAATGCTTGGCCATAATATGGGGCATTCAAAAATTGTCTTACTATCTAATGGGTGCGAGATTTATTCTTCAATGTGATCATCAGGCGTTAAAATATCTCAATACTGCTAAATTTGGTAATTCGAGAGTCACCAGATGGGCATTAATTTTACAAGAATTCAATTTTGACATTGAATACATCAAGGGAGAAGAAAATACTATTGCAGATTTTTTATCTCGACAATAATGAAGAAAAAAATTAGACTGTCCTGTAATTATATTTTGTATGGTTTAAAAAAAAAAAAAAAATGAACTTGAGAAGTGGTCGGGTTACGGCGACCACGATGTTGAAATTGTTAGTAAATGAGTCACTTCATTTGATATTGTGAGCATTAGTTGCTCAGATGTTGATTCAACTAAAGAGAACACTGCTAGCTCTAAATGGGCACTTGTTTTGAGTTTGTGGGTGAGGTGAGAGTTCAATCCATGAGTTGGGAGGTGAAGTTTTTTATTTTATTTTTAGTGTTGACAATAATTTGTTGTTAAAAATGAACCATGACCATGATTGTTCGGATGTTTTTAATTTGTATAATCTTTTTGTAGTGAGGTATCTTTCACCTGTATTAATGTTAGGTAGTTGTGTAGTTTTCCAAATGACTGTCAAAGATTTTTTTTAATACTTATAACAATAATTAATTCATAATCTTTGTTGATGTTACAGGATCATAATTGCCCTGATATATTAGAGGTAAAGGGAATTATTTTTGAGTACAATTTCATTGTCATGAAATGAATTTTTATTGTTGATATTTCTAAATGAAATTCATTTCTTTGATTTCCCATATATAATGTTGCACATTTTTTAAATCTTGAATTGTGATTCATATGTAGGAATGAATGGATTTATTGATGATGAGTATGTGGTTTTTTTTGTGTGGGTGTCGATTTAACTCGGTAAGTTAAATCTGAAATGAAAGAGGGGGGATATGTCAAGTATGGGAGTTCAGTAGTTAGTGTTGTCCTTGAATGCATGCTTATTACGCACGGTGTGTGAAAGAGTTATTATTAGCTATTGAACGCGCTTGTCTGAATGACGTAATTTTATGTGTATTGTGACGTAAGTGGTAGTGGTGCGGGAGGGATGTTGTAGAACCTTAGGGAAGAGAGCTGAGTGCCCTGTGTTTCCTGATAATTAAAGTTATATATATAGTTATGAAAAGGACTTGAGTTGTTATTGTTACTAATGATTGAATTAGTGGAATAACTTGATTGAATGATCCAATCCTGCGGACATAGAAGTCGACAAACCAGACTATATGAAAGCATGCTTTGTAACAACATGATTACGATAACGACGATATTTGGTAAATAGGCTAAATGACAAACATACTGTATGACAACTATACTTTATTAATAGCAGGCTTTAAGAACAAGGCTATATGATAACCAGGCTATATGACAACCAATCGATTTAACCATCATGTTATATGTGAAATGGTATGAGGAATACAAAAGGAGCTAAAGTTCCCCAAAGTCTTAAGACGATAAGACCCTGTTCATCAACTACCAAATAAGAACGACTTATGTATTGGTTGTGTGTATCGGAGACTGGAATTGAACACCCAGGCAATTGACCACATGGACAATTGAACACAAATACATGTAAACTCACGACAACTGAACGCAGGACAATTGAACAAAACGAACAAGTTATTACACGGCTAACTGAACGTAGAGACAAGTAACCACATGGACAAGTGACTATACGGACGACTGAACACACGGACAAGTGAATTTATGGACAACTGAACCCAGGAACAAGTGACCACACGGACAAGTGACGACAGGTAAAACTGAACACACAGACAAGTGACCACACGGACAAGTGACAACATGGACAAGTATACACATAGACAAGTAAACGCATACAAACTATTTTTAAATAGACTATCTAAAAAAGCCAAAACTCTCCTATAGGTTTTATCCTGCTGGTGCCTGAAGGTTTTAATTAACTTACTTGACCATTTTCAATATGAGATGAACGTCTAAGATAACGTAATTGGGAAATAACCAAATTACAATATAGAATGACAAAACACAATGCACATACTAATAATAATCTAAATGACAAGATCGTCATGACACTAATACTATAATTTAAAGTTAAATATGTACATGTCATTTTAAGTAATATAATGTATTCAAGTAAAGCAATTGAATTCTTTCCCCAATACTCACTGGGTCAATTTGCAACAAAGACCAACAATGACAATATAAATAAAACAATAAAAACATATTTTATAACAAAACACGATTTTGTAACTACAGTCAAACCCCCTTATCTCGACCCTGGTTAACTCGCCAACCCTGTTAAGTCGAGGTTTTTAACGTGGAAGCGCCAAATTCTCTCTTTGTATAGCATTTTCTCATCGGTTAGGTCGATAATGTTATGTCGCCGAACCCTAATACAACAAGCAAAAAATGGGCCACATAACCTCGGTTATCTCGATCTCTTTGACCAATCGTTGACCCTTAAACTCTGCAAGAAGAAATAGCAAACAACAGATAAACAAGTTTTGCATATTTAAAAAAAAATATATTATTTCTCAAAATTCAGGATTTATACTAGCTCGTTTTATTCGTAAGAGTTTGCAGTGTTCAAAAGCTATTAAACCATTATTCAAGGAAATATTTAATTAAATTGTAATGTGCCAAAGATAAAATTTAAAAAAAAATAGTCCCTACATAGTATTTTAGTAATTAGGGGATGCGTTGCATTATATAAACTGTTCAGTCATTGCACAAGAAGCGATCAACAGAATGAGGTCGCAAAATGTGGAGGCGTCGTCCATGTTAGAAAATACAAAACAAACTCGAACGTTAAAAATTCGTACTCAAAATGTAATAAAGTTAAAATGTTGATTCTGGTTTAATTTTTTTTTTTTAATTTTAAATTTTCTCTAAATAACTGTAATCTTTTTTTTTAGAAAATCTACATCCATTAAAGCATATCAAGTACATAAAGAAATTTCAAGCATAGGTCAATATATTTCCACCATATTGGTTAACTCGACGTTTCTTGGTTAACCCAGAGACCGTCGACATAACCGTGTTCTACTATACTATATTGATTGAATCAAGAATTAGAAGTGATTTAATGAATGTGTTCTACTACATTGATTGAGTCAAGAATTAGAAGTGATATAATGAATGTGTTATACTACATTGATTGAGTCAAGAATTAGAAGTGATTTAATGAATGTGTTATACTACATTGATTGAGTCAAGAATTAGAAGTGATTTAATGAATGTGTTATACAACATTGATTGAGTCAAGAATTAGAAGTGATATAATGAATGTGTTATACTACATTGATTGAGTAAAGAATTAAAAATGATTTAATGAATGTGTTATACTACATTGATTGAGTAAAGAATTATATATGAGTCAATAATTGTGTTATACTACATTGATTGAGTCAAGAATTAGAAGGGATTTAATGCATGTGTTATACTACATTGATCGAGTCAAGAATTAGAAGGGATTTAATGAATGGATTATACTACATTGATTTAATCAAGAATTATATAAGATTTAATAAACGTGTTCTACTACATGGATTGAGTCAAGAATTAGAAGTGATTTAATGAATATGTTATACGACATTGATTGAGTCAAGAATTAGAAGTGATTTAATGAATATGTTATACGACATTGATTGAGTCAAGAATTAGAAGTGATTTAATGAATATGTTATACGACATTGATTGAGTCAAGAATTAGAAGTGATTTAATGAATATGTTATACGACATTGATTGAGTCAAGAATTAGAAATGATTTAATGAATGTGTTATACTACATTGATTGAGTCAAGAATTAGAAGTGATATAATGAATGTGTTATACTACATTGATTGAGTCAATAATTAGAAATGATTTAATGAATGTGTTATACAACATTGATTGAGTCAAGAATTAGAAGTGATATAATGAATGTGTTATACTACATTGATTGAGTCAAGAATTAGAAATGATTTAATGAATGTGTTATACAACATTGATTGAGTCAAGAATTAGAAGTGATTTAATGAATGTGTTATACTACATTGATTGAGTCAAGAATTAGAAGTGATTTAATGAATGTGTTATACTACATTGATTTAGTCAAGAATTAGAAGTGATATAATGGATGTGTTATACTACATTTAATGAGTCAAGGGTTAGAAGTGACTTAATGAATGTGTTATACTACATTGATTAAGTCAAGAATTAGAAGTGATTTAATTAATGATTTATATTATATTTATTAATGTCAGAATTGGAAGTGATGCTGGAATTTAGGCTATTTATTGCTTCCGAAGTCGGGCGATTGGGAGTTAGGGTATTTCTAATTAAAGGATAGCTCAGTCTTGTATGTCGGTGAGCAGTTGATGACACATGTGCGGGAGGGTTGGGCGGCCGGGGATTGGCGTTGGGGTGGTGGGGGGGGGGTTGTACGTGAGGGAGGGTGTATTTTGGCGTTTCATCCCTATAGTTAAGGATCGAATTAGAGTTTACGAGTAAACACGTTTTTCACATCTGTGGAAAAATAAATATATACGTTTAGTTAAGCTTTATTAAATAAAATATATACCTATTTTATAATTTTAAAGTTTAAAGTTTCTAAAAAGAATCAAAAGAGAGATAGAAATTAATAGTACACTATATAATTGTTACCTTTTGTTATTTTCTAATTTTAATTTTTTAAAGAACACATTTTATCAACAATTTTTTAAAAATAATTATGTATCTTAAAATCTGAAAAATATGTCTTTTTCAAAGATATAATATGTAGCATTTATTGCCCCTGATTCAATTTAATCATTTTATTCAAACAATATAATACATTTAAAAAAAAAAAAATTATAATATGAAAGCATAAAAAATAAATAATATTTTTATTCATCTGACTGTAACAACTCTGATGTTTTGGGGAAAAGTAATTCTTATAATTTTAGTATATTTATTGGAAAAGTGTGTTTAAAAAAATGAGTTTACAACTTTTATTAAAATGTCGTTGATCAAGTTAAATGAAAATTAGTATCATGAGTCATTAATGAAAGTGATTTGATATTAGAAAATATTGGACAAACTATCTGTTAGCTAGATGATAAATTAGGTAATTGTGTAAAAGTCAAACTCAAATCTGAACAGTAATAATGAAATAACTGTCACGGCAAGGAGTGTAGTGTAGAAGTAGTAGAAATTTCAAGTTAGTGTCAAAACATTAGTACGCTACTAACACAAAATATCAGTACCTACCATTTAGTTCCTACAGTATTTGAAATTTCAACGGTTTCTACCAACTGTAGCAAGTTTAAAATTCCAATGCAATGAAAACTGCAAAATTTGAAGAAGAAGAAATCAATTATTTAAGAAAATTAAAGGGACGTCAATGGGAAATAGTGAGGATATGTTTTCATCACAGCAACTGGATTAGAATTAAGAAATCGAGGTCAAACTTTTACTTCATAAGATGAGAAACAATGAACATAAATAATTAATGCTAATGTAGAATCTGGCCAAGATCTTAAAACTATTCGTACTAGACCTTCAAATTCTGCTCAACAATTTCTTCAAACACTTTAATTGTCAGCATCAGACAGAGAAGTAATCCCATTTTTAAGTCTGTACTTAACATTCCTTTGGGTTAAGGAAATAATTTAACAGACTTTGTTATGTGTCCATTAAACTGTGCGATTTTTCTTAGTCTTCCACGAACGACTCAAACAATGTGGGTAAAAGTTACAGCCTTAGAGTCCGTGTTGTGCAAGTAGATGGAAAGACTCTCGTAATCTGCTGAACGATTTTACAAAAAAATAGAAATTGCGTTACTTGAATGAATATTTTATTAAGTAAATTTGGTAGATTAAAAATTGACGTATTGCGGCCGCCCTTATGTTACTGATAATGATAATTTCGTATGCAATTAATTATATAGAGGAGTTGTTAAAAAAATAGATATTAACGAAACGTGACACTTGAGCAACGCATACAAAACTAATCAATAATTGATGATGTCATTAGGGATCTTTATGTTAAATCAATATGTATCATGCACCATCAATTCCTTTTCAAGCACAGGGACTTAACGATTTAAAAGAAAAAAAATATAGTAAACGATTTTAAACAAATATGTGTAACTATGATTGATGAAATGAAAAACGAACATCATTGATTTTTTTACTAAACTTTTTATACAATATCTTGTTTCAGTTTTCTTTATTTCATCAATCTATATACCTGACTATTGATTTAATTTATCACAATATGTATCTCTCTATGGGATTTTTATGTATAACAATTGGATTTTTGTTCTAGATATTAAACTAGATATCATTATAAATCAGAATATAGGTAGTATTAAAACGTTGTTTTTGTTATTTAGGAAGAGAGTTTACTCAATACGAGGAAATGTCTCCTCTCAAAATTTTCTTTCACGTTAACTGAAATATCGGTAATACTGGAAACAACAATGTATTTATATAACGTGACATTTGAACAACTCTTTTCATTAATTTAACGTGACACTTGAACAACGACCTGCATTAATATAACGTGACACTTGAACAACACAATGTATTAATATAATCTGACACGTAAACTACACATTGTATTAATGTAATGAAACAATTGAAAAACATACGTTAATTATATCACGTGACACTTAATAGCACGTTGTATTAATATAACGTAACACTTGAAGAATATAATGTATGTATATCACGTGACTGTCACTTACTCAACAAAGTAATCATCAAACATACATCAATCTTTCGTTTAAACAACATACTAACATACAATTTACTTTATTTACTTTAAAATTGCCTCTCTTTGAAAAAAAAATAAAATTAATGTTACAACATTTTTCGTCCATTGATTTACCTAAACCAAAGATTTCTCGAGTAATTCATATTGATAAGTTAAGTAGAGCTCTACTCCATGTCTGAACATTCTTTTTAATTGTTGTAAGTCTTAAATCTTAAATAAAGGAATATTTTATTTCCAAAACTTAATAAAGTTATTTTTCCCAAACTTTGTTTTTACTTCATTTCTAACATAATTGTTGTTGTAGAATTTTAACAACCGATAATGAATAACTTTTAATGATTGATTGTGTTTCGTTTTGAGAATGTCATCCATTTAGATGGAAAGTTATTGACAACTTACATCAACACGGATGGAAAGTTAAGGACAACTGACATCAACACTGATGGAAAGTTAATGGCAACTTACATCAACACTGATGGAAAGTTAAGGACAACTGACATCAACACTGATGGAAAGTTAATGGCAACTGACATCAACACTGATGGAAAGTTAAGGACAACTGACATCAACACTGATGGAAAGTTAATGACAACTGACATCAACACAGATGGAAAGTTAATGACAACTGACATCAACACTGATGGAAAGTTATTGACAACTTACATCAACACTGATGGAAAGTTAATGGCAACTGACATCAACACTGATGGAAAGTTAAGGACAACTGACATCAACACTGATGGAAAGTTAATGACAACTGACATCAACACAGATGGAAAGTTAATGGCAACTGACATCAACACTGATGGAAAGTTAAGGACAACTGACATCAACACTGATGGAAAGTTAATGACAACTGACATCAACACAGATGGAAAGTTAATGGCAACTGACATCAACACTGATGGAAAGTTAAGGACAACTGACATCAACACTGATGGAAAGTTAATGACAACTGACATCAACACAGATGGAAAGTTAATGACAACTGACATCAACACTGATGGAAAGTTAATGACAACTGACATCAACATTGCAGACTGATTAAGTCATTTTATTCTAACACTGCACACACAGTTAGCTGCTAGTTGTTGAACTAGGAATCATGTTTACATAAGTATGATAACGGTATCCTATTTTGTTTAGCCCCCCTAACCATTGATATAGAAATTTTAAATAAATCAAGTGCATAATAAACTTGTGGTTCAAAGTTTTGTGTTAGCTATACTATTTTTTTAGTGTTATGCATTTTTTGGGTGAGCAAGTGGATCCGATTACACACAAGCACTTCCGAATACATGTTTATATGACGCCATGTGTCCACTGTCTACGCCTGTTACAAAAAAATGTTGCCATTTTGGACGTCCGCTCTAAGACTTTCTATGGTATAGAGAAGCGCATTGCTTTGCGGTTGCTCAAAGACCCAAACATAGCAAATGCTTCTGCTGTCATGGAATCCTTATGATGCACGATGCCACTTAACACAGCCACGCCGGTGAGTCCAGAAAAAGCCAAACCCTCTCAAGAAGGACCCGACATAGATGCGTAAAACTCTTCCTCTGCTGCATAGCACGCAAGTGTCGGAAGAACAGAGAGTAGCCCCTCCTTCATACAGAGATAAAGACGTAAAACTTAATCATATAACAATGTACCAGGATTCTAATAAAACAGCGGCATTGCTAGTTGGTAACGAGTCAGCCATCATTTCAGGCATTTCACCAAATTTAAAAAATAAATACAGATCACACACTTCTTGTTCTGACATAATTTCATAAAAGGAAACCGATAACACGTTACATTTTCATAAATGTAACAAATCCAAATTCATGCGCTATTATGCGTTCAAGGTTGATGCGACCAAAGTGATTTGAACCAAATAAAGTTGGACAATAACACCTTTTGATCATAATTTAACGGCGATTGAATTGTTCGGTGATTTTCGTAAGTGACAGTAAGCTATGTAGTTATGTACATTCTGAGAATAAATATTTCCATTAATACCAAATACAATGTTAGAAATAAAACTTTCCATTGATACCAAATACAATGTTAGAAATAAAACTTTCCATTGATACCAAATTCAATGTTAGAAATAAAACTTTCCATTGATACCAAATACAATGTTAGAAATAAAACTTTCCATTGATACCAAATACAATGTTAGAAATAAAAATTTCCATTGATACCAAATTCAATGTTAGAAATAACGTTTTCAAGTGATATCAAATACAATGTTAGAAATAAACTTTCCATTGATACCAAATACATTGTTAGAAATAAACTTTCCATTGATACCAAATACATTGTTAGAAATAAAGTTTTCAAATGATATCAAATACAATGTTAGAAATAATGTTATCTATTGATATTAAATACAATGTGGTCGGTCATTTCTAAGGATATAAATCGATATGATGAAAGTTAAGACTTTTACCCATTTAAAATGTTAACAAAATAATATTTGTCAAAAGTATTTAGTATTTTTTAAAAATTAATTAATTATTTTTGTTACATTAAAAAGAAGTATGTGAAACCAATTATATTAAAAAGCAGAAATACTAAACAAAATATTTTTTTCGGTGAATCGTCACTAGCACCAGCCTTTAACATTAGAGCATGATTGTCATACATCATACTGATCTATTTGAGGAGGTTAATATTACACAGCAGTATCGGCAGACTAACAGATTTACTCTTGACATAGTGGTGGATGACCAAACGTGTGCCCTTAAGAATGTGTGTGCACGAGAAGCGTTGTCACTTGGTGATACATGCTATTGAAATTACTTTTAAAATCAGACGAGTATGGAATTTTGGTTGAAAGAAGATTAAAGTTTAAGAAGTGAATTGCAGGAGAAGTATATACGATCCACAATAGAACAGTTATTACTTTCTATTCTGGGTCTGCTACCATTTGAAAGTGATTGGTGAAGGGTATTGATTTTAAACAAGTGATTGCCAAGGAAGGACACATTTAAATAAAGTGAATTTAATGTAAAAATGTATAACTTCTAGTTCTTAGAGTTCTTAAATAAATTTAACGTAAAAAATGTATAACTTCTAGTTCTTAGAGTTCTTAAATAAATTTAACGTAAATAATGTATAACTTCTAGTTCATAGAGTTCTTAAATAAATTTAACGTAAAAAATGTATAACTTCTAGTTCATAGAGTTCTTAAATAAATTTACTGCATGACCTACAATAATGTTTCTCTTGTCATCGAAATATGTACACAATATATGTATATATTAAATAATTTAAAGGATAATTAATTTAAATGACAGATTTTAACAAGAAGAAATCCAACCTGGAAGTCAAAGAGAGTTGAAGTGGTTACACCATTAGTTTACCAAACGAACCGTAGCTACACCATCATTATATATTTTTCTCTTTAACAATTACTTTCTTAATACAAATTATTTTTTCTTGGAAATCCATAACAGTGCATTTTGTCTCTATAATTAACTTGTACCGTCCTTGTACAAATTCATTTAGCTGGGAAATCCATAGCAGTGCATTTTGTTTATATAATTAAGTTAAAAAAATTGTGTGAAGCATACTGTATAAGTAAATCACATGGACGTGCTTAGAGATTTTAATTAACTTACTTCCATTGGACGTGTTTAGATGTTTTAATTAACTTACTTCACATGGACGGGCTTAGAGACTTTAATTAACTTACTTCACATGGACTTGTTTAAATGTTTAATTAACTTACTTCACATGGACGTGTTTAGATGTTTTAATTAACTTACTTCACATGGACGTGCTTAGAGTTTTTAATTAACTTACTTCACATGGACGTGCTTAGATATTTTAATTAACTTACTTCACATGGACGTGCTTAGAAGTTTTAATTAACTTACTTCCTCATTTTTAAGAAATAATAATAACTAAATAACAATTTGACCACAACGTGTCTGTCGCAAAGTTTAAAGCCG
The DNA here is from genome assembly GCA_964017045.1 of Omphiscola glabra. Classification (NCBI taxonomy): domain Eukaryota; kingdom Metazoa; phylum Mollusca; class Gastropoda; family Lymnaeidae; genus Omphiscola; species Omphiscola glabra. Next base: position 32,171,859 of record OZ024805.1, read on the forward strand.
AAACATATATGTAATGACACTACACAATGATCATACTAAACAATATCTAAAATACGTGACAGGATACAAACATAAAATTAACATGTTATTTTTAATTTTAATTTTAAGTATTAAAATGTATTAGACCGAAAAAATTGAATTTCATGTCTCAAAAATCACTATGTAAGTTTATTTCACTATTTAAACAAGACCAAAGATTGCACAATAAATAATCAATATATAAATAATTTTCCAAAAAATGTTCTCTCAACTGCATTGCTTTACTGTTGTATAATTCAATTTTAGGAAAAAAAATATTTTTTGAATCCATATTCAAAAAAAGAAGAGGTTAAATATGCAATAACATTTTTTTAAAAGGGAAATAATTAATAATGCTTTTATATTTATTATATAAATACATATACATATATATATCTTCAAAATTCGTGTTACATATATTTAATTTAAATAGTTTTATTTAAAATTTATTTAAAAAAAAAAAAAAAAAAAACTGTTTCCCTAAACGGAATATTTATTGTTGTATCGCTTGTTTATGTTGTTTTTAGGAAACAATGAGAAAAAATTTATGAAATAAATCTATTTTTAATTCAAAAGCTTAACCAAAGGAATTCACACTTTTGATGTTCATGAACACGGATTTCTCTCAAATTCGATCCCTTCATTTAGGGACGCAAACCAAAACAATAAAATGAAAAGTTTACGAATGCCCAAAATCCAAGCCAACATTCAAAATACTGTCCTCAATAACACTTAATAACGGAACGTGTTACACAAATTCCTGACTTGGTCGGCGTTAGTAAAAATCCTTACATTCTTTCGAAATTTAAAACAAATTCAAATTAAATATTTATTTTTGTTATTACAAAGATAATGTGCATTTTATTTAAAGCCGATAATCCCTCCCCCCCCCCTTTTCTGGCTTACATCTACGATTTACTATTGAAACATACCTCTTCCAAATCGCAAGGTCCCACTCCAAACTGTGACACGTGTTGACCATTTTGAGATTAATTTATCTAAACAATTCATCCTATCTAACGAATGGTCGAGTAGTTATTCGATATTTGTTATTAAACACAAGCTTTTGTGATATAGTAGGTTATAACATGTTTTATTTTAACATTCAATGTGTAATTTTGTTTGTGGACATTTTTTGCCCAACTTCGACGCTAGCCAGACATCATTTGGCCGACTGGAGAGAAGGCTAAAAAGGCTATCCTTACATTGGATACTTGTGTAGTTAAGACTATCAGATTACCTATAAATTTGATGTTTGTATTCAAGCTCCTGTCCCCTTCAGGGCTTCGATCTGAATTCGTTGCGGTTGGAAGGTGATCTTTAAAACTATAACTATTTTTATCATATCATATCAATATATCGCCTGGTTGCGTATTGCCGTATTTGCAACAGTGCAAGAAATCATCGCAACTTTACAGATTTGATGAAGATCATTTCCCGAGCAGATGATACAATCGTACAAGAGTTATCCCTAGACACAAGCAAGTGATAATATCGTACTAGAGTTATCACTTGACACAAGCAGGTGATAATATCGTACTAGAGTTATCCCTAGACACAAGCTGATGATAATATCGTACTAGAGTTATCCCTAGACACAACAAATTTTAAAATAACATGTTAATTACAGACTTCATAACAGACACGATGAGGTCAAATTGTTATTAGTTATCTTAGAACTTCACTAGATCTTACAAATGTTGAAGTAAGTTAATTAAAACATCTAAGCACGTCCATGTGAAGTAAGTTAATTAAAACCTCTAGCACGGCCAAGTGATTACTGTTAAAGGTATGCCTCACACAATATATTTAACTTAATTATAGAGACAAAATGCACTGTTATGTTTTTCCCAGCTAAATAAATGTGTACAAGGACAGAACAAGTTAAAGAGAAATATAGACATACTGTATTGCAGGAGCGTGGCTAGGGGTGGTGTGGTTAAGTAATGGTGTCACCCCTTCAGCTCCTCCAGATTTCCACGATGGATTTCTTCTTGTTAAAATCAATCATCTAATTTCATTATCCTTTAACTTATTTAACATTTACAAATAGTATGTACGAATTTGAAAGACAAGAGAAATTCTTTTTAGGTATTGCAGTAAATGTATTTACAAATTCTAAGAACGAGAAGTGAAATATTCTTTTACATTAAATTATCATTATTTCAAGTGTGTCCTTAATTGGTCTCTAAAGCTGCATAATTTCAATCACTTGTCAAAAATCAATACCATTCCCCGTATCACTTTCAAATGATAGAAGAGCCAGAACAGAAAGTCGTAACTGTGTGGTGTTCTGACTTATGTTTTAAATGTGAGAGGTATTTTTCGTATGATATATACTCGTGTCACTATGTCTAAGGGATTAATTTAATTAAGCCTAATTACCAAACACACATAAGAACCTTTGTATATAAATATATAGACATAAACTAAATCTTTGTCAAAGAAGAAAATAACTGCAAGCATTTTTTCACGAAGAGTATTTACATTTAACTTCGTCGTTCACTCATATATTAGATAATTTTTATACAAATGGAATACAATAAAATTTCGAAGTGACTTAATGGAATACAAGTGTCACTAAAATACTGATAAGTGTATCATTATAAATGATATATTTGCTCAATGTCATATGTTCAATCGATGTGGACTTAGCCTTATATAGTTTCCCTGTTGATATGAGCAGATAAATTAGTGTTGAGGTTTATTCTGTTCCAGAAGTGTGTCCTCCGTTCCTTTCTTTGGAGTTTTTCAAAGCGAAGCAAAGTAGGCGTTCTTGTTACAAGAGGTTCCGGTTAATCTTTGCGGTGGGGGAAGTAGACTCTCCAGCGATAAATCATGGGTGGTAAGAGTCCCTAAATCTCGAGGTCCTTATCGTAGCTGTAGGTAGTTTGGTGTGAAAATAGTCCCTGAATCTCGAGGTCCTTATCGTAGATGTAGGTAGTTTGGTGTGAAAAGAGTCCCTGAATCTCGCGGTCCTTATCGTAGCTGTAGGTAGTTTGGTGTGAAACGCTCTTTTACTTCCAGCTTCAATGCACGTTTGTTCAGTAAGAATAAACCAGGCTAAATGTGAAATGATACAAAATAGAGATATAAAGTATCTAGGCGAATAGTCATAAGCTGACATGTCCCATTCCAACAGCAACGAATTCAGATCGAGGTTTTGAATGTGACATAACGTGTAGATATACATCCAATGTGTCGATAGATTTATAAGTCTTTGTCATTGTCAGCATAAGCATGTGTGGATAGATTTATAAGTCTTTGTCTTTGTCAGCGTAAGCATGTGTGGATATATTTATAAGTCTTTGTCTTTGTCAGCGTAAGCATGTGTGAATAGATTTATAAGTCTTTGTCTTTGTCAGCGTAAGCATGTGTGGCTTAGCGACAATGTTGAAACCAAGTAAGCATGTGTGGCTTAGCGACAATGTTGGACCAAGTAAGCATGTGTGGCTTGGAGACAATGTTGGAATAAGTAAGCATGTGTGGCTTAGCGACAATGTTGGAGCAAAAAAGCAGTTGTGGCTAGGAGACAATGTTGGACCAAGTAAGCATTTTAATTAAGGTTCGGTACATTGAATCATTAACAAACATTACTGATATAGTTACACAATATACATGTTGTCATCTTGTTAAAAGAGACATGGGCGAGTAAGAATAATAACCTACCATAGCCATGATGAGAGTCCTTTCCCTTATGGCCGTGTGTCGCATCCCGCCGCGCAGGGGTGCTAATAAACACATTGACATAGAGTACATATTATATAACAATCACGATCGAATCTTGCTACATAATTATAAGAACATAACAAGTGCATAATAAAAGTTATTAAAATCATGGTTGCGTACTTACTAGTAGTCTAGGTTGCTTCTAATGATCATGCTAATGAAGTCCTAAGTAAGGTAGGCTACAGTGTCCACACTCAAGTGATAGGATCATAAAGAATCAATGCAATCTGCTCCTGCTATTTATTGAAGTTGGGGAACGATTTTGATTGGGTGGTTTAAAAGATGTTTGTTTTCCAATCCAATGACAACCAGTCTCATATTACGGGTTCGACCTTCCACCTAGATACATTATAGGGGAGAGGGGGTACATGCAAAATCACGATTATGCTTGAGGTATCGCACGACGGAACCCATAATAGCAAGGGAGATTACTGGGGTTATCCTACTGCAAAGGAAAGTGAGTGAAGGGTGGGGTATTATTTTACAAGCGCGAGTTTACTGTGAAAGAGTTTTACAATGTCCAGCCACAAACCATCACAGTATTGTTGTTGTGTTTCAAGGGGGCACATTAAAACAAGGTGATATCAGAGTCATTGTAGACATTTGAACATAGGCGAGATCGTGGCATCAGTGGCTCTCAAACAATTTGAGTCATAGAGCTTACATTGACAGTTAATTTCTATGTTGAGACCGTAGTCATGCAAGATGTCTACCAGTCAAACAGCCATCGGTATTGTTATACATTGTATAGGGTAGGTAAAATACCATGACTTATAAATAAAATTTGAGCGAAATAATTCATAAAGGAGAAAAAGTGGAGATATTTCACTGTTGCATATAAAGCGACTCGTGAACCGGAAGTATTTGTTAATTGAGTTGACTGTTTTTCTTTAGAATAGAAAAACGCAGAATAGGTCCATCAATTCTTAGCTATTTTCGAAATAAATTATATTCATACATCAATGAGACTTTCAGATACAAGCATATCGAAATATCCAGGCATAAAATTTGAGAGAAATAATCCAAAATTAAGAGAATGTGGAAGGATTTCACTGCGATTACTCACGCGACCGCCATCTTGTTGTATTTGCATAAACTGAATATTGGCCTGAACTTAGTCAAATTTGTATTTGAGTTGCATTCCTACATGTAGGGGATCGAATTCGGGAGAAATCCCAGGATTTGAAAGAGAGGGTGTGTTTGTTTTTTTTTTTTTTTTTTTTTTTTTTTTTTTTTTTTTTTTTTTTTTTTTTTTTTTTTTTAAAAATACAACGTCACATTTATTGACACAATTGACGAACTGTTTATGAAATGTTTCATTGTCATAAGGTCATTGTTAATTTTCCTGCTCAGTTGGACATAGAAAATGTAACAACACATTAAATTTAACATACATGTCGTACAAGGGTAATAGGAGGTCACTCTTACTGTACTGAATATGAACATTTAAAAAAAATTGAATCGGTCATGAGTTAATAGTTAATGCATAAGTTGAATAGGTGAGGGGTAATTAAATTAGGTGAGTGGTAATTAAATTAGGTGATGAGTTATTTTAAAGATTTTATCTTGATTGTACTCCAGGAATGTCTTGATAATTGTGATGCAAGATGGAGGCAATTCAAGGGTAAATGGAAATCACTAGTGACATACTGATCATAAATTATTTCTTTATTAAATCTGTCAGAGAAAGTGGACATAGTATAGTGTAATTTTGACATCTGAAAATAAATTGATATGGGAGATATATGTCAGTCAAGGGTAAGTGTATTTCACTGTTAACATACCAATAATGAAGGATTTTCGTGTAATATAGTGTTGGTAAGTCTAAGGAATGTCAGCACTTTGGACCCCAGGAGGTTGTTTATTTGAGTTTCAGGATTCTACCAAATATAATTGAGATTGTGAGCTAGGAAAGTATCTGAAGTTTGCAAACATTAACAAACTATTGACATGACATTATATTTCATGATCGAATTCAAGATGATTTGAAAGATAAATACATCTTTTTTTTTTTTTTTTTTTTTTTTTTTTTTTTTTTTTTTTTTTTTTTTTTATTATATCTTTATTTCACTTTTGTTCGTGGGGTTTATGTATGCTGGCTGTGTTGGTAGAATATTTTCCCTATAACTGCGCTAAATGAGATTCTATAAAAATACATGTATCAACTGTTTTTGGTGCTTAATAATTTCTTTTCTTTTCTGAAATATTTGGTGAAATAAATCTGTGTTGTAAAAGCGTGTAGGTTATTAAAATATTAATATAGTTCAGGGGCATGAAAGTAATTTGTGGATACCAGCTTTGAAGGGGAGCACTAATTGGGATTATTATAAAGAGCGTCACTTGTATGAATGTTTTATTTTTAATTTCCTCGACCCCAGTTGCTTGATAGTACATTAAAAAAAATGATGTATTAAAAAAAACGTTGTTTTCATCGGGTTTTTGTTGTATATTTGTAATACTAAAACAAATTACTCAAGAATACATATAAATAAATGCATTTTTTAAAAATACATAATTATTTTAAATGTGTATAACGACTTCTTTCTTTACATTTCTGAACGTGTAACAAGATTTCATAATAATCAAGATGACTAAGTTAATTAATAAAGCGTGAAATTAATGCTGATTCGAACACTAAGCTTCTCGTTTAGAATGCATCCTTACAAGAAAGGACCGAAGACAAGCGAGATATCTTTTTAAAAGTAACTTTTTTTTTTTTTTTTTTTTTTTTTTTTTTTTTTTTTTTTTTTTTTTTTTTTTTGTTATTTACAATATTTATTTCATCTTTAAAGTATATATTTTTTTTTTTTTTTTTTTTTTTTTTTTTTTTTTTCTCAGTCATTATATTGTCTTAAATTTTGTTTTCAATTACGTTTTGTATTTTAAATCTAAAAAGTGTTTCTAATGTAATGTTTGTGTAATTATGTTTGTGAAAAAAAGCCTTAAGTCTGTGGTGCCATATATGTTTTCTGTATTGTGAAAGTAATATGAGACTTATTGTGTGTTGTTTCTTGTTTTTGGATTCTGGTATTGTGTTTAGTGTTATGGCTCTGTCTATATCTACTGTGTGAACTGTACCTGCTTGTATGATTAGTTTAAGTGTAGATTTAGTCTTTAAGATTGTGTTGCATGTCAGATATAAATGTTGTTCTGTCTCATCAGCCCCTGTCCTGCACAGTGGACATTCTATGTGCCTAGCTCGGTCCTTGTATGGTCTTGATGAGACTGGTGTCATGTTGTATATGAGTCTATATGTTATTTCTTTGTCTTTATTTTCTATTTTTGTGTTTGTGGGGAAGGGGGGGGGGGTTATAATATCTTTCTATTCAGCTTTTAAGTTAAGTATACTTTTTTTATAAAAATTATCTCAATGTTTCGTAAAATCTAAATCTGATATAAAAAAGAACAAAACGACTTTCATTTTGGGAAATTCTAAAAATACGTTAACATTATATTTTGTTTACATTACAAATTTTCAACAAATTAAAACAAAGTTTGACCCAACAACATGTAAACATAGATATAAATGAATATTTAATAACGTTCATAATTATTTCCCCTGTAAGCGAATTTATTTGGAATTTAAGACCCAATATTGTTTTCAATATGTAAACTTTTTGTTTAGTCTATAAAATAGAAGGATGAAACGATAATGCAATATATTTGTCAGAACTATGATTTATTTTATACTTTTATACATTTTTGTACAAGGTGTTTTTTCAAGTATTTTATATAGATTATTTACTTTCCCATCTTTAGTTTGGCTCACATACCATGTGAGTTGTGGGACATCGATTGTTTGACTTTTATATATCTTTATACTAAAAATAACATTTAAAATAAACTTTAAAATTATTCCATTTTAATCATTTCTATCATGTCTTTTAGCTAGTGTTTAGTACGTTCTTTGTGTTTTGTCATTTATATTCTTTTGACACGAGACTCCAAGTCAGACACGTTTTTGAGATTTTGTGGTTTAGTTATTTTAGAACGTCATTACATCTTAAAGATTGTATATAAAGTTAATATAAACCTCTAGACAAGAGCTGGTGATAACTCATACGCTAGTCATTCACCAATATATGTCATGTATCGAGTGAGTTATGATGTATCGATTGTTTTCGAGGGAGAACTGGAAAGACATACCGGGGCAGGCCCGGAGCGAGCATAACGATATGTATGATAAACGCCAGGGACTACCTGTGTTGTACTGCTCTACAGCTGGCTGTTCTTTGGGAGCATTACGACTGCATACAACTGCTGCTCGAGACATCTCGTCTTGACGTCATAGAGGAGGGACTACTGCATGCCATCAAGACACAAAATGTCAACATCTGTGATATGTTCCTGGAGCATCTGGTCTTTTCGGACAAGTAGACAGCGGCTCCGACTTCGCCCCTGACATCACCCCCATTGTCCTTCCCGCCCAATGCTACAACTTTGACATCGTTCGCTTGTTGATTCAGAAGGCTACACTATCCCCACTCTTCACAATGATTTATGTCTATGTACGAAGTGTTACAAGCATAAAAACGGTGACAAGGTCGTCCATTCCAAGTCCACACTGAACGCTATTGTCTCCTGGGTTTACATTGGGATGAAGGACTTTGAACGGGTGTGCTCGTGTGTAGTTTTGTGGTGTTGCGTTTTGTGTTTAGTTGTAGTAAGGTAAAGATTGTTTCATTTTATTTATCTTTTGGTATGGTTTACTTTGTTCCGAGCTTCGAGCCTTTGGGGATGAAGCCTGATTTTCAAATCAACTTCATTATTATTAGTTTAGTATTATTAACTGCAGGGTGACTCGGATATTTAACTAAAAATAGTTATATGGCCTTTTATATTGTATTTACATATTTTTTGAGATAGGTACTTAAATATTAAATGAAAATTTAAAAAAAATAACTTAAATTAAAAAGGGTTGCATTACTAAAAAGCGCTGCACACATTATTTTAAACTCTGAACACACATGGAAATAACAAATTTACTTATATTTATAATGCTTAGACTAACGTTTCCTAATATTTCCTAATTTTAAGAGAGTAAAAAAAGAAAAGAAAAACAGGTTTATTTGAATGTTTAATGGGTTTTGAAAACTGGTCATTTTTATACATTGTTTTGAACGAAATAACTATTTTAAGAAGACATACTGCGTAAGCAGACTTCTTCACAGCGGTTCTCAACCTTTTTAATGCCGCAACCCTTTTATACAGTTCCTCATGTTGTGGCGATCCCCAACAATAAAATTATTTTAGTTGCTATTTCATAACTGTAATTAAGCTTCTATTATGAATCGTAATGTAAATATCTGATATGCAGGATGTATTTTCATTGTTACAAATTGAAAATAATTAGAGCATGGTGATTAATCACAAAAAACAATAGGTATTATATATTGTGAATAATTTATTTCTTATTAAAAATAAATGAGTTTTGTCTTGAAACATGGTATAGAATGGTGTAGCATGGTGTAGCCTGGTTAACAGTCTTAATATAACAACAGTAAACTACATTGCTACATTTTGAGACAGCATGCTTAAAAAGCCAAAATCAGTGCGAAGGTTGAAACTGTTTCTTTCTTACCAGATGAGAAATGCTTGGAGCAGTCTTTGCAAGAACACAACGAAGATCATCTTCCGCAACAAGTCTACTTCTGTATTTAGACATGATAATGCATGCAAACACGTGATCCAGAATTTTGTAATTTACATTGTAGAGAAATCAGTTCTCGCTGAATCACTGTTACAAAGTTCAATGAATTCCTCTTGTGCTGACTCAGGAACATCTTCAACTTTGACTGTGAATGGGCTTCTGGCAAGTGCAAATGGGTTGTCAGGTAGATTTGGAAAGTACGATGAAATTTCGTCTTCATGCATGTGCAAGTGTTCTTTCACATAATTTATCAACGTAAGTCTTTGGTCTGGTTCAATGCCATGTTCCTCAAAGAAAGCAGATAAGATAGGCAACATGTACATTTTATTTTCATACAATTTTTTTTGCCAAAGATTAAGTTTCATTTGGAATGATCGCATCTTTTCAGACAAATTGAGGCATGTTGCATTTGATCCTTGTAGTGATAAATTTAACTCATTTAAGATGGCAAAGATGCCAACCAAGTAAGCTATTTTATGCAGTTCGCTTTTATAACTAAAAAGTGCTTCAAATTGCGGTCTTGCGATTTCAAGGAACAATACAAAATATTAAACATACAACAATAATCCAATCTAAATTAGAAGGAGGAATTAATTTACAAGACATACAAACAAAACTACAGGCACTTAAAATCAAATTTATAGGACAAGCCATTAGAAAGAAGGAGGAAAACATATTTACACATTATTACATGGGGATAAGGTTAGGACAGTTAATAAAAATTGACAACAGCACACCACATTACATAGGTAGAAAACAATCTGATTTTCACATGGCATGCACCCAAGCATTAAAAGGCAACGAAACACTTATACACAAAACAACCAAAGAGATCTACACACATTTAATAAAGAGACAGGCGACACCACTCTACAATAGAATAAAATGGACACATACTTATGGAACAATAAACACTGTGAATACATTTAAAAATACACACATTAAAGAAATAGAAAATAAAGACAAAGAAATAACATATAGACTCATATACAACATGACACTGACACCAGTCTCATCAAGACCATACAAGGACCGAGCTAGGCACATAGAATGTCCACTGTGCAGGACAGGGGCTGATGAGACAGAACAACATTTATATCTGACATGCAAGACAATCTTACAGACTAAATCTACACTTAAACAAATCATACAAGCAGGTACAGTTCACACAGTAGATATAGACAGAGCCATAACACTAAACACAATACCAGAATCCAAAAACAAGAAACAACACACAATACGTCTCATATTACTTTCACAATACAGAAAACATATATGGCACCACAGACTTAAGGCTTTTTTTCACAAACATAATTACACAAACATTACATTAGAAACACTTTTTAGATTTAAAATACAAAACGTAATTGAAAACAAAATTTAAGACAATATAATGACTGAGAAATACATTAATTGTTTTTTGTATATATTCCAACTGATATATATATCATGTTAACAAATGTATTATAGAAGCATTTTTTAACATAGTAAACAGTATTTCATTAGAATTTCAGTAACTTTTATGTAAAAATGTTGTTTCAGCACATAATTTAAATTGTTGTTTAAGTTAACACTTAGATAATTTTGCCTGTAAATAATTTATTCTGTATATGTTGAAATATTCCTTTGTTGAAAATCTAATTTAAAAAAAAAAAAAAAAAAAAAAAAAAAAAAAAAGTTACTTTTAAAAAGAAAAAAAAAAAAATGGTACAAGTTGATTCTCATGTCTTACTTCAAGCCGTAGTCCACCTGAACTCGATCCCTACATCTAGGGAAACAATACACACACAATACAATCACTCATTGTCCGGCATATCACATCACATGAGAAACACAGGCATCCCTCGGTCATCACGAAACGTCAGTGCAACCATGCACACCGCACCCATCAGACACCCCCCTCCCCCGGGGGTGGGGCGGGGCGCCAGTGTCCAGAGGCGCAGCATGGGACGCCCGACCAGCATGAAAATATGGGCCCCGATCGCATTCACTTGTGGAACAAAATGAGCCTAAGATAAACCCCGAATCCCACCGTGACTCCAAACAATGGAATCCCCTTCCCACAACGCATCCGCAATATATCAACTATCACAGCCCTCAAAATTGCACCAAAAACACACCTCCCTAAACTCCACCACCCCTACTGATTCCCAACATCTGACCGATAAACGATGCTGCTGGCCGCCGCCCATGGCCTGCCATGCAAAAGCCCTGGAGTGGATGGGGTGAAAATGCATTTGTTTTTGTTTTGGCTCTATACATCTGTTCATTATTACATAAATGCATCCTATGTTATTGTCACGATTATGTCTCCTTTTCTAATACCTCATGTACAGCGCAGTGAGCCTAGCCCCAGACTGCGGTACCGCGCTATATAAGACAACCAATAATAATAATAACAATAATAATCTTAACATTCTAAAATATGTTAGGACGCCAATGGCGACACTAATGGTAGTCAAGCCACTAGGCAGTGCATTTATCGTTACAAAAAATTGGCGATCATCCTCATTGGAAAGTTGGGCACAAATAAAGGGTTCCGATGAGTCTTGATTGGTGGAGGGTCTGGGAAGCCTGTACCCTAGAACACCCTTGAAATTTTGTCAAAGTCAAGCGGTGTATTTTTTATTAAACTTGAATTCAGTGTTTCTATTTTACCTTCTCAACAGGGCAGGACATTTCCAATGCTTTGCGGGATGCATTATGGCGCCAAGTGTCAAACATAAACTGAATTCACTCTGTTTGGGGCGGATGGGCGGTCCGTAACGTGCCGTGTAGACATATGTGGATGTTTGTCTAAAACAACTCTGAGCCCAATGTTGTAGTCTGTTGCAGGATCTTCTTCGCTGTACCTGATGGCGGCGAAGTCACATCTAAAGGTGGTGTAATTTATTGCTGCTTGACCTCATCTCTAACATGTAAAAATCACGTCTTGGTAATGAACACAAGGTCAGCCGTGATGAACACAAGGTCAGCCTTGATGAACACAAGGTCTGCCTTGCTCTCTAAAACAAGATCGCACACCTCAAATGTCTTATTCCTGCATGACTGGGAGGTGGAATACAGTACTCCGAAATACCATGATTGTTGCTTCGCAGCAGGCTGGCAGTCAACAACAAGCAGATTTGAACTAGTCACAGCAGGCTGCCAGTCAACAACAACTAGATTTGATCTCGTCACAACAGGCTGCCAGTCAACAACAACTAGATTTGATCTCGTCACAGCAGGCTGCCAGTCAACAACAACTAGATTTGATCTCGTCACAGCAGGCTGCCAGTCAACAACAACTAGATTTGATCTCGTCACAGCAGGCTGCCAGTCAACAACAACTAGATTTGATCTCGTCACAGCAGGCTGCCAGTCAACAACAACTAGATTTGATCTCGTCACAGCAGGCTGCCAGTCAACAACAACTAGATTTGATCTCGTCACAGCAGGCTGCCAGTCAACAACAACTAGATTTGATCTCGTCACAGCAGGCTGCCAGTCAACAACAACTAGATTTGATCTCGTCACAGCAGGCTGGCAGTCAACAACATATAGATTTGATCTCGTCACAGCAGGCTGCCAGTCAACAACAACTAGATTTTATCTCATCACAGCAGGATGGCAGTCAACAACAACTAGACTTGATCTCGACACGCCCCGTCGAGGCGGTGTGAAATCATGAGTTTGAGTTTTTGTTGTTTTTTTTCTCAGTGATAAGGTCTTTGATGATCAATGATGTCCTAACGGATGACTGAGCATTAATGAGCCCAATGGTAATATCGCCAGTCCGTTGACGCACTATTGTTGTGGGAGCTGAATGTCGAGATCCCATCCTCCTTCTTACCCCAGGAAAACCTCTTGCAGTTTTTTTTATATTAAACACAATGATCAACATATAACTCTGACATATTACCTTACCTTATAACTCTGACATATTACCTTACATATCACTCTGACATATCTCACACAAAATAATTCTGACACATTAACCTGACCAAAAACTCTGAAATAAGATCAACCCAGCAGGGGTTTGTGAAATAGGTGTGTTTTCTAATCTGTTTTGAAGGGATCCAGTGTCTGGCTGTTTCTGAGAGCGACAGGAAGGGCTCCAGTGTCTGGCTGTTTCTGAGAGTGACAGGAAGGGCTCCAGTGTCTGGCTGTTTCAGAGAGCGACAGGAAGGGTGTTCCAAATCGTTGGGCCAGTAAATGCGAAAGTGCGCCTCCATAAGTCTGACAACGAACACATAATTGAGAGTTGTCTAGTGGATACATAAGGCGTCATAAAAAAATACTAAAAATATGGTAGTACATTTTATGAGTACATGTAAGTGCATACTTAAAAAGAATAATTAATGAAAACATAATAAAGTAAATGTAACGACTTTTATGATCAAGAGAAATCAAACATTATTTCACAAATGAATGTTTTAAACAAACCTAAGGTCCTCAATTTAAAAAAAATAAAATAATAATTTAAAAAAATATATATAATTATGACAAATCTAGTGTTGTTGTTTCGTTCATTTAAATTAAATTATTTACACTTTCATTTGCCTTATAGAAATTTCATTTTTTTTTTAAATGTTGGACAAAAAAGTCATGATGCAGCTGTGAACTACAGAAACACAAGGTTTTATTTCGGATGATAACAGAAAGAAAAAATACCATTACAAACAAACAAACACGCACGTAATTAACCATTGCAATAATCACTTACAGGAACTATAGTTGACTTCCCATCACTTTTTTCATTGTACGTGGAACCTATTATATTTTTATAATACTTCCCCCCCCCCCCCCCAAAAAATAAATATAAAAAATATTTGTATTAAAATGTTTTATTTTGATTTTTTTTTTCAACTTTAAACATAAAACATTTTTTATTGTGACCTTTATGAAACCCAATATTTTTATTAATGAAATATGTCAGGAATATATGGCAAAGTTACATTCCACAGTTATATGTAAAGTTAAGATGTCAGGTTTATATTATAAGATTGTTGGTGACACCTATGCCAGATATGATTACATAACCACATTTAAAACATATTCACGTATATAATGCGAGTCACTAACAAAATGTGTGTAAAATAGTAAAATACCATGTCATCGTATGAAGCGATCTGTTTATCCTCTTCAATAAGATCGTGCTGGGTGGTCAGGAGTTCAATCCCCGCCAAATCCCAGTCAATCAAAAACACCACCAGCAGCCCGGGTGGATGGGACTCGTTAACCTTGGACGGCAACCCATCTAAGAGAAGGCAACTCTGAATTCAAACCCGGAGATGTGGAGATGGAGTTCACATGCGCCTAACTGGCAGCAGTGAGACCTCTCGAACATCGAACAGCGGAGCGCCGTGAGCATGCTATGGAATGAGCGCTATATAAGTACTCCAATCAATCCTTTGTAACGCGCTTCGAGCCTTTGGGGATGAAGCGGGATTTTTCAAATAAACTTTATTATTATTATTATTATTAATAACACAAATGATAATGTGATAGGCAATATGGGAAAACATACACATGTCACATTTCTTGAAATTAGCACAATTACTTTTGAGGCGCCGCTCTGCAGGCCACTTGATTACATCTGTGCTTATTTGTTTTTCGTATTTTAGAATATTTTTAATTTGTTTCAATGCGTTATTTGGAATTCAAGGCGTGATAAATGTAAAATATGTTCTTTAGGACAGACACTATTATGCTTTATTGTGATTCTCAGAGGTTAAATGACATTGAAATTCGTGGACTTGAACCAAAGTCCCATCAGACTTATTGGAACCCACGTATCCCCAATCTTATCCACCATCTTGTACAATGGTAGATATCGAGCCAACAATCCAAAGACAAGTCTGCTAGAGACATTATGATTATCCATAAAAGCCGTGAACTCAGTTCGAACAAATGTATATTCTGTTCCAAGTGAAAACTTGCATTTGAAAACATAACAGCTATTTTTACCATACGATGATTTACTCAAGAACCTTACAGCTTTTCTGAACAAACAATGTATTACTCAAGAACGTAACAGCTTTTCTGACCACACAATGATTCACCAAACGCTTTGCTGCTGATCAATTTTAGAGAAAAACCCATTATCAAGGAGCTACCAAGGCAATATATGCAATGCAATCAAAGCTATTCTCCATTTATTTGCATTAATAGATGCATCGTATCTTTTGAGTTGTGTTTCAACACACATTTGGATCGTAAATTCCAATAGAAATGTTCAAACAGTCTCCGTCGTTTGTTTTAATCCATTTTAATTTAATTTTTTTATTAGATGAGAATAAATTTAGAATATATATTTATATATCAAAATTATATCGTACTGTAAACTAAGCTGACAGGAGCGTAGTAATAAATAATAGTTTCTGAATAATATTCAAAACAGTGCGTTGTTCAAGTGTCACGTTATATCAATACAATGCGTTGTTCAAGTGTCACTTTATATCAATACAATGCGTTGTTCAATTGCCACGTTATATCAATACATTGTGTTGTTCAAGTGTCACGTTATATCAATACATTATGTTGTTCAAGTGTCACGTTATATCAATACAGTGTGCTGTTCAAGTCTCATTGAGTCGTATTCTTCTGTCATAGAGACGATTGTGGAAGAAAACTTTTTTGTCATGTTTTACAACACCCCTTCCTAAAAAATTCAACAATCTAGTCATGATAATACACGGTGGAAAAGGATGAAGGGAAGTCAGGGGCGTCATTGAATCACATGCACCATTTGTCTTTGAGTGGAAGTGAAAAGCATGGCGGGTTCTCGCTGGTGGGCGAGTGTGGCATGTGGATGTAGGTGGGGTACTTTATTTGCTTTGTTTTGGCGATTGGCAGTGTTGCCCTGATGGAGAGGATCGAATACAAGTGAATTACAGCTTGTAAAATATTAACTATTTTTTTATATGCAAATGGTTAAGCATATTTATTATTATATAAATTCCCTTTAAATTATAAATGTTGTAGGTTCTTAACAAATACCTATAATATACAGGTAAAATTATTATATTTTCTTGAGGTCTAAATAAGTATTGAATTTTTAAATGATTTTTTAAAAAAATATACACCTACTTCAAAAAATAAAATTACCATTTCTAAAAGTATACTTAATTTTATGTAATAAATAAGGTTAAAACGCGAAGGCAATTGTTTCCCTTGAAAAATAAATAATTTTTTACGCTATTAATAAACTCAGAAAAACGGAAAGATGAATTGATGTAACATAAATCTTTATGATTATTTAAATATTAGTATAAATTGTTAGGAATGCAACTCCAGCTGTCATTGCAATTTAAATATATACTTTTTTAATGATTTAACAAAGACTATTTAATTATGTATTACATAAAAACTATTTACAAGAAAAATACTTAATTTAAATAAACCAAAAATGTACATCATTTACTGAAATAACATATTTACATAATAGTAAGTGTAAATTATAGCTCCAAAGTGTGTGCTTTATTAACTTATATTTATTATTTATTTAACGTGATAAATAAATTATTCGTAAATTATGTTTTATATTTTAAATCTAAAAATAGTTTCTAATGTAATCTTTGTGTAATTATGTTTGTGAAAAAAAGAATTACGTCTGTGGCGCTATACGTGTTTTGAAACAATTTTGTTTACCCCCCCCTCCCCCTATTATTTCCCAGTGTTACAAAAACTCCCAGATTCTCTCCTCCCCCCACCCAGTGTGTACGTAAGTTTTTTACTGTGTTTATTTACTAAATATGGCAATTTAGAATAGGAAAGGGCAAAAAATACTACCTATGGCTCTTTAGAATAGGAAATAGTCACACATACTACATATGACATTTTAGAATAGGATATAGCCACTTATGTCTGGTTATATATAGACAGGAATGTGACGCACATTAAATACAACATTTAACGATAGCTAGACATCTAACATTACAAACTAACTTACACACGGACTTTAATATTTTAGAGTGGGTGACCGAGGAAATGACCGGGGTGTGTATGGATGAGAGAAGGTTAGATGACTTTGTATCCCTACAAGTAAAGATTACATAGGTCAAGTGGTGTGGGTGAGAGAAGGTTAGATGACTTTGTATCCCTACAAGAAAGGATTAAATAGGTGAAGTGGTGTGGGTGAGAGAAGGTTAGATGACTTTGTATCCCTACAAGTAAGGATTAAATAGGTCAAGTGGTGTGGGTGAGAGAAGGTTAGATGACTTTGTATCCATACTAAAAAGGATTAAATAGGTGAAGTGGAGTGAGTGAGAGAAGGTTAGATGACTTTGTATCCCTACAAGTAAGGATTCAATAGGTGAAGTGGTGTGGGTGAGAGAAGGTTAGATGACTTTGTATCCCTACAAGTAAGGATTAAATAGGTGAAGTGGTGTGGGTGAGAGAAGGTTAGATGACTTTGTATTCCTACTAGAAAGGATTAAATAGGTGAAGTGGTGTGTGTGAGAGAAGGTTAGATGACTTTGTATCCCTACAAGTAAGGATTCAATAGGTGAAGTGGTGTGGGTGAGAGAAGGTTAGATGCCTTTGTATCCCTACAAGTAAGGATTCAATAGGTGAAGTGGTGTGGGTGAGAGAAGGTTAGATGACTTTGTATCCCTACAAGTAAGGATTAAATAGGTCAAGTGGTGTGGGTGAGAGAAGGTTAGATGACTTTGTATCCCTACTAAAAAGGATTAAATAGGTGAAGTGGAGTGAGTGAGAGAAGGTTAGATGACTTTGTATCCCTACAAGTAAGGATTCAATAGGTGAAGTGGTGTGGGTGAGAGAAGGTTAGATGACTTTGTATCCCTACAAGTAAGGATTAAATAGGTGAAGTGGTGTGGGTGAGAGAAGGTTAGATGACTTTGTATTCCTACTAGAAAGGATTAAATAGGTGAAGTGGTGTGTGTGAGAGAAGGTTAGATGCCTTTGTATCCCTACAAGTAAGGATTCAATAGGTGAAGTGGTGTGGGTGAGAGAAGGTTAGATGACTTTGTATCCCTACAAGTAAGGATTCAATAGGTGAAGTGGTGTGGGTGAGAGAAGGTTAGATGACTTTGTATCCCTACAAGTAAGGATTAAATAGGTCAAGTGGTGTGGGAGAGAGATTATATTATGAAGTTGTATGATTACAAGTAAAGATGAAATATGTGGGTGATGTGTGAGAGAGATGGTATTATGACGTTCTAACCCTACGCTTCACGCAGAAAAAGAGTTGTTACCGTACGGATTCTAAACTGATGTTCTAAGCAGACCCGAGGCTACTACAGAGCAAGGTAAGTGTAGAAACGCTAAAACAGTATAGTTCATAAACCAACCCCTATAGACCACCCCGCCACCCCTTTTAAATCTACCAATTTAAAGCTCACAAAATCAAAATTTAAATCCCACAATAGACCACCCCCCCCCTTCTTTTAAAATCAACTAATTTAAATCCCCAATTTAAATTCCACTACAGATTAACCTTAAATTAGATTAAATATACCTTTTTAAATTCCCCAAAACAAATATAAGATATAAAAGATGGCCACCACCGTCATCAACTTAAAAGTACAGCCTCGTGCTTACACTAAACCAGATACCATAATATTCATTCTCTCTGGCCCTATGGCCTATGACATAAACACGGAAATAATCATGAAGGAACTCAACTGTAAATTTAAACAGAAGTGGGAGCACGTTGAGGCGCTGTATAACCTGGAGGCGCTATATAACACGGAGGCGCTGTATAACATGGAGGCGCTGTATAACATGGAGGCGCTGTATAACATGGAGGCACTGTATAACATGGATGCGCTGTATAACATGGAGGCGCTGTATAACATGGAGGCGCTGTATAACATGGAGGCGCTGTATAACATGGAGGCACTGTATAACATGGAGGCGCTATATAACCTGGAGGCGATGTATAAAATGGAGGCGCTGTATAACATGGAGGCGCTGTATAACATGGAGGCACTGTATAACATGGAGGCGCTGTATAACCTGGAGGCGCTGTATAACATGGAGGCGTCCACCAGGTGGTACCTCACGCTGAGAATTTAAACAGAAGTGGGAGCACGTTGAGGCGCTGTATAACTTGGAGGCGCTATATAACACGGAGGCGCTGTATAACATGGAGTCGCTGTATAACATGGAGGCGCTGTATAACATGGAGGCGCTGTATAACATGGAGGCGCTGTATAACATGGAGGCAATGTATAACATGGAGGCACTGTATAACATGTAGGCGCTGTATAACATGGAGGCGCTGTATAACATGGAGGCGCTGTATACCATAGAGGCGCTGTATAACATAGAGGCGCTGTATAACATAGAGGCGCTGTATAACCTGGAGGCGCTGTATAACATGGAGGCGCTGTATAATCTGGAGGCGCTGTATAACCTGGAGGCGCTTTATAACCTGGAGGCGCTGTATAACATGGAGGCGCTGTATAACATGGAGGCGCTGTATAACATGGAGGCGCTGTATAACATGGAGGCACTGTATAACATAGAGGCACTGTTTAACCTGGAGGCGCTGTATAACATGGAGGCGCTGTATAATCTGGAGGCGCTGTATAACCTGGAGGCGCTTTATAACCTGGAGGCGCTGTATAACATGGAGGCGCTGTATAACATGGAGGCGCTGTATAACATGGAGGCACTGTATAACATGGAGGCGCTGTATAACCTGGAGGCGCTGTATAACATGGAGGCGTCCACCAGGTGGTACCTCACGCTGAGAAAATAAGCCACGGCGGAGCACCATGCCCGCCCCCAAAATGCCCGCCTCCATAATGCCCTCATTGGGGGCATTGATACCCACGGAATTTTGGGTACGCTTCTCCACGAGGACAAGCTAAACATGAAGGTTTACCTCTCCTGGGTACCCATCATGTTGGGGGAGGAAGGGGTGAAGGAAATCGCTGAGCATCTGGCGGCTCCCAACACCCCCCTCAAAGTGACCAGACACCCCCTTCAAGAGACCAGACACCCCCTTCAAGGTGACCAGACATCCCTTTCAAGATGACAAAACATCCCTTTCAAAGTGACCAGACACCCCTTTCAAGGTGACCAGACACCCCTTTCAAGATAACAAGACACCCCTTTCAAGATGACCAGACATCCCTTTCAAAGTGACCAGACACCCCTTTCAAGGTGACCAGACACCCCTTTCAAAGTGACCAGACACCCCCAAAACACCTCCGAGTGGGCATTACACTTGACCCCGGGGAAAGAGATTCCCCAGTACACTTGACCCCGAGGAAAGAGATTCCCCATTACATTCTGGTGAACGCCGGTGTTTTCCAGAAACACAAGATATGGGTACAGGTCCCAGGGAGGAGGGTGCAGTGCTTCCACTGCGAGGGCGTGGACAACAGGTCCAACCAGTGCGAAAGGATTAAAAAGAGAGCCCCTAACGCAGAGCAGACCAACCAACTATCAGCCAAATCAACAAAAAATATAAATATCGTGCGTGTCGAAAATTGACAGCTTTTGATGATAAGCAGAGATGTTGAATTTGTTGTTCACCTGTATAGGTATTTTTAGGGATTTATTTTGACCAAATTCACAAGTTTATAAATTTAATAATACGGAATCAAACGACGAATAATATTAATCAGAATCATCATCATCACAATGTGCACTTTGTTCAAATGATATTTCATAATAAAAGCATGCTTTTAAAAGTAAGGATAGGCATTAGTTATAAATTATATGATATCATTTTGCATTTAAAAATAAAGTTACTAGCAAATTTTAAATGTAGTCGTTTACGTATTGTAACCGTTCACGCTATTGTTGTTGATACAGCGTTGATAGTTAGTCTATATAACTGTATATTATGACATTCAATGCCACATCAAGACATGGACATAATCAACGTAGTCAAGTCAAATGAATCACCCAGTCGCTTCTCTATTAAATAGACAATTTATTACAATAATACAACATTCATTTTGTACATCAGCAACTGAGCTGAGCTTTTGGGATATCCATAAATATATGTGTATTCACTAATGTGTTCATTGATTATCTTTACTAATGTCCTGGCAATCATCGCGCACTTTTGCTATGGCACAGGCTATGCTTGTGTCCTTTCAATATGTTGGCCTCCGGTTATCCCTTATATCTATTCTTTTCTTTCTACCTAAGGTCAAGTGGCGAGTTTTGCTGTATGTGATGGGTTTGGCCTTTTTAAAATTATAGACATGTAAATAACATGCCATCGAGAGGATTTCAGATTGAAGACTACATTTTAATAAAGCTTTTAAGAAATATATATATATTTAAAGTCAGAATTTAAATACATAGTTTAATTTAAATTGCTTATAATCAAAAATAAATAAATTTCGATCATAACAATACTAAATTTTGTAAAATCTTTGATTTATAATTTGTGATAGATATAATCACCACAAATATAAGAATACAAGTGTCTTAGGACATATTTATACATACTCATTTTTAAAAATATAAACAGATTAAATCTACCTCCATTGAAAAAAAAAAAATTATGAGCAATCTTACTCTCATTATTTCTTACAAAATAATTGCCAAAACCTCTTTCAAAATAGTTAGTAATAAGATATTATTGACTTGAGAAAGACGATTCCTGATACTGGGTTTTCTACTTCGTATGAAGATTTTTTTTTTAAATTTAAGAATAAGAGCCTTTAAAAAAT
Organism: Omphiscola glabra; assembly: GCA_964017045.1. Taxonomy (NCBI): domain Eukaryota; kingdom Metazoa; phylum Mollusca; class Gastropoda; family Lymnaeidae; genus Omphiscola; species Omphiscola glabra. The sequence continues at coordinate 32,193,903 of OZ024805.1, forward strand.
ATATAAAGATTTAACACAAATATTAAGGTATGTACAAATAACATATTTAAAGGCGAAAATACCATTTTTTAAAAAACTAAACAAAACTTTAAAATCATGTAATCAAATTACATATTTACTTAATAGCTATTTAAATTATATTTAAATAGAGTAGTGTGTGCTATTGCTATATTAAGCATTCGTTTGTAGTACAATTTGATAAATATTATATATAAAAGAATTGAAATTATTTTTAAAAAATCTAAAATGTTTGTTTTGTCCGTCTCTTACCAGGACCACACAAATATTTCCCCTTTCAATGGTGGAGGGCTTTTGAGTTGAAAATAAAAATGTGTAGAAAAAAATATTATTAACACAAAAATAAAATGACTTGTGGTTGAGGCAAGACCAGGGTCTTGGGGTGGGCAATGGGGTGAAGGCAAGCATAAATAGAGTAGGCAGTAAAGGCAAGACAGGTATAAATAGGTAAACATTGGAGGCTCGGCAGGCATGTACAAGGTGGACAGGGGAGGCAAGACATGCAGTAAAAAGGTGAGCAGGGGAGGCAAGAATAAAATAATAGTGTAGGAAGGAGAGGAAAGGCAGGATGTAATTGGCAAAGGAATGGAAGCAAAACAGACACTAATAGGGTGATTGGAGCGGCAATATATACAGTTATATAGATATGTAGTAAAGATAATCAATGAACACACAAGTGAACACGCATGTACCCATGGATAGTCTGAATCATAAGCAAAGTTGCTTTTTAAGTACATTTATTTTCATTTGACTAATTTGTTTAGCTTCTGGGCACAATGTACATTAAACAGCAAGATGGAAAGAGTTATTGATAAAAACAGAAGACTAATCCACATGTCATTTAAGTATTGAATCAACAACATTGATGTCATCATAAAAAGATTTTAGAAATAAAAAACATGTTGAAGAAGATCCAACATTGAAGTGCGTCACCTGTTTCCCCCTTTAGCTAAGCCTAAGACCACGGTCACTGCTTCTTATTTGGGCATATTTTAAAGAGTTGAAATATTTCTAATTTTATGACAGATCAGTTTTAATGTACTGAAATCAGTAAATGGTGTATGTGTACAGGGAGATTGGGTGACCGAGGATTTGCGAGAGGGAGTGGGGAAGGTGGTGTTTGTGTGAGAGAGAGAATTTTTGGCGATGCATCGCTACAAGTAAGGCACAAATTCGAGTGTACTAGAGTACTCGCTCTTTCAGAAAAAAAAAATGATAAACAAATAGTTTGGTAAAGCTTCATGAATAAATATATATTTATATTATAATTTAAAAATCAAAGTTTCTTGAAAGCAGCAAAAGAATAAAAGCTAGAAAAAGTATAATTACGCCATAAATTGTTTTATTTATTTTTTTTTATTTTCGTAATACGCTATTTTTAAAAGTACATTTTCACTTCAAAAAATTAAAAATATATATGTGTCATAAAAGCATGTAATTTATCAAAATGAAAGATATAAAATATACCATTTATTTCCCTTGAAATCATATTTATGATAGTATCCTTAATATTTATACATTTTTAAAACAATATAATCAATAAAAAAAAAATATTCTTGTATCTATTATATGGAAGCATAAGAAAGAAATGCTTTTTTATTCAAATGACTTTAACAAATCTAACATTGTAAACATTTTGACACATTTTTGGAAAATCATGTTTAAAATAAAGCTCAGTGTGTTATACAAATGTCGCTGATAAACTTAAAAGAAATTGCGTTTCATGAATCACAAATGACAGTGATTTGATATTAAAAAAATATTGGACAAACTATCTTTTAGCCAGATAAGAAAAGAAGTAAATGTGTAATAGTCAAACTCAAAGCTAAACAGTAATAATCAATCAACAAATGTCACTGTAAGGAATATAGTGTAGTAGTAGTAGTCTCAACTTTTAGTGTCAAAACATTGCTACGCCACTAACACTGAAAAAACACTGTTTTCCTTTTTTACTTCCTACAGTATTTATTTTTAAAAAATGGCTGTTCCTACCATCTATAGCAAGTTTAAAATGTCAATGCAATGGAAATTTCGCACAATGAAGAAGAGGAACAAAACATTATTTTTTAAGAAACTAAATGGGACTTCAATTGGACATAGTGAGGATATGTTCTTAGCACCAACAAAGTTTTCAAATTAAGAAATCGAGGTCAAGCATTATCTTCAGAAGATTAAGAGCTGCTTACACGTACAGCCAAAATATTTAATGCTTAAATATCATGGAGGCATCCACGCTCGCAACACTGGCACCAATTAGATCTCATAATCACAAGACGCACACAACTGGCTAGTGTCCTCCTCACACGCAGCTACCATAGCGCAGACTGCGACACAGATCATTACTTAGTGGCTAGCAAGATAAGGTTACTGCCAAAGAAACTGTATCACACCAAAAACAAGGGCAAACCTCGCATAAGCACCTACTCCACCAATAACCCAGAGAAAACGGAAGAATACAACCATAGACTACAAGAAGCTCTTGAACAAATGCCACCAATAGACACTATTGAGTCCAAGTGGTCTCATCTGCGGGACACTATCTATAACTCGGCTATCACGGCATTTGGCAACAGAGAACGCAAAAGTGCAGAGTGGTTTGAGGCTCACTGGCAGGAAATGAAGCATGTCACTGATGCTAAAAGAAAGGCTCTCTTGGCTTATAAAGACCCGCCTTGCCCAGCCACTCTACAAACTCTTAAAAGTGCCAAGAAAAACACCCAGCAGGCAGCTCGCCACTCCGCTAACACATATTGGCTCAATCTAAGCTCCAGCATACAGTCAGCTGCTGATAGAGGAGATGCGAAGGCTATGTACGAGAATATAAAACAAGCCACAGGGCCTCTGACCTCCACGACTGCGCTCTTAATGTCAAAAACAAGGGAACTTATTACTGATCGGGATAAACAACTCAAGCAGTGGATTGAGCACTACTTGGAACTATACGCAACAATGAACCATGTCTCAACCGCTGCCCTGGACGATATCCCAGACCTGCCGGTCATGGATGAGCTTGACACCCTACCCACCCTAGAAGAGGTACGTAGAGCCGATTGTCTCGCCTGTGGGAAAGCCCCTGGCAATGATGGAATTCCACCAGAGGTTTTAAAATGTGGAAAGTAAGTTCTATTACGGCCCTTGCCCGATCTCCTTACTATGTGCTGGGAACAGAGACAGCTACCACAAGAGTTGAAAGATGCAAACATTGTTACATTGTACAAGAACAAAGGAGACAAGAGTGACTGCAACAACTATCGTGAAATCTTCCTTCTTAGCATAGTTGGAAAGGCTTTCGCCCGAGTTGCATTAACACGCTTGCAGACCCTAGCATCGCGTGTACTCCCAGAATCGCAATGTGGCTTTCGAGCCGGTAGGTCAACCATAGACATGATCTTCTCTCTGCGCCAGTTGCAAGAGAAATGCAGGGAACAACATATGCCTCTATTCATAGCGTTTGTCGACCTCACTAAAGCGTTTGATCTTGTCAGCAGAAGCGGCCTCTTCCAGATCCTAAAAAAAATAGGCTGCCCTGCACGTCTGCTTAACATCATCGAGCAGTGTCACTATAACATGCAGGGCACAGTATGCTATGACGGTGCCACCTCAGAAGCTTTTCCAGTAAGTAGTGGAGTAAAGCAAGGCTGCGTGCTAGCTCCTACTTTATTTGCAATCTTCTTCTCCATCTTACTCCAGTATGCCTTCAAGAACAACAGCGATTGGATATACATTCACACTAGAGCAGACGGGAGATTGTTCAACATTGCGCGCCTTAGAGCTAAGACCAAAATAAGAAAGGTCATGCTACGTGAGCTCTTATTTGCAGATGACGCCGCTTTAGTATCTCACTCAGCAGACGGCCTGCAGAGCCTTGTATCCAGTTTATCCGCTGCCTGCAAAGAGTTTGGCATGATCATCAGCTTAAAGAAAACCAACATTATGGCTCAGGACGCTGACTCTCCCCCCACTATCTCCATCGACGACTGCGACTTGGATGCTGTTGACAGATTCACATATCTAGGGTCGAACATTTCGAGCACCCTCTCAATGGAGGATGAGATAAGTGGCAGAATAGGGAAGGCCGCAACTGTCATGGCGAGACTGAAGAAAAGAGTCTGGTCCAATGCCAAGCTCACAACAAGAACTAAGCTGCAGGTATACCAGGCCTGCGTACTGAGCACACTCCTCTATGGATGTGAGTCTTGGACCACATACAACAGGCACGAAAAAAGGCTCAATGGCTTCCACCTCAGATGCCTGCGCCGCATCCTTGACATCAAATGGCAGGAAAAAGTCCCCAACACGGATGTCCTGTCTCAAACAAATATGTGCAGCATCCCAGCCCTTTTAATCCAAAGACGCCTCCGCTGGCTTGGGCACGTCAAGCGAATGCAACCTGGTCGCATACCTAAGGACGTGCTGTACAGCAAGCTGGCGACAGGGAAAATGTCAGTTGGACGGCCTCGTCTCAGATACATAGACATTTGCAAAAGAGATATGAAGGCGGCTAACATCAACATCTCAAATTGGGAGGACCTGGCGGAGGATCGATCCACATGGCGGGGCATCGTGAAGGAAGGATCACTACGTGCCGAGGAGCTCTATAGGGCGGAAGCAGCTGTGAAGAGAGCGCGGAGAAAGGCAAGAAAACACTACTCCACCGCATTCGTGGTCGAGACATGCACAAGAGACTGCCATTCAAGGATCGGTCTCATTAGCCACACGAAGAGCTGCAACCAGACAAGATAATCTATCGTCTCTCGTAGACGGAAAGATGCCATACAAATAGAATATGGCCCATATCGTAAAGCTTTACACCTGAATTATATTCATGAACGATTAAAAAACTGGGGGAAAGTTACAACCTCAGATTCCTTCTTGTTCAAGTAGTTTGAAAGAATCACATCATCTGTTGAAAGATCTTGCAAAAACGTCTAAGGTAAGTTACTTGAAAGGACATGGTTTTTCTTGTAAATTTAGTAGATAGAAAGTTGACTCTATGCGGCCACACCTATGTAATAGATTATAAACGCAATTTTTCAAAACTTTTCTTGACAAAATAACATTGTCAATATTTTGTTCTTCTCTCTAACATCTTCTGGTCAATAATTATGTTTTTGCACATAATGACTCTTTTTAACATCTTATATTGAGGGTGGTGAGACTTTGATGGACCCACTCTCGCTTTTAGAGAGTACCTGCATTCAAAGTTAAAAAAATAAGTATTGCCTCCATTCTTGCCTCCAGTTCTCGCCCTATTGCTGATGGTCTTGCCTAGCTTGTCCACCCTATTACTGATGGTCTTGCCTAACTTGTCCACCCTATTGCTGATGGTAATGCATAGCATGTCCGACCTGTTACTGATGGTCTTGCCTAGCATGTCCGCCATATTGATGATGGTCTTGCCTAGCTTTTCCACCTTATCCCTTGATGGTCTTGCCTAGCTTGTCCACCCTATTGCTAATAGTCTTGCCTAGCTTGTCCACCTTATTGCTGATGGTCTTGCCTAGCTTGTCCACTTTGGCTACTTCTTGGTTGGGCGTATTTTCGGGTTTTATGACGGATCGGTTTCGGGGGTCGGTTGATGGTATGTGTATGAATAGGGATTGGGCGACATGGGATTTGCGTGAGGGGTTTGTTCGGGTAGCTTGGGGGAGGGAGTGGGTGTTTTGGCTTTGCATCCCTGCATGTGGGGAACGAGATGGGGAGTACGAGCGTACTCGTACATTGAGTTAGCTATTAGCAGCACACAACTGTTATGTGTAAGCTTTATGAAAACATATATATTTATTTCATAAATTAAAATTCAAAGTTTCTTAATAGCAGCAAAGTAGAGTTTAAAAAGTTTTTATTCCCGCCATATATTTCCCAAGTGTTGTTATTTTCCTAATACACTTTTTGTCAGCATACATTGTTTCAACTAATTTTTAAAATTGTTTATGTGTCATAAAATTCTTTGAAATATATATACAAAAGATATAAAACATAATATTTATTTCCCTTGAAAAATATGTATGACCTAAACATGATTAATATTTTAAAAACATTTAAACAATAAAATACTTTGTAAATTATGTATTTCTATAATATGGAAGCATCTTAAATAAATAAGTTTTAGTCCTATGACTGTTACCAATCTTTTGGGGTACACTTATTTTATACTTTGTATTACATTTTTGGAAATTTGTTTTTATAAAAATAGTGATATTGTTTTATTAAAATTTCGCCGAAGTTAAAAACAATTTTTTATAATGAATCAGTAGTGACAGTGATTTGATAATAGAAAATACTGGACCAACTAAATGTTAGCTAGATAATAAGTGAAGTAAATGATGTGTCCAAATCATGATTAGAAATGAATCGGGCATTTTAATTGTATGTATTACTACTAAAGTGGGACATCTTATAAAGAGTTAAAATATTACTAATTTTAAAAGATAGATCAGTTTTAAAGGTTGTGATCTGCTAATGATATGTGTGTACATGGAGATTGGACGACCATATGGTTGTGTGAGGGTGGGAGGGGTGGTTGAATTTGCTGTGTTATGGAGATAGTATTTAGAGTTACCTCCCTACAAGTAAGGAACGAATTTGAGAGTACGAGAAAACGTCCACTTATTAATTTATTCACTATTATTTGTTTTTATATTACAATGTTATTAACAGAATAATCCAACTTGGAATACGATTACTTTGAACAAAGATTAGAATATTAATAAAATGACGCGCATTTATGACGCAGAGGGGGGGGGGTGTTGATTATTGCTCTATTTTAAATGTGGTCAATGTTTGTCTTCCTGGTTGTTCATTGACATTGAGTCTCTAAGTGAATGGATCGAATTCATGTGGAATAGCCACTTGAAATAGGCCTTTTTTTTTTCTTTTCTCTCTCCCTTTCTATGTCCCTCCTTCTGTCTATTTTACCTCCTTTATTGTGCCTTACCTTTTCAGTCCTACATTTTTTTTTTTTCAAAACACTTTTCCCTTTGTCAATTTGTTTTTAAAATTCTTACTTTCTATTTTTAAAAAATGTTTCTTCATTTGAAACCTGAGAAAAAAAGAAGAAAAAAAAACATTTTTGGAATTGGGGAAGTATGTTGTTGGCCCCGAAAGATGCATTGAAGAAAATAAAGAATAACAATTTTAAATTATAATTTTACATTCCTCTGGTGCGACTGTTGTGCCTCGTGCCTTGATGCATTGTGCCCTCATTGTGTGGTTGTGGTGCGGTTTTGGGTAGGAGGTATTGGATTCACGATGTTTATGTCATGTAATGGTTTGTTGTAGGAGGTATTGGGTTCACGAGGTTTATGTCATTTAATGGTTTGTGGTAGGAGGTATTGGGTTCACGAGGTTATGTCATTTAATGGTTTGTGGTAGGAGGTATTGGGTTCACGAGGTTTATGTCATTTAATGGTTTGTGGTAGGAGGTATTGGATCACGAGGTTTATGCCATGTCATGGTTTGTGGTAGGAGGTATTGGATTCACGAGGTTTATGCCAATTAATGGTTTGCAGTGATTTTGTTGTTATTGGGATTTATGCTCGCGGTTATTAGTTGGTTGAATCAATCATTCTCAGCAGTATTGGTTGGTTGAATCGATCATTCTCAGCAGCTTAAGGCGAGTCAGTGGATGACGATCTCAGCGACGATAATTACAAGTGTGGCAATGAGTACCACGACACACGGTTCCAGGGGTGCTTTTCTTGGTGAGATGGGGCGTGGTCTCCACGGTATTGCTCCTGTCAATGTATTTGTAGGTTGGAGCTCTACATCTATTATTTTAGGGGCAGCGTTTTTCGTTTGTAATTGCCGGGGAAGGTTGTTCCTCGACACTGGGAGGATTTCTCGTGACTTCCGGGCTCAATTGGTTGGAGTTAGACCTCGGAAAAGTAGATTGTTGTCGCTTTCGGGGATTGTTCGGAGCATCGCAGGCAGCCCGCCAAGTATTTCAACTATTGAAAGATCTGGCCCGCCAAGTATGTCAACTATTGAAGCATCTGGCCCGCCAAGTATGTCAACTATGGAAGCATCTGGCCGGCCAAGTATGTCAACTATGGAAGCATCTGGCCCGCCAAGTATGTCAACTATGGAAGCATCTGGCCCGCCGAGTATTTCGACTAGGAAAGCATCTGGCCCGCCAAGTATTTCAACTAGGGAAACATCTGGCCCGCCGAGTATTTCAACTAGGGAAGCATCTGGCCCACCAAGTATTTTAACTAGGTAAACATCTGGCCCGCCGAGTATTTTAAATAGTGAAGCATCTGGATCATTCCTGCTCATATAGTGTCCATCATCAGGTATTGTTGGCCTTGTCTTCCTAAAGCGAGATTCGCTCTGTTGACGTTTGGTTGCGGGGGTTGTGTGAACACCAATTGTGATTCTTATAAAGGCGCTTAATGCATGCATGTTTTGTCAAATGTTCATCCCACCTCCCAATTGCTCGATATGATATATTATAAAAAATTATACAAATATACTTTAATTCTTGTTTATTACTTGTAAATGCATAACAGTGCATTTTGACTCTGTCGTTAAATGACATATATTGGTGGATGACTATGTAGTTAAATGACATATATATTTGGACAAAATGACCTCAACGTATGTGGCTAGGAGTCTCGTGTCAAACATATATACTTAACGACAAAACACAATGAACATCCTAAACATTAGCTAACAGACACGATCAATATGATTAAAACGGTAGAATTTTAAAGTTTATTTTAAATGTTATTTTACATACTAAAATGTATTAAAGTCCAACAATCGATGTCCCACAACTCACTCAGTAAATTTCCAGCACAATGTGAGCTAAACCAAAGATGGCAAAGTAAATAAGAGAATACTCAAAAAAATGTATTAAAAGTATAAAATAAATCATAGTTCTCATAAAAGCATTTCATTATTTTTGCATGCTTCTATTTTATAGATTTTAAACATTTATTTTACACAATAAAAGCAATAGACGGTGTTAAATTCAAATACATTTGATTACAGGGGAAATAATTATGAGCGCTCCAAAATATTTATTTATATCTACCTTTACATATCGTGGTGAGAAATTGTATTTTTAATTTGTTGATCAAATGTATTGTAACAAATTTATAGCTTAAAATCTTTATTATAAATTTCAAAAAACAAATTTTTAATATTTATTTTTACGTTTTAGATTTAGTTTTTACGATACTTTGAGATAAATTTTATAAAATAAATTTATATTTAATTTAAATGTTTAATCATTAGAACATGTTTTTGATTTTATTTTTGTTCAAACTTGAGATTTCTCACGAATTCGTTACCCTACATGTAGGGATGCAACTTAAATGAAAAGTCGACGTATGTTCAGCCAATAATTAGTTTTGCCAATATTCTGAACTTATCTGGTGAATGACAAAATAATAAATAGTTCCGTCCCATTGTTGTTTCATTTTAGATTACAATTTTCTATCATATGACATGATTGCTCATATTTAAAGACGACAAGGCCTCCATTATCTGCTTTACATCTTAACTATAGCATGAAAACGAACTTACCATATCTTATAGAACATGTTTACGTCTAAGGTTTACTATTAATACAAATCTCATGTATAAAGGAATGTTCTGTAAAACATTTTGATTTGTTCTAAATATATTTTTCATGTTAAAATACAGGAACAGTTTAATTGTAGGTATGTAAAAAAAAGTCAGTAAATCTTGGTATATTCAGGGCATATTTCCAATGGAGCCATAGGCGGTTGCAATATTAAAAAGGTTTTTCAAATTACCCGCTGAAAAATAAATAAAAAAACGTATAAAAATATATAACATTTTGCACTTTAGCCTATGAATATAAAATAGTGTGTTTTTTTATAAAATAAAAAGCATTTCTTTTTAAATATAACAAATGACCAGGGCTGAGAATGGAAACTATGGGCGTAGAAAATGGACAAAAGTACAATAGATAAAGAATTAGTTAACAAGACATCTGCATAGTTTAAGGTAGTACAGTGGTGATAAGATAGCTTGGGAGTCAGGGAGACAAAATAGCTTGGGAGGCAGGGAGACATGATAGCTTGGGAGACAGGGAAACAATATACCTTGGGAGTCTGGGAGACACCATGTGGACAGTGTGGGATAGGTTATAACGAATGAATTCGAAAAATTGGCTTTATAGTTGGCTGGTAAAAAAAGGAATGTTCAAGCAGACCTTGAGTAGCGTTAGATTAATAATCAGTGATATTGTTTTCAGTATGGGAATGAATCAAACAAAGTATGGTCAAACTTGAATAAGGTGTGCAACAAAGAAGGAACGTGTCGGTAGAAAACTTTCATCAGCGGACAAACAAAAAAAACAACAAAATAAATAAAAATAAATAGTTCTTACATGAGAAGTAGTATCCGAGAGGGCATCAAGAGAATTGTTTTCAGTTTGCCTCGCTTGATCAGTTTTCCTTATGGCTTGCATATTTTAGTCATCTTAAAGTTTCAGAAAGTGCTTGTAATCACGTGGAAAGTGAGGGACACAAAAGGGCTCAGCAGTATACAACAGCATTCTTAAGCTACATTGTGAATCAAGACCAACATATCCTAAGTCAGATAGACAAGTTAATCAAGACTGACATATCCCAAGTCAGATAGACAAGTTTATCAAGACCGACATATCCTAAGCCCGATAGACAAGTTTATTTTATAATAAGTTTTGAGAAATTCGAAATAATCTTCTGCTAAAATTTGAACCAATTATTTTCTGCTGCACACACAACATCGCATATCGTGGTAAAAATAGTGACAGGGGAAATGTTTATGATCTGTTTCAATTAATAACAGACGACAAGGACCTGGAGGCACATTTGCAGACGTCATTTGGTAACTCTTGTTACACTTCTCACAATATCTATACTTATTTAGATATGACGACATAGAGATGTGTCATAAAATAATGAAGAAACAAATTATTATATCAATAAAACCTCTGTAGCATTCTCAATATTAGCCGATGAAATGGTTGACAAATCAGGATCTAAAAATGTGTGAACTGGGCGTGACAAAAATCCCATACTTTGCCTGTGTATATTTTTTGGGAATGATATAATATATATCTAAAGTTTTGCTACAGCTAAAAATTGTGTGCGCTGTATATTTCTTTCTTTCAATGCCTTTTTTTTTTTTGTTGATTGTACAATGTTTTACCCTATTTCTGTAATAGTTTTTGTCTGATCGTTTGAAAAAAAAAATCCTATATACCTTAAGACTGTCCTATCTAACTATGACCAGAGAGAAATATTATCTATCTTTCTACCTTCCTATACCCATGATTTCAATTTTTTAAATCTTATTGTCGAGCCACTACCTCTCTCAAACTCTTTTACATATCATCTACGCTGTAGATTCTACAAGGTAGAAATAATGTCTTCGCAATGGCCGTGACTTTCATCTCTTATCACCAAATAATCTAACTCCGTTAAATGTGTTTTTCTTTCTAACGTTATCTACAAGAGACTCACAGGCTAGAACATAAAGATAAGTGGATAAATGACGCCCTTGCCTAACTGATTTGTTTAATGTAATATCAATATGTAATATAAAGATAAGTGGGTAAATTAAACCATTTCCTAACTGATCTGTTGATTGGTATATGAATCTAGAATATAAAGATAAGCGGATAAAGGACAACCTTTCCTAACTGATCTGTTGATTGGAATATGAATCTAGAATATAAAGATAAGCGGATAAAGGACAAACTTTCCTAACTGATCTGTTGATTGGAATATGAATCTAGAATATAAAGATAAGCAGATAAAGGACAAACTTTCCTAACTGATTTGTTTTTAGAATATCTTTGGAGAGTGTGTTGTTTATTATTAAAATAATAACAGCCGTCTTGTATACAATTCGAACCCAAATACAAAAATAATGACGTAATATTTTCTTTTGTAAAACTGTGTGTAGTCATGTGCATTCTACTCTAACAACGCTGTGTGTGTGTGTGTGTGTGATAATATGCATGAGTGTATGTTATTGTTATTTGTGTATTCATATGAGATGTCTAATAAATTGTTTGTGGTTATTAGTGTCACTACCTTTGATTCTGCATTGTTTGTATAATACATTTAGTTTATTTGTTTGACACGAGTCGACAAGCCAGAAACGTTGTGGCCATATTGTCACTTAGTTGTCTTAGAGCTTCTATGCATTTGACGGATGGTGACGTAGTTAATTGAATCACATAGGCTCTATCAAGTCACCTTTCTTTTTTGGCTTTGCACCCTTACATGTAGGGATCGAATTCGGTAGACTCCTATTTTTTTATTATTTTTCTTTAATTTTTTTTATTTTTCATAATTCAATCCTTTATTCCTCATTAACAAATGCAGTACTATCAAGAGTCCTAAACAAATGCAGTACTATCAAGAGTCACTAAGCCTTAAGAAACACATAATCAAATCCTCATTAACAGGTATGAAATAAAGTCGCACTACCACAGGTGTTCATCACGATCTCTCTCGACTCCTCTCTCTCGACTAAAAATATATCTCGTCTTCTCTACCTCGACTAACTATCTCTCTCGTCTTCTATCCCTCGACTAACGATCTCTCTCGTCTTCTATCCCTCGACTAACGATCTCTCTCGTCTTCTCTCCCTCGACTAACGATCTCTCTCGTCTTCTCTCCCTCGACTAACGATCTCTCTCGTCTTATCTCTCTCGACTAACGATCTCTCTCGTCCTCTCCCCTCGACTAACGATCTCTCTCGTCTTCTCTCCCTCTACTAACCATCTCTCTCGTCTTTTCTCTCTCGACTAACGATCTCTCTCGTCTTCTCTCCCTCGACTAACGATCTCTCTCGTCTTCTCTCCCTCGACTAACGATCTCTCCTTACACAGTTCACAACTCTTATCCACCTAACAGCTCACAACGCTTATCCGCCTAACAGCTCACAACAACATATTTACCCAACGGCTCACACACCGAACTAACTTCACGCTTTGACCTCACGATGAACCACTCGCAAAACAATCACACGATCGACAACTCGCCCCACCAAACATTCATTACAAATCCAGTTCATAACAGTTTACACTGTTTAACTTTGAAATACTCAGAAATGTTCATTTTTATTGGTAAGTTATTCGTTTTTTGTCTTGCTAAAGATGTGTTTTTTTTTCCTACGACTCTACAATGTAATTATATTATTACGAAGCCCTGCTGGTGTCGCCATTTAATTTCATGACCCCGAAGACAGTTCACCAGCGATTTAATAAATTTGTTATACTATATTGTTTGAGTCATGATTTAGAAGATGTTTAATAAATGTGTTACACTATATTGTTTGAGTCAACAATTAGAAGTGATTTATAGTGACTTAGCTATTTCTATGGTGGGACATGGTATAATGAGTTGGCTATTTCTGGGTTTGGGATATATGGGTTTTGGGGGTCGGTGATCAGCTAATGATATGTGTGTACAGCGAGATTGGGCGGCCATGTGATTGCATGATGGGGTCGGTGATCAGCTAATGGTATGTGTGCACAGTGAGATTGGACGGCCATGTAGTTGCATGATGGGTTCGGTGATCAGCTAATGATATGTATGTACAGTGAGATTGGACGGCCATGTAGTTGCATGATTGGGTCGGTGATCAGCTAATAATATGTGTGTACAGTGAGATTGGACGGCTTGTCGTTGCATGATGGGGTCGGTAATCAGCTAATGATATGTGTGTACAGTGAGATTGGACGGCCATGTGGTTACATTATGGGGTCGGTGATCAGCTAATGATATGTGTGTACATTGAGAGTGGACGGCTATGTAGTTGCATGATGGGGTCGGTGATCAGCTAATGATATGTGTGTACAGTGAGATTGGACGGCCATGTAGTTGCATGATGGGGTCGGTGATCAGCTAATGAAATGTGTGTACAGTGAGATTGGATGGCTATGTAGTTGCATGATGGGGTTGGTGATCAGCTAATGATATGTGTGTACAGTGAGATTGGACTGCAATGTAGTTGCATGATTGGGTCGGTGATCAGCTAATGATCTGTGTGTACAGCGAGTTTGGACGGCCCTGAGGTTGCGTTGCGCCCCTTGTAGAGCGCAACGGCGGTGGTGAGGATGCTGTATGGGGGGGGGGGTATTTGGCGTTGCGCCCCTACAAGTAGGGAACGAATTTGACGGTACGAGAGGGATTACAGGATTACAATTACGAGTAAGTAAAGCTCACCTATCATTGGATAAAATTTTCGGAATTAATATATATATATTATTTAAAAAATAAAATTCATAGTTTCAATGAAAAAAGCAGAAGAGAGTGAGAAATGTTTAATTTCGCCTTAAATTTAAAAAATTTTGTATTTTTTACTTTAATTGCAAAAACAAATTGTTAAAGCAAATAATTAAAAAAATTAAAACATGTATTATAATTTATTAAATATGTCTAAATTAAAGAAATAAAATATAGCAATTATTTCCCCTGGAAAGATATTTTATGACACTCATTTATCCAATAAAAACATTATATGTATACAGGATAATAAATTTTAAAAATTATATAACTATAATATGTAATTAAAATTTGAGGTCATATGACTGTATCAGCTCTGAAGTTTTTTGGGGACAATTATTTTATACATTTTTTGAAAAGTGTTATAAAAAAAATTAAAATGAAATAAAAAGTTCGCTGATCAAGTTAAAATAAATTTTGTTTCATGAACCATTAATGGCAGTGATTTGATATTAAAAAAAAATATTGGTCAAATAATCTGCTAGCAATATAATAAAAGAAGTAAATATGTAATAGCCAAACTCAAAGCTAATCAGTAATAATCAATTAACAACTGTCACTGTAAGGAGTGTAGTGTAGTAGTAATAGTATAATTTATTTGTCAAACTTTCTTACACTACTAACACTGAAAAAATACTACCTACCAATTAGTTCCTACAGTATTTGAATCTTGGTGGTTTCTACCACATGTTGCACGTTTAAAATTTTAATGCAGAGGTTCCAAAACTTTTTTGTCTCGTAGACCCCTTGACATGTTTTTCGGTTTTGGGTAGACCCCCTGCTTACCTGATATTGATTTTTTGCAAATTCATTAACCCCAAGTTTTTTTTGACAGCCGGTATAGTGCTACTCACTTTGAAATATTTAAATTTATAACGGTAGTGAAGTGTTGTGTGAAAAACTTTAAAAAAACTGATTAAGTTTTATACATTTATTAATTAAATATAACTTAAAACGAACCAAATTATAATTTACTTTCTGCTACATAAAATAACAAAGCAAAAACTATATGCTTTTAGTGTGAGGGATAAACATGATGCTTTAATAATAAATGTTCAACATTTGGCATAAATTTAGTTAGGTTTAATCTCAAATCTCCTCGGTTAATGATGTCCAGTTTGTTTGGGTTTTTTTGTTAGGAGATTGGTAACTGCGCTGAAACCCCTTCCACTAGGTATGAGGATGAAAAAGCAATTAAATACTTTCTTGCGATATTCCATAATACGGGATAAGAAACAGATTTGTCTTTTTGAAGCCAGAATTGCTGATTGGCGTAATATATCTATTTTTGCAAACAACGAGCACAAAACTAAAAATTTATAAAAAAAATAATGCTCTTACTTTTCTCCGGCACACTCAAACAAACTTGGTTTCGCTTATAAGCAATGTTGTACCACTCTTCCATGTACATTTTTTTTTAAATAGCTCTTAAAAAGTTTAACCGAGAAATAGCAAAGAAACTAACATTATATTTAACATTTTTACTTTCATAGGTACTTTTATAATTTATGTAGGAAGATAATATGTCTTTATATTGTAAGATAATATCATGGAAGTAAAAAGGTACTATCTGTGTATGTGGATTATTCCATTCATGGATCATGGAATGTCACAATAGAAGTCACGACCGGCTTATATGAGATCCACTATCTTCGACCACCATTTTCATTTCATGGACCCCCAATTTTTTTTCCGCTGACGTAGACCCCTTGCAAGTTGTCATAGACCCCTGGGGGTCTATATAGACCACTTTGGGAATCACTGTTTTAATGCAATGAAAAGTGCGCACCATGAAGAAACGGAAAAAAAAAGTCTCAAAAAAGCTAAAATGGACTTCAAAGGGAACTAGTAAGGATATGTTTTCACGGAGAACTAGTGAAGATATGTTTTAATGGGGAACTAGTGAGGGTATGTTTTCACGGGGAACTAGTGAAGATATGTTTTAATGGGGAACTAGTGAGGATATGTTTTCATGGGGGACTAGTGAGGATATGTTTTAATGGGGAACTAGTGAGGATATGTTTTCATGGGGAACTAGTGAGGATATGTTTTCATGGGGAACTAGTGAGGATATGTTTTCATGGGGAACTAGTGAGGATATGTTTTAATGGGGAACTAGTTAGGATATGTTTTCATGGGGGACTAGTGAGGATATGTTTTAATGTGGATTTAGTGAGGATATGTTTTCATGGGGAACTAGTGAGGATATGTTTTCATGGGGAACTAGTGAGGATATGTTTTAATGGGGAACTAGTGAGGATATGTATTCATCATCAGCAGATGAATTAGAATTAAGAAATCGAGGTTAAACATTAACTTCAGAACGTGAGGATTAGCTTAATCCAATAAACATATCTTTAATGCTAATATAGAATATGGCCCAGATCTTAAACTTATACATATCAGACCAACACATTTTTCTATAACAATTTCTTCAAACACTTACATTGTCAACACCGGAGAGACAAGTAATCTCATTTTTAACTGTGTGCGGAAAATATTTTTGGGCTAAGGAAATAATTCACCAGACTATATAAGTGTAACATCAAAATGTGCTTTATTTGCTTTGTCTTTGCTATTATCAGCTTTGTTCTAGACGGTGTTATGTGTCATATCAAACTTTTATTTTGTGTTATTGTTCGCTAACATCAGCCTAACACTAATTACATCCATGAACGACTAAAACAACTTGAGAAAAGTTACAACCTCAGAGTCCTTATTGTACATGTAGATTGAAAGAATCCTATTATATGCTTAACGATATTGAAAAAACTTTAAAGTGCGTTACTTAAATACATATTTTGTCAAATAAATGTAGATATTGTAAAGTCTATGCTTGTAGCGACCATTGTGTTGCTTATTATGAAAGCTACTTTTCAATAAATGTCTTGCCAACACCTCATTATCCATACTTATCTTGACAACGTCTCATTATCACATATGGTCTTAAAACCATCTCATTATCAATACTTGTCTTAACAACATCTCCTTATAAATAATTTTCTTGATAACATGTCATTATCAATTCTTGACTTGACTTTTTTATCAATATTTGTCTTAACAATATATCATGTATAAATTCTTGTCTTAACAACATATCATTATCAATACTTGTCTCGTCAACATATCATTATCAATAATTGTCTTGACAACATCTCATTATCAATACGTGTCTTACCAACATGTCAATGTCATTTTTTTTATTCCCTTTATTAATATAATTGGTCAATATTTGTCATGTGTAACATCTTATATAATCAAAGTGGTGTGATTTCTGAGGACCTCATTACCACTTTCGTTTGTGCACATGCATTCAAAGATAAGAATTAAATAGTAATGTTTTTCTCTACCTACCCTCCCTCACCTATTTCTGATGTCCTCGACTAACATACCAGCTGCTAGGCTAGTTTTAAAGGCAAAAAAACGTGATCACGTCACACCACTACTTCATTCACTTCATTGGCTCCCTGTACAAGCACGGATTGATTATAAACTCTCTGTTCTGTGCCACAACTATTTCTCGAATTCCTGCCCTTCCTATCTAACCAAAATTCTCTCTGTCTATTCACCCCTTCGACAAGTACGCTCCTCCGCAGACGAGCGTATTCTTTCTGTCCCTAAGACTCGCACAAAAACATACGGTGAAAGATCTTTCTCTTACTGTGCCCCCAAACGATGGAATTCTCTTCCACTACACATCAGAAATATATCAACCATCACAGCCTTTAAAACTGCACTCAAAACACACCTCTTTAAACTTTACTATCCTGACTGATTCCCCCACTGAAAGTTAAATGATGCTGCGGAGTGCCGTCCAAGGCTTCACATGTAAATTGATATGGAATGGTTGGTTTTTAATATATACTTTTTAAGTTCATTTTAATTTGTATGTACAGCGTGGTGAGCATGGGTACCACGCTATAGAAAACTACCCATAATAATAATAATAATAATAATTTAAAGATAAGAATAAAATGTATGAATAAATATAATAGCTTATGCAAGGACGTCCTGCTGGCATCCGTCAATCACAAGGTGACGATGGTATGGAATTCGCAGGACGAAATCCACAAGGCATGGGATTATTCTTATAGGATTAATAGCTGGTTACCAACAGCAAATCGCCTCTCTCCACGCGGCTGGGTGACCCCAAGGGAACATCATGTGGATGATACAGCTTGGCACCAGTGGCGTCACAGGAGTTGCTGGAATGTTTCATTGTATCAATGTTATCCGCCTATCGGGACTCCATCTCCGGGGTTTGAATTCAGAGTTGCCTTCTCTTAGATGAGTTGCCGTCCAAGGTTAACGAGTCCCATCCACCCGGGGTGCTGGTGGTGTGTTTGCTTGACTGGGCTTTGGCGGGGATTGAACTCCTGACCATCAGCTTGATATATGCTCAGTTTAGACCACTCGGCCACCCAGCACCAAGTCTGACATATAACCTTGACATAACCATAAGGGTCACAATAAAAATTATTGTATGTGTAAAGTTAAAAATCTAAATAAAAAAACAAACATTTTTAATAGTATTATAAAAATTTAATAGTTTGGAAGTACAATAAATGAAGTGATGGAAATACTTAAACGATCGTTCCTGTAACTTATAATTGCAAAGGTTAAATACGTGCACTGTTAACGTTGTTTGTAATGGTATTTTTTTTTTTTATCATCCCACATATGATGTTGTGTTTCTGTAGTTTGCTTCAATGCTACGACTTACCTGGAACCATATAAGCTTTACGGCTCTAAAAATCTACATATATTTTGTTCAGGAAAGCTTTGACGTCAGGTCAAGGTCGGTGATAACAATAATGATATCGTCATAACATAACTTTCTGATATTCGACAATGAAAGA